>OZ018328.1:50237693-50837693 GCA_963969495.1 Ceratothoa steindachneri | reverse complement strand
ACAGACACGGATGAAATGGAAAGCAACCAGGAAGCTGTAAATAACATCGAACTGTACTATAGAAATCAGATGTCATCGGCCTACAAAATAGACGAAAAAAACATCAAGGAGATTGTTAACCGTAACATCAAAGTTAAGAAGCAAACGGACAAGATTCAGAGGATTATATACTTATTATAAAACGACAAAAGTTAACAATCTCATTATGAAAAACAACATCTGCCAAAACTCCTTTATCCTAAAGTTTACGAAAATACATAGTTTACGAGTTTACCTGCCCGAATGAAAACTGTAAGCTTAAATATACTCGAAATATGTGGGTATGTATACCACTACACTTTCGAGGCATTTGGCAATGCATCTAGAACATGGAACCCCCCCAAAATTACATGGAGACAGTGCATAACATCAGCTTAACCAGGGACATATTGGTTAATAACACAACGATCAAAAGAAAGGAGGGAAATGAAGGTAGACTAAACACCTTAGAAGCCATCTTAATTAACGAAGAAAGGCCAGCCATCAACATACAAACTAGGGGCTGGAATCGAACTTTAAAGTTTTTTATAATTCTGCTTCCACAGGATTGGCCCGTTCCCTTGACATAACGTTAAAGCAAGGAGGAATAAATATCCCCAAAAATCAGATTTTCTTTTCATTCTGACTCCACTATTCTTCAAAGATAAAGGAGGAAAGACACTCCGAAAATGATCGCATCGATCGAAAGCTCAGCAATTAAAGTTAAATTTTGTTTTACCAAACACATTTCATGCAAAAAAGAGATGTAGGAGAAGTTGTTTATCATCTACAAGAGAACTAAAAAAAGATAAGAAAAATAGAAAGTTTCGAAAGAAAATTAATAAAGGCGAAATATACTATGAGCTTTAACAAAATTTGTATACAAGAAGGTCTGCTAACTATTTACAATATATATATAAATATATATATATATATATATATATATATATATATATATATATATATATATTCTGTAAAAGAGTTGCGTATAGATCGGAGTTTGCATTAAAAGGTTAAGATCAGCCCTGTCGTGAAAAATTCTTTATTACTCTATCGACCTTTGAGGTCCAGCCTCGTCATACGAGTGACGGTCAATAAGTTTTGCGTTTGTGTGGGTGTTAGGACAAGTTATGACAAGTCAGGACCTGCAGCCACACGTTCCTGCCTCGTCTATTTAAGAAGCAGTAGCTGATCGTAGATCGTCAGTCACAAATTTTTCAACACTGGAGAAAGTTGAGCACCCCGCAGTGATCAAATCTTTGACCAAGGAAGGCAAAAATGCAAAAGAGATCGATGAACGCATGGTTGCAGTGCACACCGACACCGCGCCTTCCTATGCAACCATTGCTCGCTGGAATAGGGAGTTTTGCCATGGTCGTGAGTCCCTTGAAGATGATCCCCGTCCAGGACGCCCGTCAGACGTGACCAACGAGAACAACGTGGCCCGTGTAGAGAAGATGGTCCTCTAAAATCGACAGGTGAAGGTCGAAGAAATCGAGCGAGAACTTGGAATATCACATGGAAGTGTGGCGGGATTCGAGTCACGCATAGTGACAGGTGATGAAACGTGGGTCCATCACTGGGATCCCGAGACCAAGCTCGAAAGCATGGCCTGGAAGCACAGGGGCTCTCCGACAACCATCAAGTTCCGGACCCAACCCTCAGCTGGGAAGATTATGGCCACCATCTTCTGAGATTTTGAAGGAGTGTTGATGGTGGATTATGCGCCTCGTGGAAGGACCATCACAGCCCAATATTACGCCGAGGAACTGGCTAGGTTGAAGAAGGGCATCCGTCAGAAGCAGCGCGGCTAGTTGACACGCGGTGTCCTGCTCCTCCACAACAATGCCCCTGCCCACAAGGACAGAGTTGCACAAGCTGCCCTGCGCGAGTGCGGATTCGAGGAGCTCAATCATCCCCCCCTAAAGTCCAGATCTGGACCCTAGCGACTACTTTTTATTCCGCCAGCTCAAGGTTGCACTGCGTGGACGCCGGTTTCGGGACGATGAAGATGTCCAGCTCACCGTCCAGGAGTGGATTGAACAGCAGTCGGGAGATTTCTGGTGGTTGGGAATTCGAAGCCTCAGGGACAAGTGGCGCAAGTGCATTGAAGTCGAGGATAGTTATATTGAAAAATAATAAAACACTTTTCATCATATCTCGTTTCCTTATATCCGAATTGCAAAACTTATTGACCGCCCCTCGTAAGGAATACTTTAAAAGAGAAAATTTACAAAATTATAAAATTCTGTATTTGTACATCTAATTTCGACAGCAAAGCTACACTTGAAAATAATATTAACTTATCTCCACATATGCAATTTATTGCCAACTGAAGACCATTCGGCCAATTTAGTGTTTTAATTTATGAATATAAATGGATCCCAAAAGTCTGAGATAAATTATGTCGCGTGCGGAAGAAAGAATGTGAAAGCTATCTAAACATGCCACGGGTTGCCAAGAATTGGAGTGCTCTCGAAAAACAGAGTAGTTGGGACATCTTAAGGTCTGACCTGTACGGTTGCTCTTTCCTTAGGGCTGATCGATCCTGCTATAAGGTGTTCTGGTAGTGGGCTCAACATATGATGCATCGCACAATACACAACATCATTGATAAATAAGATTGGAGTGCTCAACATATGGGGTTGGCTCTTTGAATTTGAACAAAGACCCAATTTTATATCCACCAGTCGAGACAATCCTAAAAACCAAATTTAGGACGGTTTTATTGAGAAACGCGGTTAATATGGATGGTTTTCGACCTCTGTTTTGCTATACATTTACGAATGGCGGTAGAATGTATGAATTTTCAGCAAAGCATATAATGGTGAAAAATCTTATCAATTGCGCCTTGGAACAATGACGGTTGAGTGCTTTGGTGAGATTTATTGAGAAAAATCCATTTATATCCTCGAATATACGGCAATATTCTGAATTGAAAAAGACGACTTTCTGATCATGGGAAATATATTCCTCGCAGCTTTCCTTTTGTAATCTGGCCATTTGTATTTGGCCATACGTCATTCAAGCACAACAAATACACCACTTTGTTTTATTGGCCCAGAATAGCTTAGTGGTAAAGAATTTCTCCCATGGACGGTCTTGAGTTTTAATCAGCCAATTACGTGTATATGGTCAACAATGAACCAGCTGACATCTGGCACATTTCCTGCACTCAAGTTCCCATTCCAAAAGTTTCGTTCCCTTCCAGCCCCAATACCTGCGAGAGCCTCACGATTGCAATGGATATTTCGATTTAAATATGACCTGGTTAAGGGCGACTAACCCACGTCAGGGACCTATGGCCATTGACTTCATCTATCAGCCTCTCAGTGGGTGGGAATTAGCAGTAAGATACCTGAATGTGCTGGGGGAAAAGGACATAACCATGAATCTGACAGTAAAGCTACACTTGAAAAAAATATTAATCTATCGATATGCAATTTATTGCACACTGAAGACTATTTGGTCAATTTTATCGTTAATTTGCTCCATGTTGCAACTATTAACAACCTTTGCATGCAATTTGTCCTCCGGGGCGGTGCTGAATCGCGGTGGTTCAAGCTTTCATTCGTGGATCCTCGTCTTCTTTTGAATGAGCGAAAACAATTTCTAGTGATCAATATTCTCGAAGGATTTTGAACACCTCTATCAGTTGAGCACCAAGTCTCTATGTCTATGCCAATGTTCGAGAGTAGCAGTAGTGGTAGTTCGTCAACCTCTCGTTATCCAGGCGCTTTCCGACCGGATAATGAAATAGACATAAAGGTTAGTACGACAATCGATGGTGAGCCCGAGGTCACCAGGAGCGGTCCTCTTTGGGGAGATGTGACAAGAATTGTTATGTTTTGACACAAATCAGCGATTGGGCGTAACATCCGTCCTCACAGGGCAGAGGGACCTGTTCTGTGTCAGAGGTATGTGGATATAGATACCCATCGGCAGGAATCTTTGGAACAGAGAGTGTGTGTTGTGCTGCGAAGACGGGAGTGGAAATAAAGCAGTGTTTAATCGGCTATGGGTGTGATGAGAAGTGTAAGATCTACCCACCCGAAAACCGAAAACCAGGTGAGCACAGCGCGTCCACCAATCAGTAGCCATATCTCTCCGTGCGCTGACGTTTGTGTCCGCTCAGGCCAGGATCGAACTCGGTACCGCAACATTAGCGGACCGACGCCGTATCCACTCAGCTAGCAAGTGTTCTAAAGTTCGAGAGTAAAAAGGTTAGTGGAGGCTGGACAAAAACATTTTAAAAAAATCAGACTAGAATTAAACCGTCTTTAATAATTTACTGCGTATCAGAATTTCACTTTTTTCTTGTCCTTGAGTTAAAAGTGTTATTTATCAATTGTTTGTGGCTCTACTAAATAAAAAAAAGTTAATTTTAATCCCCAAACTTTGCTGTTGTGGCTTGGACATTGAATTTTTAAATTAGCCCATTTATGGTAAATAACATTATTTTTATGCGAATAGTAAAATATCTAAAAAGTTTCGAGGGTTGTTTTTTTCAGTTATGGTATAAACATGATATACTGTATTTAAAAAGTTATAGAAACAGTAATACAGTAATAATAGCTATTATTTCCCTTATATTTTTTTGGGCGACCTGGACAGCTTTCTTACATTCCACATAGATTCAGCACTAATTGGGTGAAAAATAAACTGTAGAGCTTTGTAGAACTTTCTAGAATTTTTTATATGTTTGAGGAATTTCTAGAACCAACTGGCAATGTAGATGACTGTATAAATACAAAGAATGTCTACTCAACAGATCAATTTAACTCTAACCGTCACAGCGCAGACATCGTCACTCGTCATTGATAGATGCATTCGTCACACATGGCATCAAGAGGTTGTAAGTATCTGACAGAAGCATTATGATGTCTGCGGCGAATTTATCAAGACACGAGCGAAAAATTACTCTGTAGAGAGATCTGCCAAAATGTGTGAGGCCTATAGGGCAGATTTTGGCATGCATTAGGAGATCAAAACAAACCTTGGGCACCTCATTTCACTAGCGAGCTCTGAAAAAGAACTCTAGAAGGTAATATATATATATATATATATAAATATAATGTGTTTGGTTTATTTGGATACTGGATTTTTTTTACATTTCTAATACTACTAAGTGAAAAGTATTTGTATATTTATACTTATGTTTTCATTTTGTTTTTTTTAGAGGATGGTACATAGGAGAAAAGAGAGCTATGAATTTTGCAATCCCACGAATTTGGAGGGAACCAATTGAACACTGAAGAAATTGTTTCTTTTGCATGGTGAACCGTTCCAAACGTCGAGCAGGCAAATATGCGCCTGCTATCATGTATCCAAACCTTTAGTTATCTATTGCGCCACTACCCCACAGTTCTGAGCTCCCCGTACCCACTCCTCCGAAAAGAGACCAGCAGATTTTAGAAAGGAAAGAGAAATCCATACCACCTCAACCAAAAATACTTCAACGACTTCTCAGAGATATTGGTCTCACAAAGTCCAAGGCTAAGCTTTTAAAATCGAGACTCAATCAGTAGGATTTGTTAGATGACAGTGTGCAAATTTCAGGAGAGAAAAAGCGTCACCAGTGTTTTTCAAGCTTTGCTTTTGTCACAATGTGACCGTCAGTTAGAGGCAATCGAAATCGCCTGTAACCCCATTGAGTGTCGCCCCTTCATTGACAGCTCGTCCAAGAGACTCAAAGCAGTGCTGTTTCATAACGAGAACATATATCCATATCTTTCCCTTGCTCACTCGGTCCAGCTTAGAGAGGAATACAGCAGTTTCAAGATCTTGCTAGATGCATTGAAATATTGAAATATGAAGAGTGCGGTTGGGAGGTTATCGGGGACTTCAAAATGGTGGTCTTCTCGATGGGTCCCCAGGGCGGCTTTACCAAGTTTGCTTGTTATCTTTGCCTTTGAGAAAGCAGGGACACCGTGGCACACTACCATCAGCGGGATTGGCTACAACAGACCGAGTTTAGTGTGGGGAGAAACAACGTGAAATTCGAGCCTTTGTTGGACCCCTCAAAAGTACTGTTTCTTCATATGCACCTAAATTGGTCCTTATGAAACAATTCGTCAAAGCTCTAGATAAGAAGTCTGCAGCTTTTAAGTATTTCTAAGATTTCTTTCCAAGGCTAACTCCGGCAAAGGTCAAAGCCGGGGTCTTTGTCGTTCTACAAATAAAAATAGGATCACGGAGTGCAAGGAGTTACCCGAGAAGCTCACTAGGACGGAAAAGGCAGCGTGGGACAGCTTGATCGTAGTGGTTCTTGACTTCCTAGGTAATCACAAAGCCGAAAACTATGTAGAGCTTATTGGGAACTTGGTGAGAAACTACGGCAAGATGGGTTGCAGGATGACTCTGAAAGTCCATATTCTTGACGTTCATCTTGATAAATTTAAGGATAACATGGGAACGTACTCCGAGGAGCTTGGCGAGCGCTTTCACCAGGATCTACTGGAATTTGAACGCCGCTATCAAGGATCGTATATTGAAAATCTGATGGGAGACTATATTTGCAAGCTGATTCGTGAAAGTAATTTACAGTATAAGCGCAAATCACGGAAAACTACTCATTTCTAATATTTTAATTGTTTCACTTATGTAATTCGCGAATAAATAAATGCTATTTTTGTATCATGTCGTTTTGTTTCTACTTTATGCAAATGAAAGTTTAAATTTGCTACTTTTTCCAAAGGGAATAGGTAAATTTCATATAAATAACATTATCCTGGACACAAAAGCAAAGTTTAAAATAAATAATAGTGTTTTTTATGTATTCTAGAAACAAGCAAATAGAAAATAACAGTTGCTACCCAGACCAAAATCGTGTTACACAGTGTAATCAAATATGTAAAAAATATATAAGTAATTGTTGCTACTATCGATATTAAAACAAAATATGCAATAGACAATTAAATAAATAAAACTATAAAAATAATTAAAAGCGATGATGGAAAAAATAAATGAAGTCACAATGCTCAAGGGATCGTAAACTAAATTGAAGTTCTCAGTGATTCTGGCATTCAATACAGAGGATCATTTTCAATGTAGTTTGTTACAGTCACTTTAATGTGTACATATTACAGTCGCTCTAGGTTCTTTTTCCTAGGAAGATTTAGCCTCGACTCTTCATCAGGTCCTTGGCTTCAGAGTGGTTGTTCCTCAAACATGGGGTCTTGGCCATGCTTTAAGAAGTGAAAGTGAAGAACCTAAAAAAACGATGAGCACTGAAGTGACCATAACTGAATCTGTCCGATTAAACCATCCTAATCTTCACAATGCCTCCATAGAAAAGTAAAATAATATTTACGGTTAGAAACAGACTTTCGGACCAACCTGTAGATGAGAGAATTCATAGAAGTATTATTCCCCAGGGATTGCCAGCCACGAGTAGATGAAGTATCTTTATACTTTCAAGCCACTTCGCTTCAAAATATTTTCGTTCCTTGCCTAAGTCGTACTTCAGTGAGGAATATTTTTAGGAGCGGGAACTATCCCGCTCAAAGGACGTCAACCCTTTGCTTTCATCTTTTACCATTTAATTGCGAAAATAAAAAAAATATTCAGTCATTTGTTTTTACTCTTCGATCATTCAAATTTATCAATAAATGTTGTGATCCGATATGATTTCCTTTCAATGTTTCTCTTTTGATGATTTTATTCAGAATTCCACTTCTTTTTACTTCGGTAAATAGCATTACTAATAGTATCCAATTATCTATTTTTTGATACTGAATTTTACATTCGATGCACAGATGTAATGGAAGATTTGAATACATTTTGGTCGATTTTAAAGCTCGGGAGTAAGATCGCTGATTCCGTCTTTATTGGCAGCTTTTACCCATTATATTCACGTGAAAAACACGTTTGTAAATTCAGGCAAGTTTGATATCGCCGAGTAGCCGGAAAAAGAGCTAAATAAGATTTCCTTTTAGAAATCTAAAGGGTTTTCGAATGTTCGGGAAAGTTTGTTAGGGAGTGATATTTAAATGAATTCTCCAGAACTTCTTTTTCCTGAATTTGACTTAATGGTAGCCCCTTTCAAACATCCTTCTCTCACCCGTTATTTGGTCACAGTATCGGCTCAAAAACTCGGCCTCATACCATAAGGACTCAAAATTTGGTGGTCCCACGAAGTGGGAATTAGTAATTGGGTCGCACTAAGAGAGAGGTCAGAATTTTGTGTCATTAAATCGTGGTTCTGAATTCAGGACCAGAAAATGAGGTTTACAGAGTTTGTTCCCACAACATCGAAGTTCAACGTTTGATTCCACAAAGGAAGGACTCGAAATTTGGTCGTCTGAATTATTTTCCTTTTAGTACCACAAAGTGATGAATCCTAATTTGGTTTCACAAAGGAAAGATTCACAAAAAAATCTTGACTTAGATTTAATATGATAAAATCCGTAGATACAGGTTTCCTGTATAGATTCGAGCTTGGGAAAAAATACACCGATAAACCCTAGAAAAAAACTAAACTAGATTCTGCCTAATGTGAAATACCAATTATCGCTGTAAAATTGGATTAAGGAAAGCGAATTCTTCCGGTATCGCTTATCGAAAGAGATTAAAAAATATTAAAACTTTCGTTTTCAAATCATTTTTCAACAAAATCAATTAAGTGAATGGCGTAAAACGCAGTTTTTTCGTAAATTTGAGGATGT
The DNA here is from genome assembly GCA_963969495.1 of Ceratothoa steindachneri. Classification (NCBI taxonomy): domain Eukaryota; kingdom Metazoa; phylum Arthropoda; class Malacostraca; order Isopoda; family Cymothoidae; genus Ceratothoa; species Ceratothoa steindachneri. Next base: position 50,829,009 of record OZ018328.1, on the reverse strand, counting down.
ACTGGATGATGCTCTGATTACGAAATGATGATGTAATTATACGATGATGTGATGATGGAGTAAAATCGCGTGTATTGCTCTGATTACGTGGAATGATGGTGCAGTGACACGATGAGTATTTTATTTTTGTTTCTTAAAATTTAAAGCGACAACCAACGAGAGTATCTGGCGCAGAAAGTTTGTGGAGAAAGTAAAGATGGAAGAATTTAAAATATGTGAAAGATATGTAACCATAGGGCCTCCTACAGACATTGGGGGCGGGACGGCATACAACGGTGGGTAGAAAGACACGCAATCATCAAGATGGCAGCTGCAGCAAGGTTCCGATATTACACTTAACCTACCCCCACCCCTTATCCTCCCTTAGCAGGATGATACGATGAGATGGTGGTACCACGATGCGAAGATGTGATGAAGTGATGATACGATGGTGATGATGATGTGTTGAAATCTGGTGTATTATACAAAGGAAATAATAAAATGAGATTTACTTTCCTCACAATCACACAAATAAACACGAAATGTAAACAAAGATGTATTGAAGATTAATGTATGAAATTTGTAAGGGAAAATTTTTCTGATACTTATTAATAGCCAAGGCAAAAAGCGTGAGATCGAATGAGGATGAGATCATACAGGAGAAGAGATATTAAATAAGGAGAAATATGAGGAATAATGACAAGAAAATGAAAGAAAATCACGTTTGCACCACCAAACCACAGTGCTGACTAACCGAACTCGAACAAGAGAGGAAACTAATCCAACCAAGGTAAGCGTTATCAGAATGAGGGGAGAGAGCGAAAAGGAAGAGGCAGGGGCAAAGGCCAACAGATAATATACCAACCAACCTCATCGATACTAAGGTCCTTGGCCGAGATGGATTATCATAATCATTTAGTGAAAACTCGTACTAAAGGCACAGGGCTCGAGATACGAACTAAAATAGCTTACCAGAGTTGCATTTACGGACTAAAATGAATATTTATTTAATCTTTCTTCCATAACAAAGGACTCACAAATTAAATCTGTAATGGAATATACGAACAGTACTCGGAAATAGGATGAAAGCTAAATACTGACCATTAACGGAAATGAGAACAAACATTGTTCGAAAAACGGAAAATTATCCGAAATGCACAAATCTGAAAAAACAGTTATCATTAAAGTTATAACGTTCTTAATAGGACAGTTATTGGAATTAATAAGTTCGCTCGAAATAGGAAATTTCTCGGAAATTAAAAGATCACTTGAAGTTCGGAAAGATATGCGAAATGCGAAGATGGCTCGAAATTCGCTAGTTATCGGAAATGCGAATACCTCTTGATATACGAAGAGTTATTGGAAATGCGAAGTTTGCTCGAAATGCGGACAATTAATAGGAATGCGAACATCTCTGAAAATTCGGAGAGTTATCAGTATCAGAAATGTGAACATCGTTCGAAATACGAATATTATTAAGAATGAGAATCACACACGAAATGCGAAGAGTTATCGGGACTCTAAACATAACTCAAAATACGGAACTATCAACACCCAGAACATCGCTAGAAATACGTACATTTATCGGAAATGCAAAAAATCTGGAAAATAGCGGCAGTTATTAGTTATGTGATGTCGTTCTAAATACGGACCATTATTGTAAATGCGAATATCGTTCGAAATCAGGACAGTTATTGTAAATGGGAACATCATCGAAAATGCAAATATCGCTCACAATGAGGACAGTTATCGGCATTGCGAACATCACTCGACATAGAACTGTTATAAAAAAAGCGAAAATCGATCGAAATAAGGACAGTTAGCGTAAATGCGAATATCGCTGGAAAAGAGTGCAGTTAATGGAAATAAAAACATCGCTGAAAATGCGAACAGTTATAAAAAATTATGAACATGGTTCGAAATACGGACATTTAACAGAAATGCGAGTTCACTTGAAAAAGAGACAGTTATTTTAAAAGCGAAAATCGGTCGAAATAGATACAGTTATCGGAAATGCAAACGTCGCTCGACATGAAGCCAGTTATCGTAATTGCGAATGTCAATCGAAATATGTAAGTGCATGGAAATTCGAACACCAATTGAAATACGGACAGTTATAAAAAAATGTGAAGATAGATCGAAAAACGGAGAGTTAACGGAAATACAAAAAGCTTTAAAAATAAAGGCAGTTATTAGAAATAAGAAGATCACACGAAATACAGAGCTCTATCGGAAATGCAAACAACGCTCGAAATATGGGTCTATCAGAAAAGCGAAGTTCGCTAGATATAAGGACAGTTATTGGAATGCGAACATCGCTAAAAATAGTGACATTATCTGCAATGCGAACATAGCTTGAAATAAGGACAGTTATAGAAATACGAATCTCGATCCAAATAAAGAGAGTTAACTAAAATGTGAACACCGCCTAAAATAAGGACAGTTACCAAAAATGTGACCATCTTTCAAAGTACGAAAAATTATCGGAAGTGCGAATATCGATAGAAATATGGAAAGTCTTCGCAAATGTGAACTCATCACGAAATACGAAGAATTGTTAGAAATAGTAAGTTCACTCGAAATACTGACAGATGTCGAAAATGCGAACATCTCTGTAAATACGGACACATAAGAAGTGAAAAAATAGTACGAAATACGGAGTAAAATATAGAATGTCAACAACAACCAAATTACTAAGTTATCGAAAATGCGATCATCGCTGAAAATGCAGACAGTAATCGGAAATAGAAAAATCGATCGAACCTCTCGGAAAATAAGGACATCGTTAGATATCCGTAAATTTAGGTTTGCTCGAAATACGGATATTTATAAAAAAAATGTGAACATCGTTCTAACTACTGACAGTTAGCAGAAATGAAAACATCTCTGAAAATACAAACAGTTATCGGAAGTGGAGAAATCTATGGAAATACCTATCAGTATTATAAAATCGTTCGAAATACGGAGACATTGGAAATGCAAACATAGCTCAAAATACGGACATTTATCGGAAATGCAAAGCTCGATTGAGATACGGTCAGTTAATAGAAATGCGAACATCCAACCAAATGCTGGCAGTCATTGGAAATGCAATGTTCGCTCGCTCGAAAGAATAATATTTATCAGAAATGCGAGCATCTCCTAAAATACCAAGAGGTATCGGAAATGCCATCATTGCTCGAAATACCGAAATTTATTGGTAAAGAAAAAAATTATGGAAATACGGACATTATCAAGATTATAAAATCGTTCGTATTACGAACAGTTATCGGAACTGCAAACATCGCTTAAAATACGGACATTTATCGGAAATGCAAAAATAATTCTAAATATGAATAGATATCAGTAATGTGACGTTTTCGGAATACTGAAATTATTGGGAATACAAACATCACTCGAAATTAATTCAGTTATCGGGAATGAGAGCATCGCATATTGAGGAGAGATAGCGGCAATGCGAACCTCTCTGTAAATAGTGACAGTTATCAAAAATTGTAACATCGTTCGAAATACAGAGAATTATCGCAAATATGAACATCGCGGGATTTACTGACAGCTATATTAAATGTAAACATTGTTCGAAATACCGACAGTTATCGGAATAAGAAAACGACCGAAATTCGCGCAGTTGTTAGAAAAGCGAACAAGCCATCAGATATTGACAGTTTTAGAAAATAGGAAGTTGCCCGAAATACGAACAATTATCGGAATTGCGAAAATCAATTGAAATGCAGACATATTTCGGAAATCAAAGAGGTTCAGAAAATAAGGAGTCATTATAACATCTTTGGAAGTACGGAGAATTATCTGAAATGAAAACAATAATTGTAATGCAGACATTTATCTGAAATGGAAATATATTGAAAAATACTGAGTTATCAGAAATGTGACATCTTTCGAAATACGGAAAGTTATCGTAAATACGAACATCAATCAAAATGAGGACAGTTATCAAAAATAAGAAAATAGCTCGAAATGAGTAGTTTGTGGCATTGCGAACCTCATTGGAAATAAACAGTTATCAGAAATTTTAACATCGTTCAAAATACGAAGTATTATTGAGAATGTGAACAAGAACATTCAGTGTTAATGCTATACGGACAATTATAAAAAATGCGAAGATCGCTCGAAATACGAACAGTCATTGGAAATGAGAAAAAACGAAGTTCGCTCGAAATACGGACAGTTATTGAAATTCGTAAAACGCTCGAAATCTGTACAATGATTTTAAATGGTATCATCGCTCGAAATACGCATAGTTATCGGAAATGAGAACACTTTGAAATACGGAAATCTAAACATTGCTGGACATAAGAGCAGTTATCAAAAATGTGAACAGCGTTGAAAATGCAAGCAGTTAATTGAAATGCGAAAATCACTCCGTATATGGAAAATTATAAAAATGTGAACAACACTGAAATATAGATATTTTTGGAAAAGGCTTATTTCGCTCAAAATAGGAACATTTATTGGAAATGCAAACATCCTTTAAAGTGCGAAATAGTTATCGAAAATTTTAGCATCGCAAAAAATGAGAACTATTATCAGAAATCCGAATATCGATCGATCTAATGAGATATATTAGAAATACAAAGATCACTCTAAATTTGCACAGTTAATTGAATGCTAACATCTATTAAAATACGAAGATTTATCGAAATCCCCCCCAAAATGTAAAAATACAGGCAGTTATCAGTATTATGAGAATGTTCGAATGACGGAGAGTTATTAGAAAATCGAAATACGGACATTCATCGTAAATTTGAACTTTCGTCGAAATGAGGACAGTTAGCGGCAATTGAACACGGAGAGAAATACGAGCAGATATACATTATGTGAATTTCACTTGAAAAGTGAACATTTCATGGAAATGCAAAGTTCGTCCTAAACATGGAGAGGTTTAGGAAATACGAACATCGTTGTAAGTGAGGACAGTTATCTACAATGCTAATATTGCTGGAAATATGGACAGTTATAAACAAGGTCTTCTGATCAAAGTCGCGTGCTCTCATTTATTCTGATTTATGATCTTACTACCTTCAAAACCTTTAATAATTCCAGGACTAACCCCCGGAGGAATTTAGTAATTATATTATATTATTTAAAAGAGAATGTAAAACAACAAAGAATTAAAATTGTGTTAGAATCGACCGAATAGTTATGATGTTATTGCCGAACAATTCCCCAGCTAAGCTTGGGAGGACCTTGGCAATTATATCATTCGAAAGAGAATGTAAGACAATATAAGGGTTTTAAATTTCGTTAGAATAGGCAGAATAGTTACAATGTTATTACCAAAACAATAAAAGCAAAATGGGGACCGACTGACCGACATATGTAGTGAGATATAGAGTCACACGCGTCAAAGCACACGTGATTACGCGCACGCGACTATAAATTTAACATGTTTCGAAATACAGCCAAATCGAAAATGCGAACATCGCTCGAAATTTGGACAATTATTTGAAATGGGAAATTCGCTCCAAATACGGACAGTTATCTAAAATGCGAATCTCTCTGAAAATAGGGACAGTTATTAGAAATATGAACATCGTTGGAAATGCCATTTATCGTAAATCCAAACATCGCTCAAAATACGGATATTTTTCGGAAATGCAAAAAATGCTACGAAAGTAACATTGTTCCAAATACAAAAAGTTTTGGAAACTTAAATTCGCTCAAAATACGGACATTTATCTCCAATACCTAAATGTCTGTAAATAATAACAGCCATGCGTATTGTGGCATCTTTGGGAATAGTGCAACTTCCCGAAAATGCGAACATCTCTTGAAATGATGGCTATTTTCTGAAATACGATCATGGCTCGAAATGAGGACATTTATCTGCAATTCAAATCTCAGTGGAAATAGACTGTTATCAATAGTTTGAACATAGTTAGAAATACGGAGATTTAACGGAAATGCGAAGTTCACTCGAAGTACGGAGGGTTATTAGAAACATAAATATCACTCGAAAAACGTACAGTTATCGGAAATGGGAACATCTTTCGGAATACGGACAGTTATGTAAATTCAAATTTGCCCTAAATGAGGATTGTTATCGAAAACGCAAACATTCCTCCAAGTTAATACAGTTATCGGCGACGCGAACATGGCTGGAGCTACGAAGAGTAAAATAAATGTGGAAATCGTTGGAAATATTGACATTTAACAGTAATGCGAAGTTTTCTCTAAATCCGGACAGTTATTGGAAATGCGGACATACCTGAAATAAGGTTATTTATCGGAAATGTGAAGATCATTCGAAAAGAGGGGAGTTATGCGAAATGCAACCCTTGCTCGACATACTGATATTTAGCGGAAAAGCGAACATCGCTCGAACTAGATACATTTCTCGGAAATGCGATTGTCGCACGAAATATGGTCATTTATCAGAAATGCAAAGTTCGTCAAAATTCGTAAAGATAACGGAATAACGAACATCTCTTGAAATATGAATAGATATCAGAAATTTTAACATCTTTCAAAATATTGACAGTTATCGGAAATGCGAAAATTGCTCGAAATAAATACATATATGGGAAATGCGAAAATTCGGTGGAATACGAACATCGCTGGAAATACAGGCAGTTAAGAAAATTTAAGCATCCTTCGAAATAAGGAGCTTTTTGGAAATGTAAACTTCGATCGAAATACGAACAAATATCTGGAATGCGAACTTCTCAAAAAATACTGAGAATTGAAAAAAATTTAAACATCGTCCGAAATATGGACAGTTATTGAAATGTAAAAAATTGCTCGAAATATTGAAATTTATCGGAAATGCGAACGTCGTTAGAAATACAGAGAGTTAAGAGTAATGCAAAAATTACGTGAAATGCGAGCAATTATCCTAAATGCCAACATTGTTGCAACTAATGAAATTTATGTGAAATGTGAACATAGCTCTAATTAAGGAAAGTTAGCGTAAATGAGAACATCGCTCGAAATGCAGGCATTTAGTGGAAATCCAAAAGTCTTTGGAAATACGCACAGTAATCGGAAATGTAACATAGTCTGAAATACGGACATTTATCGAAATTGCAAACGTTTTTAGAAATAGATATTTATCGAAATTAAGAAAAATATTTGTAAATTCGTGCAGTTATTAGTAATATAACAAATTTCGCAATGCTGAGAGTTATCGGATATGTGAACATCGCTCAAAATGTTGTCAGTTATTGAAAATTAGAAACTCGGTGGAAATGGGGAAAGTTATTAAAAATATAAACATCGCTCGAAATAAAGACATTTATCGGGAATGCGAAGTTTACTTAAAATATCGACAGTTATTGGAAATGTGAAATCGTTCAAAATGAGACAGTTGTGGGAAATGAGAATCTCGATAGAAATAATGACATCTATGGGAAATGGGAATCTCAATAGAAATAATGACAGTTATTGGAAATGCTAAATTTGTTCTAAATGTGGACAGTTATCGCAAATGCGATCATCTCTGATAATACGGACAGTTATCAAAAATGTGACCATGGCTGGATATGGGGATTGTTATTAGAAACAGGAACCTCGCTCGAAATGCAGATTGTTATCGAAAATGCGAAAATCGCAAGAAATGAGGACAGTTAACGGCAATGAAAATCTCAGGGAAAATATAGACAGTCATAAAAAATGCGAACACCATTCGAAATAGGGACATTTTTCAGAAATGCAAAGATCCCTCTAAATACGGACATTAATTGGAAAGGCAAATATATACCTTTAGAAATACGATAGTTATAAAAAAATATGAACATCGTTCGAAAGAGGGTTTTATCGTAAGAGCGAACATCGCTAAAAATACGGACTTTCATCGGAATTGTGACCATCGATGGAAATACGGACGGTATCAGAAATACAAACATCGCCCAAAATACCTGCAGTAATTTGAATTACAAATATTACTACATGTACGGACAGTTCTCGGAAATGAGATAGGGCTCAAAATACAGAGTTATCGGAAATTCGAACATAATCCTAATAACGAAATATATTGGAAATGTAGACTCGCCCGAAGTACGTACGGGTATCAACAAAGCTAATATCGCTAGAACATGGACAGTTTTCCCAAATATGACCATCGTTCGAATGCAGATAGTTATCCGGAATGCGAACATCTTTACAAATGCGGATATTTATTAAAAATGGGAAAATCGCTCAAAATACAATTGTCGGAAATGGGAACCTCGCAGTTAATACGGACAGTTATCTCAGTATTCTCCCCGACCATACTCCATTGCCGCTTAACGTCCTCACTCGGGCGTCCTCTGAGGAAGTAACTACTCGGATCTCACGCTCTAACAAATCTGGATCCCCTAAGGACGTCTTTCCACCCAAACTTCTCCACCAGATTCTCCCACTGATTCTTCAACTCTTTAACACTTCTCTTGCCACAAGGGTGGTTCCCTCTTTCTTCAAACATGCCTCAATTCGTCCTATTCCTAAAAAAAACACAGTTTAACCCCTCTGAACCATCTAGCTATCGCCCTATCTCACAACTTCCATTCCTCTCTAAGATCCTCGAGAGAGTGGTTTTCTATCGCCCTAATGACCATATTTTTAACTACAATATCGATGAAAAGTACCAATCGCGGTTCAAAGCAAAGCACTCTGCTGAAACCGCTCTTCTTAATGTTTTAGACGGTTTACGTAGAGCTGCTGACAGGAGTTGTACGTCCATTCTAGTCCTCCTAGACCTCTCTTCTGCTTTCGAAACCATTGACCACACTGTCCTCCTTGATCGTCTTCAAACTTTCCTTGGTCTCTCGGGTACTGCACATGCTTGGTTTCGCTCATACCTCTCCTCCAGCACTCAGTCGGTCGCGCTCGATGACCTCTCCTCCGAGCCCGCGCACATTCATTTTGGTCCCTTCCTCTTTCAGATCTACTTACTTCCTATTGGCTCCCTTCTTCGCGATTTGGGCCTGTCCTTCAACCTCTATGCTGATGACACTCAGATATACCTTTCCTCATCCCCTGTGTCCTTCTCTCAATCAATTACCAAGATCCTTTCAGTGTACACCTCCATAAATGAATGGCTGTCTGCCAACTTTCTCAAACTTAACCACGATAAAACTGAAGTTCTCCTTGTTGGTACCGCCTCGATGGTGGAGAAATCTAAAGCTCTCTCCCCCCCCCCCTTAACCTTGGAGAAACCAATGTCGCCTTCTCTGTTACTGTCAGTAATCTTTGTGTTATTTTCGACGAGCAACTCTCGTTTAAACCGCACATCCATCGTATCTGTAAGTCTTCCCTCGGTTTCCTTCGCAACCTTTCACGTGTTCGATCCCATTTTGATGGACGAAGCCTTGAGACTGCTATTCATGCCTTCGTCACCTCACGCTTAGATTACTGCAATTCTCTTCTAGTAAATCTCCTTTCTTCGTCACTTCACCCCCTGCAACTAGTTCCAAACTATGCTGCCCGGCTCCTCCTTCGCCGCCCCTGGTTCTCTCCTTCGATGTTTCTGTTACAAGAGTTACACTCGTTACCTTTTCGCTTCCGTACTTACTATAAAATTCTTCTCATCACCTACAAGACCCTAAACCTCGAGGCTCCACCTTATCTCTCATCTGCCCTCTCCTGTCGTCAAACTCCTCGGGCACTCCGGTCTAACCTCGCTCCAATCCTGAACACTCCTCGCTCTGTCCTCTTCTCGATACGTGACTGTTCCTTCTCAGTTTGTGCTCCTAGACTCTGGAATGCTCTTCCTGCGGAACTCCGATCCTCTCCGTTTCTTGCTACTTTTAAACGTCTCCTGAAGACTCATCTCTTCAGAATTGCCTTCTCTCCCCTGTAAACTTTCTATACACTTGCTACACAACCTGCGCTCTGGGAGGGCTAACAGCCTTGAAGGGCACATTATAAATACCTATCATTATTATTATTATAAAATGTCAACAGGGCTTGAAACACGGACAGTTATGAGAAATGTGAACAACTTTTGAAATACTTACAGCTATTATAATTGCCAACATCGCTCAAAATATGGAAAGTTAACGGAAATTCGAACATCTTTCAAAATAAGGACAGTTTCAGGAATTGAGAAAATTAAAAATATTGTCGATTATGTGATATGTAAACATCACTCAAAAAACGGACAGTTAGCTAAATTTCAAACATCATCGTAATGCAAACAGTTATTGCAAATTCGAATATCTTTTGAAATCAGGACAGTGCACAGAAACGCATACACTGATCAAAATACGGACATTTAAGCGAAATGCTTAAATGATGTGAAATACGGACAGTTATCCGAAAGGCGAACAACTTTACAAATATGGAAATTTATCGCAAATGAGAACATCCCTCGAAATAAAGTCAGATAATGGAAATAAAAACATCGTTCGAATTACAGGCATTTCTTGAAATTAGAAAATCACTGAAATAAAGAAAAAAATTATATGAAATACAAATATAGCTTGAAATACTTACAGTTATCGGAAATACGTACATAGCTCGAAATAGGGACACATCGGAAATGCTAACATCGTTCTAAATAAGGAGAATTATAGGAAATGCTAACATCGCTCGTAATGTGCACAGTTTTCATAAATGCATACATTGTTCGAAATACAAAGAGTTTAGGGAAATGCAAAAATGGCCTGAAACACTGACAGTTATCCGAACTACGAAAAGATTTACAAATACGGAAGCTTATATAAAATGCTAACACCGCTCAAAATACTAACGTTGCTCGAAATAAGGACTGTTATCGTAAATATGAATATTGCTCGAAATACGGACAGTTATCCGAAATGCAAAATCGCTCGAAATGGAGATATTTATCGAAATGCGAGTATTGTTCGAAATAGGGACATTTATAGGTAATACGAACAACGATCGAAATACGGACAGTTACCCGTAATACTAAAATCGTTCAAAATACTTATAGATATAAGGGAATGGTAACATTGGTCGAAATAAGAGTAGTTATTGAAACTACTAAGATCGCTCTAAATAACGACAATTATCGCATAAGCGAACATATCTCGAAATATGGACAGTTATTAAAAATGCGAACATTGCCAGAAATGCGAACAGTCATTGTAAATAAAAACATCTCTCAAATATGAACAGTTATCGGAAATGATAACAGTGCTCGAAATATGCTCATTTATCAGAAATGATAGAATCTCTTGAAATACGCACAATTATTGGAAATGCTGACATTCTGTAGCTCTTAATACTGTGTTATCGGAAATGCTAGCATCCCTCGAAATACGGAAAACTATCTAAAAGGCTAACATCACTCAAAATAAGCACAGTTATTTTAAATACTAGCATCGCTCGAAATAAGGACGGTTATCTGAAAGGCGAACATTACTCGTAATACGGATAGTTTTCGCAAATGTAGACATGGATTGAAATACGGACAGTTACGGAAAATACAAAAATAGCGTGAAACACGGACAGTTATCCATACTGCGAACAACTTTACTATATAGAAAGTTATAGGAAAAGCTAACACAGTTCCAAATATGCACATATATCGGAAATACGTATACCGATCGCAATGATGACAGTTATCAGAAATATTAACATCGCTCGAAATACGGAAAGCTATCGGAAATGTTACATCGCTCTAAATTCAGGGGAGTTATCGGAAATCTTGACATCACTCGAAATAGCTATATTTACCAACACACGACAACGACAGTTTTGAGACCCGAAAGAGCCCACAACATTCTCTGAGTTCCTTTCTCACATTATTACCACTCCTTCGCACCGTTTAACGTCATCTCAGTGGGGCGTACAGCATCACGATCACGTTTCTCACATTACATTCCTACCCCAAAAATAGAGATGTGACCCTAATCAGGACACTCCTATCTACCCACTATGATAATCCAGTGAACTAGCTATCATACGCATAATAATCCCATGAACTGTCACATTTATAATAATTAAATGAAAGTGTTTGTCAATTAAGGAAAAAAAAGTTCCTTTTCCTGTATTTGATCCTTCTACTTTCAGGTGATGGGAAGGAGTACGTAAACGTTGCCCTCAAGGGGGGAGGAGTCATCGTCACCGTGGACATGGGGGGTGACCCCCTCGAGGTCAACCTCAAGCCCGAAATGGTCAGGTTCGACGACAACCACTGGCACGTCGTCATCATCAACAGACGAGTCAAGGAGGTGAGTTATCGAAAGGAGGGGCTGGGTATCTTTGTTTTTTTGGATGGGAGGTTAACGCCATCTGTCCCTGTTACTATTGACCGAATATCACAATAAATTATCTTCAACTCAAAGTATAAGCAAATGCATTTCTAGCGCTTTCTTCTTTAATAAGAAGTCATCAAACCTTATCGAGGTCTTATTATAGACGAGACTGCGTGGAATCTGTAGTTAATTACCACCCGGGTCGAAAATCCTTTTCACTATTATTGTTGTTATTATTTGTATACTTATTCTTCTCCCATTAGTCTCTCCTCCTCGGATTATATCCCATCGGAGTGATCCTCCTTCTTTACAGTGATCAAACTCTTTTCAGCTTAGCGTTTTCACCACATCAATAATTATTCAACAAACTTCATAGCAGAGAGGCCCTCTTTGAGTCATAATAATAATAATGATAATAATAATAGAAAATAGATAGATATTAATTCATTACTCATTGTTCATAATAATATTATTGTTTACTTTTCTTTTGAACTTCCTGGACTTAAAAAGAAAAGTCCTTCACCAACGAAAATGTGAAGTATCAATATTTAAGTACTGGAGAATTGGGTACGGATTCATAGGTTAATTACTTCACAAATCGTAGATAACCACGATTTTTAAAGTTCAAAGTCAAGAGAGACCAAAGCCGAATCCCACCAGACTACTCTCACTATATCAATTGCAGGGCGTTATAAGCCCAGCTTCTGTGACGAGGTCATACCAAAGCTTAGATTTAACGTGCGGTACAAAATTAAAGCCTTCTTTCATATTAGAACCAAGAATTTTAAATCAAGTTCAAAAGAAAAGAAAAAAATAATAAACTAAGCTGAGATAGACCTTAAAAAATAATTCGTTTTGTGGCCCAATAACTGTTGTTATAAATAACTGGTCCTTTTTAGTAATAATTGTTATTTAAATGTATTCCTGCAGTAATTATTATCTGGTAATAAAGTAGTAATCTTCTTAATTTTCAGATTACTGACCATACAAGTTTCTGCAGCGTGAGTAGATGTAGTTATATCTTTAATCAATAAATAATCTATGATTGGTAAGTATTTATATATTTCGCATTGCTACAATAAAAAAAAATCCAGTCCTATTTGTAGTACACTGGAGTTTTAACACATGCAATAGAAGTGATCCACATGTCCTACATAAAAATACAAGCAGTTTAATTCCTAGATTTTTTTCTCTTTTTGTTCTTACATAATTACGATTTTAGGCACTTATGTACATATCGCATATGATTTTAAAGAAAGATGTGAATTAGAGGAAGTGAAAATGTGTGGAGATAAGCAGATTGAACTTAAGGTGTTAATGTACCTCTTTGAGACGAGGTAGTAAATTGAATGCAACACAAAATCGAGTAAATAAGAAAAAGGGCAACTGAGATGTTAAAGTATGTTAAGTTCGTCTCACAGCGGTGTCACTACACATAAACTTGGGCTAGGCAAAGCCGTCTGGAGCCAATTTAGTGCTACTTTGGTATGTTTACCAATTATGGGTTTTCTCTTTCTCTCTCTCTCTTTGTCCCTCTCTCTCTCTCTCTCTCTCCCCATGTCTCTGTCCCTCTCTCGGTCTCTCTCTCTCGCTCTCGTTGCTTCCTCGGTCTGGTACGCAAGAACTTATGAGGTACTGATTTTCATTGTAACTACTTGTAACGCTCTGTCTTAACTATTTCTCCTTCTCTCTCCCTCTCTCTCTCTCTCTCTCTCTATATATATATATATATATATATATATATATTATATTAATTATATATATATATATATATATATATATATATATATATATATATATATATATATATATATATATATATATATATATATATATATATATATATTACAATATAAGAAATCACCCTCAGTCAGATAAATATTATTACAATCCCTGATAATCTCATTTCCTTTTCGCGCATAAAATTTCAAATTCCTCGGTGACATCATAAAATTTTGAATATTAATATGTCTCTCGTCAAATTTCATTGTTATTTGTTGAACTTTTTTTAATAAATAAATCAGGTACCAATTCGCCCTGATAACATTAGAATATGCTGCTTCTGCCTACTTAATCAGGACTTCGAAGTCAAAATTTCAAATGCAATAGATGAAATTAGGACCGAGTTACGCGGACCATTGAGAGACGTTGCCTCCTCAAAGCTTGAGGTAGGCAAGATACCAAACGGATTTCGGGCAAACGCTGAAGAGCTGTGGGGGAGGGGAAAGTGCGTTAAAAGGTGGGAATCCATCCCTATAGAGAGAAATCTCACCCATGACGTAATTTGTGAACAATCACATATCCTGGATTTACAGTATATAAAGTAGAAGTAATTTAGATCATTCTCTGGTTAAATGCGAGTCTGAGAATGCAGTCAAAGTCGATTTATACTAGTGAATGGCTTAAACGTTTGTGTCAGGTAATAAGAGTTAGATTTTATAACTTTGGAACAAATTTCAAGATTAGTCAACCCTTCTTCATAAAGATGCCATTCATTTTAACAAAGTTGGTGATTCACAGCACCTAACATTTGACCTAAAACTCTTCTGACTACAACCCTCTTGACTTCTTTGTGTGGGCGCGGTGGAACGAAATTATCATGAGGTTCAAGGGCTGAAAATGGAAGAGAGTAAAAAGGCTGTCATCGAGGCAATTTGATGGTTCATCGAGTCGGATCAACAGAACACACCATGAAGTCATACCCAAATTTGACGAATATATCTTAAAAAATAAAAACAGTTTTATTTGTTCCTGAGAGTCTCAGTCTCATCAATCGAACGAATAACATGCCCAACTTATATATATATATATATATATATATATATATATATATATATATATATGATGAAAATTAATGCAATATCGCAAGAAAAGATGAGGAATTAAACCACATTCTCCGAAGACAATTAAATTCAGAACAGTTTCGGTGTATCTCACACCCTTTTTCAACTGACACTGGATAGAAAATATTTGAAAATGCTTAACTACATAACACAGAGTCAGGTCGTGAAAGATCCCTTCTTTTTTCCCCCAATCCCCTACTTGTGGCTAGTCAGGGGGCGTTAGGCCTAAACATATTGAAGGGCTGGCATTTTACTATTTTGTTTATTTGCGATCTTATTACAGGATTAAAAGAAAATTGACCCTCAGATAGATTTAAATTAGGAACTGACGATATCAAGCTCGATTCTACGATTCTTCTCTTAACATAGTTAGCCGATTTAAATACCATTTTACTTCCATTGAAATCGATCGAATGATTCAAATCTCTAACATAAAAATATATTCCACTGCTTTCGCTGCCCACTCTAATATCTCTCTTGTGTTCATACAATCTCTTGTCTAGATTTCTCCCCGTTTCCCCTATATAAACTTTATGGCAATCGAAGCATGGTATTGCATATACTCCTATGTTATGATGTTCTTTGGGTTTCCTGGCCATCATCAATTGGTTTAAGGAATTATTATATTTAAAGGCTAGATTAATACCCGCTTTTCCAAATATGTCCTTTAAACTATTTAATTTATTATTAAATGGCAATGTTATACATTTGTTGAAGTCATTTTTGCGGGAAGGTTTATTGCCATAGAATGTTTTCCTAGCTGAAAAATGGGCAGACGATATGAACCAATCGGGGTAATACAAATTAGAAAAAAATGGTCCTGATAATGACAATTTCTTGAGTGTTCATGATGTGTGCAGATGAGATTCTTCTAACTGCTGGAGATAAATGCTTGGCGAGCCATTTCGTTGATCGCCTCAACCATCTACAATTACCGGATGGAAAACTTGTGAGCTTTCATGTAATCTCTTTGTTTACTAAAGTTCCGGTTGACCAAACCATGGGCCTTCTGCGGGAAATCATGCCTAGACTTAATTTGGATCTTCCCATTTCTACGAGTAAATTTATCGATTTAGTTGAATTATGTCTCTCTGACAATGTGTTTCGAGTAAATAATGAGTCTTATAGACAAATATTTGACCTTAGCATGGGAAATAGTTTATCTCCGATATTGGCATGTCTCTTCATGGAATATTTTGAGACTGAACTCCTTCCCACAATTTCTTCCCCTAACTTTATATGGTTAAGGTACATTGACGATGTATTTTCTGTATGGCCTAATGGCCATGATTTTGATACCTTTTTTAATAATTTGAATAATCTGCATGTCTCCATCAAATTTAAATATGAATTGGAATATGATAATAGATTACCCTTTTTAGATGTCCTCATTAATAAAGATCACCATGAATTATAACCACGTTTGTAGAAAACCAACCCACTCGAATGCCTATATACATTATTTTTCGTTTCACGATAATACTGTTAAAAAATCGGTAATTTATAACCTTTTCCTTAGAGCATATAAAATATGTCATCCTTCCTATTTAGATGAAGAAATTGTCATTATCAGGACCATTTTTTTCTAATTTGTATTACCCCGATTGGTTCATATCGTCTGCCCATTTTTCAGCTAGGAAAACATTCTATGGCAATAAACCTTCCCGCAAAAATGACTTCAACAAATGTATAACATTGCCATTTAATAATAAATTAAATAGTTTAAAGGGCATATTTGGAAAAGCGGGTATTAATCTAGCCTTTAAATATAATAATTCCTTAAACCAATTGATGATGGCCAGGAAACCCAAAGAACATCATAACATAGGAGTATATGCAATACCATGCTTCGATTGCCATAAAGTTTATATAGGGGAAACGGGGAGAAATCTAGACAAGAGATTGTATGAACACAAGAGAGATATTAGAGTGGGCAGTCAAAGCAGTGGAATATATTGTTATGTTAGAGATTTGAATCATTCGATCGATTTCAATGGAAGTAAAATGGTATTTAAATCGGCTAACTATGTTAAGAGAAGAATCGTAGAATCGAGCTTGATATCGTCAGTTCCTAATTTAATTCTATCTGAGGGTCAATTTTCTTTTAATCCTGTAATACGAAAGGAAATAATAAAAATAGCGAAATGTCAGCCCCTTCAATATGTTTGAGCCTAACCCCCCCCCACTTTGACTAGCCACAAGTAGGGGATTGGGGGAAAAAAGAAGGGATCTTTCACGACCTGACTCTGTGTTATGTAGTTAAGCATTTTCAAATATTTTCTATCCAGTGTCAGTTGAAAAAGGGTGTGAGATACACCGAAACTGCTCTGAATTAAATTGTCTTCGGAGAATGTGGTTTAATTCCTCATATATATATATATATATATATATATATATATATATATATATATATATATATATATATATATATATATATATATATATATATATATATATATATATATATATATATATATAGTAGTGATCAAATTATGGATTTCTTGACAATTCGTAATTTTTCAAGGAAAAAGTTATATAAAGTTATTTTATTTCACAAATAATCAATTTATTTTATACATAAGGCAAAATTAACCTTTATTACATTGATTAATAATTGGTTTGACCTTCTTTATCCGCTTTAAGTGCTTTTACACGCCTTGACATGCCAGTCATTAACATTCTGCATAATTGCTTGATTCTTTCAGAGTGAAACCAAACCTGGATAAGACATTCTATAAGCTTTGCTTTGGTTGTTGTGGGAACTTTATGTATTTCATTTTTTAGAATATACCAAAAGCTCTCGATAGAGTTCATGTCTGTGGAATTTCAAAGCCATGATAACAGTTCAATTACATTTTGTGCACACCATGTCTTCACTGATCGTGCCGTGTGACAAGGAGCCGAGTCTTGCTGAAACATGCATGATCTGTCACCGAACTATTCTCTCATTTGAGGTACCAAATGTTTTTTCAGTACTTCAATATACTTATACTGATTCATTATATCTTAAAAAATCTTCAAGGGACTTGTCGCATGTACAGAAATTGATCCCTACACCATGATTTACTGTGAAAATTTTACAGTCTTTTAAGACACTGGTATAAACTCCTAACCTGACCGCCTCCTTACTGTCTCCACACGGCCATTAGGTACTGAAATAATTGACTCGTCCGTAAACACAACCTGTACCAATATAAATCACTATCGCAGTAATGAAAAGACCTGTAATGCTACTGGCATCAGTTAAACAGCCAGACAAATTATGACTTGATATTATTTCATTCAGCATGAACGCGTAGCTAATAGGTAAATCAGAATGTATCTACTACAGTAGGTACAGTATGTTCCCTTATGCTTAATAAATAAAATAACTAGTAAATATACCAATCTTACCTTTTCCCATTGCTCAGAAGTCCAATCAATATGAGCATTAGCCCAGACCTGTATTATAGTTTTGGTAAGCCTAGGTTTCTTTCTTGGACGGTACTCTCGTAGTTTGCTGCCCAGTAACCTCCTATTTACTGTTATTCGAGAAAGACTAATGCCATCTGCTAGCAGTTCGCTTGCAATCTTCCAACAAGAATTGCTTTTGTCCTTAATAGCCATTTATTTTATTTTCTTGTCTGTTCTTTGTGTTGTTTTTCTCTTGCGACCACATTTACCAGCCCTTGCTGAATCCAAATGATGACTGTTTTCAATTTTCTTCTTTATATTGCTTACTGTTTGAGAGAAGACTCCTAATTTCTTTGCAATATCTTTCTGTTTTAGTGCACTATCACTTAATAACACTTTGATCTGTCCAATTCTCCGAGGACTCAAGTTACTGACTTTACACATAGCTGTTCACTTTCTTTTTATCTATTATACTACAAGGCGAAACGGTTACTATTATCCACAGGCACGCAAAATATACATTAGTTGAATTACTGGGTCAGTAACAGCAAAAATGAATAGCACGCACACACGCACCCTGTGAAGTCTGAATTGGAACTAACAGTTGCCGCAGCTGGCAAAACCAAATTGGTGTTGCCTTATTTTATTTCAACAAGTTTGCCTGAAAATGAAGCAAAACCCTCAAGATTTAGTCTTTAACAATGTACAATATTTATTACACACTAATATAATAAAAATAACCTCATTATTGACTCATAAATAGTTTTAAGTTACCTTTTACCAGAAAAATTACGAATTTTCATAAATATCTATAATCATTTGATCACTACATATATATATATATATATATATATATATATATATATATATATATATATACAACAAAGCCTACAACGAAAATAAAATAAAAATTCTAAGTACTTCCGAACTTTATTTCAAGTTCATTATTGAGGAAAGACGCAAACAACAGAAAACTGTAATATATAAGCACGATGAAGAGAAGAAAGAACACACAAAAGAAGTAATTAAACGAATCATAGAATGTATTAACGGAATACAAAAAAATAGGAGGAGCGAAATGGGACAAAAAAGAGAGATAAATACAAAATAAGATCATTAATACCAGGTAGATTCAAATATCTAAAGGCTGCCCAGTGATTTTAAAATAATTATGGAGGAAGATAAAATCATAAAAGAAGATTAATGTAGAGGTCAGGATTTAAAGAAATGGAGATTCAGATAAGTGCAAATCTAATCAAATGTATAAACAGATATTTGTCAACACTAATTTGATTTTGCTGTGGTGGTGCCCAAGGTCGATGATATATCTGGCAATGCATCACTTCAACAAATTTCTTTTGCAAGCAAATTCGGCCAAACAACCAACATACTTTTCTGTATGTTTGTACAATCGGCAACTTGCCATAATTAATGGAGTGAAATTTCGCCATGGGTTCAAAACTTCAACCGTGGCTTTTTTAGGAATGTTTTACCTGCAAGTAATAGGTTTCCTCGGCATCGTCTGCCTCCTAGTCATGCCCAGAGGCTTTGCCTTTATAGACTACAGACAGTTTAATCTCTACCAATTGACTTTCATTTATTCTAGCTGAATGACCTCATCGGATTACATCTTGCATCTAAACGCGCAATTATTGGTTCTCGAGGCTTGCACCTGTCAAATCATCTCTCATAATCCTCATTCTCATTATCATTCTTCTTTAATCATCCTCACTTTTATCCGCATTAATACTTCTACCATTCCCCTTCAAACGGTGAGGCCTTTGCATATCAACGCAGACCACCGCCATTTCTGAAAGGCGTTGGAGTGGTGGTTGAGGAAATAGATTCGTAGACGACGGTTCCCGGACCAGCGCCCGCCATCATGGCCTACTTACCTTTACGACATTGCCTCAAGATACTAAAGGGAGTCTCCAACTCCACATTATCAACATATTTCACAACATGTGCCCTAATTCACTTTAAGAGTGTCAACAAAACCTCTCTTGTCGGTATGGTTTCAATATCATGCGTGGATTATTTCATTACTTGTATCGATATGCTAGAGACCAAGAAACTTCAGAGCGAATTAATTACCCGTCCATTGTTGGTCCAATTATCAAGGTTTGATGTACTCAATTATTCAAACGAGACAAAAATCCCAGTTCTGCCTCTCACTGTCAGTTCGATCCTCTCAACAAAGAAGCGTCCGGTGCAGTTACCATGGAAACCTCTCGACGAGAAGAAGAAAGAAATTTCTGAGGAATTTTCAAAAGAATTTCAACTACTAAGAGGATAGAAATTCCGGGAAAAAACATATTTAGAATTTTATTGGAATTCAGACAATGAAATCAAATTACCCGTGGATATATTTCAGTGGCGAGATGCTCGTCTCAAGTAAACTTGTCGGTTGTGTAGAGGATCAAACATAGACTCTGGAAAGATTTTCCGCGAAATGTAGTTCATTTCTTAACCGCAAATTGTGTTTATTACAAAGAACTATGACATCGCACGAGGATCGCATGTAATTAGCTTTATCGTGGTGTGTTTATCAAGAGAGAGAGAGAGAAGAACAGGACAAAGAAAGGGGAACAAATTAGGAGGAGACAGAGAGAGGAATTAGTCGCGCTTGGATAACAAATCTGCCTTACTCAGATTTTCCCTTAAATATCTCTTTTGACTCATTAGGAAATAAAAACAGTACCATGTAAGATTCTGTACTTATTATCGAATTTACCTGTAAGTGACTATTAAAAATAATAATATAATTTGACTATTGAAGCTCTTGATCACAGTAGTAGCAAGCTATACAAGAAATATTGATACAACTATGACATTTTAAAAGAAATAAACTATAACGCAAAAGAAATCAATACATTATAGCATAGGTTGCAAAATTAAATATATTCCTAGGAGTTTTAATGGAATATATTTAATAGCAAGAATTATGATTTTTTTCATATGTTCAGGTTGTGAATGGCCACATATTGCCCGATTCTATTTAATACCCCAAAAATCACAAGTAGGGCGGGAAAAGCGCGTAAGACCCTCTTAGACGTTAATTAGCTATGGAGCTGTTCAGAATTTACCTTCAGGTTGATTTTAAGAATAAAATCCCACTCATAATTGTACTTTAAATTAAGATTTCTACATCTATTTTTATACTAATATAAAGTTTTCCTAAGTAATAGAAAAAGGAGATATTTATATTTTTATCAAAAGTTCTTAGCAGATTCTGGGATTAATTAAAAGATGTATAGCATAAACCATACGAGTCATACACTTGGTTGTCTAAAATTGCAACGAGTATATAATGGTTTATTTTCACGTGGCAAAGTATTCCCAGATTCTTCACTCTGGTGAGCATTCCAACGATTTGTAATCTTACACGTGAAAAAATTCGCTGCAACATTAAAATGGAAACACATACTCTCCATTTGGCTGCTATTACTCCAGAGATTTATTTTTAACAATGAAGAAAACATTATGGTTTGGATTATGTGAGTAGGAACACAATTTTCCTTCCTAAGAAATTTAAGTCACTAGTTAAATAAACAAGTATCAAAAAATTTCTTCTAAAAATGATACAATTCCTAATTATTTGCAACTTGATTTTATCAGAAAACAGGTTGTTTTTTTGAAGTGGGCCCCAAGTTAGCATTTCTTTTCGACCTTCATAAACCATCTATTATGGATGGCTCTAAATGGAATGTACCAAGTTACAATATAATGGTTATGGTATCGAGTTATTTTTACCATCATAGGGAATCGTAATCTCCTGTAAAAAAAATTATTTTCAAACTCACTTGCAAGAGATGTTACATAGTCAAACTTCTTACATGCTTAAATCCCAAACCAGCATAAGGATAAGCATCACTTGATCTCTTACTCCAAATGTGGCCTTAAACACCTCACAAAACAATTTAATAATAAATTAAACACGTGCTTAAGCAATTTACTATTACTAAAGCAATTAACATAAATAGCTTCATTGCATAAAATGTATCAACTAACCTAAACTTAATTTAACTCCTCTAACTCCGATTAATGATTAATCATATTTTCAGCGAGATAAGAAGGTAATCAAAATGATTCACTAGCGAGAAATGAGAGTAATCAAAATGATTTACTAGCGAGAAATGAGGGTAATCAAAATAATTTACCAGGGAGATACGAGGCTAATAAAAATAATTCGCCAGATCTCAAATCATTTACTATAAGAAATCGGGAGAAGGATTTTGAATATTTATGAGGTCTTTTGGATTACGAGTCTCTGACTTCCCTTGTGTATGCGGTGAATTTAATTTTTTGCGTGTCCGCAAATACGTGTACATGAGGCTTATTTATTATTTATTAGAATGTCTGAATAACTCAATGTATGTGGTCTACTTAATTTTTACGTCTCTTTGCCCACGTAACTCTTGCATCTTAGGTCAAATGAAGGAATTGTAATATCACCATTCATTTTCCTTCCAGCTCTCAGTCTCCGTCGATGGCATCTATAATGAAAGGCGAACAACAGCTGGTCCCTTCAGCCAGCTGTCTTCTTCCCGTGTTCAGCTGGGTGGGGCAGAACACGCAGCTCTCCTACCAGGCGCCAAGACTAGATCTAACTTCGTAGGATGCATTGCCAAGGTAGGACGGACGAATAGGCTCCCGAAACTAGTCGTCTCTCATTCTTTCTCTTTGTCTCTCTTTTTTCTCTCTCTCACTTAGCCGGAAGTGTGATAGTATACGGGATACGTACTATAGAGTTGGAAGCACTCCTCGTTCCTAGTTCTACAATCAAACTCGTGTTTTTTTTTTTAGTTAAATGACCACCCACTCATCTTCTCTTCCACTAACTTCATTATTTTTTGTGTCTTTTGTCAAGCACTTTATAACCAAGATGCACTTGTTAGTTTTCAGCTTTTTTATTGAGTAAACAAGGCTTTTTAATATATGCGATAACAGGCTTATATTTTCTGGTACCTGAATTAATCTCCTTTCTACCAATAATGGAGTCTAAGATCATAATTTATGAGAGTCACGTCGAAACGTTGAAATGGTCATGTTCTTAATTCGCACTCTGGTGCTTCATCTCTTATCCCATCTCTTAACCCATTCAATCACTAGTCATGATTTAGATTCAACTTAATATAAGTTTGCACTGACCTATGCATTGTAGGTACGATGGTATCAAATGTACCTTTAATAAAACCACACTATCGTAATTATTTTACCACTAAACCTTTTTAATTCTAACCTATTAATGATCTTGATAGAGAGTCTCAAACTGAGCGTGACTTATATGAGCTCCTCGGCCAATTTTTTAGATCCCAAAAAATAACGTTCGATTCTTTTCACCTCAAAAAATCACAAACACGTAATTGTAGTTCCTTTTAAGAAAGATAATTCTCCTCAATAATTTATCTGGCACCTCTGTGGGTCGATCCTCACCCGCTGCATGCAAATGACTGTATCAGAAAGATCAATATAACACCCAAAGAAAGTGGTTGTTTCATTTGATTATTTTAACATTCGCTCTTGCGACCATCTGGGTACCTTATACAGTGCAGGTAAACTTTACCTTTAAATTGATAACATCACATCAAGGCTGCGTTTTGTGCAGTTAAACCGCCGGTTATTTTGTTATGCATTTAGTCAACATATCAGTCTAATCAAAAAGCTCTTATCCGATTTTATTCAGAGATCAACTCGGATAAAAACTTATACTATGCCCTATAGTTCGCATAAGTGCATAAATATTTATTGTTTACTACGAAACTTGCGACTATGGTACCTAATTTCGACAGTTTTGTTAAATTAAATGTGGGATTTTTAAGAAATTGATAGGGACGTAAATAGATGGTAGTTGAGGGGCATTCTGCAAGAATTCAGGATTGCAATTAACAACTCATTTTATCGTTTGTTCCGTGAATGAACACAATTTGAGGGCAATTGCGCAATATTTTATTTAAAAACGTGGACATATGCATCTAACGAGGGCAACTTCCTTCCTTAAAAAATAGAAAGAAAGAAATATTTTCCATGGAATAAACTACCATTTTCACTATAAAAGTAATGGTTTCTGAGGGGAACATCCATATCAATCTTAATTACATAGGTAAATCTGATAATTATCTCCCGATATATGAACCAAGAAATTATCTATTGGTGATTATAATATTTTATTTACTTCAGTAAAACGGCCTAAGTTTATCAGAGGCATGATTTAGACATGTCATGAGAAAGCGGATAAAACATGTAGGTTTTCGAGGTATACATCATTGTAGGATTACTAGGTAAACCGATTCGCTATTGAGGATTTATTTATTAAAACCCACGATGGGATAATCTACCCATTTCTTTTACAAGTGGGATTGTAAAGCAAAGGTGGTTAAGTTAGATGGACTGAAAATTAATAGAATTTACCTGACATAAGTAACCAAGGGGAGAATTTATTTATGTCTATGTAGAAAAAAATATGTGAGAGAGGGATCAAATATATGGGTAAGTCGATGTGTTTACGAGATAGTGAAGGATAAGTCTTTGAAAAATAGAAAGAAATCCTGTGTGAAACAGAGTATGTTTGTGTGTTTATGTAAGAGACATATAAATGGAGTTGGGAGTTTGATGTGTGCTTCTCTGTACGGTTTTTTATTACCTAATCAAGACGGAATCTACTTCATAAATTGAGTATTTTAGTATCACTTTTAAACTTCTAGCTATTAAATACTTTGGATTCTTTAATACCCCTTCAAAGCCTGTGGGAATTACATACCCTTAAAATTATTAAATATTATTTATTCGCATTTTTTTGTTTTCCATAGTATTAACTTTATTGTAATAAGTAATTAATTTAATATGCGATTGTTTGAGATGCTGTATTTTATTTATTTTACTTATGAATATTTTTGCAAATGTAAACAAATATTTGCGAGTGAAATCGAAAAATGTGTGGAATAATATTTTGTAGAAATACATCCGTTCAGTACATTTGTATATCATAATATCCCTCAAACCTCTCTGTAAGAAACCCATGATTTTTCGTGATTGTAACAGCGTACCTTTATCAGAAAGCATTTTCCTGTGGAATGCGTTTAAAGTTTGAAATAAATTTAAAAGAAATATTGCTTTATTTGGTACTTTTAATATCGGTTGAATTATTAGAAATTACAACCAATATTTATGATTTCCAAACGGGCAAACCTTCATTTTGAAAAATTCAAAGATACAAACGGATAAAGGAAACAATGTTGTGGAAGAAACAATTTTATCTCTATCTGTTTAGCAGTTTGATAACGAGATAAGAGTGTATATTTCCTATATCAATGCGTATATTGCTCTTAATGTTTTAAGACTTAGAAAACATCAATGTTTCAGCATTTAGGTACGAGATCTCATTATACAGTTAGAATACAGTTAGAGACGAGTCTTCCCTTTTCTAGCCGCAATCAAATAAATGACACCACATTTGGGGCGAACCAAGCGCATTCTCATCAATTAAGGTCGATCATTTTGTATCGCTTCTCGGAAATGGCAAATTGGCCAGCCGTTGCTCCATCTCGCTCAAAAAACCATAGCGACAAAACAGGAATAGTTTTGTCGAAGAAAGTAATGCGTTACCATGACCACCAACACAGTCACTAGAAACAATATATTTCTCGATAGAGCACAAGAAGTAGAGGCGAGCTGAATCACTCAGAAGGTAGAAGAGTAGAGTGGGAGGGACATGTGATAGAAAGCAACAAGCTGTAACTAAGAGTTCATTTATCCTAAAATAGTTCAATTTCAATTCTGTAAGCTTATCCACCAGAAAATCTATAAGTATATATCTGTAAAGATAATAGGGATGTGTAGAAGAAACGAAAAGCTGTAAAAGATATAGCCTTAGATCTGCCTGATTTCATTGGTGACAAGAGGTCTGACAACTGCTAGAATTGTAGCCAGAATGCACTCTTCCAGATGTAAGCTGCAACATTGGCGCTCATCATACACTTCGCATCTCCTTTGAAGAGAAATGTGTGACTGCAGTCGTGATAGAAAGTTAGGAAAATATGAAGTAACAAGGAGTTACAAGGAAAGAGAGTACCTTAGGAGACCTTACGGTCCATTCAAGAGGGTACATTTGGACTCGCAATCGAGTGGGCACATGGCTGCTCAATTGTTTTGCGTCCATGAACGGCCACTTTTCAAGACTTTGTCTAGTCTTGACTTGAACTGGTCAACAGATTCACTGTTGACAACTTCCACTGGAAGTGCGTTCCACTTACCGCAGATATTGTAAGTGAAAAAATTTCCACACAGATTGTGGTTGTACGCTTCAGTTCAAGTTTGAAGTCGTGATTGCGCGTTCTGTTCTCACTCAGTGTGAAAATATCCCGGTAGTCAACATTGTCGAACCCTCGAACTATTTTGAAAACTTTGATGAGCTGACCACGCAGTCTACGGGTTTCCAGCCAGAACATATCTAATTCCCTTAGTCTATCCTCATAACTTTTATGTCGGATAGAGGGAATCAGCTTGGTTGCCCTGGCTTGTACGCGTTCCAACCTTTCGATATCCTTTCGAAACGAAGGACTCCAAAATTGTACGGCATACTCCAGGTGCGGCCGAACGAGGGAGTTGTACAGACAAAGTACTATCTCCTTGTTACGGTATCCAAACTGGCGTTTTATGTAGCCTAACATCCTTTGGGCTTTCTTCTCTGCCTGGATGCACTGTTTCGAGAACTTGAGTAGACAATGTACGTACAAGGCCCAAAACATTCGGCCCTGTATTTATGATGTTCAATCAACTCGATGTATGTACTACGAGCGCATTCAACCTTATATTAAATCAATCTAAACTTCTCTCATCACTTATATCCGGTATTTAAGCAAATTCCATTACGCCAAGTCTATCTGTGAGGCACTTTGATGCAACCTGTCATCTTCAAATCTGCTTAAACTATATTCGCTCAGATTCCAATCAATTTAATCGCAAATCTACTTAAAGCCTATTCAATATTGTGATCACCCTATGTATCTACTTTAAATCTACCACTCAAACACTCATAGTGGCGCATATTTCGGCCTTGACTGGATCCCACGGAAACCAGGTCCATTCCTCGGCTGTAATTAGTCCCATTTTGCGATAGTAATAAGCCGACGGCGGAGAAATTTTAGAACCGGGATAATTGGCCAAAATTGGACATACATCGACAAGTTTTAGATCAAAGGCAGAATTTCAGCCCCACTCACCTTTATAATTTTCAATTCAATTTCCATTTATCCATTCCAACCACTCGTCAAAGGGACACACCTTTCTTTTAAAACAGCGAAAAGGTAAGATTGAGGTTCACGACCTTCCTTGTGCCTTGCAAAATTCACGAATTACACTTACCTTTCTATTTTGGGAATGATGGTCTGCCCGCGTTCCACCGCCACGTAAGTTAGATACCTTCGTACATTTTCGCATTCTCTAACTTCACCATCTCGGTGCCAGCCGCCTTGAGTTCCTAGAGGAGGTACCCTCGATTGGGCAAGTTAAGCGATATCGTGTATGCCCATTTTCCAGGGGAATGGTTCGTCCCCGGTTGGCTTGAAATGTAACAATGTCCACCCCACAACTGGGTCTCAGATGTAAGTGGCATGCAAAGGATTCAGATCCCTCTCACCCTAATTCTCTCATTCCAATCATCCGAAATTTTGGAAGTTTTGATGAGTTGTGCGCACCTATGCAGGTCCAGAGAACCCCAAATAGTTTTTCCTTTACACTGTTTATGATCTACTAGAAGAGGTACTTCGCGTTGACCGTAACAAAAAGTCCTGTTGCAAATAAATACAGATGTAGATTGTTTGTAATTCTTATTTTGCGGCACAAATTCTTTACTTGCTGATTATTATTATTTATACATGTATTTGCGGCTAACCTAACCTAACTTAACCTATCCCTCTGGTTCTTACCTTGATTGTTCATTGGCCTTGCTGATCAATGGACCTGCTGATCTTTGGCACTGCAAGGGCCCACCTCATACCTAGTTTCACTGCCTGGGAGTAGTACAATGGCTGGTTGTGGTACACACTTCCTTGCTTCACTTTAACACTTGTATGTACTGAACACTACTGGAATCCTTTGTCACTGATTCACTCTACTGCTCACTTTGCTTTTGGTTTGGTGATGTGGTTTCCTGTGGATCCTGGAATTATCGAGAATGTTCCAATAGAAGGATCTAAATAGTTCCAGAATGTTTTAATGGAAAGTTTTAGATCAATTTGGAATTTTCACGAATTATCTGCAATGTTCTGTAGTTTTCTAAACTGTGTTTCTCAGAATACTAGCCCTAGATCAAAAGTACTCTCTGTATCTTGTTCAAAACCAAGCATTTGTTCATAATAAGCATTTGCTCTTTGCTGCAGATGGTTGCCAGGCAAACAAACAAACAAACACAGATTCTTCTCTTTTAAAATCTCTACTTTCAATCAAATTTCAGCATTTTCATTCTCCCCAATCATCCTCACACATGGAACTTACAGCGAACACGGTAGACAGGGGTAACGAAAGTGAAATTAAGTAGAATAGTTAACATACTACACATCTTCGTTCGGATTTCAGATTAAGCCGTAGATCCTGTGACTACCTAAATCTACTTTGTGGTCTTTTACTCTACTTCTTCGCTCTCCTATCCTGAAACCGCCCTCTTCTCCTTCCTTGTCTCCTCCCTCTCACTCCTACCTAGCGTATCCACACCGCCAGGATCCTACTGAGGCTCTGGCCAATGAGGGTACGGAGGACTACAAATCAGGGGGGAAGTTTCAGACGATTTGTTCATCGTTTCTGACATTCCCTTTCATTTCATTTTATATGTATGTAAAGAAGAACCCTATTGATAACTCCACTTTGTAACAGATTCATATTTTAATATTTCCAAGAATTTCTAAGCATTATCAAGTATTAGTTTGCATTTTTACAACCAGGTGGCGCCACCTTTGCCAAATCTGAGTAACCTATGTTACTCCCTGAGTCAAGCTAACCCCAATGGTGACCTTTGTTGGACTTCAAGGTGGCTCTAAGTGGCTTCTATGGCGGTCATATATATATATATATATATACATATATATATATATATATATATATATATATATATATATATATATATATATATATATATATATAGAGAGAGAGAGAGAGAGAGAGAGAGAGAGATAGAGAGAGAGATTTTCATAAAGATACAAAGAGACTTTCAGAAATATATATATTAGATGTTCCTTGTGCACACTCACTTCTATCCATACCACTTTCACTACCATCCGACAAATGTGCTGACGCATAATTATAAACCTGATAGCATGCAATTAAATTGGAAAAATCCCCTAAAAACGAGGAAATATTTTTCAAAATTCAACGAAATATTTCCAAATATTTTCCAAAACTCAATGCGTTGCGCCAAAGTTTAAAGACCCAAGCCCTGAAGCAGGGTTCACCTGTAAAATAGAGGCATATATTCCTCTCTGAATTTAGCTCTGGTTTGTATACTTGGCTCTTGCATAACTTGAACTAACATTTTAGAAAGAGCTGAATCAGCTTTACCTTCCAGCCACAGCCTGACGGGTAAATCTGTTACTCCGAACATTCGATTGAGAACAGGACAAAATCATTTTCAGTGTTAAGGAGAAATGAAAGAAATTTGGTCAGAATATTTCGGGAGGATATTCTTTTGGTGGATTTTTTATATGTTATCACATAGCAAAATAAAGGAGGCTTTTACTAGGATTATACTCCTTCCTGTCCCTCACATGTCATTTTTAATTGAGTTATGTAATGCCACTCATTATCACTTTCCTAACTTCACCGTCGTTTCCTGCGTGGTATTTCCTCGTTGTCTTCATTTTTTGGTTAAATCGTTGTATAGTGAGAAAGAGGGATTATTGACTTGTAATTAGGATGATGCTTGAGGTAAACTATAAAGTGTATCTAATTCCACCCATCAGAGAAAAGGAAAACAATAATAAGATAAAAAACACAATACAGAATGAATTGAAATTTAAATAACATAATGAATGAAAACGACTACATGGGCAAATCCTACCATCCCCCAAAACGGGCAAGAATTGAATTTGAATATGTCCGTGAAAAAATTGTTGCAATAAATACATACCTGAATTTTCCAGTGCGTGAAATTAATTAGTGCAGTCAAAAACCATGATACTGAACTAAAACAAAATACAATCGAGTTGAACAAAATGGTGCTCAGACTACATTTTGTTGACAGAACTGAAGCTTGGCATTGTGTAAACTAAGACCAGGAATCTTCAGGAGTAGCAACGTAATTTTCATTTTAACTATCTAAGAAATGAAAAGAATTTTTTGACTTGTTTTGACGTTTTTTCCCACCTTCTAAAGCATTATAGATTAAACCCTTACAGTCGTGATTGGGTTCTAAGCACTTCTTTCGTAAATGGTACCAATTTATTAACCTTTAAATGTTTAAGTGTTTATTTAGCTTCCATCTGCAGCGATTACAACCGATATCATTTGATGATTGGTTAGTGTCGAGGTATGCTGGCGTAGATCCTTTCCATGTACTGGCGCATACACTTACACGGGCAGATAACCGACACGAGGCCGTCTACGATAGGCTTTTGAGCAATGGGAGGAGTGAAAGGCCGCCTCCTTGTTTGAGTGCATTTACAATTGGCCTGTATATATCTACTGGCTGGCCAAGTGGCAGTTCAAGGATATACGAGGGACGAGCAATAAGTTTTGTGAATCGGTAGGGCAAAACAGAGGAAAGGAGATGGCTGTTTGTGGGGGTGTTATGACAAGTTATGACAAGTCAGGACCTGCAGCCGTACACTCCTGCCTCTTCTATTTAAGAAGCGGTAGCTGATCGCAGATCGTCAGTCACAAATCTTTGAACAATGGAGAAGGTTGAGCACCGCGCAGTTATTAAAAGAGATCCATGAACGCATGGTTGCAGTATACACCGACACCGCCCCTTCCTATGCAACCATTGCTCGGTGAAATAGGGAGTTCCGCTATGGTCGTGAGTCCCTTGAAGATGACCCTCTTCCAGGACGCCCATCAGACGTGACCAAACCAACAAGGACAATGTGGCCTGTGTGAAAAGGAGGATCCTCAAAAATCGGCAGGTGAAGGTCGAAGAAATCGAGCGAGAACTTGGAATATCACATGGAAGTGTTAGCAACATCATCCACGACAATTTGGCCCTGACCAAGGTCTCTGCCCGTTGGATCCCTAGAAAACTCACGCTCCATGATCGAATTCAACGTCGTTAAAGTCCACAAGGTCAGAGTTGCCCAAGCTGCCCTGCGCGAGTGCTGATTCGAAGAGCTTAACGATCCTCCCCTGACCTATAAACCAAATGAGTGGAAGTTATTCGCAACTCTACGGAAAGACAAACTACTATTTTAATTAATAACGATTCTGAACGTATCTTTTACGTGAATGATTTATTTCACCCTTGAAAGAAGCGAAAGAAAGAGAATGTCAGAATGAATATAAAATTCCATTGAAAATCTGACATAGTAAAACTAATCATTCATCAGTTTCAATTTTTAAAGAGTATTAGGTGGATATTGAGGGACAAAGGGTTCTAAATCTTTTCCGACAAGTGGCAAAACGCGATACTAGCGTTCTGCCATCTGTCCAAGCAATGACTGTCTCTTGTTGTCTCACGTTTGCTATACATTGTTATTCTGATCTTTATGTTAGTTTCCTTATCCTTTTGGAGATTCAAATTAAATGAAAGGGAATCATAACGCGATACTAGCGTTCTGCCATCTGGCCAAGCGATGACTGTCTCTTGTTGTCTCACGTTTGCTATACATTGTTATTCTGATCTTTATGTTAGTTTCCTTATCCTTTTGGAGATTCAAATTAAATGAAAGGGCATCATGCATTAATTAAATTAACTGGGAAAAGTACATAGGAGTAAAACATTATTGAATTTGAAAAAAATATTGTAATTTTCAAGGAGCATTAAACTATAATTTTAGAATCCATTTTTTATTTGATGTTTTATTCTATTCTAGAAGCTCTAAAATGCGTTATGTTTGTATCTGGTGACATATGTATTCGTTTACGAACTTATTGACGGTTTTAACATCCTCTACATCAATAGAGTTAACCATTAAGTCATTGCCATCTTTATCATTTTTCACTATTATTGGTCTTCTATCCAGTTTCCCTTCCTCTTTATTTCTTTAGGCAATATTTCTCTAAATAACGTAATATATTCGACCAAAGAGATTGACACATCAATGTGATGTTATTAAAGACATACAGTGAGAAAGGAATATTGATTTCGAGCACTTTCTTTATTATCAAGGATAATAGATGGAGACAAAGAACGACTACCTTTGTGAAATTTAAATTAGTGTTTTCACCCATTTATCCCCTTATTGAAAAGTCGATTATAATATAGAGGAAAGTGCTAGAAATTAATTGTCAATTTTTTATTGTATATTAACATCAGTGGACAATTTTATGAGCTCTTATACTCGTATATCAAAATGAATGGATGTTGGGTGAAGAGAAGTAAGAGTAGTGAATAATTTGGATATAACTTTTAAAACAAGATGGCGTACAAAGGGAGTGTATAAAGGTGTGTATATGTTGTGGACAGGTGGGGGATTTGTATATGGTAGGGGATGTTGTAGACGGGGGAGGGATTATGAGCTTTAAAAACAATAGAAAGAACTATAAAGGAACAACCATAGATAGAGCGATTACAACTGTAGGGAATGAATCTGTGTATTGAAAAGTGAGTGATTGATAGGTTTAATGTACGTATGTTATAAACTTATAAGGATCGAAGAATATCAGTAGAAGATATTTAGGGTAATTAAAAGGAGGAGGAGTATGTTTGCGTATCCCAGAATGAACAAGAGAATATCCGTAAAAAATAGACCCGAGAAAAGTTTCGTAAGAGTCGGAGGTGAGGACATGTAGCAGTGTATGATTGTGTGCAAAGTGTGTAAGAAACCACAAAGGTTCGAAAGCTATTTGAAAAAATAGACAAAAAATATGAGCAACTTTTCAATAGATGGGAACAAAGGGGAAAACTTTTTTCTCCCTACCTATCGATCGTTCAGAATCTCCTTCATTGATACAATTAGACACACCCTCTTCTCCATTGAGAGCGGCAAAGGGCTATTGCAACGCTTCTCCCTTTGTGTACTTTTATTTGGCTTTCTTTATAAAAAACACAGAATTGGCGTGCAATTACAGCTACATCAGGATGCTGCGTTCTCCATTAACCCTTATTAAAGCTTGTAATTTGAAAAGGTTTTAAACACGGTGTGGTGTTTTCTAATTTCTTCAGGTGAATAATTAGTGACATTTGTATATCTTTCGAAAAAAATAAAAACGAATGAAACCACTGACTTGAGAAAAATATCCTCATAAGTGCCCAGGGGTCCAAATTTGTGACCGAAGTGTACGGTAAGGCCACGAACTTGGGCTTCTGCTTAAACGGTTCTTCTGAGTGTCCGGGACGTTACAAGAGATCAGTCATCAATGCCTTAGTTAAAAGGGCAATTTCTCATTCATCCTCGTAGACGGCTGTTGATCACGAACTTAAGAGGTTTTCCCGAGTTCTCGTTAACAACGGCTACCCACAAGAATCCATTGATCATGAAAAAGAAAATGAACTTGGTTGCTGGCCCTGGCGTCAGTTCTACTCCGAACAAGAGTAATATCGGCCTTTATTACAAGTCCAATATGAATACCGGCTACCGTGAAGACGAAAAGGCTTTCAAAGCCATTCTTCGTCGTAATGTGACCCCAACCGACCCTAATAGAAATATTAATCTAATTATATACTACAAGACCAAGAAAACAAGTAGTTGCATCATTAAGAACGACTTTCTCCCCCCAACGAGCAAACTCCAGGAGACTAACGTCGTGTACGAATATTCGGGCAAAGTCGGTGACTGCGAATACCGCAATTCAAACTAAATCGGCGTAATCTCCACAACCCTTTCAAGGCGACTGGCAGCTCATATTCAAGATGGCGCGATTAAAAAACACGCCCACTATCATGGTAAAACCCTAACCCGTGAAAAGCTCAATAAGGACACTTCCATCATCCTGAGAGTCCAAAACCGCAGAAGATTGCGGATGGCTGAAGCCGGTATTATTCAAATGAAGAAACCAGCCATTAACGTGCAACTTCAGCCGGAAACTATACTCCCGACATCTCCGAGTTGACCGCCGTTAAAAGAAGCCCGTTTTCAAACTTCATTTTCCTTTTCCTCCTTTGCCAGAGAATTAGATCGAAGCGACAAATAGTCAGACGATTCAACGATCTTAGAATATAGAAAGTGCGGGGATGAAGTGTAGATAATAGATAGAAAAAGGGTTAATATAGTGAGAGAATAAGTGTGCCAGGTTGTCTGGCTACTTCAGTATTTGTTCATATTACTTTTTCTGTCGTTATTGCGATTTGATTGTAGGCATTCAAGCCTCTGCATTAGAAAATGGTCCTCTTGGAGATGTTAATAGACTTGACTTTGCACTTTGTAACTTGCCGTCTTCCCATCTTTACTTTTGTTTTTAATAATTACTTCTTAACATCTTTTTGTCCACTTCGGAACTTTTGTTTTGTTTTTTATTTATATTAAGTTTGCCCACTTCGGATCTTTTATTTTTGTTTTGATTGATATTTATTATATGTAAATTTATTTGTTTTTAATCATTTCTTCTTAACATTAGTTTGTCCACTTCGGATCTTTTTATTTATTTTATTTTATTCATATTAAGTTTGTCCAATTCGGATCTTTTATTATTGTTTTGTTTATTCAATTTTAGAAAAGTTTTTAATCATTTTTGGTCTTCTATTTATTTAGATTCGTTATTACGTAGATAGTGTCCACTTCGGATCTTTTAATTCTTGGCCTGTTCTATATGTCGGTTATGCTTCTGATACAATTGTCAATAAATTGGGCGAGTTTCCTGATGCGATAGTAGTTGACTACTTTTAAATGTTCGTCTAATTCTTAAGTTTCGTAATTACTCGTCTGGTAGTCGTATAGGGTGCAGCACCTCCTCTGGCATGGTTTGGTAAACCTTCTGCCAAATACTTCGTGCCCGTCTACTTACAGTACCATTTAAGGGTTCAATGTTCGTTAGCTCGTGTAAAACATTTGAGGGAATGAGGTCCCACAGCGTAACATTGGTTTGGAAGTACGTATTAAACAGCATAATTATTCTGTAAATACTGGGCAAACATCAAATGCAATATTTATTCATTTGAGTGAAAACTCCTATCGGATAAATTGGACCGAGAGTTCTGTGATCGCCAGATCGAAAGATTTCTTTTCACGAAATCTTTTAGAATCTGCGATTATACAGCTTACTTCTAATTGTAAATTTAACCTCAGCCCCGCTATGTATTTTTCGGACCCTTGTATTACAAAATGTTTAATATTGACCTTAAAGATAAAATCACTGACCTAATTAATAATTAGCTTTTTAGGTTATTCCTATGGTTAATATATTTTCTGTTTTATTCATGATACTGTTCACCTCTTAGAAATTGTTTTTGTTTCGTCAGGCTTATTTCTCCCTATATTATTCATTTGTCATATATGCGCGTTTATACTTTTCTAGTTATTTATATGTTTAATATATTTTCGATTTTTATTCTTGATAATTTTCATTTCTTATAAATTGTTATTGCTTCTTAAATAGAAGAATTATAAAATTGTAATCTTAATTTAGTTTGGATGGTTTGAGTTCCCCTCCTCTTTTTTGTAAACCCCATTTATTGAATGGTCACCTTCTGTTTCGGCAGGCTTAATTCTTTAATAGGGTTGGCTTCCAGGTACCTGTTAATGCCCTTATAATCCTAATGTCCCCATCTCTCACATACGTGTGTCTTTGTAAAAATTTCTTCTTATGTTTTTCCTTGCTTCAGTCTGCTTTGTAAAGGACGATAAGTGAATAAAATATGCATGGAAGACATATATACATCCCGACCATTAAAAAGAGTATAGTAATTGAGCCACTATAGAGCTGAAAATCACCTAAATCTCCCAATTACATCCCACTTATGTAAAAAGTGCGTAAAATATGCTAATCTACACACTTTGACGCAATTTATGAACTATTACCAAGTAATTTCAAAAGAATATCACAAAGTATTCCAAACCAATATTGAAACGTAACTTCAAACTAATGTTGTAGAAATATATAATTATATGTATTTCACAGCATTTAGAAAGTAATTTCATTTTTTTGACAAACTAATTGAAACGTAGCATTGCAAATGTTTGCAAACTAATATTGAAAACAACTTTGGAAATTAGTGTGAGAAAGAAATTGCAACTTGATATTACAAATTAATTATGAACTATTATCTACATATAAATAAACGCAATTTCCATTTCTATGTCAGACTTTTTGGTTTCTTAAACCCCCACTTGGTTTTTAGACATGATAGGTGGTTCTTTAGACCCATTGCCAGTTTCTCAAATCCGATAGGGGGAGGCTTAGAGATAAAAGAGAAGGGAAGAATAAAGACTAGGAGAGGGATAGAAAGGGAGGAGAGAGAGAGTGGCCTCAAGTGGCTGTGGAGTAGGACAGGATGTGCTTATTCCTTAAATTCTTCTTATTCCAAATGATATCCCATTTGATTTTAAACGACTGCAGTTTTCATTGAGGCCAACCGTTGCAATGACTTCTATCAACAAATCGCAAGATCAAGCTCTGAAAGTGGCTGGGTCCAGTTAGAAGACCCATGCTTCTCACATGGTCAACTCAACATTGCATGCTTTAGGGTTGTTAGGGCAAGAAACCTATACTTTAACGCACCAGGAGGAAAAACCTAAAATGTGGTTTACATGGAAGTTCTTAAAGGACTTTAGAGAGGGAGAGACAGAGAGAGGGGGAACACGGAGAGAATGGAGGAGGGAGGGTTATTTTGGTAGGTAGGGGTAGAAATCTTTTTTTACAATTTGAGTGCAATTCATTGTTTAAATTAATATTGCAAACTTTTGTTAAAAACAAATATTACAAACTATTGCAACCTAACATTGCAAGCTGATAAAAAATGCTGACTAATTACAAACAAACCTTTTAAAGTCATATTTCAAACGTTTGTTTCAAACTAATTTTGCATACTATTTGTAAACTAATTCACAAACTATTTGAAAAATAATATTGTAAATAATTGCCAGCCAATGTTGAAACTAATTTCCACAATAATTTCAAACTCTCAGTGAAGAGCCATCACAAAGGAAAGTTGTACACAATTAGACCTTAACTTTGCCAACCAATATTGCAATTTAAGATCCCAGAGAAATTAAATACTAAATGAAAACTACTGTTGAAAAATGATCATAACTAATATTTCGAATTTAATGCTGCAAACTAACAAAATACTAATATTGCAAATTACTTGCAACGTAATAATGACCGTCGTTGAAAAGTAACATGTAAACATAATTTAAACCTCTATGTTTCAAACTAATAATTCAAAATGAGTACACTATGATATTTTTATGTCATTAAAAACTAATATTACAAATTGATGTTGCAAAGTAATGGTGCAAACTTATGTTGCTAGCTAGTCTTACAAACTAGTCCTGAAAGTCATTGCTACAAATTTATTTTTCAAAAGAAAATTGGAAAGTAATATGCCAAGGAATTGGTAATTAATATTGCAAATAATTTCTAGCTAATGTTAACTAATATTTTAATTAAATTCAATAACTAACCTAGAAATTTTTTTCAAATAATGATGTAAAGCATTTTTTTAAACTGATTGCAAATTAAATACTTATTAATATTACAACTAATTTAAAATTAACATTTTACAGTAATTTCGAAACTATTGTTGCAACGAAATGGCAACCTAATCTTACAAACAATTCATAATGTAATTGCAAGCAAATATTGCAAAATATTTGCAAATAAGTGATGCAAAGCACTAATCTAAACTAATGGTATACTAAAATTGCAAACTAACTGTAAATCAATCTTACAAACAACTTAAAAAGAACTAACAAATATACATAAACAAACTAACTAATAATAATTGAAAATCACATGACACGTGATATATATATGTATTTAAAGGCCCAAAGAAATGGAAATTGGTAACACAACCCAAAACAACGCTAAGGAAAATATTACGTGAACCAATGAAAGCTTAAGAAGGAAAATGGAACATGTAGAAAACGGAAAGATAGGGAAAAATATTTAACCGATGTATGAAAATAAATAAAGAAGTTAGATTTGAACCTGTGTCATCAAGCGCTCATCGCTTATCTGACCATGACGCTCATCGCCAGAGCTACTATCCTCCGTTTTCTACATCTACCATTTTCCTTCTTAAGCTTTCATTGGTTCAAGTAATATTCTCCTTAGCATTTTTTCAAGTTGTGTTACCAATTTCCATTTCTTTGGGGTTTTTAAATAAAACTACCTGATATATGCATAATCACTAAGAACCTTTTATCGCTTTGCAAATCTCTTAAAACTACTTTCTCTTTTCACCACTTTTATTTCTGTATACATGCTATTGTCCCCTATATAAGCATACACACCCTTACACTAATTTGTAATATACAAGACAATTGAAAACTAATATTATTGACGTCACTCTCATGGGGAAAAGTTGCTTTCTGTCACTTTTTCCCTCAACCATAGAGTAGGCTCATAGGGGACTCATAAATCCCTCTATAACCCGATAATTTTCCCTAATAAAAATAATTTGAGTCGCTATTTTATCAATTACCTATTGCTATTGGCTCCCACTTTGTTAAGGCCAAGGACGGCCTGAAGTTTATTGATTAGCTTTCTAGCGATACACATACAACATAGCCAACTCCCTCCGCCATTGTATTTACCTATTTGACCAATTAGTGGTAAACACGAACCCGCTAAACCTAAACAGACCGGTCAATTGAAAATAATCGGTGCCGAGCATTTTTAGGAAAAAGCGTAATTAAATTTCCCCTCGAGGGTTTCCTGCCCAATTATTACCTTTACCATAAATCTGATTCTTTCATTAACTATTTTTCTTAACATGGCGTAATTGGTTAATTGAGGTTAAATAAGTGATCGCTAATTAGCTTTTGTAGGTATGTACGGTTTTTTATTTAAATTTGTTTTCGTATGATAATAGTTCGTTTAGCATAAATAATTATCATGAATATGTTATTTCCATTTACTAATTCTTTTGTTTTTTTCGCGTTCTGTTTTTTCTCGTTTATGTAAATTTTATTCAGTGTTCATTTTTACCTGCGGCGAAGCGCCAGGTCTAGGCGTCGTTTTTTTCAAGAGAAGTAAAGTTCAATTTTCAAAAGAAGTAAAGTTCAATTGTACCCATTTAGAGCCATGAAATGACCCATATGACCATGGGACATAGGGTTATTCACTTTGGAGATTTCAAATCTGCCATCGAATTTGGCACTGGGTGGCGCCATCTAGTTGAAGAAACCCCATTTAATTTTCAAAAGGAGTAAAGTTCATTTTTCAAAGGAGTAAAGTTCAACTGTGCCCATTTAGAGCCATGAACTGACCCATATGACCATGGAACATAGGGTTATTCACCTTGGAGATTTTAAATCTGCCATCAGATTTGGCTCTGGGTGGCACCATCAAGTGGCAGAAGCCTCATTTAGCTATTCAAAGGCACTTGAAAGTCAATTGAACCATGGCAAACCATCAATGCAATAACCATATATCATCTTATCACAAAACGCCGCAGGTCATTGGAGGGATTTTCTCTCTTGTTTAAATATTTAATAATAAAAAAATTATCCCTCCAAAATGGAAAAAAATACTAACCATAATAATGGAAGAAAATCGAAACAAAAAGGCTTGATTATAAAACTAGGGGGTTTATTTACTTTTGTGTATTACCACACAGTAACTAACCTTATCATCAAGTGGCAGAAGCCTCATTTAGCCATTCAAAGGCACCTGTAAGTGATTTGAACCGAGGGAAACCATCAATGCAATAACCATTTATTATCTTATCACAAAACGTCGCAGGTCATCGAAGGGACTTTCCGTCGTGTTTCTTTTACATAAGTAAAACATTCCATCGAAATTGAAAAATCGAGAGAGAATTTGGGAAGGTTTTCTGTGTTCTTGCTGGCGGGTGTAACCCATTGAGCTCAACCATCACAGTATGCGAAAAGATCGGCTAATGGGTGAAAATAAGAGATAATAGAGAAATTTTAAAAAAAAATAAAATGATGGCTTGATGTGAAAACAAGAAATAAAGGGAAAGTAATAATATCAAGAAAATATATGATAAGGTTAGTTACTGTGTGGTAATACAAAGAAGTAAATAAACCGCCTAGTTTTATAATCAAGCCTTTTTGTTTCGATTTTCTTCCATTATTATGGTTAGTATTTTTTTCCATTTTGGATGGATAATATTTTAATTATTAAATATTTAAACAAGAGAGAAAATCCCTC
Source organism: Ceratothoa steindachneri (assembly GCA_963969495.1). Classification (NCBI taxonomy): domain Eukaryota; kingdom Metazoa; phylum Arthropoda; class Malacostraca; order Isopoda; family Cymothoidae; genus Ceratothoa; species Ceratothoa steindachneri. The sequence continues at coordinate 50,788,217 of OZ018328.1, read as the reverse complement.
CAATGACCTGCGGCGTTTTGTGATAAGATGATACATGGTTATTGCATTGATGGTTTGCCATGGTTCAATTGACTTTCAAGTGCCTTTGAATGACTAAATGAGGCTTCTGCCACTTGATGGTGCCACCCAGCGCCAAAATTTGATGGCAGATTTGAAATCTCCAAGGTGAATAACCCTATGTCCCATGGTCATATGGGTCATTTCATGGCTCTAAATGGGTACAGTTGAACTTTACTCCTCTTGAAAAAAGCGACGCCTAGCCCCTGCGCTCCGCCGGAGATAAAAACAGAAGTTAAAGAAAATATCCGATTTTCAAAAAGAACTGATTTGGGGCAATCTGAGGGCTGAATGTCTCAAATCCATTGCTAAGAATCTTGATAGAATTGTAGTTCAATTCAAAGAAAACAGGAAAACATCAGCTGGGTCACGCTGGAGTCATCCGGATCCATTTTCAAATGTTTATTTGCTGTTCGAAGAGAAATTGAGAACAAAGCTTAGCATAAAAATTCAAAATCAGCCAAAGAGAAGCAGTAAATCACCTGCTCTCCCTTGGATATTATGGATATGCAGCTAGTAGGAGGTCTCTTTTAACTATGGACAATATTAAGAAGAGGAATGAGTGAGATGAAGAAATGAGCGCCAAACCTTCGGAAGTTTGGCCGAAAAAAATTTAATGTTAAAAGTTTGACATTAAAAAGTCACAACCAAGAGCGAAACATGGTGGTTTTCCTGTTATGATGGAGCATCAATTTGGAATGATGGAAGGTTAGATTTGGATCAGGATTCCCATGCTTAAAGAGGGACTTCAGCCAGTGTCTTCAAATTGACAGCTTGATAAATAAAGTTTATTCATATAAGATATGAGATTGATGTCATACTGTAAAAGGAAAAAACAATGAAAGGACCAAAGCGGCATCAACTAACATTCGTGGCTGATTCAGTTCCCTATGAAGATTTTTTGTTTATAATTTTAGGAGCCCATCTCGCGACTACCTACCTGGGCATAAGTCGTCGTACTCACTACAGCCTACGACTAGGCTATATAAAAAAATAGCAAGTAAATAAAAGATAACAAGGATAAAAAGATCATAGGCTAAAAACAAAAACAAAACAATGCAAAAAGGTAACAAGAAGGAAGCGCGCTCCAGCGTCGGAGGTAGGCCCACCTCTCCCCGACGCAGGAGCATGCGACCCCCTAAAACAGTCAAACAACGTGGACTAAGCCAGCCTTCTCTATTCTTAAGAAGAACCCAAGAGAAATTGTGCAGTGTAGAGAATAATAGAGAGACATGACTGTACTCCAAACGAGGGACAGAGTCAGAATTGTTGAATGTCATATGGCAAACGTCAGAAACAACACGAGCGTTAATTTCAGAACTTATTAATTGTATACATATGCGAGTTGCAGCTCTAAATCCTGCTAAAGGAAAGTCCACAAAGTATTAAGAATATACTTTCACTATTTAAAATGTCTTTCTTTCAATAAATTAGCAATTAAAGAATTTTATTAATTAACCTGGTGTCAATTTACTCCTTGTTCGGCTCTGTGGAAAGATAAAATAGAAATTTAAATAAAAAGATAATAAAATATGTGGCTATGTAGTGAGAATAGATAAATAAGTGAGAAATTTAAATAAAAAAGATAATAATATATGTGGCTATGTAGTGAGAATAGATAAATAAGTGAGAAATTTAAATGAAAAAGATAATAAAATATGTGGCTATGTAGTGAGAATAGATAAATAAGTGAGAAATTTAAATGAAAAAGATAATAAAATATGTGGCTATGTAGTGAGAATAGATAAATAAGTAAGAAATTTAAATGAAAATATAATAAAATATGTGGCTATTTAGTGAGAATAACTAAATAAATGAGAAATTTAAAGGAAAAAGATAATAAAATATGTGGCTATTTAGTGAGAATAACTAAATAAATGAGAAATTTAAATTAAAATAAAAAAGGCATTGTTAATTGTTAGGAATAGCGATAAACGATTAATATATGAAGTAGCACAGTAGAATGAAGGTATGAAAGAAAGCTTAAAATTTCAAAGAGGGGAGTAAATTTATTTATGGAGAGGAGTTTCGGGAAAAGCCCGATACTAGAGAGAGACTCACAAACCCGATTAAAATCCATGCCCCAATGCCCAGTAAAAGATAAACCCTAATTTCCATTAAATCCAGATATTCAAATTCCTTTAAAAGCCCAATATCAAAACGTTCTCCCAGTTGCCATTAAATTCTCCTGTCAAATGTCAAATAACCTCCGACACTCACTAAATTCGAAAGCTTTTAAAAGCCCAGCACTGACTGAAGTCCGAATCCCTTCAAAGCCAAGCTACCACTAAAGACAAAAGCCTTTAAATTTCACTTCCCACTAAAGCTCATCTCCCACTAAAGTCAAATCCCTTTAAAGCCCACCTCCATTGAGGCCAAAAAAGAATAGATTTAAAGATAAATTTTAGCCGACACTATGGGTGCAATAAGAAAAAGATGTAATATAATAAAGGTTGGAGACAGAAAGAAATTACGAAGACTAAAAAGAAGAAAGAAAATTCTTTTTTGTCCAAACTCCACTAAAGATACAAGAAAATAAAAGTAGGAGAGAGAGGAAATATAAAAAAGAAATAAAAAATTATTTTGTTTCTAGACGCTCAAAAGAAAGTTCGGCAAGGAAACCTTTCGCAATTATTCGAGAAAAAAAAATCTGAGGGGAGACTGGAAATACATTTGAAATAATGGAAGGGTGCAGAAGGAAAATAAAATAACAAAATGAGAACAATTATAAAAATGATTAGACAGTGAATGAAAAGGAAAGAAAATATACCGAGTGAAACTCTTACAGATAAGGTATATCTTAAATATAAGGTTAATTGGGCGCAAGTAATTCAGGATACCTCTAATTTACATTGAGGGGTCACTTTTAGGGCAACTGACTCTGTGGTAGCTCGTTATGGAGCCCTTCTAACCATTGTCACAGGAAGAAGTCCGTCGAAAGAAATTAACCATCCCTCCCATGACAATCCATAGTTTAATGAGAATTGTCACAAGCCATTTCATCTCAAACAATCTGCGCTCTCAATTCGATCTCTCAATAAAGGTTTTATACCTTGGCAGAATTATATCAATTGCAGAAGAGACGCTCTTCGAACTTATGAGGAGGCTGAAATTGAATTCAATAGTCACAAAAGAGTTTCCTTGACCAATCTGGAATCTCACAAGGCAGTGTTTTAAACTCTATTTTATTCTCATTGTATACAGCAGATATTTTTAAAGGACTAGAGAATCGTTTTCTAGCTAATATAGCAGAATATATTCGCACAAACTTGAAGGAATCTGTAACTGTGTCTATTCTTGGACTATGCTGCTGAATCTGCTCAAGTTGCAATCGAGCGTTAAGAGAGGTCCCGCAGTACGAATCCGCCTCATCCTCTATTACCTTTTGATAAGTTTCATTATTGAATCTACTGATGTATCGCCTTCTGCTGCTGATTCTCATTTAGATAAAGGAGCTAGAGAGACTAAATTGCTGCTTCCTGATCTACAACTCGACTTACGAGTACTTCGTAGCAAAAACGTGGCCTCTCTGATATATTTTTATAAAGTTATAAATAGTATTAAACATACCCTTAGGGTTTAATTACCTCCGCCGTATGTTGTTGATAAGAGTAAGAGGCATGCAATTGATTTGGCTTCAAGGAGCAGTTATTTTGCCTACTCGTTTCGTACAGTAAGATTAGGCAGTTTTCGCGGTCCTTCCCCTCAAAATATTATTTAAGTTGAAATCCACTTTTCTGATTTTATAATTGTGTGAAAGTCTAAATTCTTCTAAGACAAATGTATAATAGATCTTTACTCTATAACCCCAAATTTAGTAATTCTTTTCTAAGTCTGTTGTTTTCTGTTGAGATTAACCATGTCGGATATTTTAATAAGTCACCTTCAGATTGCAATATTTGGAACTTTTATAATAATTAAACTTTTAATTTTAACTTTTATCGCAAGTTTTTTTATTAGTTGTTTCACTTTCTGCCTTGACTGCTATGCCTCGCTGCCACTTCGGTTTTTTGTCTCTTACTCTCCAAAGAAGGGCTAATCTGGTGTATATAATAATAATAAGAATAAAGCGAGTTAGGCGAAAAGGGGAGATAAGGAAAATAAAGAATAAATAGGAAATAAATGAAAAAGATTGAATATGACAATGGTACTCAAATGTACGAAATTAGACTAAATGTTTAGAGTACGAAGGGTACGTCTACAACACAAGACTATCCTGAAATTTCATTTTAAGAAATAAACAACCTTTGCTAACCTCAGTCTTGATCAAGTCTAACCTAAAATCCTAATTTATGAAAAACTACCTTAGTCAACCTAAAAATCTTAAAAATAGCTTAAAAACTAGTAACTAGTTAAAAACGTTATACTGAAAGCAGATCTAACCTAAAACCTCTAAGCGACCCTAAGGATAGCCTAACCATTAAAAATAAACCAATGTTTAAAATTAACCTAACTTAAAACACCTAAAGTAAGCTTTAAAATATTAACCTAACCTGAAAATATATCCTAACCAAAAAAACATCTAATCTAAAAATAATTTTAAAAAAGTAACTTAAAAACTAACATCAAATAGCTTCCAACCTAACCTAAACAATAAAATACCAGGCAAATCAATAACCTAGCTTAACACATCTAAACGACCATAAATATTATCTAACCTTTAAAACTAAACCAATGATTAAAATTACCTAGACCTAATAAAATAATAATAAGCACCATTTTAACCTAGAAAATCTAACCATACCTAAAAATAACCTAATGTTTCAAACTAACCAAATGTTTAAAACTAACCCGACCTTAATATGTAATACTAAGAACCAACCTACCCTAAAACATCTAATCAACCCTTCAAAACTAACCCTAACTTAAAATATCTAACATAAGCTAAAACAATTTACCTAACCTGAAAATATACACTAACCTAAAACATATAGCCTAAAATAATCTTAAAAAACCACTTGAAAACTATCATTAAATAGCTTCAAACCTTACCTTAACCAAAAAATGTAATGCAAAGCAATAACCTAACTTAAAACTTCTAACCGATCCTACAAATAACCTATCCTAAAACATCTAACGTGAACTTTAAAAAGTAACTTAACCTGAAAATCTAACCTATTTTAAAACATATATCCTAACCTAAAATAACTATCCTAACCTAACTTTAGATGAACTGACCTATAAAAAAATTACAAAGAGATAAACACAAACATAAGGGAGGTAACAACGATGCTTCTACATATATCAATTATAAGGAACCAGTGAAATTTCAATCTCTCAAATACACTTCGCTCGACGAATTTTTCCTTCAACCACAAAGTTGAGTCCTTAGTTTATTTTTTAATTTCATCTTAGTGGCTACCAACAAGTGAATCGGCACCAGAAAGCTCCCAAATTTATCTTTATATTTATATCTATGACGGTACACAAACATTTACCCATAAATATTAATGAAATATATATCCGCAAAAAATGTAAATAAAAATAATACAAGAAAAATATGTAAATGAAAGCCCAACTCTACGCCTATATAAGCTGAACCCCTTTCCAAGATTTTCAGTAATCGAAGGAAAGCGTGCTTGACTCGAGAGCCAAGCACACCAAGGCAGCATATCCGCTAAGTTATGCGGATTAGAACGAATACATTAAGGCTTAAGCTCCACCCTGATCGTTTTCCTCCAAAAGATCAAATGAAAACGTGATTTAAGTTATCGTCCCGTAATCCTCGTTCTATCTATGCTAGACAACGGGATGAGGGCATAATTAGAGGCACTTGAGGATAAGCCCCCAACAGACACCAGTGTTAGAGGTGTTTGGTTTTTCTGGAATAGGACTTAGTTGCAACATTTAGGTAGGGGAGAAATCCATGTATCAGAGAGTCTGGCAAAGACCATAGAAGGAAGCACCCGACTCTCTGTAGGCATGGAACAACTATGCTAAGCAAGCTCGTGAATAGGTGGCACCCGTGTAGTGGGAATTTATTCAGCCACTTCTCTTCATAAAGTCTACCTGAGTCATCCCTCTAGAGGAGCCCTACCGGATCCACTCATCTATCAATCATCTTTCATCCTTGTGGTATTCCGTAACGGGAACATAGAATAGAAGGGAAGAGGGACTTTGCCACTTCATATCAAGAAAAAGCGAGTAATATAAATAGTTTACACTCATCTAATACATATATATATATATATATATATATATATATATATATATATATATATATATAGAGAGAGAGAGAGAGAGAGAGAGAGAGAGGTTGAGGATAAATCCCAAAATGAGACATGTAAAATTTCTCATTTAATTAAGTACAACGTTTCGGGTATCTTACCCATCTTCTGGTCTATAAAAGAGATTTAGAACACGTTTAAAATTACCAAAATTATAATGCACACAAAGTTTAAAAATAAATTATTTAGTTAATTGAAATTAGGGCAAATCGTTTGAAAACTATTGAAATTTAGATATGGATCAATTATGGGTACTTTAAATATGCATAAATATAACACTAGTTGATACAATTATTGGTTGACACAGATATTAGTCACTAAATGAAGCAGCAATAGTAATAAATTATTTAATAAAATGAAAATGTGAAAAAATCATTTGAAAACTTGACACTAAATATAAATGCTATAAATATGGATAAATATAAGAATATACTAATTGGGGCAATTAATTGGTACACAAAAATATTAGTCACCTTTAGTGGACGGCAAAAGCGGAGAGACTGAGGAAAGATTATAGAGGGAACCGATTAGAGATTGGTAGGTTGTGAAAATATTTTGAGTGGTTTATGAAATGAGAAGGGGAAAAGCAGATGAATCAGAATTTAAACTGGGATTTAGTTGTTTTATAAATAATGATTCGAGAATGCGCAGGGAAGTGGAGTCCTTTGCATGTCCTATAATTTGAAAAGTTTTTGTGGGAAATTTCGGTCTTACATTTAATTGAATGATCTCGAATGGGAGAAGTTTCTTTATTGGTCAAGGTGGAGCCAGTGCGAGAGCTAATACCAAGATGAGAACAGACCCTAGCCCTAAGTGAGCGAACAGTGCTGCCAATGTAGATCCCCTGGTGGCACCTGGGGCAAATGAATTTATAGACAACTGAACAGCTCATTTCAGGTGGGATTCTGTCTTTAGTTCTGAAAAATTTTCCAATATGAAAGTTGTTAAGGAAAACTATTTTGAAGTTGGTATGCGTGTAAAAACTTTTCAAAAACTTATTAAGTTTTCGGCGTAAGGGTAGGTTGAGTGGGCCAATATCAGGAAGAAGACAATAGCGGACATCCTTGGGGACAGAGGAAATTTCTTGTGGAGGATGGTATATTTTATCAAAGAATTGACGGATACATTTTTGTACAAGTGAGGGCTGGAAACAATTCCTTTGAAAATAACCCATGAGAAAACTGAATTCAGAATGAACAAGAAAATAATCAGATGAAAGCTGAAAGCCACGGTGAATGAGGGTTTTGATGTTGTTGATCTTATAAGAAATATCACAAAAACTGTAAAAGTTCATGTCGAGACCAGAAAAGGAGGATTTACGATAGACGGAAGTGGTGAAGTTGGGCGAGGAGCGTGATATGAGAAAATCCAAAAATGGTAATTTTCCATCTTTTTCTTTATCAATTGTCAATTTTATATTTGAATGGCGATGATTCAAATATTCAAAGAATGAAAGAGACTGTTGCTTTGCGAGAATGCCCTCCTGATTTGAAACCGATATTTTACCGTCGTTTTGTTGACGATACGGTTCTAATATTTAAAACTGAACGGAGGTTGAAGTTAACGGAGTTGCTATAGGTTCTTCTCTTGTAGTTATCCTTACTAACTTGTATATGGGAGCCGTTTTCCTTTTCAAGAAGTGTTTAGAGGTACGAAAGATTTACTTTACACGACTCCTTAGAGAGATATAGTTAAATTTAGTAATAGTGGAAGGGTACTGAAACAATCTTTGTAAATCCTGTTTCTCACGGTGAGTGATAGCATCGGAGAAATCCTTTTCAAATCTTAAATGTGAAGTTAAATAAGGGGGGAGGGAAATGAGATATATGCTTCAATACCAGCAATGATGACCGATTGAACTTATTAGTACAGGAGGATAAATCCAACTGAGAAAAGCAGCTGCCATTCGAATGGAAGTCTGGGTAAGAAAGTTCAAAATTCCTACCAGTCGGGAAAGTGACAGTACTCGATACGGCGACGAGAGGGGTTAGTATTCTTGGGCGAGATTTCCGCAGTACATCTTAGAGAAATAAGATTATGGTCGGAGGATTCTAAAGGAACAGAAACAGTATATTCTTAAGAGGAGATGTCAGAACTGTGAAAAAAAGACTTAGAATGGTAAAGGCGTATGAGTGTTGGTATGGAGAGTTTGGGTGTTGAATTAGCTGTTCCAGATCGTTAAGAATTAAGTGTAACAAGTTCTTCTTGGGAATCAGTAAGAGTAGAATTCAACTATTCTTTGTGGTGTATATTAAAGGCCCATAGAAAGATCATCTCATCTTGAGGGTTAGAGAAAAGGAATTGTCCGGAATGTAGTGTAAGATGGTTAAAAAGTAAGAAGAGTTGGAAAAATTAGAGAGTGATAGACAACAAATGAATTTAGTTATGGAAGAGAAGGATACCTTGATCCCGAAAGCATCGAGGGTTAGAGTCTCAAAGTTGGAGAGGCGAGTGACAAGAACAAACGATTAACAGTAAACAGGAAAAAGGGTAGAGGTTGTACGAAGGGACAGAAACAGGGTCAGCGGAATCAGTATCGAGCTTGTAAATGAGAAAATGAGACAGTTCTTCAGTGACACTGTATTCAGGAGACCTGTTTCGGAAGTGACAGTTCCATCTTCAGTCCAAGAACGATTATAACAAATGTTATCTTATATTGTAAGTGGTAAACGAGTAAAGTGTATAGTAAAAGGAAGGGGAAGTGGAGAAAAGAAAAGAATGTAGAAGATTGGCAAAGGGGTGCAAGAAGCCTGAAGGTCAATATAATTGCCATCTTTATTTAGTTGTTGAGTGTGGGTTGTTTTGGTTATTTTGTAGGTTTATGCTTGTTAGCGGTTCAAGCCGCCTTTTTGTGCTTATATACTAAGTTTGTTGATTTTCGTTTATTTTTGTTGTTTTTTAGTAACCTGTTTGTTTGGTTTGTGTTTTTTCCATAGTACTTTATTTACCTATGTTTGTAAATTGTTGTCTGCATTTTTTATCTTGTTATGTAGTTGTTTTTCTTGTTTTTATCTTTTCTCTTATTCCTTTGCTTTTGTTTTTTTATTAGTTCCTATTTGGTGTCGCCTTTTGTGGTGAAGGCTTGTCGTATTCGATTGGTAAAGACGTTTGAAGTTACAATTGTCGTATCCGGTATTGTTATCTAATCGGGTTTGTTTTCCAATTCAGTAGTAAGTTGTCTTTATCGATTTCTCTTTTGCTTCTACGCCTCGCATAGATAGGTTCTGCCTTTACTCTTTCGATTAGGTTTTCACAGCTTAAGAAGCTAAGAATCAACCTTCTTTGTAATCTACGAGCTCTTTGTTTTTTCTCTTAATGTTCGCATTATTTTATTTTGCATCTCTCTTGCTCGTTCTTCTAGCATTATGGTTATTAGTGACTTCCTCGCAGATCTATGGGGTTAGTTCTTCTTGCCTCTTTCTATCTCCTCTGCTCCTCCCAGTAATTAGGTATACGCTCTAGTTCTGCACTTTAGATGGTATGTGGAGTATAGAGGCTAGGTAGACCAGTATTGCTCTTACAAGAACCATATATATTTTTCTTCTGTTGCTTTCTCTGAGTTCATGAATCTGTATAGAGATCTGATTAGCGAGGTGTTTCCTCTACCCGATAGTAAATAATTTCATACCAAGTACCTACAATGTACTCAGTGGTGTAAGGATATCTTCTCTCTCATAATATTGCACCTGATAGGCTTCTTCTTCTTAAAGGTATATTTTAAATTTGTCATCGTTTGATTGATCTTCGATTTTGCTTCATAATCGCTTATATTCTTGATTTCCTTGGCAATCATTCGAGCTTGCATGTCCTCATTCTTGTTTGGACATTGAATTAATTGATTCAAATCGTAAGCGAAATGTATGTTAAGACTAGTGAAGTTGCATGGTACTTGGGTGTCTGCTGTGTATATCAAGTACAGGGTAGAGCTAACGCAACATCCTTGAGGTAAGCCGGCCTCAAGATGAAATTTAGCCCGGTTATTCTCTCCCCTCTAAACTGATATATGACTTACTCTCCATTACGTAATCACAGATGATTTTTCCAACTCATTGTTTAATCCCAGTTGGAGGATTTTATATTGCATACTCACTGCTATACTTTATCAAATGCTTTAGATGCATTTTTGCACACAATGTACATATAATTCACGTCTCTTTTTGCTTGGGCATTTGTTTTGTTATTATACGGATTGAAATTTCTGTGTTGTTTTTCCCCGATGCCGTACTGTTGGTGGTTAAATACTGAATTCTCCTCCAAATGTCGGACGAGCCTTTTTTTGCAAAGGGTTTAGCCCCAAATTTCAGGAGTGAAATTGGGAAGTAACTCTCTTTTCTCGTCGGTGGCTTTTTCCAGTTCATGCAAGCATTGAAGATGTTTAGCATCTCATTTAGGGTCTATTGTTGCACTTTTATCAATGCATATCAATGAATGCAAGGGGCTGTGAAGCTCCTCCATAATAACATCATATTCATTTCCTTCTACTCTTTGTTCCATTCGGTGCTTTGGTTGTGTCCTTTCTATAATTTCATTTAGCTCACTTATCATACAGTGTTCAACTTCCATATAGAAATATGCATTCTCTTCCTCACTTCTTTCAAATAACTTTTACCAGTGGTCTCAAATGTTATTTCTATTTCTTCTTTCTCCGTTTTAATATCTCCTTACGTATCTTGTATTTCCATTTGGTATCTTAGTGGTGATCCGCTCATTCTTCTTACTTTCTCCCAGAACTCTTTAGGCGAGGCCTCATTATCGAGGTTGTCAATGTTGCTACACATCTCGACCATTGCTGTTCAATTATTAGTTGACTGTTCCTCCTTAACCTTCTTATTCGCTAAGTCGTGTTCCGGGACGGGTCTATTTCGATACATCTCCTGTATATTTTTTCCAATTCACAATGTGAACATCTCGTTTATTCGGTCTATTTGTAGGTGAAAATTGTTCCGTAAGAGTGTTTTGGATTGATTCCTCGTTAGTTTGCAGTAATCTTTTTATTTAGCTGCTATATTTCCTCGTCAATCTGTTCGTGCGTTGTCTCGTCTTGATCTGCTGGCGGGTAAACTTGTAGCAGAGGCTCGTAAGTTTCCCAATCCTCCCTATTGTAGTTTTTCCACTGTAGTGATATTATTTGTATCGGGTTTCTATTGGTGGTCATTAAAACTCCGAAATAGTCAAAATGATGGATTGAGACTAGTTTTATATAATAGATATAAGGTACGAGAAAACTTTCCAAGCATATATAAGGCTTGGTGGATGTTCTTTATCAGATGAAAGTAGGGAAGTCGAGGCAAGACGCTGAACTATGTTCCTATTCAGCAATGTATTCAAACATCTTCCTATCCCATTGAAATTTCAGTAACCGGCTTCATCGAACCTTGGTTATTTTTAGGTCATCCAAGATGATGGTGAATAACCTCCAGTTAAAGATGTTCATGAATGTCTAGGGATATATAGTTGCGCCTCTGGGTCTGTTATCCTGTAGTTATAACCATCTTTACCAGCTTCATCTCTAACCCTAGTGCTAAGTAAGATTCTTCTAATCCTATTATTTTTTTATAATTTATCCCATTTTTTTACCGCTATAGCCGCTCTGTCGTATAATTTTTTGAGAGTGATTCACTCTTAACACATTGTAGTTAGAGATTTTCATTTCTTTTCCATTTTTTTAACGCTGTGTTCGTAAATGCATTGAGAGTATGGTATATGTTTCCATATTGCACTCTTTTCCGGTCCATCCATTGGTGTTAATATTTAGTATCCTTAATTTATTTTTGTGCATACTGAATTAGGTAGTCTATCTATGATTTCGTTTCGATGCTTTGTTTGGAATCGGGTTTTTTTTATCCAATATGGTTTGATTCTCATTTTTTTATTTCTTGATGGACTTTGAGTCATTGATTTGCTCTTTGAGTCCCTTTTCTGCCGTTGAATGTATTTTGACTCAGCATTTATTTCTATGCTATTCTCATCTGGATCTTGTTTTTCTGCTTTTTCTCGACTTTTTCAATTTAGTGCTTTGTTATCTTTGGATCTATGATGGCTAAGAAGTCATCAAATATGTGTGTCATTCCGAAGATTTTGGACTATTCTGGGTATTTTGGTATTTTCATTGCTTACAGATTGTTTTTTTTAAAAAGAGCACTCAGCACCTTTTCCTACACCCCAGGGTGTAGGAAAAGCTGCACCAATCATTGAGTTCGCTTTACCAGCTATGCATAACAATTGCTCCCTTAGGTGGTCTTAAATTACTGTCGCTGCGCTTCATACGTTCGTGTCATTGTATTTCTGGATTCTTCCTCTTTTATTTGTATTAATATTTTTCTCATGTGGCAGTTGAGGGCTATGTAGTGATGTTCACCTTAGCAGTTATGTCGTTTTTTGGTATTTGAGTCACAATCTTTGTAGCCGTGGTCTTTCATGCCACACTCACTATATATAATATTTCCTATGTTGGAGTAAAGGACTGAGGTACGTTCTGATATGTTGTAACATAAAAACATAGCTGGGCACAGTTAATCGCTAATCCGTTTATTCGTGTTTTTTTTTGTTTTCTCACTTTTTATCCAATATAATTTTCCCAATTTTTATATTTTGGCAATTTGAATTTGTTTTATAGCAACAAAGCGTTTTCTATATTATTTTATAATAATACTTAACGTTAACGCATTATCGTTAACTTCCGTTAATTGTGCGCACATCTGCATACAAAGCACATTTGTACGTTATGGGAGATTTCTCGCCCAATTTTTCGGGTGTTATACCCATGTTGAAGGCCACGATACCTTCCTTCTTTGATTTCGGGGCCATTTTGGAGTTCTAAAAACTGATTCTAAAAACATGGGTATGTTTATTGAATTTAATGACCTCCCGGATCCTTGCTCAGCTGTGTTGTCTTTGTATTTCTTCCTTTATTTCATCTGTCTGTCTTCTCGCATCTAGATTTCGACCTTTCTGCAATTAATGCTCCTCTTGGACATCACTTGTGTGCGCATGTGTGTATGTGGGGTTTCTTGCTTCCAATCCGATGTTCTTGCTTGTCTGCTGCCCGTTGTTAGATATAATTGCATTTACATCCATATACTCCAAGCATAGGGCAATAAAGCCGATTCCAACTTTGATTAATTTTATAAGTACACCCTCTATTTTGAACGAAAAGGACCTAGCGGCCCACACTCTTTGGGGGAACTGTTGTACTTGGGAGGGACCTCGAAGAAACCCCCTTCATTCGGTTTGCCATCCCTTAACGTGTCACAGAGATGGACGGATACTTCGTTGTTTCTCTTCTTTCTTGGTTCATCTCCGTTTTTTATAATTATTACAGTGTTTTCTTGGTAATTTTTGTATTATTTTGTCTAAAACTTACTAAACTCTAGATTTATTTATTAATACATTGTCGCATTATTTTCTCTCAAATTTACCAAACTTTAAACTTGTCATTCATTAATACATATATATTTCTTTATACATTCTAAGCTTGCTTGTTTGTCAATCATATTGTTTTGCTCCATTATAGGCTGAAGATGAACATAGCTAATGTTCGAAACGTTTCAAATTATACATGTTCCGAATACTGGTTCTGGCTTTGATTTAGATACATACTAAAATCGAGGTTTCCGAACGTTCTCCCAATTTTTACATATATATATATATATATATATATATATATATATATATATATATATATATATATATATATATATACATATATATTATACAAAAAAGTACAGCAACGTACATGGAAATGCAGGAAAGAAGCCACAGTGTTAGGATCAATTTATTTGCGAAACCAGGTTTATACGGAGACCTTTGACATCTTCAATTACTAGTAGACTAATGAATACAGAGATCATTAACTTAGGGACACACAAATTTACAAGTTAGAGTGTAATTAAAGATGGGGTATGGGGGAGCAGCGGCCGTTTTGAGTAGAGGAAGGATAAATCTCCTGCTTATCAAGGAATTAGTGTTGAATTGCCCAAGTTTGGAATTTCCTTTCTAAGAGCTGATTCTATTAGGAGCCTTTGTATATAATTGTGAGAATTATAAATTATTTTTTCATTATCAATGTCAATTGAATGGTTTTAATTTGACATGTGTAGAAACAAACTAGAAGAAAGACTTCCACGGCGTATGTCGCATTTCTGTTCCTTGTGTTCCTTGAGGAAGTCAATGTTTAAAAAATTTAATATAAGTGTAGTTTTCAAATACAATTATACATTAAAAAATATGTTAATAAAACACAGTCCAAGGAACGACAATAATGTAATATATAGTATACCCTGTTTGGATTGTAATTTATTCTATGTAGGTCAAACATCTAAAAGTATTTCTGTAAGAACCATGCAACACCAAAAAGCAGTCTATCAGGGATATTCCAATAATGCTTTGGCCTTCTACAGGCTGAAGATGGGTCACCAGATTAACTTGTCAAAACCAGATACCATAATGCATATCAATGATTTTATTCACCTAAAATATCCTTGAATCGTTCTTAATCTCCAGCACAAAAGCGAAAAATGTAAATATAAGCCCCGGTTTATATTCCTTAGACCCAGTTCTATCCTTTTTTCTTAAATCTGACTTATCAGACTCATAAAAAATCTGACATCACAGGGAACTTTGCTCTGTATAAATACGGTGTATCTCTATCTTGTAAACCATTGTGAGTCTGAAAATGTCGAGACATCGAAGGTACTAACTCCAACGTCTTTCATTTTTCCTTACCTTGCATACACAAATATTTACACTTATCACACCTTACCTTGCGTGATTTTTACCTATATATATATATATTATATATATATATATATATATATATATATATATATATATATATATATATATATATATATATATATATATATATTATATATATATATATATGATAGTGAAACCACTGTATAAGAGCCAAAAGTTTAATTTACGAGACTAGTCATACCTTCTTTAGTCGTATACTGAGAATGCAATTGTTACAAAAGTCTATAAATAGCGTACAGATCAGAGAAAAGCAAAAAGTTAAAAACACAAAGAAACACAAAACGGGGGGAAAATGTCATTAATCAGGGGGTGTAAATCTAAGATCTTTGACTAAACTGTTTACAATGAGGTTACGAGAATGGGGGCTGCATTTCAATTGCCCATCTGACAAATTAAAATTCGGAATTTCTCCTATTAATATAGATTCTACGATTTTTCTTTCACGTAAATATTTATAATTATATATGATCTGGGCCTTTGAATAGTCAATTCGGTGGTTGAAATTGCTAATATGATTAAAAATATTGGATGTGATACTGCCTCGTCTGACATCACCGTTATGTTTATAAATTCGTTTTGTTAAAGTCTTCCGGTCTCTTCTATGTGAAATGAGGGACAGTTTGTAGAGCCACACGGGATTAAATATACACCTGCTTCATTTGGCTGATCCGCGGGCTTGGTCGAAGGGAAAGATTTAAGGATATAAAAGGTATTTAACTATGGTTAGGCCTGGGGAAATATCTTTGTTCACTCCTTCAAGGAGGGGAGAAAAAGGGAGGGATATACACTTCGTATTATAAATTTGTTTTTATCCTTGGGGTGGTAATGAGTAGATTTTGCTTTAGATAGACTTTCATTGATCACGTGGAGGGAATAATTTAATTCAAGGAAACTGCAGTTTATATATGTAATCTCGTCTTCTAGAAAGCAAGGGTCACATATCCTAAGTGCTCTCAAAAACATACCTGATGCAATGGCTCGCTTAATGTTGATATCATGATGAGAAAAAAAAATGGATATAAGAGTTAGAATGGGTTGGTTTTCGGTACACACTGAAGCTAATTTTGTAAATGACTCTAACAATTTTTACATCTACTTTAAAATTGATAGTAGGATGGAGGTCGTTAAGATTTTTATAGAAATTGTACAGGCCAAATCGATATGACATTATCTCCATACCTATACCATACAAAATTATGATGGGGAATCACAGAAGGCAGTAATGATACTTCGAAATGCTCCATTAAAAGGTTACATAATATGGGCGATAAAGGATTACTTATGCTAAGACCATATTTTTGATGGCAAAATCCCATATCGCTGATTAATACATTGTCAGTAACACAAAGTTTAACAAGATTTATAATTTTATTTTTGCCTAGAGGGGGGGTTTAATTTTTGATTATCTAATACCTTAGATAGAACATTAAGAGCTTCGTTGACTGGGACATTAGTGAACAGGCTGTCTGCATCAAAGCTTACCAAGCGGCTTCCTTTTATGTTGATTTTCCTAGATTTTTCAAGGAAATCAGTGGAATGGATTATGTGTGAGGGAGAGATCAATCCAACCGCGTCAGCAAGAAGGGAGACTAACCACTTCGAGAATTTGTATGCATGAGAGTCGATACGCGATATAATAGGTCGGAGTGGCGTTCCTCTTATGTGGGTCTTTGGCAGACCATACATACGGGAAAGTGATGGGTTGGTAGGTTCAAAACGATGAAGGTCTGAGTTGGATCGTTTGAGCACTTTTGTGAGAGATATGTTGAAGATCTCAGTTTTATTTTCCATTGGATTGGAAGATAAATTCTCGTAAATGTTCATATCATTAAGTAAATCCTGTAATTTTTCAGTGAAAGAATTTTTGTCCAACACCACAATTTGGTTAGTTTTGTCCGATTTTGTTAGGATGATATTTTTGTTCGAATTAAGTAATTTGAGGGCAGTCATGAGGCGCCTGGGGATCTCTAAGTATTTCACGCTGTCACTATGGGATAAGGTACCAACTACAAAACCACTTAAGAACTCAATCTTCGACTGATCACTTTCACAATAATTTATTTATAGAAAGGAGATGATTAAAGGAAAATGAATAAGTATTTTTGAATGCGAAGGATAGCCCATAGCTGAGGATAATTTCTTGATCATGCGAGATCTCATGGGAAGAAATATTAAGAACATTCTTTGCAGGATTTGAAGCCTTCTTCAAATCCTGTATATGATCTATACAGCTACTCTTCACAGTGAGTGTAGGTACTTAATGATCATCTCAAAAATAGAAAAGTTACAAAAATATACATCTAAAACAATCCAAAATGACCTTTTACACTGCATGTATGAGGTTTACATAGATGAAATAAAAAAGAAATTTCTGTAATAATTTTTTTCTCTACAAACAGACGAAACAATCACTGCATCAGTTTTTTAGCAGTTTGTAATCATATTGCGTTTTCTAAAAGAGTGTCAACCTTTTTAAAAGTTTGTGTCTTTCGTTCAATTTGAAGATAGAACAGGAGTGATGTGACTAATGTGCTGGTTGAAATCTTTAAAGAATTTCCATCTCACAAACAAACTTGTTGCGTAGGCTTACGAGGGAGCAGCCATCATGAAAGGGGTTGATACCCACATGAGTTGAATCTGGTAATAAAAAATTATGTTCTTCAAATAAAAGTATTAACCTTTTTCTTGCACTTTAAATAGCCTCGGTGTCTTCTTTGTAGTGCCAGAATTCCTAATATACCTAAAACACCTTGGAATTTTTACTCTCGCATTGTTGCTAGCGTTAAAGAGACAAAAAAAATGAACTAAGAGAATGTTGCACAAGAAATCAGGACGATGATGGCTGGGATGAGAAAAGCATATGAGAATTTACTGGCTTCAAATGAGCAATTGAAATAG
Source organism: Ceratothoa steindachneri (assembly GCA_963969495.1). Classification (NCBI taxonomy): domain Eukaryota; kingdom Metazoa; phylum Arthropoda; class Malacostraca; order Isopoda; family Cymothoidae; genus Ceratothoa; species Ceratothoa steindachneri. The sequence goes on along the minus strand of OZ018328.1, from coordinate 50,770,278 downwards.
TGTTTAATTTCTGGTTGTCATTTTTTTATGTTGCTCTTAAACATGCCGACATCTTATACAATGTTTTGCAAGTAAAAAAATCTAATGGTTTGACTGCTGTGGAAGCAATAAAGGACTGAATCATCTATGAGTCAATTTCAAAATGACGTCGGTGAGATCATCTCCAAATCGGATGAAGATTACAATCCAATCCAAACACAAGACGGAAAAAGAGACGAGAGTCACAAGGAGTAACAAGGAAAAGTAGCACCTCAAAGGACATTGCTGACCATGCCGTGGAGGTACTATTTTGAGAAAAAAGAGAAAGAGAGAGAGAGATAGATCAAACAAAAAAAATGAGAGACTGGATGTGGATGCAAAATAGGCCTGAATTCAAATTACAAGCGATATTAAGACTCGATTTAGGAATTCAGAAATAGTTCGCTCTTTTGCTGTTGTAGATGCGAAGGAGGAGCTCATTCTTCATCTCCAAGAATTCCCCAATTGACCTTTACAGTGCCATTGAAACCAATTATACTCTCCTGCACAGGCGCGGATCCAGGACGGAGGGCTAGGGGCCTGAAGATCCCCCCTCCCCCGCCCTCAATTTCAGACCCGTTTATGTTTATATTTCTTTTTAAGCCATACTTGTATTCTGCTATTCAGAAAGAGTTATGTAATAATAAACAGTCTTTTAAACCGTTGCGATCGAATGTATCTTACATGATACATGTCTAAATTACAAGTAAATCTCAAAAATAATTAGTAAATTTAGTATTAAACCTTAGCTGACATCCAAAAAAAAACACAATTCATAATTTTCCGATGTGTGGAAAAGAAATTTGGATCTGAGAGAGTTGGTGCTCGCTCCTGTGTGATGTACTGTTATTTATTATCAATGTTGTGTAAGATAACCTTTATTAATCACCAATGCCCTTTTCCCAGGCTACTCAAAGGGAGGATTTCAGGATTTATTACCCTTCTTTCCAAGCCACTGTGATTGTATGTTACAATTTATTTTTAAGAAAAACAGAAGAGGAGAATATTTATATAAATAAATGTAACTATTATAATTTTTTTATGTAATGGGTAATACATACTGTACAGTATATTTCCGAAAGTGTTGATATCATATGGGTTGTCACCGGTTGTTTATTTTTAAACTTTTTCAACGGGCCCCACCGGACCTAGTGAGCACGAGCGACCACTATATATATATATATATATATATATATATATATATATATATATATATATATATATATATATATATATATATATATATATATATATATATGACTGCTATAGAGGGCTACTTAGAGCGACCTTGAAAGCTAACAAAGGTCACCATTGGGTGGACTTGACCCGAGAAGTAACATAGGTTACTCATATTTGACAAAAAGTGGCGCCACTTGGTTGTTAGGTTAGGTTAAAATTTTTACCCTTTCTAGGTCTTGGGGACAAGTAATCGTGGCTATGAGTTGCAATTAAAACATCAACATTGCCCGTGGAAAAAATAAGGTTTGCCAGACCAATTATGCGACTTCAATGTTTAAAAACGCGATAATACATATTATCAGCATACCCGACACTCGAATAATTTATAGTTACTTAAACTTTCGCCCATCTGTTCGAGGCGCGTTTTAAAGTATGTGGCTGCCACCCGCGTAATCACGTTTGCCTGCGTGCCTACCCGCTGTCTCGCCCTTTCGCATTGCTGTAATGTGAAAATCGTTCTCTGTTAGTCTTTTATGATAAACTACTCTATTACTCAAAATTAAAATAAACCTTATATTTTATACCTAACTATTTTTAATTGTGTAATTTAACTCACACAGAGAAATTAATTTGTTCAAAATAGTTTTTTATGCCTGGACAAGGTATCTTTGCTAGTAGGCCTTAAAGCAATATAGCCTACTCGATTAAATCATTATTTTATTAAGGCTTGGTAGTATCTGTTTCGATACCGACTGCATTTCTTGATTTTGCTGTAAATCCAGTGTTCCCTTCGATTTACACTCTTAACCTCATAATTTACAAAGGACAACGCCATGTGACGCTGATATATATCCTGGTTGTCCCGATTGTGAAATAAACGACTTCTGTCAGTGCTCCTCAATCGTTCGTGAAAAAACACCGATATTGCAGCTTCCAAAATCCGATATTAATTGATTCTTTTATTCGGCTCTATTTAGCGTCTATTTTGATCAGCTCTTTGCACTGGCTGGCCTCACTTCAAAGTATTTGCCCGTAGTACGAACGAAATCTAACATAGTACGCCCACGCGTGGGTTCTTCGACCTCGAGGAAAAGAAAAATCTACTCGTTACTCGATACTATTTGCCATAAAATAGTAAAGTAGAAATATAATTACACCAAAATGGTAAGTTTGTTGCGTTATCCGCCTCTTACAAGGGGACGAGATCTCTCGATCGGATAAAGTAATTAACATAAAGATTAGAATGGTAATAACTGGTAAGTGGGGAGGGCACCGAAGGCTGGGCTGCTTTGGTGGGGATGGGAAAGGTGCTGGTCATTATTGTGGTTTTTACAGCAACAAGTGATTGGAGGACCCTCCCTGAGTCAGGGAGAATGGGGTCCGTTCCGTGAGAGGAGTGTGTCGGCTGGTTAAGGAACGGGGGATAAAATGAATAGGTTGTGATGAGAAGATAGAAAGGGAAAGAAAGTGGTGTTGGGATTGTTTTTTTCCGTGATGACGTCGGTAGAAGTTACCTACCCTACGATGATATACACAGCAAATCCTGGCAAACCCTTGTGTTGTGTCCACTCTCGATCGGATTGAACTCGCTACCTAGGCGATAGAAGTCCAACGCCTTATCCATTAGACTAAAGAGAGCCCCTTACCAATATTGGGGTTTTCTTTTAAGATTTGATCTTGGCGATTGCCTGCATAGATATGAGTCACCTTGATCAAGTAAGCCTAATAATTAGGCTATATATAAAAACAACAAGAGAGAAACCAACCAAAACCAACAAAATACAGAAATTGGCTACCAAAAAATGCAGAGGAAACCATTTTTCGAAGTTAGAGGGAAGCCAGCCTTCCTCAGGTGCAAGAGTATGCGACCAACACTAAAGAGAGTGAAGTAAAAATGGAGGAGGCAAATTTCCACCAAGAAGTCAGCTAGTCCGGTGTCAAGAGTTGACGAACCGGTTCTGTCCCTGCATGAGAACAAGCGGTAGCGACCTCGCTAGTTACGGTACTGGAACATATAACGTGCGCGATGATTTCTCAGACTCGGACACTTAACAAAAATGTACCGAATAGTCTAAAAAAAAAAAGCTCTCTCTGTTAGGTGAAAGGGAACGCCCCATTAAATGATAATGCGACCCGCGATTCTGCCCAATTCGAATACAACAAGAAGCGACCTGAAGGTGACGAGGTATTGGAAGCTAGGTCAAATGGAACAGTCGCGGCGCGATGGCACGCAACTTTAGGTTCCCATCTGCCATCTTCCATCTTGACGCCAGGAAGATCGGAGGACTGACCTCATTCCTGCCATGGATTCAATGAGGAAAATTGAAACGCTGCTCTGGTTGCCCAGTCCTCGAGGATTCTTTTTCGCCCTCATACCCCCACAATATCTACATGTCCAGGAATCCAGTAGAAGATAATCTCTAAATCAGCCCAGCTCGCGGCAACCGTAGCGTCACAGATACCGCGAATCAGGAGGTGCGAATATTTCAATGCCTCGAGAGCACACAGAGTGCTTTGTGTGTCACTATAGATCGCAATTTGGTTTCCGAACCGGGCAAAACGGATTATCTCGCATACCGAGTAGTGAGTTTTCAACCATGTCGCTAGTAAAAAGACGGGGTGCCTGGTTAGGACTACTGAATTCAAACTGAGTGGATACGGCGTAGAAGAAGACCCACTTTTCGGATTTGGAGCCACTTGTGTACACTAACACGGTTCCAGTGTGACACAAGGTGTTGTCCAAAAAGTCGTGGTGTTTCGTAGCCCTAAACCCGAAGCACTTAGGATATGACTGGTGTCTCTTTTAGTTTTGCGCGAACAAGAACAAGCGTATAAAGTACTGTGCACGTTGCAAAGCAAGTGGTATCTCCCCGGCAACTACAAATAGGCTCTTGATAGAGCACGTGCGCAAGACACTGGTCGTCAGCGGATGGCCGTATATTGGATCGTGTCCAACTTCCACATCGGTAGCCAAGAAATGGGCGAACAAAAGAACGAAAAATACATAGGGCTATCCCTATCAGTACGTCAAGTGCCGAACGTTACGCAAAGAAGAATGTCCATGGCACATGTGCAAGAGCTCCTAAGGCTGCAAATATGAGCCTGCCAGGTGAGTTGTCGGTTGAAAACAAGAAACAGGGAACGGTGGGAATCCACCACTTCAGGAGAAACTCGTTTAAAAACGAGTCCGGTCAGGGTGAAACCGTGAATGGCGACAGCAGTCTTGACCAAGGAAAACCGAAACGTGGGATCTTTGGCAGGGCGAGAGATGCGGTGCAATGCCAGTTGGAGTCGATGCTACAGAGATGGCATCTAGGTAACACCAACAGAGATCAAAAGGTTGTCTACATAGAACGTAGCGAGAACATCTCCAGGTAGCACTGAGGTGATAGCGTTGATGTTCAGGGCAAAGAGTATAAAACCTAGGACACTTCCCTCCTGGACATGCTCTTGCTGCCACATTGGTCCGGAGATAGTTCCTCCACCACCATCCTACCCGAAATCGACGATCATGGAGAAATCAAATATAAAAGGTGGAAGATCGCATCGCCCTTATCGTTTGAAGAGTTTCCATGATACCGTATCGCCAATAGGTATCATAAGTCCTTTGCAAATTGAAAAACACTCTAGCGTAGTGTTGTCTACGAAGGAAGGCCTTGCCGATGACATTTTCCAGTTGGAGCAGAGCATCCGACCTGTAGTGGAACTTAAGAGAGCCGCACTGTGCAAAAGACAGGTGGCCTCTGCTGTCCAGGCAAAAGGCTAATATAACATTTAGCAATTTCTCCATCAACTTGCACACCTAGGAGTTGGAGAATAGCACACTGGAACTAATGTACGGACAGGAGACAGTGACCGGGCACAGAGCGAGAGCGGAACGTAGCTCACTCACCGTAAACACATCGTTTAAGTGTTCTCGCTGTAGCAGAATGAGATCAAATAGCGACCAGGTGCCCTCTGTACCCACGTGGATCCTGAGATCACTGCATGGAGCTGGTGAAAGCATGGCTGAACCTAGGCAAGGAGGCGGCCGACGCCGAAATCACCCGCCCCAGCTGTATTTGTCTAGGGACCGATGTCATCGTCCCCCACGGTCACCTCTTCGCTGGCATTCTGGCTTTTCGCTCGAAGATTGAAATCCGTTGGACATTCCAACGAACGTTACTACAATTCTCCCTTCTCCCAAAGGAGTCGCCAACTTTTCCCCAAATTCGCGCCGCGCGCAGCTGGATCCTCCTCACCAGGCGCCTATATAACGCTTTGACTGAGTTTAGAGAGCAGCACTGTTAGACTTCCATCTACTCCAACGAACGAGCTAAAGGACGCCTCCCCCCCCCGCGGCGATTTCGATTCAAGTTGAAGGCTAAATCGATCCTGAACTTTGCCCTAGTCAATCGGCAAGCTTCGACATCAGTGAACTCTGCCTTAGTCAATCAACAAGCTTTGGCACCAGTAAACTCTGTCATAGCCAATCGGCAAGGACTTGACAAAGATTCCCAACTCCGAAGGCGACAATGCTCCCTCGTCTGAATCAATAGGTAAACCGCCTTCTTCCGTCGCATTGATCGTACCCCAACTGGCCCCTTTTCGGCAACTAGCACGTAAGGTAATCGTAACCGTTGCCACCTGCAAATTGATCTTGAATCTGACTTACCTAATTGCTCCATTATTTGTGCGAACGCCCCAGTTTAAAATCCCCCTTTAAATCACCAAACTGAATCGGACCTCTTTAATCCCTTAATTAACCTACCTGATCGCGTGTAGATCTTTAACCCCGTCTGGGTGACTAATCCCTTTAAACCCAATTTCTATGTAAATATATATATATATATATATATATATATATATATATATATATATATATATATATATATATACATATATATGTATATATATATATATATATATATATATATATATATATATATATATATATATATATATATATATATATATATATATATTTATATATATATATATATATATATATATATATATATATATATCATTTTGTTGTTAGTAAAGTTATATTTTCGTCATTGTCTTTCTTTTGCAACCCCAGCGTACCAGCTAACTGTTAATCTTTGGCTAACTTGCACTGAAATATTTGTTTAAAAGGACCCCGCACAGTTAATAATAAACCATCCCCACTAGACTTATAACAATTTCCCCTTTCACTCGGTCTTCAACCTAATTCGGCCCCAAGCCCCAAAGTACTTACGTATATATCAATATAGAGTCTGGCCATTCCACGAAATCCGCCTCTGGAGGTAAAGTCTAGTCTGCAGCCTTCAGCGACATCGCGACGTGCATTTAATCTTGGCGGAGCAGCATCTAGTCTATAGAATGTATATGAAGCGATCGCGAAATACTACGCCGAGGACGTGCGGTCTGAGATTGTAGTCTCAATCCCATTCTCCGATAAAATTGGAGAAAAGGGTTCATACGAGAACTCCATCCGAATTCTTTTGATTCGGTCCACACCACTGCAAGAAAGGTATTTCCGTTTAGTGAAAAGATGTGTGCCCGCCAAGATAGCGGAGGGTGTGCTTCAAAATATGCCGAAACTAAGCCCTAGTTCGAAGAAATTCGCCGACAGTGAAATCGTCCGGGCGGCGTTTATTGCGAATGTAGGCGTATCGCTTCTCTCTGAGGGCCGTGTCACACTCTACCGACCACCATATAAATAGACACTGTGAAAAACGGCCAGAGATTCTCGGAAGAATAATTAGGCCTACGGGTATGATTTTGCCGGAGAAGAACTCAACGGCTTTCTCACAGCCCTATACTCCTCGATTGGGAAAGAGAAATCAGTCATTTCATGAAATGCAAACCTCCCAAAACCAACAAGGAGGTTTTTTAGGTGGCAACTTCCCCCAAAATATATTTGAATGGGAAAGTGGTCAATGCCATGAAGGTCATCGATGGCTTGCCAACCGAAATCAAGCAGTGCAAATGAAGAATTAAAATTAATTGGTTCTCGTGTAGTGATGCGTAAACTCATTCACATTTAGGTAATTTATCTCTTTCTCTTCGATTAGGTCGGCAAGGACCCGACTTATTGATCGTATAGTCTACCTAAAAGGGGTGCCTACCACTAAAATAGGTGAGAAGGAAAAAGGGCCTCACCACCCATGCCATGACTAGCCGGAAATCCCCTGCCTCGATGTCAACTGACGTTTGGATGTATACTGAAGTAAAAGTATAAATCCTATCCAACTATAGCTGCAATTTCACTCCCTGGAGACCACCCTCCGCAGCTCCTCCCAGTTGGCACTTAGTCTGCAGCAACTCAGTTAAAGGAATATTCCCCTCAAGCCTACCTCGGACGAGATGCGTGGCCCCTCTTCGATGTGAAGACCCTCACGAAAATGTCCGTATGTTTCTCGGAGGCTGAACTCTCCAGCAGCTCTTCTATTTAGAAGGGGCTGAATGGGTTGTCGCTTTTGGTAACCTACAAGAGTATGGTAGGTAATTTGTCGTCTAACTTCAATATAAAAGAAAATAAAACATAAAGTTAATTTATTCAGATTTATTTACTAAAGTTACATCTTAAAGACTTGAAGCGTTGTACTATTCATTTTACTCAATGAAATTGTTGTCGGACTCATTTAAGGCTTCCAGGCGTCATCGGAACCTGCTGCAGGTCTTCTTGACTCCTCCCCTCTTTAACTGGATGAAAACTGTGGTGATCCCGGACCTAAGACCCCCCTTCGTGGTGCACGAGACCAGATGTTCGGAGTGGTGTGATCAAAGAAATTGTCTGAGAGCCATGAGTGGCCCATATGCTTGTGTGGCATAGTACTGAATCCTGCTGTCACACGTAGGGTCTTCCAACAGACAACTCCTGGATTCAGGGCAGCAACAACTCCTCCAACCACTTGATAAGTGCCTCCGTGAATGTCAACTGAGTTAAATACCCCAAATACCATGATATGGGCCGAGAACCTGGTCTTCATGATTCTCATCTTTGAAGGACACAGAAAGCCAGCGGTTGTTTTCCGAGTTCGCCACTTTTGGTCCGGACAGAAATTCTTCTCATCTGAGAATAACCAAAGCGTGTCAGGCTCGTGGTGAAGCTTCAGTTTGTTAACAAGCTTTGAAGCACGTTTTTTCTGCTAGTTCTTTCTCATTTTGGATCAGTAATAGAGGATTACGTACTTCATAGACTAACTGCCTGATGAGAGACACTGGCACTCTCTTGTCTTGTCTTTGGCTATGGAACTTATTGACGTGTTGGGATCGTTGCCCATGATGGCCTGAATCTCGGCTGTAGTCGGGGTTTCTTTTTTTATTAAAACGATTAGAGTGAGATTTCCGAAGCACCATACCCTCTTAATCACCTCCTGACTGATTTAACTTGTTCCTGAACCTCATCAGCGTCCTCAGATTGATAGCCAAGCATTCATAGATCTTCGCATTGGAACTCTCGGCGTAAATACCAAACAACACAGCTTTCCTTTTCTAAATTTTTGGATGATTTAATTCAGTCATGGTATTGACTCTATTAAAACGATGCTCAACTGAGTCTAGTGTGATAGGAGAAGAGATAAACGACGCCAGTAACAGGAATTCATTGTTCCCCACGGCAAAGAAAAATCCCACCGCCCTCTGTGCTAGGAGGAAGTTGGGCTTGCCCCTCAAGTCTTTTCCTCTCTCTACATTGGAACCTTTGGAAGGCCACGCGGCTTCAGTAGAGAGGCTCACTCCTTTTAGGGGGGGGAGGGCTCCACGTCTCCAAGTCACGCTGTTCGGCATTGGGGGAACAGGGAAGCTGAAGCGCTCATGGAGTTCTCGTCCTTTCGGGAACAATGTTATAAATCTTCGAAGACACTCTTACGACCACTTTCGGACTTTCGGTGGGATTTCTTCTTGTGAGTCTAATGATTCTGTGTAGGTGTACGGCCATTTTGCATTACGGAAAATGGTCACGCAAGCTGTGCTGTTAGGCAAGGTGGGGTGTGAGTGCTTTGAGACGTCAGCTCTACCAGGGTAGCGGCCTGATGGAGTATAACCTCATAATGGTTCCGAATCTGTGCGGAAGCGACTGTGCCCGTGGGCTTGGAGGGGTTTTGAGTATATAGTTCCTGTTAACTTTTGAGGTATGGAACATCTCATGACGCAGAGGGCATAACATATCGAGGTCCTTACCCTCGCGAAAAGAGAGTCGGCCCGTACCTAGACGGTCAAGACCTCCTTCTCCAGGAGATACAATTCACACACTTGACCATAAACAATAAAGACATCATGTATGGTCTTAGACCAATTTACACAAAGTGTGCGTAGACCCGACTTTAGAGCCTACATGAGCAATTTGTGTTGCCAAAGTGGTGGTACTATTAGCGCCTCCGTGGAATTGGCACGAGTGCCTTAACCCAGTAGAGGTACAAACTCCAACTCAGTAAGCCTGTCCCGATCGAACGCGACGAAGAGTGTAAGGGTGGGTCTCAAGACCCCCCTTCCTTTTCCTCCTGTTTTCTCATCGCACCCTCGACCTTGACCGCTCCTTGGTCAGCAGTTTTTTGGTGATTTATTCTCAGTAGTCTGAAAGTTCCCTCGCATAAACCACTCATTTCAGGAAATTCATTGTATACTGCAGTTTCACTTGCACTAGCGAGTCATTGGGTGTCCGAAGAGCGCTAAGAATATCCGCTGCATTCGCCAGAAGGCTCTCGTCTGAGAAAATGGTGACCTTCAGCTCTGTACCAATTTGCCTAGCTATTGCTAACTTCTGATGGAACATGTCACCTTTGGTAAATTGGCTGCCATCAGTGGATCGAATATCCAGAAAGCGTTTGAAACCAGTGTGGTCGAAAACGCCAGGTATTCTCTCCATAAAAGGCTTCGACTTCATCGATTATCCACTCACCACAATAAGAACGTTATTCTTCTTCGTCTGGATCTCAGTCCTACGTTCGAGGGCACTCCGGAACCAAACGTGCTGGTTTTGGCCTGATAACTTAACGAAACGGCATCATACCCATCCGTCCCGGAGATCCAGCCTAGAAAGAGGGACGCCTAGTCCTCTTGGTCTTCTTCTTTCCCTTTCTTTTAGGAGGAGGGTAGGGAGTGAACTCAATACTCTCCACCCACGGAATGGACCCTGAGGCCCTACGAACCAGACATTCTTTGGGAAGTTCAGAACAAAGCCGGAGTGGTGGATCCAGCTTGGCGACAGACCTCGGAGAGGTCGGGGTAACTACGGCCGAAATCCAATCGAAGAGGAGCCAAAGACAAGTCCCAAAAGAGGGCAGTAGAAGATGAAGGTCAATGAAAGGGGAACAGAAAGGGACAGCCGGAGTGGAAAGTGTTCATAAATGGACCCGGGTCCATCCAGAACTGGAGCCGGGAGGATGTGTGGCTCCTCCGGGTACAAAGTCTGCATAGGATACTCCCTGCGTCGCAATGAGAACATTTGGGTTGTGTTTCTCCTCCATGATTCGATTCTAGCAGGTTGTTTTGCCCCAGAAGTACACCATCTACCTTCTTCAGGTAGACAAAAAGTTAAGAGAATGAGGAAGAAGCGCACCAACTTCAACTTCTCCAGTCCTTGTCAAAGAGTTCAAGTCAACACAGTTCCTGAACCTTTCCTAATTTGTACTCGGACCGAGAGGACGTGCAGCTCCTCCAGGTAACAAGTGTAGCAGGCTACACCTCTCCCCCCGCTTCCTCCTGCGGGGCCACCAATGTAGAAACATTCCTAAGTCAAGAAGAGAAATTAATCAATAGTTGGTTGAGATTGTAGCGGATAAAAACTTGCTCGATTGGAGAAGCTAAACAAAGGGTAATTAAACGATGAATCACAATTAATAGCAAATGCTATCAAATTGGATAAAATGGAGGCAATTATTTAGCAATTTATAATAGTATTCTAAATTTTATCGTTAAAAAGCTAGTCGACATTGATGGAGTCAGTGCTACTTTTCCGAGTGTAGTACGAATGAAAACAAAATAGCGAGCACAAACGCATGAATGTCTACAAGAGAAGATTAACGAAGTAAGAATATCTCGGGGCAGAGATACGTCGAAAGATAGGACGGTTTCATACCGATAGCAGCGGACAGATAGCTGGGAATTAATGCGGCGAAACTTTCCTGTAGAAACGTCGATAGACACAAAAGGAAGTGGATAGCTGACGACAGATGGCCGAATCGTCATGAGACGAGGAGAGGACAGTGTCTGCCTTCGTATGGCCTGCCGACGACTGACAAAGCGCTGACAACATCCAGACTACCTCCAAGGCAGAGAATTATATGAAGTAGGAGATCGCAATATATAATACTAACCTGCTTTCGAAGAAAAGGAATTCGCTCTATTTGTTGTCATGCTGTCTCCCGGTGGAGTCAGGGCCGAATTATGGCTGGAGTAGGATGGTATTCTCGCTCAGGCAAAGTGAGGCGTCGCCCCGAAAGAGCAACATGGAAATTTCTTGGTCTCCTGTAGTAGATCGTGGTGAAGAATAGGGCTGAAATTGTACAGGTTTTGTAACGCTACTTATGGCTAGAGGGTGAGTTTAAACAGCAAAACATCTTCTAACTGAAAACGCGATAGCAGGGATCGTCTCCAATGTGACCTTTGTTTGTGCAGATGTGTTTTGATTATCAAAACATTCATGATTTTTTCCAATGCTGAAATCGAACGGTTCAGGACTTTGGGGAAATATCCCCGTCTATATCGCCTAATTCTATCTCATCCTTGCTACGTTACTTACGCACATATTCGTACAGAGAAGTTAGAGAGTAAATGTCATGGATCATTCAAGAATAGCGAACACAATACCTTTGAGTTGTCTACTCTTGACATGGGTAATTTTTGGTTCGCTATTCTTGACATGAGTAATCTTGAGTTCACTATTTTTGACATGAGTAAAATTGGGTTCGCTATTCTCTAATATATAATTTTGGGTTTGCTGATCTTACATGAATACTTTTGGGTTGGCTAATCTTCACATGAGTAATCTTGGTTTCCTATTCTTGACACGAGTAATTTTGGGTTCGCTAATCTTCACATGAGTAGTTTTGGGTCCGTTAATCTTCACGTGAGTAATATGAGGTTAACTATTCTTGACTTGAGTAATATTGGGTTCGCTATTCTTGTCATGTAGCAGTGTCTTGGTGTGCGAGAGAAAAGTACAGTATACATATTTTGCTCCTATGCTAGCTGCGCGGTCTCCCACTGCCTGGGTGCGCACATTGTCTTTTCGTTATGATTTTGTACTTTTCACATTTTTTCTCTTCATTCACCATTACTCTCATTAATATTTTGCATGAAATATTTTCAAACAAACTCCCTTTTTAAAAATAAATCTCAACCACTCTCTTCATTCTCATGATATGTTTGTATTCTCCCTCATTCACCCTGTTCGCTTTAACCCCCGGAGGAAGCGAACTTCTACCCCATTGTTAACCCCGTTTCCTTCGGCCAGCGCTAAAGAGCAGCATTATGCATGAACCCAAAGTTTCAAATTCCTTTTTGATCACTGGTCGGGTTGGGTGGTTACATTGTACTCGCAAATGGCTGTTTTTGATATTCAATAATCCTGACGAATTGAGTGCAGCGCTATTTTCTCCTCTTTCCAGGTTGAATACAAAGCAGACTCCATCCGCCTGCCGCTACTGGAAATGGCTAAAAAGGGCCATCCCCTCCTGCAATCAGACGGCAAAATCGACTTTATGTGCCAGGAAGTCGCGGCAGCTGATCCGGTTACGTTTTCTACGAGGGAATCATACTTGGTAAACTTAGTTAAAAGCTAAAATATTGTTTAAAGAGATTTTGCATGGGTGCCGACTTTAACAATTTAGTAAATTGTTGAAGGGTTGTTTATGCTAGATTCGTGTATATTTGATTCTTGTACGGTTTACGTGACTGTTTATTCACCAATATAAACGAATTGGGTAATCTTTAAAATAAAATTGAAGACTAACAACAACTTTAAATGGGTATTAGAAATGTATTAATCTATTACAACGAAAGAAGTTGGTATCCTATAATAATTCACAAAATTTATTGATATTATAAGACATGGGTGCAAAGATTAAGTATTTAAGAGACTAGTAATTTATTGCTTGCTCACAAAATCTCCTAATATTAACGTTAAGATCACATGTTTAGTAGTTACATAATCCTTAAACAAAGCTAAATTATCCCCTCATTCCAGACTAATCTTGAAAAAAAAGGTTACCTAATACCCAAATATCTAAAACTATCATCACAATTTTACACCTTCCTGAAGCTATGGTAAAATTGTTGAGTAATTAATACTTAATGCAAGTTTTTATTATCTTTCAATTATTGAAATCAGTGTAAATCTTGTCCCAGTTAGATTAAATGATGGTCAAGGTCATGAACAAAGGATCAGAATTTTCTTTCATTTCCTTTTCATTCATTTATTCAAGTTGCGGTTAAATTATAGTTCAATCCTTTAAGCTAAATTTAAACTGTGTTTCAAGAATCTAAAACTCTTGAAGCAAAGAATAAACTGTTGATAAAAGCTATATATGTACCTAACCTAAACAATGGCGCAAAGGTCCAAGATAAAGTTAAATTGTCTCTAGATAATAAAGTTAGGATTAAACTATACATCCAAAGCATAAAAGTGAAAAAAAAACTATGATTCAAAAGTTTAAAATTTGGCTTAAAGGATATAAAGCTAGGATTAAACTATCTTTCGGTTCAAAGCCCCAAACCTATGGTTAAACTATGAATTAAAGTCTAAGCATCACTAAAACTGTATCTCGAGGGATTCGATCTTGGATTAAACAATGATCCAAGGAACTAAAGCTCGGTTAAAAAATATGATTTAGGTCAGTAAGGCTTGGATAAAATTTGTCTTCCAGCTCTTTTCTAATCCTAAGTTTGACTTTTAGTTATACTTGTAAGCGAAACTGGTGAGCTTTATTTATTTCTTGCTTGATAAAAATAGTGAGAGAATCGCACTAGTGGTTATTCTTTAATTATTGGGTGAAATGGTTAGTATTTGGGTTGTTTTACTTTCAAGAGAATCAAACGAGGTTCATATCTAGATTTTGCTCATTTTACTGGTCAACCCTCAAGCCATGAAGGGATATGAACACTTACGTCTTTCTGGAGAGTTTCCTTATTTAATAAACTAGTGAGTTTCATAAATAAATATAATGGTGAGTGTCCATATTTAATATAATTGTTCTTCTAAGTTTTGTTCATGAGCGCAGTTGCCTCGAATTATGGGCGTTGTTTCGCGTTAGTTTGACTCGTTTAGATTTTTTTGTTCATTGGCTGTTCAACCCAAGAGGAGATTTTTAGTTCCGATATTCAAATGATGGCGTTCTGACAAACTTGGACGGTTCACGTTACAGATTCTTTCGGGGAAGGGGGGGGGTGGGTTCTTTCGTCGTACGCCCACTGTCCTTAATATCCACAAACATATACACACAAACACACACACCCCCTCTTACTTCTCTCTCTCTCTCTCTCTCTCTCTCTCTCTCTCTCTCTCTCTCTCTCTCTCTCTCTCTCTCTCTCTCTCTCTCTCTCTCTCTCTCTCTCTCTCTCTCTCTCTCTCTCTCTCTCTCTCTCTCTCTCTCTCTCTCTCTCTCTCTCTCTCTCTCTCTCTCTCTCTCTCTCTCTCTCTCTCTCTCTCTCCTCTCTCTCTCTCTCTCTCTCTCTCTCTCTCTCTCTCTCTATATATATATATATATATATATATATATATATATATATATATATATATATATATATATATATATATATATATATATATATATATATATATATATATATATATATATAGTAGCGGCCATAATATAAGGGTCAGTAAGAACAGGTGTATTGTAATATTTATTATAAATGTTTAACAAAACCTTGAGACTATATATTATACAAATATTTAGATATATATAATATTTATCTTTTGTGAAAATTTCAAATGAGTAGAATAAATATTTAGTAAGTTATGAGGAAATAAACAAACTATCTTCAAAATTGCAGCGGCCAAAAGTTAAGGGTCACTTAGAAAAACAATGTAAAATACAACAAGAACAAAAAGAAACCCTTACTATTAATATGTTGTGAACATCCCTTTACTAGCACTGACCTACTGGCATCTGTTATCACAGGACTGAATTAATTTCTGGCAAATGATGGGGTAATATTGATCCACTTGTATTTCAATAATTCCTAGAGTTCATCTTGGTTCTTTGGATTTCTCCTTCGAGCCCCATCTCCAATAATCTTCCCAACTTTTTGAGGTGGTCACTCCATGAGATCAACCTCTTCAACACTCAAAAATTTTTTGACTCTCCTCGCAGTGTGGCAGGAAGCGTAGTCTTGCACGAAGATAGGAGATTGAACCGACGAGGATCGAAGATGTGGAAGGGCATGCTGTCTAAGAATCTGCTTTGCAAATTTTCGCATTGACAGTCCCTTGTAGGCGAATAAGTAGACCAGGACCAGCAGCAGACATCACTCTTCATACCATTACACTGCCTCATCCATATTTCACTGTCTTCTTCACACATACACGAGATAACCTTTCGCCACATCTTCGTCGGATGTACATCTCGCCATCGGAACCAATCAAATTAAACTTAGATTCATCGCTAAAATGAACCTGCGCCCACTGTTCTTCTGTCCAAACATGTTCGTGAGCGTAACGAAGACGGGGTCTTTGATTCTTCTTGGAGATCAGAGGTTTATTTACTGGTGCCCGAGCAAGCAACTCAGAACCTCGTAAGCTCCGGGAAACTGTTTTGCGCGATACGTTGACATCGGAGGCTGAGCTGAACTCGTGGGATATCTCAGCAGCACTCTTAAACCTATCCTTCAGTGACATTCTATCCATAATACGATCCTGTCTTGGTGACGTTTTTCGAGGTCTACCGGTTTGGGGTTTAGCATCTGTCGATACTGATGACTTAAATGAGCTACAATTCGTTGTACAACACTTCTAGACCTTCCCGCAGTAGTTGCTATTAGAGAATTTGACTTGCCCTCTTGGTGAAGGCACACATCCATTCCTTTTCATCTCAGGACGCCGGTCGTCCCTCACAAGCCGCCATGTTGACAGTTGAATGTTCCAATAGTTTATGATCATAAGAAGTTGTTAACCCATCCAGAGTCTCCTAAACACAAATACCTCAGTTGGTAATTCATTTTTTCTAAGTGACCCTTAACTTTTGGCCGCTGCGATTTGGAAGATAGTTTGTTTATTTCCTCATAACTTACTAAATATTTATTCCATTCGCTTGAAATTTTCACGAAAAATAGATATTAGATATTTAAAAATATGTCTATAATATATAGTCTCAACGTTTTGTTAAACTTCTATAATAAATATTTAAATACACTTGTTCTTGCTGACCCTTATATTATGGCCGCTACTGTATATATATATATATATATATGTATATATATATATATATATATATATATATATATATATATATATATATATATATATATATATATATTATTTTTAATTGTAGTAATATTTGAGAATGAACTGAATAAAGTTTGAAAGTACTGGGAAGCATCTTTTCATTTTCCCTGTGGGACATTGCATTCATATATATATATATATATATATATATATATATAAGATTGTTAATGTCTTCTTTTTTTTATGAACATGTTGATGTATTCATGAAGACTCAACGGAGCTGATATGAACGAATGGAAGCCATCTAAATATTTTAAAAGTTTCACCTGCATCATGATGAGGTATTCCGACTTCGTCCGCGCGCCGGAAATCATCCAACAACTGCAGGAGAACAGGAGAAGGTGATGGAAGAACGAGAAAAAGAATCTGAGCTTTGGCAAAATAGATCGGTGTTGGAATCACACCTTGAAGCTGGCCCTGAATGATTATCTTCGCTACCACTCGCACAAGAAGCTCAAGGGACAAATTCTGACAGCCAAGGTCAAGGAGAACCCCTTGCCGAAGGCAAAGAAGCTCCTGAACAATCTGAAACATCATTTTGAGCCGGGGACGGTCTGATTCTTCTCCGATCAAAATCACTTCTGCCGAGACCAGTTGCATAACACCCAGAACGGCATAACACCCAAAACGGCATAACACCCAGAACAGCATAACACCCAAAACAGCATAACACCCAGAACAGCATAACACCCAGAACAGCAGGTGGCCTGCCTATAATCCATGCAACCTTTCACGTATCGGGAAGACCAAGTTTTCCCAAACTCTTATAGTCTGTGGGTCTGTCTCCATTAAGGGTGACGCTATCCCACCCTACATATTTGAGTAGTCTTAGGCTCAATTTCGACGGCTATGTGTAGCTGCTAGAGATTGTGATCAAATTCTGGCTTCACAAGTAAAAGTGATTGTCGGAGAATTTCTACGACTTCACCAGCCCCACTTTCTGGTGTCCTAGATTTACAGATCATAACACCGCGGATTACTAGGTATGTGGGGGGGTGCGGCTGAGAAAGATACCAACCGCTTTTCCTGCAACGCGAAGGTCGAGCTGGTGCCAAGATCAAGTAGGGGTTTGAACATCTTTCCAAGGACACAGTGACGAACGCATGCGCCAGGGTACGGAGCCATCTTGAAGCCGTATTGGAAGTTGAGGGCGGCTACTTTGAGTCAACTTTTATCTCCTAGCCATAATTTTTTTGATATATATATATATATATATATATATATATATATATATATATATATATATATATCATTACCCAGACTCATCTATTTAGTTGTCTCTTTAGACTACATACTCTAGCCTCGTACTTTAGTCCCTATTCTATATTTACCACTTCCTTCCCGAAATTCTCCTCCCTTTAAATTTAATGGCAGAGATGCCCTCGTTTTTTCTTCTAAACTTTCACTAGCAATTGATCCAACCTTCGTATTTATCTTCTTGTTTTCTGTCTATCTCTTTCGCCATTGGGAATAATGGGTTGATAATATACTATTTCTTGGACGAAAACTGACCTTAGGAATATAACTAGGCAGATTATTACCAGCGCCAAAGACTAATCTACCTTAACCTAACCTAAACTCCTCTTCATTGTTCTCATATTTTTCTCACTTTCAATATCCCGCCTTCCAATATTCCCACTGGAAACTTTCCAATTGGGAATGTTCCCACTGGCAATATTTTATCTTGGGATGTTCCCACTTTCAAAATTTCAATTAGAAATATTCCTCCTGGAAATATGTTGACTAGAATGTTCCTACTGACATTTTTTTAAACTGGGAATATTCCCACGGACAATATTCTAACTGAGAATGTTCCAACTTGTAATATTTCAATTAGCAAAATTCTCCCTGGCAATATTTCAAGTGAGAATTTTCTTCTGCCAATATTTACATGCGAAACTTTCCCTCTGGCAATATTTCAACTAAGAATTTTCCCCAAGGGTAATATTCTAAATAGTTATGTTTCCAAACGTAATATTTATACTGGCAATGTTCCCAAATGGAAATATTTCAAGTAGGAATCTTCCCACTTGCAATATTACCACTCACAATGTCTCCCGAGGTAATAGTTCAACTGGGAATGCGCCCACACGCAATACTTCATCTGACAATTTTCATATTGGCAATATTTTACCTGGAAATTTTGACTACATGATCGATAACATGACCAAAGGCGTACCTTAACTCACCAGTTTAAAACTAAAGTAGGTGTAGTTACGTAAAATATAGTTACCTAGGACATAGATACTTAAAATATAGTTATTTAGTGTATAATTACTTAACATATAATTGTTTATATACAGTTACTTAAAATATAATTTTGCCAAAACAGGATGGGCCAGATAAAATGGTGATCTCGTTCATGACTCCCGACTCGCATTTGGTAAGATTCTGTCTAGCGATCTGGACTGATGCTGGGTCGCTTGTACCACAAGGTTGCATGCAGGTTCTGCCACACAGGTGTATCTCAGCGTAGAACCAGAAAGTTGTGTAACATCAGAAGATTCATGATTTAAGTAACTGGAACGGGTGTTTTGGTGTGACACCTTCTTGCGATCAAGGTTTCGAGATTTCGCAGGATTGGCCGTTAATATTTTGATTTACTCTCAATTATGTATTACTTGTGTTCTTTGGTTCATTTGTTCAGCATTGATTTATCACTAGAATTCAAGTTCGTACTTTAAAGGTGATATGCTTCTGTGTCCGAACTGTGTTTAGAAATCTGAAATGGTCTATCCCGATCGTATGTTTTCTACCATTGTCCTTTTTAATTCAAGACTAATTAAAGAGGCCAAGATTAAATGTTGCGTCCATAAAACAGGTCTCCATCACGATTTAATGAGAGTCTTATGGTCCGTGGAACATGCTCCAAACATGTTGGTGACCTCCGCTAATATACCTAAAAGTCATAAAGTCCTGTTGAGATGAGACGATAATAATAATGAATGTTCTGATGTTACTCGACCTTTAAATGATTTTTACACTTTACGTTTATTTTTTTATTTTTCGTACCAGCACCTTTTAATGTGAGTGGTAAAGCACTTTCTAAGCACTTATCATATTCCCCCTATCAAGCACTGCTCAGCAAATGCTCTGTAGAAAATCACAAGCACTTCTTAAGCTGCACTTATCAGGAAGTGAGAGAGTGAAGAAAGAGAGAAAATGGTTTATCATAATGAGTAAATTTAATTATTTCTAATGCTGCAATGGGAAGAAATAAATACTGGAGGATGATTGTTATGAGGGAAAATTTGACATACGACGCGTGATGGGGGAGAGTCACTCACAAACATCCCAGAGTAATGAGTGAATACATTGAATAGAGAAATATTCACAAGAAAATTTGGAAAATACCTAATTTGAAAAGAGGGGACAATAAGATATTTCAAAACTTCTTTTAAAAGGGTTTATGAGATCGCATTTCATCAATCTTTTGCCATTCATTTGCGCCTTTCTAAGGGGATTATATAAATATATATATATATATATATATATATATATATATATATATATATATATATATATATATATATATATATATATATATATATATATATATATATATATATATATATATATATATATATATATATATATATATTATATATATATATATATATATATATATATATATTTATATATATATATATATGTGTGTATATATATATATATATATATATATATATACAATATATATATATATATATATATATATATATATATATATATATATATATATATATATATATATGAGAGAGAGAGATAATAAGTGTTATATTAAAGTATTTACTGTATGATTGGTTAAGTAACTATGTATGCATAAGGTATATATATATTTCTGACTTTGGCAAAAGTCTGAGATAAGGAAATTTTATATAGATACCAGATTGTGAGAGTGAATAAACACATACACACACACACACACATACAACCAACATGAGCCAATGCAACTCCCTATTTGAGGTCAAATTTGGTAAAACCGCTGTCCAAATAAAAACACATTAACACTTCGTCATTCTGATTTCTTAAGCTAATGAGGTAAGTTCTTGTCTGAGTCTGAATGTGTATGAGTGTGTTAAAAGTGAGAAGATGAATTTTTATGCTTCAAAGCCTTATTGTGTCTTCCAAAAAATGCGATATGATTCACACCCAGCCGCATGATCATCATACATAATGCACAATTACTTTAATTTCCTATTATTTATCATCGTGATATGGGTGTAAATTTGGATAGCCGCATTTGTATTGTTAGAATTCCACCATTTTGTATACAATCCTGTATGTGGCAAATCGTGTTGGAAACACCTAAGCAGTGACGCCATTTTGGCCAAGATCTGCTACCACCAAAGAGCGCTTAAAAATCGACATTGAATTTGGTGCTTTTTGCCACACTGTTAAAAGGATCCAGCAACATTGCCACTGGAAAAAAAAATCCACTGATATCATATCCCTTTTGCACGACTGTTCCCTCTTACGTTACATTTAGCAATTGAAATACAGATCTACAGAATTCGTGACAACGAAAGACCCCATGTTCCCTCGATTCCAGTGTAAGGAAGTGGAATGCAGGATAGAAGATCAGATTGGAGGATTGGGCAAAAGGAAATAGGGATCCAAATCTACTATCAATTTTACTGCTTCTTAGTATTAAGTTGTTTCTACTTAATAATTATCCATTCTCTTCCTAAACATATTTCCGGAAGGGCTTTCCACGACTTGGAAGGGTAAAGCATTCCATATCTGAATAATTTTAGACAGGAAAAAATACTAGATTATCATAGTGGCAAATTTTTTGTCAATATGCTTAAAGCTGTAATTCATAGTGGTTTTTCTAGTATCCAACTGAACTAGCAACTTATAATTTATATTAGTGAAATCGTTTCTTATTTTAAAGATTTCGACGAGCTGACCGCGCCAACGACGATTGTCCGGTGAAAGGAACTTGAGATCTCTTAGTCTGACTCCATTGGATTAATTCCATCAGTCTATATTGAAAGGGGTTCTAAGGTTGAAAAAACAAAAAGCGACTTAAAAGATGCGACGTTACGCTTATAATTTTCTAAGTTTGATGCATAATCTTTTAATCAAATCTTTTAAGTTTTTGATTTAATCGATTGCTATTTTGGGGTAACATCTTTTCTTGCATTTTTATATTCTTTCTTAGATTAGAACCCCAATTAGGAATTTTGAAACTTATATTTTTGCATGCTTAAAATACTTTGATTTGATTTGATTATTATTAGGTGATGAAATGTCTGGTAGGTTTCATAAGGGCGAAATAGGTTTGAAGGTTGCCTTGGTGACGAGGGCCTCTCTAGCATTTTTCGCTTTCTTGTTTTTGTATTTTGTTTTCTCCGTCAAGATTTGTGATGACCGTCCAGGACGGTAAAATTCTTCCTCTGATTATATTTTTATTTAACTTTAATATTTGGTTCCTCCGTTACAGCTTTCAAGTCATACATTTTGCTAACTTTTTCTTTCATTTTTTGCTTGTTTTTATATTATTCTAGTTGGGCACTTCGCCTCTTTATAAAGGGTGTTCCATTAAGATGGATCGAAGTTAGCAGTAAATAACACAGTGTTATTGGTGAAAATTTATTAATTTCACTATTGGATCATGTTATTTGAGTCCTGGCAATTATGTGTGAAAAATAATATCATCTAAATGTCCGCCAAAGCTTCGGCGGCACACCTCTACTCGATGGTCAAAATTTTGATGATGTCTCTGTATAGTTGCTCCTCGATCTCACCAATATGCCTTATTATCTCATCCTTCAGCTGTTGAATTGTTGTTGGCTCGTTGGCATAGACCTTACTTTTGAGATGACCCCAAAGGAAGAAATCTAACGGCGTCAAGTCACACGATCGTGGTGGCCAATTGACCTCGCTAATTTGAGAGATGATGCGACCTGGGAACTTCTCATTCAATAAAGTTATTGTTGCATTGGTTGTGTGGCATGTGGCGCCGTCCTGTTGAAACCACAAATCTTCGACTTCCATAGAATTCAATTCAGGCCATAAAAAGTTGGTTATCATGGCACGGTATCGCTCGCCTGTCACCGTAACAGAATTCCCGGCATCATTTTCGAAGAAATACGGCCCATTGATTCCGCTAGCAAAAAATGCACACCAAACAGTGACCTTTTGTGGATGCAGTGTCTTTTCAACAATCTTCTTGGGATTTTCATCAGCCCAAATGTGACAATCCTGCTTATTAAGGAATCCACCAAGATGATTTTTTGCGAAAAATCATCATCGGCTTGTCTTTGCTCGTGCACCCAATTGACGAATGTACGGCGCTTCAAATGGTCAGCGTCTTCAGTTCTTGTGTCAATTGAATTTTGTAAGCGCGTAGAGACAAATCTTTTGTCAAAATTCGATGTAACGTTGTTGTGGAGAGGTTCAATTCCTGCGCGCGATGACGAATAGAGGTGTCTGGATCTTCGGCCACATTCTCGCGCACTACAGCAATGTTTTCAGCTGAACGGCGTAAACGAGCACGCAATGGCGTTTTCATATCTGCCACTGACCCCGTTTGTTTGAATTTACGAACAATTTTCCCAATTGCACTCTCGGTAGATCGATTATGTTGACCCAAAAAATCGCAAAGTGCCTGAAATGCGTTTCTGTTTGAACGTCCATTTACGTAATAAGCTTCGATAACTTTAATACGTTGTTCGATTGTTAATCTTTCCATGGTTGAAATTGCCAAAGACAGAAGTTGTTAAATCTGAAAGAAAAATAAAAAAATCCTTAGATGCTTAAACTTAACTCACATTTAAAATCGGTCCAAGTTAATGGAACACCCTTTATTTACGCTTTTTATCTTTTGTTGTTTATTTCACTTGCTCTCTTATTTTTGCTTCAGTTCATTTTTAACTTGGGCACTTTGCCACTTTTATTTTCATTTTTTCTTGTTTTGTTTTTATTCTTGGGCACTTCGCCTCTGTTTAATTTTTTTGTTTTTACTTTAGTTATCTCTTGTCGGTCCGTTTATAGGCTTTTTGCCTCTTTTGTTTTTGGTTTCCTTATTTGGGTTAATGTCTTGATTTTGTTTTTGTTTCTTGCATTGTTATTAGGTATAAATTGATCTTATGTCTTCTCATGCACAGTTTCTTCCGCTAGGGAATAATGATGTTCTTTCGACTGTGTTCTGCCTTTGCTGTGGCATGGCAACATTGTTGTTGATTGTAGGGAGTATTTCCTCCTCCACTTTTTCCTATGTCCTTCTCCCTAGCCTCTGGGTCTCCATATTAATCGGCTTCAGTCCCGCTCTTTCGTGCAGGACTGTTTGCCTAATATGCCCGATCCTTCTCGCACCAGCTATAAACAGTGTTTTTTTCTGTACCTTCTTCTACATCGTCCTGTGAGAGATACAGCTGGCCATCTACGTAACCACCGCCGGGTACACTAAGACGGAGCGTACCCTGGCAATGTATAGCTTCCTTTTGTTCAGCACGTTGAGGCTTTGGAACCTATATAGATTCCTCAGCTCTCTTTTGGCTAGGGAGACTCTGTTGATTATGTTGGCCATATAACCAGTTTTGGTAAGTCGTAAGCTCAGGTCTTTTCCCTCGCTAAAGTACGGGTAGATATCGTCGTCGACGATGACCTTTTCTACTTTTAAGCGGTTCATTGGAATTATCTGTTATTTCTGACAGTTCGTTCTGATTTTGCACCTTTTTTTCAAATCTGTTGATGTTTTCGATCACGGCAGCCATTTTCCTTGTGTGAACTCCAGCGTTCCTGAAGGAATTGGGTACAATTTATGTAATTTCGTCTGTAAACTAAAGATACATCACATCCTCCCGTGCTAGAGCATGGATGTCCAGTGTGTATACTAAGTATATCAATGGACTCAGACAGCTACCTTGTGGAACACCCACCTCGATTTCGAATTAGGGTACGCTGTAGCACTCTATCATTATTCGGTCTTTTCTCTCCATGATGTAGTCACAGAAGACCCTTTCCAGGATAGGGATCAACTGGAGGTTCAGGATCTTATATTGAAGTTCTCTCAGACAAACTTTATCGAAGGCCTTTTTTGTCATCTTGCAGTACCACGTCTACGTACTTCCGCTCAGCTTTGCACTGCGCGAGTTTCTACGTTAGGAGGGCGAGGGCTGTTTCTGTCCCTTCTTTCCTGCGGAACCCTTGCTGCTGATGGCTGTGAGCTCCTCGCTCGGCTAATTGGTCTTGTAGCTGGTTTGCCAGGAGCTTCTCGTAGATCTTCGCCACGAACTCAGGCAGAGAGATTGGCCTGTAATTGATCAGGGAGTTTACCTCCCTTAGGTAGAAAGATAATTTTAGCAACCTTTAAACTATCTTGGAAGTAACCCGTATTCATAGAAGCATTGAAGATGTTTGTGATTCCATGAATGATCTGCTGTGGAGCATTTACCAAGATGCATTTAGTAATGCCCGACCAGCCCTGTGCCCTTTGTTCAAAGGACTTCACAGTGGACATGACCTCCTCAGGTGTTATGAGACGGTCATGGCCCGCTATCTTTTTGCCTTCGTCTACGTGATGATGTGGGTGCGGTCGATGTATTGTCTGATTTGGATCTTCAATCAGTTTGCCTTCGAATTCCGGGTCGAGCTCTTCATTCTTTTCTGGAGTGATGATGAAGACATTTTTCCAGTAAATTCTAAACCTTTCTTCCAGGACCTCCGGATTCTCTATATAATCCCTGTTCTCTTTAATTCGAGCCTTTACTTTTCTCGGTAGTCCTTTTAACTTTATGATTTGATGCCAGGATTTAGCCGGGTTCAGCTCCCTATCAACTCTGGCTATTAGTAGGCTGTTACAAATTTCAGCCTGTTGAAGATTACTAGCTTCTTTTAGCTCGGCGCTTAGGCATCGTAGTTGCGAGCTTTTCTCCCGGTTTGGATCTACCTGTCTTGACTCTTCATACACTTCCCTGTGTTCTCGAGCGATATCTTTCATCTCCTCTGTCCAACTGGGTTGAGGAGGGGTTTTGTACCCTGTCTTTGGTACACACTCGCGGTTTGCTTCTATAATAGACGCAGTTATCCTATCCAGTTCTTCTTCTATCTTCTCCAGGGTTACTTCGCTTAGGTCAGCTGTGGCGTATTGACTGAGTTGGCTCTTGTAACGTTCCCAGTTGGCCAAGGCGTATTTTTTTCGGATAATGACTGGTGGCTGGATCTGCGGGAGTGAGATGATGGAAGTATTGCTATGTGATCACTGGGGACTTCTGAGCGTGGCTCGCTATGGTAGTTGAATGGAAAGCTGTCACTTGTTAAGATTATGTCAAGTTTCGTGGTTGATGTGGTAGTGATATAGATTAGAAAATCCAGCCGTATTCTCTGGAGGCTTTTTCTTCCCCTAATTATTTCTAAGTTTCGGCCTCTTTCGTTGGTTTTACCATAGTCAGCCATTCGGCATCTGGCATTGAGGTCATACCCTGAGAATGCCATTCGGCGAATGTTACCGGTTGCGTAAAATTTAAAACGTGCGCGGGGAGTATGCAAGTCAAAATTTTGGTCGAGTTCTCATTTTGGATTTTGAATTTTCTTTGTGTCTGCTTCGGTGAGGGCCGCCTTCGCTACTTGGGTGTAGGTAGTATTTAACCTCCGCGTTTCATCCTGTCTCTTTTTGTGTCATTTCTTTTTAATTAACTCTTTCTTGATTGGACATGCCGTGGCCATCGATCTATGTCCCTGTCCGCAGTTGGTTCATTTTCGGTATGCATTTTCGCACTCCCTCTAGTGATGGCCCTTCTTGCTAAATTTGGAGCACGTTTCCAAGGACTCTTTGCAATCCTTGGTCGCTGCGTGTTGCTCCATACGATAACAGCAGAAGCTGAACTAGACTAGATGAGCTCTTCTCTTTCGATTTGTTCTCCGCTAACTTTAGCGTTGAACATGAGGAATCCTTGCTCTTTGGCCTTCTGTGGTATTGTTGTCTCAGTAAATATGACCTTAAAGACATGAGAGTATTCGCAGTTGTCTCTTCTATTTATGAATTTAATGACATCTGTCACCTTTGCCCAATTCTCTCTTAGTCCAAGTTCTTCTTTTATTTCGTCTCGGGAGTGCTGGCCGATTCAAGGATCCAGCCTCTTGCATATCACGCTTCTGTGAACCAGAATCTGCGGATGAAAGGCAGGTTGCAGACCGATTTCTTTAAGTGGGCTTATCGCTTCATCCTTTTTTCGTGCGTCGACATCTTTCTCCTTTATGCAAGTGGCGGTATAACCGGAAGAGACATGCAAAAGCCTTACTAAAGCGATGTTGAACTTACCAAACATTACTTCAAATACCTTTCCTCTGACGGGCTTGTCCTCTCAGGGGATTACTTGTAGGAGAATTCGGGGGATATATTTGGCCATCTTCCCTGTGAGGCCCCTCGTGGCCGTCTTTTTTCATTATGCCTCTTTTTTGGATGAGTGGTGACGAGCTTCAAGATGCAATGTGTTTATCACTGTTTTTTCGAGACTGATAGGGTAATTTTTATGAGCTGGCTTGGAGTAACCCCCTCTTTGTCGCAACGTGGCGTCCATAAACATGAATTGCTAAATGAGAAGGGTGTTGATGATGGGTAAACCCGGGGGGGATACCTCTCAAGGTGTGAGCTGTAGCGGAATATTTGTTGGTTAGCGCGGAATCAACCATGGCTAACCGGGGAGGCTGCTCCTCGAAGGTTTGGGTATCATAACTGTTTCCGGCATACATGAAGACGGATGTGTATTTCCTCTATGGTCCTGATTGGACCCCCCTGGGTAAAGAAGGGGCGGACCCCCTCTCCTGAGGTTGCAGTTCTGCCCCTTCTCTGGGCGCCTCTGATGCCGAGTTCCACAGTGAGCTAATCCTCAAATTTGCTTTTCCTGGCCCCTCCAATTATGCCTTTCACATAGAATGGCATAGTTGGAACGAGACTAGATGAGTGACAACATAGGGTATAAGGGGGGGAGGCTGACACTAGTGGGTCAGCGCAGCCTGTAATAAGTCTCTCTTTCTTGAAGTTTCCCGTAAGGCAAAATGATAAATTTGACGTTTTTCGAGGCAATATTTCTGTTGTTCTTTCCCTCTTTGCCAAGGGAATAATTCTTCGGATTTGTCTATGATTGTACCAGTTCAAAGTGACCAGTCTTTAAGATACTTAAGCTCTGTTTATATAAAATATAGTGGCATGGGTACAGTACATAATGTTTAAAATTCTTATATTGTGCCACAAAAATATCATTACTTGCTGATTATTATAATTATTTGCTGGGTGAAAGCAGATTAAAGAGAGTTGCGCACTCTCCCTATAATATAATATTATATAATATAGTTACAATGATTAAACGTTTCACCGCACGCGCCCGGCATTTTACGCGCAAGCGTGAATGGCCGTTAGTTCTGAGCGAACAACGTTGTGGCGCCAAGAACAGACCGAGTGTCTTATAGATACAGATAAGCTCTGTTTATCTATAAGCATATCATTTTGTGTGTCAATTCCTTAATTTAGAAACCAGCATATTTTGAATTTCGTTTGGACTGTTTCTTGCCCCTATAAAAAACGGGATAACTAATTAGCTTAGAAATTAAACACTATATTTGATTGTTATTTTGGTATTTGCAGACATAATTATTAAATAGTGCAGTCAAGCTGGTATTTTTCTTTGATAAAACATTTAATAATAAATAATTTTTAAAAAAGGAAATTTCTTATTTTTTAAATTTATATATACTCTAATATATTTGTTTACATTTTATTGTTTGTATTTATTTTTAGCATTCTGCTACAGATTGTCGTATTTTTCAGAAGACTTTATATTATTTCTATTTACAGCCAAGGCATATGGCAGATTTCCTTACCTGAATTTTCTTGTGTTAGCAATTTGGTATTTAACAGTTTTCCAGGAGTTTTTTCAGAGTGGCAGTTTCTTCCCGTGCCATTCCTCCTCGTATGGCATTTCTCCCCTTCCATCCAAGTGACAGATTCTTTGCTCGGGCTGCGCAACGTCAAAATGTTTAGAAAGACCGGATTTGGGCTTTGAATGTGGAAGAGATTGGGCCCAGCGAACTATACCAAGGAGTGTGTCCACTAATAAGATGCGCTTCAAAGCAATCAATGATTAAAGATAAAGTTGGACGGAAGTTAAAATGCGATCATGTTCTTGCATGAAACTTCAGGATCCCCCGGTGTGGGTTTTCTCCAAGAGAGCGCCTCGTCCTTTAGCCTCAAAGGACACTGAATGTGATTTAAGACGAGTGCGTATTGATGCGATCGAACAGAAGTGCCTCAAAAATGGCCAGAGCTCAACTACGCCGGACACTCTGGACCAATCCTAGAAAACGGGGGCCAAGCTGATCTAAAAAGATGAATAAGGCATCATCCTGACCGGGGAAACATATAAGAATAAGAACCCCTGCAGAAGATGATTCAGAGTCTTGAATTCGATATATCCCACTTTCAGTCTTTATTTGGATATTCTACGGGTGTACGGGGTGGCTGGGTAAGGTAGCACCATTGACGATGGAACACCTGCACCCTTCTTTGTGATTCCACTCGCTTTGGTCTTCACCAGGCACTCAGCTCTCATCTGTGGCTCCAAGCAGCTATCTGTCTGCATACAACAGCGGTCACGTCCTTCGCAATGCCTTGGCTGGCCAGTTAAACCAGATTTAGGGCATCTGAAGGATTTCTAACCATCCGTGAATACAAACTTGCCTACCTATACATAGGAAGCCTAGACTTCAGTAGGTTCTTCAGAAGAAGCCTTCATGGGTAAACGGAAAGAAAGGCAGTTAGAGAAATGTGCTGTGGAGCGCGTAGAACATGATGAAGTCAATAGGATATCTTACTTATCTACTGGATCCCTCTCCACTATCCAGTTATCTTAACCTTATCTTGCAACTGGGTGTATATAGTGCCTGACGAAAGAGTGAGGCCGACTCTGCGCGACTCCTCTTCACTTTGAGATAAATCACAGCATAAGTCGTCAATCATTTTTTATCTAGCATTAACTATCTTATATCCAAGTCTAATGACGATAGAAGTGTAACGAAGCACCAGTTGTAAACACAAATTAGGCAAAGTCACAGGTGGTTCAGGCCATATGGTTGTTATTCACGTAACCTGAGAATCAGTGGAGTCCGGCGTCCATCTAGGATGACTGAACAGCCCTATTTTGGCAAAAACAACATCAGTGTTCATGTCCCTGTTATAGGACATGTGTAGAAAAGGTGCCCCAAACATTGCCTGGTCTATATTTACCCTGGCCACTTCACAACGACTGGCCGGGCCCTTAACAATGCAGTCGATCGAAGCAACAAAGGAATAAAGCAAATATCACACCTCTAAAGTTTTCGTATGTAATATTTGTATTCTATTCTACAATTGCAATTCTGACAGACCTCTGGTACTCACAACCCTAAACGCAATTGTACTCGCTCGATACAGCAATTATATCGCTCCTTAAGCGTGAATGCGAAATGTTTGAAAAGTGCGCTGGCCACATCTATTTGTGCAGCGGATGCTGAGCTGAAGAACGCTGTAAATCTGGAGTTAGCTTTGCCTTGAAGTTCACTCGTTTTCTCAAGCTGGCTGGCTCTTCTAAGGAAGGCAAAGATTTTCTAATGACGTTGAGACTCCATCTTTTGCATGGACAGATGTTTTGCACCTTTGTTTGCGTTTATGTACTCACCGTGGACAACCCAAATGAGATCATGGACAGATTTTATGAAAACCTGAATTCTGTCATCACTACTAATGAAATCTCAGAGTAAATTATTCTCGGTGAATTCAATGCAACAGTTGGCCATGACATTACGACCTGAGACGGACTGATTAGGAAACTCATAGTTGGACCAACCACCACTTTGTCATCGCCAAGATCAAATTCGATTTCAGCCAAAGAAACATCCACAAAGGGTGAAAACACCAAAACGCCTAAATATAATATTAAAGATCAACGCTATCAGTCATTCCTTTATTATCACTTTGGAGAGGCGTATTAAGGTCCATAGCCGGCTGGTTGGAATGTTGAAGCAGTGTGAGGTACATTTTGCGAGACTGACTATAACATGGCCAATGGCTGGTTCGATGAGAACTGCACGGATAGCATGCACCTGCTAGATGCCAAACGCCGTGCTTAAAAACCCCACCATCTCAATAAACCAGACTAATCTGCAAGGAGAGATGTTGTGGGGATCATTCGCAGAACAGTCACTACAGCTGGGTCAGATGCAAGATTATTGGCTAAGCAACATTGCTAATGAAATCTATGGCTATGTGGACAGGGGCGATATGAAGAACATGTGCAGCGGCCTGGAAGAAGTTTATGCCCTTATTACTACAAGCTCAACACCGTCTTTAATGCCGATGGATCAACACTAATCACAACAAATAAGAATCTTTGAGAGTTGGCCCAAATACTACAGAGCGAGCTAAATCTTTCCTCCTCCTTTAAAAATGGAACACTCAAACGATTACCTAAATTCACAATTGACTAAAAATTGGCCACAGTACTACCATTGAGGAGATACAGGTTGCAATCCGAAAACTACCCAACGTCATCCTGACCTAAATCTATAAAACAGGTTTTAAGATTCTCATTGAAAAACTTTAACGACTGTTAGATCTTAAATGACAAGTTGAGTCTGTTCCCCAAGACCAAGGACTCATATGTCATCAAACTCTTCAAGGACAAAGGAGATCGGCCGGTGTGTGACACCCATCTTGGAATCACTCTGCTGTCCATCGCAGTTAAGATCCTCGCCAGAGTTTTGCTATATAGCCTCACTTCACATCCGAACAAAGACTATGTTCAGAGAACCAATGTGGGGTCTGAACATAACACGGGACTATCACCATGCTGTGTGCAGTCAGACAACTTCAAGAGAAGGGTCGAAAATAGAATGCCAACTTACGTTCAACCTAAGGTGATCTAACCAAAGTCTTCGACACCGTGAGTATATTAAAAATCATGGCAAAGTTTGGTTGCTCCAACTTGATTGAATCCTTCAATCGCGCTGATCCAGGCATCGACATCTAATACCGCTTTTCCGACTCGGTCTTCAACCTCAGAAGGCTCAAAAGCTAGAACCAGTGTTATGATAGACAACATCAATGATTTCCTTTTTGCCGACAACTGTACTCCCAATGCAAACTCACAAACTGACACAACATATTGTTGACAATTTTGGGGGGCCTACATCAGCTGCGTCTTCACAGTCACCACACAAAAAATGAACTAATACATTTTCCAGCTGAATAAAAAACAAAGAAGGAACCAAATATCAACATTAGTGAGCAGGGACTTAAAGCGTTATACAGGTCCACCTACCTTGGCAGCACAATCTCTAGAAATGTGTCAATGACAACGAAATCAACGCTAGACTCACTTTAGCGAGTACTGCCTTCGGAAGACTCCAAAATAAGTTGCAGAATCGAAGAGGTTTCACCATAGAGG
The DNA here is from genome assembly GCA_963969495.1 of Ceratothoa steindachneri. NCBI lineage: Eukaryota > Metazoa > Arthropoda > Malacostraca > Isopoda > Cymothoidae > Ceratothoa > Ceratothoa steindachneri. The sequence continues at coordinate 50,738,241 of OZ018328.1, read as the reverse complement.
CCAATATAAAGGTGTGCCAAACCAAAGTTATTACCACCCTTCTATATGAATTTGAAACGTGGAAAGTTTCCACAATGTCATGCAAGGAAGACCAACCACTTCCACACCACCAGCCACATAAAACCTCTGGGAATCAGGTAGCAAGAGAATATACCTTACACAGATATCTTCGTATGTGCTAACTTGCCCAACATCCACCCAACCTGATCAAACCAGCTTGCTGTGCAGGTCTTGTAGTCCGTATGCCAGACTTTAATGGACATCATCAACGAAGCAATCACTCTCTGGGATACTCAAGCAGCAATTCAAGGACAGCTTAAAGGCCACACTTTAAGTAATCTTAAACTATTCTGATATGTCGCTAATTTTTGCCAATCCATCAACGGTTCTTAAGTACTCGCTAATTTTAATAGGATGTTCTACCTACCTCGGGTGCCATCCCGTACCTGCTAGAAGTAATGAAGGCACTGTACCTGCTCTCGCAAATAGTGGGGCCCCCTCTTTCACCAACATGACGCGCAGAAATTTGAAGTTGCGTACCATCACGCTCCGACTATTCATTCACCTGTGCCTATACCCCACTGACTCAATTGTATTGAGCCATTTTCTTTCCTCTCCAAATGTACCACACTCACTGGACTCATCAGTAGGGCTCTCTACCAGTTGTCTAGTGTTCTAAGGGACGGCTCGTGGACATCGGACTGTGGGGTGAATGAGTTTCCTTTAGAGACGGACCATTTCACTACTTTTTATTCCTTTAAAGACTCTTTGAGGTTTTAATTAAATTGTTGGTTGCGCGTCTCAGTCCCTAAAAAAAGAGATCCTCGCTGAGGTACGTGAGGATGCCTATATTGCTGCTGATCCCTGTATTGTTTTTGTTATTGTTTCTGTTTATATTCATGTTCTTTCCTTATTTTATTTCAGTTTGAAGATTGGTTTGGGTTTATAAATTGTTATTTCGGCGACTAGGCTCTGATAGGCCGCTGGTATATGAGACTACTCATTAGAGTCCCACCAACATGACCACCTCGCAAAAACGAATCGCCTGCCCTCCACTTAAATGCCTGATTTGGATAAGACAAAGCCATTGAAAAGTGGCAATGGGCCCATCTCTAGGCAATTCGAAAGCTACCATTTGGAAAGGAAGGTAGCAAAAAAGCTTCAACTACCACTTCCCTGCCCTAAACTGGATATGGTGCAAGCAGTAACCATGGCCCTCCAAAGAACGATGGAGCGCTGACTTCAAATGCTTCCTGCGAGGTGAAGGGATCAAGGCAGAAGTTCGAAAGCGTCCCCCATGACGAGCCAAACATTCTCCGGTAGGAACTCGAAGGCCAACATGCAAACGGTGTGTACTGGAGCCAATATTCTCTGACATATGGTCATACTAGTAAGAACTGATCAAATAAGGCTCCAACATATCTTTTAGGAGAGATTAAGAAGGAAATTTCCTTAGGTGGTACTACTTCTCTGGATAGTAGTGAGGAGCTGCAGACGTTTTTTATCTCTTCCCGTTTCCCTCTTGCTTGGTCTTCAAAAGAACATGTTGGGTGAGTTACCTGAGGTTAGACGCGTTTCGCCCCCTCTTCCACTATCAGAGGATAGTGGTTGGGCTCGTGGGTGTGCGATTTATACCCGGCGTGATGTTTCCGTTCTTTCTTGATATTTGTATACCTGCCCCCTTAAGCAGTACTAGCCAGGCACTACATGGATAGGAAGTATTCCTTTGTTTTTCAGTAAGCCGCTGTTAGTCCGCTTCGATGAGGTGGAGTTCTGCCGTATCGTAGAATTGTTGTCGAAACCCTTCCTTCTTATCGGAAACCTACACTGTGAGACGCACTCACGGATTCTATCAAAACTGGAGCGAGAGCTGGAAATGGATCGCGTTCAAGTGTAAAAATATAACCATCTATTTCCTAAAACCACTTTGTTTTCCTGTATTGATGTGCCAATGTGTTTACCTAATGCACAAGTAGACTTCGAATTAGAGCTGTTTACTGACCTCTGTGGAAGCGATCACTGCATGATACCGTTGACTTTTATTCAGGCGCCCTCATCGCTACAGGACTAGATTATATTCATTGAACGTTTAGCCATTTTTAACGTCGACAGCTTTCTTGGTTTTCGGTCGAGTGGAAGACGGGTCTTAGAGAGAATAATGTGCCTATAAACATAATAAATACCCTCCGTGTAATTTCACCCTATTTTATGTTTTTCGGGCTAGGGTCAGAATATGTTTTGTTTCGAACCATGCTCGTCGTTCTTCAGTTTTTTGGAGGTATGTCAAAAGGATTCGAGATAGATTCACCTACATCTTCCTTTGAGTTTTCCAGGAAAACAGTACCCCAATCCGGAATCCTGTTTCCATAGCAGAGTACTTTGTGACCACTTGCTCCACCTTCTCCAGTCGGAATGCTGCTACACCAGTATTTCGACCAGATTCCTAACGAATATCTACCGTATTTGCTTTTCTACCCAGAGAGATCATTCCAAGAGGTTGATTTCCGTCCAATTTCTCTAACCTTTTGCGTGTGCCAGTTGATGTAGCACAGGTAAATGTTAGGTACGCTTATTTCCTAGACAGCGTAGATCAACTGTCTGGTTCTCATAACAGCGTTTGTAAGTTCCACTTTACGCTGGTTACTCTGCTCAGACTGAAAGGTGTTATTTAAAGTGCTTTCCTATATAGGTTGAGGGAACTCCTCCTCAATTTTGTGTCACTTCTTGGAAGATTATCTAAAAGAGTATCTCAAGGGAAACTGGAAAACTATACTCAGCGTCACTCTATTTGCCCTGAGCATCGACGGTATCACCAGGGTGCTGCCAAAATGATGGATAATAGAATCTATGGAAGATGAAGACATTCTCCATATTATTTATAATTGTTGATGTGGCTCATGAGTCAGTGAATGCTGAGGGGTTTAGTGTTAAATGAGGAAAGAAACTGAATGAATTTATGCTAATGGTGGGGCAACCTTATATATCGGACGACGACTATGTTATAAAGCTGGTAATTAGGTTTTCCTTTGTTAGTTCAGCAACCGAACGCGCCTTAGTGACCGCCAAACGGCGTTGAAAATTAAAAGGTCCTTCCATATCATAGTCGCCCTTCTATGCACAAAGTTGCCAGCTTCCTGGCACATTCCATTCTCAAACCATCAACACTCACTAACGCCATGATTGCCTCAGAGACTGGCATACCATTCGAAATATTGTGGTTGCATTCTGCTTCGTCTGTGCGACCTTCATTTACAATGCATCTTAGATACTTAAAACTTCACACTTCTAATATCTCACCCCATTCCATGTTCACTGAAAAATACCATTTCCTTACTTTTTATTCCATTTAATTTTAGCCCCATTCTCAAATACAACATAATCTATCAAACGCTTCCATAAACATTTCCAGTTCTCTTCGACATTCAATAGCAAACACCAGATTAGTAACATATACCAACATAGATAGAACCCACTCAAATCTCGCATTCCTTTCTTTCAGTCCTGTTCGCCTTCTCTCACTACTCCATCCATAAAGATATTATATAGCCATGCCTTAACTCCCCGCCCTCACCTCACACATATATTTCAAACCACTCCAGATAATTTGTAGTCGAACTTACAATTTTATTAAAACAGAAACACTTTCAAACTTACAATTTTATTCCAACCTAAACACTTTTAAACTCGCAATTTTATTCCAACATAAAACACTTTCGAATTTACAATTTTATTTAAACATAAACACTTTCGAACTTACAATTTTATTCCAACCTAAACACTTTTAAACTTGCAATTTTATTCCAACATAGACACTTTCAAACTTACAATTTTATTCCAACCTAAAACTTTCGACTTACACTTTTATTCCAACATAAACACTTTCGAACTTACAATTTATTCCAACATAAATACTTTTCGCGACATTTATCAATGTACCATCTACATGCATACTTTCATTCATAGGCAAAAGTTATGCCAGAGGCAAATTTTGTAGTTCCTAAACTCTATTGCTTCAGATTATTTAACTGCGATTTAATTTTAGCCTCATCCTCAAATACAACATAATCTATCAAACGCTTCCATCAACATTTCCAGTTGCATATCAAATATCCCTCTGGCATCATACAGGAAAATCAAGATTCCATCTAAAGGTTAAATAATTTTGAGGATCGCCTATAAGTTCTTGATCGGACTCAAATCTATAGAGATTTTACAGGATATTAGCCCATGTATGTGGTGGTATTTTCCACGCTTCTTCTTTGCGTCTGTCTGAAGATGCATCCCTCTCTTCATGCTGCTTAAGCCGTAGGGGTTGTTACTTAGGGTACATTTTCTTACAATTATACTGATGTTCCTGGAAAGATATTTGCATCTGCCAAAACATTTGACTATGACTGAGGAACTTACCATAACGTCTCCCAATCGATACAATCAAACGCCTCCTCCAAATCAATGAACCAAGAATACACTCCGTATCTATTATATATTCTTTTCTCAACTAGCTGCCACAATGCAAATAACACACACACAAAGACATCTCTTACCCACTCTAAACACACCTTGTTGTCCCCATGTCATGTTTTCAGCTATTCTTCTTATACAACCAACCAGAATTTGTGCCTACAACTTTGCTATTATACCCAATACATTTCTTCTTTTGTAGTTTTTTTTATGCACCTTTGCACATTTTTCCTTATAGCACAGCCACATGGTACATTCTCTAACATAATCACCAGCATTTTCAAGCACCACACAGTCCAAGTGTATCGATGTAGTTTAAATTTACTTTAAGTAGTATTACCACCCTCAAAACACCACTACTCCATCGAACCAATCAGCGTCAAGGGGAATCTGGCTTCTCAAAGGTCTTCATTACGCGCTTTCTTCTTCAAAACGCCTCTGAACTGTCGACACAAAATTAAATTTGTGAATTTTTGAACGAAAGATTCTTCCATTACACCAAGTTCGTGTAACAGGAATCTCTCCTCTGCCAAACTTGCCAAATCAACGCTTTTTTTGGATCCGATTTCTCCAACACCGATCAAATTAGGACGGTTTGAACATAAGTTCTTGATTGGCCAATCAATTGGAAGCGCCTTTGGAAATTGGCTTTCGGAGCCGAGTATTAATTGGCCTGGATTTCACTTTTAGTTAGGTCGTATCAGTGCTAATCATTACAGGCGGAATAAGTCATAAATTTATCTATAAAATAATAAGTGAATGAAAAGTAATTAATTAAATTAGTGTTATTAGTAGTATTGAGAATTTCGAGGATAAGAATTGCCAGGTACTTGTGAACAATGAAGTGAAAAGCGAAGCTGATTTTAATTTTCAAACTTGTCGATTCTAATGTATAGACTCCATTTTTTTTACCAAAAAAAAAGAAAATGTAATTTCAGCATTATCTTACGCCAATGGCAAATGTCCAATGAAAAGAAGAAATTTGGATAATTGGTCAATTATAATGTTATTCCAAGTAGAGCCACAAAAGCTCCTTGCATATACATATAAACGTCTGTTGTAAATAAAAATATCGGAGAATAAGGCCACAATATGAGAGAACCTGGAGAACAACAATTAGAGAAAAGGGCGAATCAGTATATAATCTGAAACCATCGTCATTGCTTAAAAGTCATTCCGATCCTCATTAGTCTAATCTCACTTCCACACCCTCACGAGCGCATTCTGCCTGTTTAAATGGGCGCAATATATGCATTTTTCGTTTGGTTGTAAATTTTAACTATCCCTTTTAAATATTTTTTTTAGGACTATAGGCTCATAGTAAACGTTAACAATTTCATCTGGCAACATCAACTATCGAATTCATATGTAAAAGGCAGAACAGGGTTGAAAAGGTAGAAAGCCTATCATGCGCTCGTGGGTTAATCTTTGGCGCGCTTTGGTCATATTTAACGAATAAAAGCCTCTCTGAAATACATTCTGCATTTTCAAGTGGCGTTCGATGCGATTTTAAAATAAGGTTTTTAGGATCATTATAATCGGGCCTATTTCGGTGTGGAACACAAATGTGTTATAAAGGTCGGCTCGTGGTACAGTGGTAATACTCACCTAACTTAATTTAACTTTAACTTAACCTAACTTAAACTAAGCCACATCTCCCCCAGCCGAACTTAGCTTTAAACTAGACTAACCATACTTAACCTTAAATTATCCTTACATAAGATCACCTTAAACTAGCCTAACCTAACCCAACTAGTACCTAACCTAACATAATCCGAATTATCTCTGAAATATACTAATCTAACCTATCATAATCTAATACCAAACTAAGCTAAGTCTCTCCGAGAACAAAGTAATCTAACCTAAACTTCACTTTGCCTAACTTTCCCCTTAATTTAACTTAAATCGCCTATAAAGTAAATTTACTTTAAACTAACTTGAACATTACTTAATGTAACCTCAGCCTTAACCAAACTGAATCTTATACAACCTAACCTAACCTAATTTAACCTTGCTTAATCTCACGCGATATTCATAATAAGTGCACTTAGATGAACGTCTCCTATTGTTTGTATTTATTCGTCCTTTGTTTGTACATAGTTTGAGATTTTCTTTGCCCCTAATTTTCATTACACATAAATCCGTCGTGGTCATTTTGTGGCCTTCGTTCGAACTGGCTTTTGAATGAATACTTCCGTGCAAACATTAGTGTCACAAAATCTCCTTTATCATCCTGTAGTCGTTATTATATTATGCTATTCTTTTATTCCCATTTGTGGTAATATTGTTTATGTACATTCGTTTATATTTTCAATCGCAGCTATGTTAACTAATTACACGCAGAGCAATTAATTATACAAATATTCGCTTTAACATCATATATACATAGATCAAAAAATATTTTGCCAAGTTTAGGGACAAAAAAAGTTATCTTGGGCGAGGATTTTAGGCCCAATTCGCCCGTTTGATGCTGATAGGAGCCGGGTCAGGAGAAAGGGTCGCTACGCGGCAGCAAGGCAAAGGATACGAGCATTGGGGCACTTCTCTCGTGACGGAACACGAGCGAGGGAGCAGAACTTCGCATCCGGTGATATTACAAGTCAAAAGTGCCCATAGACACCCCAAATTAATGGAGAATATTCCTAAAGGGGACAAACACACACGCGCGCGCACTCACTCACTCTCTATATCTCTCTTCTCTTTTCTTTGTTTTCTTTTTCTCTTTTTCTCTATTTTCTTTCTCTCTTTTCTCCTATTTCTCCCATATATTCTACTTTTATCTTTCTCTTTTTTTCGATTTTCTTCTTTACTCTTTTTGACTTTTTCTCTTTTTCTACTTTTCTATTGTTCTCTTTTCCACCTTTTTTCTCTTTTTTTTACACACACACGCGTACATACACGAACCACTTGTCGCAGTTCGAACTAAGGTAAGAGGACGATACCCTCTTTTGTTTTCTCTTTTTATAAATAATGGCATCGAATGAGTCCTCTGTGCATTTTCCAGGTATTGCCCACGTGGGACGCCCCCAAACAAGGCTCCATCCGGTTTAAGCTCCGGACCACAGAAGCCGACGGGTTGATCATGTTCAATGGCGGGGCGCTGTCCGCCCAGGTAAGTGATTCCCTGTGAGCGGGTCCTTGTGATCGTCCCTGTGAGCGTGTCATTGCTGTACATGTGATCCTCCCTGTGAGCGTGCTCTGGGTGTACATGTGATCGTCCCTGAGAGCGTGTCATTGGTGTACATGTTATTGTCCCTGTGAGCGTGTCCTTGATATACATGTGATCGTCCCTGAGAGCGTGTCCTTGGTGTACATGTGATTGTCCCTGTGAGCGTGTCCTTGATATACATGTGATCGTCCCTGTGAGCGTAAAATTGGTGTAAATGTGATCGTCCCTGTGAGCATGGCATTGGTGTACATGTCCTTCTCCCTGTGAGCGTAAAATTGGTGTAAATATGATCTTCCCTGTGAGCGTGGCATTGCTGTGCATGTCCTTCTCCCTGTGAGCGTGTCCTTGGTGTACATGTGTCCGTATCTGTGATCCTGTCATTGGTGTACATGTACTCGCCCCTGTGATCGTGTCCTTGGTGTACATGTGTTCGCTAATGTGAGCGTGTCTTTGGTGTACATGTGCTCGTCCTTGTGTGCATTTTCACTACACCACGCAGGGTGGTGCGAAAATTCCTCGCCACTCGTTTTACCCCTGGTCCTTCCTCTGCTGTTGCACTATACGATCGCTGGTGGCGGGGGTGGGGCATGGGAGGGGCCCAACTGCGGTCTTTAAGATTGAAAGAACACGCAACTGTTGTCGTTGAGGCCTGGAGGGCACGCAGACCTCCAAGTAAGGATTTCAAAATAGAGCCAATGGATTGATCGCCAGAGCCGAAATATCCACCAAGGATTTCGTGGTCGCCCACTCTAAATTATTTCAATAAAAAATCCGGAAACCAACGAGGGCATCTTCTCTACCTTCGAGTTGTAGCTTTGAGACAGATAAAGGTTGAGAAATTGTGGTAAGGAAAAAGTGTATAGAATATAAATCGGTATTAGACAGCGAAAGGGGCGCGCAGCTCTCCTGTACTCTTGCAATGCCTAAATTAAATTGAAACATCACAGAGACCCTATAGCAGGAACTTGTTTTTAGGAAAACGACCCGTAGGAAAGGGAAGAAACGTCGGTGCGTTTTCGAGATGCGATTTCCTTCTACCGCGTCACTGAAATCAGTAGACGGAGACAACTTGTAAAATCTACCCAAACTTAACACTGAAAAATCTACACAACTTAATAGTGTATATTAATTATTTATTTTATTAACATTATTTTTGCGGTCCGCCCCTTTTCTCAAAACTCATTAAAAAAGCCACCTTCTGCCTGAACTTGCCTAAAAGACTGTGTTCAAACCGATCCCCACTGGGCAGACCTTTTACAGCGCTCCCAACCTTTATCTCTTAAATCCCAGGATGAAAGGAATGGTGTAGATTGTAAACTGCAAAGTAGTGAAAGATAGTGAAGTACAGAGATTAAAAATGGGTCTAATTTTTAAACGACAAATAACGTCAGGAAAGAATAAAACATATAGTTTTACTTTGGCTAAATTTTATAAATTATATCATTTGGATTCAGTACATTTAAGAGCCATTTACACGACGCCGCCACGGTGGCCTCACCATTTTTTTCCTGGCCATCAGTCACGACGCCACTAACAGAGCTCATTCTCGTTATGGACCTACTGAAAGTCGCGTCTCGTGTAAAGAGCTTCGTTAGTTTCCCTGGATACATGTAGTGCGGCCAGATTTGAGGTGGCGAGGCGAGGCGTTTTTTGGAGCTGCCAAAATATTTACGTCATGTGAAGGGACCAGTATATGTAGGAATCTCGGTATCGTGTGGAAACTCCTAATATGTAAGGGTTGAATAACATAGGCTAGCAAGCGTTTGGTTTGTTTATTGGAGGAAGATAATGGTTGGATGGTAGCATATGTGGGCGGGCAGAAAGGCGCCGCGGTTCGAGCAGCAGCCAGTTGTCAGCCATCTGGCTTTCTGGCTCCGAGGTATTGTTTGGCGTAGGCTGGATGGCTGTGCAAGTTGAATTTGGGAGCGGGTAAAGTAAAAAGTCCTCAACGCCTTTGGGGACGCGTATCTTAACCTGGAATTTTATGGGGAAGTTTTCTTAACCTTGAAAATTTGAGGGACGCTCAACTTTACTTGGGTACTTTGGGGACGCTTTCCTTTACCTGCCCCTGAATTTGTTTCACATCATAGCATGCATGTAACACATTAATACGAAAAGAATGATATTTTTTTAAATTAGAGTTTGCGTTTGTTGAAGCGAGCGCACATCGAATCAATTGATTTTATTGAATGCAAAAATCGTATCGAAAATTTAGCTAAATTAACAAATTATTTCCTCATTTGAATAGTTTTCATAGTCTGTTTTAATTTAATGATTTAAACTCACTCCTAATCAAATATATTTTTAGTGGTAACACTATATCACAAGCACGGAGCTTTAGGTACTCAACAAAAGGTTAAGCTCCCCCTCCCCCCCTGTCAACTGTAATCAGATCTATCGTAGGAGAGAAATATTTAAAAAGGGAAGTTAGAAAATGCTTGATATTGTAACCGGCATCCAACGTAACCCCACTGTTTTGGAATAACTCAATTAAAGTGGCCGGGAACAAAATGTACAAAGAAGCACATGTGTTTAAGACCACAAATGTATACCCCTTTGCAGGGAAAATTTGGAAAAAAACACGAAAATAATCTGCTCAAGAAGCCCTGTCTTCATCATCGCTACTTCAGAGAACTTTCGCCGGCTCATTTTCGTAGTTAAAATCTCATTAATTCGTCTAATTTCGAGATAAAGTAGAAAAGGAGTCTCTCATTAATAAAAGGTTTTCTCATTAATTTTGTTTACCCTTAGGGGAGGTGACAGTTCCCTCGCAGATGGCTAAAGCCAAACTGCCTTAGAAAATCGGAGAAAACTATGCAAGTCGCTTTCCGGGGGATGGGGGAGGGGAAGCAAGGATGGGCTTTAAACTTGGATAAAATCGGCTGAAAATTTTAGTAAAGGCCGGTGTTTCTTGAAGTTTACCATCTTGGTGACTGTGATGTATTAGGTTGAGGAATAAGTTCTTGCGTTTTTTTTAATATTGGTGGGTTGATTTAAGTTTTGTTGACGTGATTTGTGCACATATTAAGAAACAATAATAAATAATGAGAGCAAAATTTGCAAAGGTTAGGCTACGTCTCTTAACAGCGTAGACTATTAGGCTTTTGCTTAGGCTACGTCTTGAAGTTGAGTAATAAGTCATTGCGGTTTATTTAAAAGTTGTGGTAATTTCATTTTTGTTCTGTAACCTCAAAATGGAATGTCAAGTTGAAAGAAAGGCGCATTTTAGACACTTGTTGTTATTCATTTTCAATCGAGACGGGAACAATGCAAACGCAGCCAAAGCTCGTCGCGATACTTGTGCTGTGTACGGAGAAAATGCTTCATCAGAAAGGACAGCTCAATGGTGGTTTTCACGTTTCAAAAACGGTCATTTCAATCTTAATGACGAAGAACGTTCTGGTCGCCCCATTAAGTTCGATGAAGATCGATTGAACGACCTTCTTCATGAAAATCCTCGTCAATCGACTAGAGAATTAGCGTGTGATCAGAAAACTGTAGTGAATCATTTTCATTCGATAGGGAAAGTTAAAAAACTCGGTGCATGGGTTCCGCACGCTTTGAACGAAAGCAACAAACTTCAACGCTCCACCATTGCCGCAGGTTTGCTTGCTCGTCACAAGGCTACTCGTGGATATAGGGACAGATTTCTTCACCACATCATCACTGGCGACGAAAAGTGGTGTGTTTATGTCAACATGAACCATCGAAAACAATGGCTTAGCCCCAATAAGAAACCACTTCCGCGATTAAAGCAAGGACTTCATCCACGAAAGACGATGCTGTGTGTGTGGTGGGATTGTGAAGGCATCATTCTTTATGAGCTCCTTGCGAACAACGAGAATGTAAATGCAGAACTCTACGTTCAACAAATGTATCGACTCGCCGAAGCTATTCGGGAAAAGCGACCTCATCGGCGTTATAGAGTCCTTCTGCAACACGACAATGCTCGTCTCACATTGCCAATATGCCAAAAGACGCCCTCCAAACGCTTAAATGGTAAATACTGCCGCATCCTCCATATTGGCTAGACTTGGCTCCATCGGGTTTCCATCTGTTCTGATCGCTCTCCAACAATTTATTTAAATTATTTAAATTATTTAAATTCTATTTAATGCCCGTGAATTTCCATTCACGGCCATTAAATATAACTCGAATAAGGAGAATTTTATAATGATATGGAAGGAAAAAGCTGGTGAAAAAAAATTCGAAGGGTTAAGTTAGGGCTAGGGTTAGGTTAAATTAGTTATGTTAGGACTAACTTAGGGCTTAGCTAATTCAGCTAAAGTTAGGTTATGTTAGGTTAGAATATTGTGCTGTTAACAAAGTTTGTACCAGCGTTCGCACCTATTGAGGCCGACCCCAGTAGGGGAACTCTATTATAATAAAAAAAATAGACAAACTATTTGGAATCAACCGATGTACAGTTGTATTGTTATTATTTTATTCATTGAAAATCGAAAACCATCGAGTGCATTATTTAAGGGTAATATCTTACCAGGCACTATTATAATTTGTTAATTTTTCGGTTTATATATATATATATATATATATATATATATATATATATATATATATATATATATATATATATATATATATGTATATATATATATATATATATATATATATATATATATATATATATCATCACTAACTCTATAATTTAAGAAGGGGATTTTTTTCGAGTATTTGAATAATAATTTCATCTTAGTTTGGTTATGACTTATGTTTTTTTGTCAACGTTAGTATCATCATCATCATCACTAACTCTATAATTTAAGAATGGGATTTTTTTGAGTATTTGAATAATAATTTCATTTTAGTTTGGTTATGACTTATGTTTTTTTATCAAAGTTATTTTTTCTAATAATTCTTTTATAATATCAAAAAAAAAAATGGTGAAGTTCAGAAATAAATATAAGTATCGAAATTTTGTGATTTTTTTTAAACAAAAAATTACAATGGTGAAGTTCAGAAAATTTATTTTTTGATATTTTAGCAACGTGATATTTTGAAAGGGGGGAAATTTAGTTAACGAGTTCCTTTTTAAATTTATTATAATCGGCAAAGTTCAAAAAATGTATACAAATTTAACCATGGCTGATTTCTTTTAGATTTTAAATTTTAATCTTAGTAGCATAGCGCTACGAGAGTGGCGAAGCCATGCCTAGTGTATATATATATATATATATATATATATATATATATATATATATATATATATATATATATATATATATATATGTGTGTGTGTGTGTGTGTGTGTGTGTGTGTTTAAAGCCAATTGTTTTTTAATGTAGACAAGGTTTTTCTTGGGCAAATTAATAAAATATGCTGGGGGGGGGGGGGCATTAGGCTATTGCAATCGCATCATATTGTATTATGTATAATTTTTAACTTAATTTAGAAATGGGGGAGAAAACCTCCCACTTAATTGAGGTGGTTGCATCCTCCACACCCTCAGCAAATAAAAAAAAAAACATCGTAAATATTCCTAATCCGAAAAAGCCTATCCTTAGTTTCGAATTCAAAGGCGCGATTGCCAAATCTCGTTAGGCCTCTATTTGTTTATAGCGTGTTACGTAACCCGTTCGCACCCATAATGTACACAATTATTTTATTTTAATTAAAAACGAAATATTTAAAGTGTTTTACAAAATAAAAAACTAAACTATATAAAAAATCCCTACGTAACCGATTCTTATGAGGCGAAGCCTTTACAAAAATAAAAAAATTAAACTAACTCGATTCTTTCAATTCGAAGATGGCGGCCAATCTATTTTTCGTCATAACATGATAGTTAGATATTTGCCCGCATTAAGTACTGAAACTGCTATAGAGTGTATATCATAGATATCACAAATATACAAGAGTGTATATCATAGATATCACAAATATACAAGAGTGTATGTATATCATAGATATACATACACTCTATAGCATTTGCGTATTTTTTTAAAAATAGAGATATTTATAACAAACCGCCCACTAAATTCGCGGGCGGGCATAAACCGAAAAATAACCTAGAATTTATTAGCAATGTAATAATAATGATAATGATACTATTACTACTAATAATAATAATTAATGCTGATAATAATAATCGTATCAGGGTGACTTCTTCGCTCTGGAGCTGTTCGAGGGTCACCTCAATCTCCACCTCAACCTTGGCTCAGGTGTGACTAAGGTGAAGGTGTCAATCCGGCGCCTTGACGACGGCCTCTGGCATGAGGTCACCCTTAACCGCGACGGCCGAGCTGGCATCGTCACCATCGACAACGACGCCCACGACTTTACCACCAAGGGTAAGGTTGTCCCTTACTTAGCGCCATCCTGCCCTCATACTCGGGTCTAAGCAGGCATGGGAAAGAATTAGAGAGAATACTAAAGAATCTTGATCATTGGCGTAAGTAGGGAACGTTTTCAAGCTCTAGGAATAAATTGTTACAGCGTAGAGAGATGTACTTAAGAGTACAGGTATGCCAACGTACAAACTACACTGTACAGGTACTCAAAAATACAAAGTACAGGTAAATCTAAGTACAATTTCGAAGGGCCTAATGGGGTTTTAAGAGGCTTAGGGCCTATTGAATTTCTTCACCATTCTTATTTTAATAGTACAAATTGGTCGTGTTCGCTATTAATAGTGATAATACTTGGCTTGATCTGGGAGAATTTCTCCATTTTACTTAATGCCTTCGAGGATAATTAAAAAAGTTTTCTCAAAATCTTCCTCATCATCATCATCATCATCACTAACTCTATAATTTAAGAGGGAGATTTTTTTGAGTATTTGAATAATAATTTCCTCTTAGTTTGGTTATGACTTGTTTTTTTATCAAAGTTATTTCTAATAATTCTTTTATAATATCAAAAAAACAAAATGGTGAAGTGAAGAAATAAATATAAGTATCGAAATTTTGTGAATTTTTTAAAACCCAAAGAATTACAAATGGTGAAGTTCAGAAAATTTACTTTTATATATCTTCTTCTATAACTATATATTAGCAACGTGATATTTTGAAAGGGGGAAAATTTAGTTTAGAGTTCCTTTTTAAAATGATTATAATTGGCGAAGTTCAGAAAATTTATAAAAATTTAACCATGGCTGCTTTTTTTTAGATTTTAATCTTAGTAGCGAAGCGCAAGCTGCGAAGCCATTGCCGTGTCTATTTAAAAAAACATGAATCCAGAATGTACGAAATACCATTGCTTAATCGTAATAAAAGCAAACGTTCTATTATTTCTAAGAAAACTTCTGCTATTTATTGACTATTACTGCTTAATCTTTTAAAATTTTGTGTATGTGACACTTTTGCTCGACTCTGTAGATTTAAAGTTATTTATTTTTCACATTTTCCCAATCCTAGTGACGGGTTATCGAAAGGCTATGTACTAATTAGTCGTCTTATAAGTAATGCAGCATTTGGTTTCATGTTTATCATTATTTTATGTGATATAAATTATCGACTATAAGCATAAAAGCAGAACCATTTTTGAGGAGGATTGTTACAGGGGACGAAAAGTGGATTATATACAATAATTAAATACTAAACGTTCCAATGGATTAGTCCTGGGCAGAAAACAATACCCAAGCCGAAACAAGGGTATCATCCACGGAAGATCCTCTCGTGCGTTCTTTTGGATGTTAATGGCATAATCCATTTTGGAACTTCTTAACCAAAATAAGACTATCAGCAGAGAGGTTTCCTGCACTCAGTTGTACCATTCGCCTTCGGCCAGCTCTAATCAATAAGAGAAGAGTGCTCTTTCATCAAGACAACTCACTCGTGACCTTCGTATCGCAAGAGATACCATATAAAAGCTTACGATTGGGAACTAATGAGTCGTCGTCCACACTCACCCGACTCCACGCCATTAAATTACAATCTATTTAGGCGTTTAGCGAATCACCTGAAGCGAATGAAGATGTCAACAGCAAAAGACGTCGTTATAATCTTGAAGAACTTTTTTATATCAAAGTCAAGCGATTTTTATACACATGGTATTGAAAAAGTCAGTAGAAAGAGAGGGAAATTATATTATTTATTAAACTTATAAATACTTATTTAAGTATAAATACCTTCAGGTTGTTTGATTTCTATCATAAAATAATGATAAACATAACGAAATAATTATGACAGAATGTATTCCTTTATGCATTATATGTACATAATATTGACCTAGAATTGAAATATACATCAGTATACGACTTCCAATTCCCCTCGTCTCTCTTATTTTCCCCTTCCCCGTTTCAATCGATTTCGGACCGATTATAATAGTTCTTCCCTTTTGGAGAATTTGAATAGAATTTGTGGTCATTTTATGAATAATTTCTTAGATTTTCTACCCACCTCCCCTTTCCAGGCGATTCCAGTCAACTTGACCTTGGTGGAGCTCTCTTCCTGGGTGGGGTTAGGGAAGATACCCAGGTTCCCCCAGAAGTGTGGAGCGCCCGGTTACGCAAGGGATTCGTCGGCTGCGTTCGGGACCTGGTGATGAACGGGCGTCCAACCGACCTCGTGTTCTACGCCAAGAAACAGGACTCTGGTAAAGTCTCTACTGCAGGCCCAAGGCCGCTGGGGAACAGGGCGGAACGGAGTCTTATTTCCGTTACAGGTTACGGTAGGTTAGGATAGACTGGGTACGGCGGTGTCTAAGAATAGGTACGGTGAGGGTAGGCTGAGGTACAAATTCTCTCCCAGACTCATTCATTATACCAAGACTTTTCCTCTTGTTTGCCTCGATAGATAATTTCAGGTCATTTTGTCTATCACACACTGATTCTACATATCCTCTCTCACACTCATTCTCTCAATTCCCTGTTAGGGTGGGTCCAGAATAGCATGGGTAAACCATGCTGCTGCTAACATCTGGAGGATCGCACCCGCTGGGGGATTTGTGGCTATACATCTCACACACACACACACACACACACACACACACACACATACTTACCGTAAATTTACCACTTTTTATTTTTGAATAATAATAATGATATTGATAATGATAATAATAATGATATTAATACTGACGATAATACTACTAATAATAATGATATCAATAACAATAATAATATTATTATTATTAATATAATAATATTATTATTATAAATATAATAATAATAATAATATAATTATTAATATAATAATAATTCCGAAGTTTATTTGTATTTGCTCAAAAGCCTATTTCCATTTTCGGCCATCTTGATCCGGCTTAAAAAGGATCTCCAAAGTCTTCGTTTCGGCTAAGACTTTTGCTTTCCCCTTTGACGGGACTTAAAAGAAACCCCGCAGGGGAAACGTCCCCTTATCCACCCCCTCCTCAGCATAAAGCCAACCAAAGCACATAACCACGCCGTTTTCCACCTGAGAAGAACAAAGAGGTGTTTGTCTGTCACCTGAACCTTCGCATGGGGATGTCAGCTGATATTTGGAGGTTTATGTACCCGACCGTCTCCAAGACCCGCATTTTTGCCCATCCCACCCCTAAGAGGATCTTGGCCTATATATCTCACACACATTTTCACGTTCTGTTTCTTCACCACTTTCTTTATTGTCCTCTCATTACTAACTTTCTATTTGGGTAGGCCCTTGTCGCTACGACGCCTAAAACGCGATAAGAGAAGGGAGGATGCCACCTGGGAAGAGGGAGTTTTGCTACTAAAAACTCTTCCGGTGGAAGATTTGTATATAAGCCCGCGGAGTCAGAGGGGAGACAACTTGGGCCTAGGCCTGGGTTAGACTTAGCCTAGGCTAAGCTAGGTCTGTTCGCAGCTACCCGAGATTAGCCAGGTTTTATTGAGCAATATTAGACCATTTCCACCCGAGAGAGAAAAATCCCTCATATTCCGGTTTATACTTTTCCCAGGTTCAGTTTTCCCCTTCTGTCCCAACGATGGCGGTTCTTGCGTATCGTCCCCTTGCATGCACGGCGGCCGTTGCCAACAAGGTTGGGGAAGATTCATATGCGACTGCGTTGACACCCCATTCATAGGACCAATATGCGCAAAAGGCAAGTATTTATTTATTTTATAATGTAGAAATTTAAGTTTTTCTCCCCTTCATCTAACAGAGCAGAATTTTTATTTTGGCCCCTTACAAAGCTGGTCCATCATAGATTCCCTCATCACAGAATATTACGAAGCTCTGACACGGTTTAAGCCTAATAAACATGATGCTAAAGTGATTCGAGGTGTTTCAACATAAAATATGTTTAGAAGAATAAAATTTTATAAAGGAAAAATAACACCTGAAATCTTCGTTTGGTGACTATGATAAAAGCAACTAACCCTTATTTTCCACGGGGGTTTTTAATTCATCTTTAGCGTTTACATATATTTTCACATATCTTTAGAATTGACTTTAAGCAAGATTAAACAGATTTACAAATACTAAATTCTCTTTCTGCGCCAAAAAAAACTAGTACAGGTTTAAATCGTTTTCTCGTTATATAGACATCTATAAACACACTGTCCTAAGTTAATTACCTTACGAATATCATGATTAAACAGCCACTGAAGTATATAAAACATGTCAAGCCTAAGTTCAGTAACTTCTGTGGGCTTTGGAGAGGAAAGAATACAAAAAGTTTGAGTTTGTAGTGGATTCAAAATCCAACCCTGAGTGACTGAAGAAAGTCGGGCAAAGTAGACAAAGTGGTAATCTTTGTAGCCTAATCAGGCAGTTAGAATTAGGTAAAGTCCACTATGAATGACTGGACCAAGTTGACATAGTTTGACAAAGTCCACCGATGCGTGATTGATCCAAGCGGTTATAATTATGCATAATCCTCTATTATGTAAATGAAGCGATTAAAATTAATCAAAGTCCAATATTATATGTGTAGGGGAATCGACCCTCTCCCGTTCTCTCCCAGTTGAGACCTGGGACGTTGACCGCAAAAACATCCAGGCCAGGCACCTTGGGTCAATCTCGTAACCACAGCCTCTCGCCACTCGTCCCTATGGAAAGAAAAACAGTTTAAACTGCAAGATCTCCCCTACGAGTGTATATTCAATTTCACCTCAAGCACGAAGTTGGAGACGCTTTTCTCTCAAGCGCGAAGGGTCAGCTGAACCAGAAGTAGGACTTACAGAAAAAAACCGTTGGAGTAAGAACCCTCCTGCGTCCCGTCCACATGCCCATCCCCCTCCCTACCCCTACCCCAGTGAGGTGACGAGGTATAAATACCAGACATTTGGGAAAAACGGGGTAGAATCGGGGAGTCAACGAGGCTACGAAATCCCAGGCAACAGAGTCAGGGCTACCAAGGGGAGTAAGAAGCAGCTCATCTTCGAGCTAGTCTCTGGTTATCAAACCGAACTTTAAGTTAACTTGTTCAAGTTTAA
Organism: Ceratothoa steindachneri; assembly: GCA_963969495.1. Taxonomy (NCBI): domain Eukaryota; kingdom Metazoa; phylum Arthropoda; class Malacostraca; order Isopoda; family Cymothoidae; genus Ceratothoa; species Ceratothoa steindachneri. The sequence goes on along the minus strand of OZ018328.1, from coordinate 50,719,258 downwards.
CTTACTCTCGTCAGAGAGGCTCCTCCTATCCTGGTGCATCCTAAAGCCCAGGGATAGTCCTAGCCCTTGAAGAAGCTCCCCCTTCGAGCCCGTTACCTGGTGGTCACACCAAACTCTAAGTTAACTTGGTTTAGGAACAAAGTTAAACTGATTCTCGTCAGATACCCTTCCCCCCCCCACTATCCTGGTGTAGCACAAAGCACCATGATAGTCCTCGCCCTTGAGGAATTACGAAACGAAAGAAGAAAAAGCTCCCCCTCGAGCCCGTTACCTGGTGGTTACACCACACTCTAAGTTAACTTGGTTTAGGAACCAAGTTCAACTTATTCTCGTAAGAGAACCTCATCCCCCCATACTATCCTGTTGTAGCACAAAGCACCATGATAGTCCTCGCCCTTGAGGAACTACGAAACGAAGAAGAAAAAAGTCCCCCTCGAGCAAGTTGCCCGGTGGTCACACCGAACTCTAAGTTAACTTGGTTTAAGAACCAAGTTTAACTTATTCCCGTCAGAGAGACCTCCGCCTATCATGATGCATCCTAAAGCACCATGATAATTCTCGCACTTGAGGAAGACCTCCCCCGAATACCGTGTGCCCCCCTCCCTCTGCTACACTCGCCCAAAGTCCTTTGTGACTGCTAAGTCATCCCGTCCACCACCAACCATCTGATTGAGGCACGCGTCAAAGAACCCAACGGATTCCTGAGGTGTCTGTGCTCATTGAGTTCAAGGTCAGACTCAAACCCGCCGCTAGAGCAACCAAGGTATTTAAACTTCAGTAGAGACAATTATCCTATTTCTTTTATATTGAAGTGAGTAACGAGTTAACCAACATTATATGGTCAAGTTAAAATGCCTTAGTTAAAAACTTATTGACGTCACTATTGTGTATTTAAATTCGTAGTATTTTTGTGGTTCTTGTTTGTTTTTGTAGTTAATTTTTAAATTAAAAATATATGTTTATTTTGGGATAATTCCTGGGCGTTGCACTAAATCCTACGTGTTTGAGACCGGCTCTTCCTTAAAACAACAAAAATAGCATTCTTTGACATAAGTATTCTTCGATAATATGACTGGAGAAAGAAGATAAATTAAGCAAATTGCAAGGTTGTATAGCTGAACCAAGTGGATAGAGTAAGGCAGAGCAGAAAGTTTCGTAATCAGACCAATCCTCTAGAATTAGGCAAAGTGTATTATTCCGTTACTGGACCGGGTACCTAGGATATAGTGCACTTATTATGTGACTTGACTAGATGTGTAGTGTTTGAGTATACAAACGGGGTACAAGGCAAAAAAGGCCAACTAGCTGTCGCTAAACCAAACAGGTATAAGTAGACACAAACCAACACTATGTTTGTTGTTTTACGCACATGTAAAACATGCGACGTGCAACCCCTTGAAACAGGACCAACTACAATGTGTTAAGCAGCACCTTGAGCTGTTCTCTACTTCCTCACACATGTATTCCTTTCTTTCAGACGCTGTAACTCTCAGCTTTAACGGCTCTCAGTACATCCATGTCACGTCGACGGAGACTATTCAAACGCAGGCAGAAGACATCTCCTTCAGGTTCCGAACTCAGCGACCCCTGGGTCTCCTGATGAGCACCTGGAGCTCCACATCGTCGGATAAGCTGGAGTTGGCTCTGCAGTCAGGAAGTTTGAGGCTCACCATCAAGATAGCGGACAGGGACAAGGCAAGCGAGGCATCATTCGTGAACCAAAGAACCATGCGAATGTACACTAGCAGAGGTACATCTCGAAAGTGGTAAAAAAATGAGTAGAAAGGGTATACCTCAAGCAGGCAGCTTCGGCTGCCATGAACCTGCATGGCACATAATTCTCCTATGCCTACTCCCGCAGTGAAAATGTCCGTTGACTCCACGTTGACCGAGTCTACATTTACCAGTCTTCCCCCTGAGAGTAAAATATCTATCCCTAGGTCATCTACGCCGGCCATGGCCTCAATGACGACCGATGGCACGCCGTCCGACTTCGCCGTCGAGCTACCGCGCTCTCCCTTCAAGTAGACAAGGAGCAGCCGATGCAAGGTACGAACTAAGTCATTTAACCAGCGAGGGAATGTTCCCTCAATGGTAAAAAAAGAAGATACAATGAATTAAAGTGAATGCAATTGTCTTCGAACGAAATAAACGCGAGTTGACATCATTGTCGAGGCGATGAGGTCGTTGCTACTTCTCGATTAATATATAGAACATAAATAGGTAAAAAAGATATTAAGGACAATTCCACTAAATGCTAAGTCATAAAAGGGAAGCATACAAACATATACGAGAAAGTTCGTATATGAAATACAAGTACTCGTAGGTATAAAACGGAAGCGGGTTCATACTTCCCAGGGGTCTTGAGTGTTCACTCCCCACGTTAGAATATACACGTTTATTTTGCAGTGAAAACCCGTTTTATCCCCTTAGATGGTTTTTTTCTGAGAGAAATGAAAACCAACGAGGGTATCTAAACCTTTTCACTTTTGAGAAATGTTTGTAATTATAGTGTTGAAGTAAGGGAAGTTGAAAATACAGTGTGGGTAAATAGCTCAAGTAAACTAATTGTACCGCGACTTACCCTAATTTCCTGCCTTCCGCTTCGCAACGAAGGCAAGTTTGTTTTGTTTATCCTCCTGTTCTTCTTTTTTTATTATTATTATCATCACTATTATTAATTATATTAATATTATTAGTAGTAGTATTATAATAGGTGTTTTTGTATGTCGCTGTTAAGTGCCATGAGCCTCCACAAAGTTCCCGTCTATCAACTAAGGAAAGGCTTAATAGAAGAGGTGCACGCATGAAGACACCCCAGAGGGGAGGGGATGAGCTCATCACAGCGTGCAGTTCATTCCACATTCTTGGAGCAATTCTAGAGAAATACACGATCACCAATGCAGCAAGAACGCTTACGAGGAACAATCAGTAACGGGGGCATAGCCAGAGCGCAGGGGTGTCTGTGGTTAGGATAGGATCAGTTAGGAGGACAGTTAGAAGGGAGTTGCGGCATTTAAGGTCTTATGGGTAAGCGGAAGGACTTCGAGGGTGAATATTTATCGAGTGGGGGCCAGTGTAGATCACGAAGTATAGGAGTTGGACGAGGGGAACGTCCGGCCCCGGCCGAGAACAACTCTATCTACGAGTTGAAGAGGTCAAAAAGTAGACCCCAGGAAGAAGAGTGTGAGTTCCTGGCAATCACGGAGCTGCTCTGGTCGAAACGGGAGCGGATGCGGCTGATGTTACGGGGAGAAAGCCGAGAAAGAGAGGATTTACGCACAGTAACAACGAAAGTTTAGAGAGCAATGTAACTATCAAAGGTGACTCATATTTGTAACTGTATTAGAAAAAGGAACGCAGAGTGCCATCAAAGTTAAGAAAAGAAGCAATAGTTTTACACCGAGTCTCATCCTCCCAAGGAGTACCTTCTGTAACACCTTAGTTTTGGGAGGATTCACTTTCAAAAAGTCGCCCCAAAGCCATTCAGTAATGATAATGAGGCCGGACGCAGATAGAAGTCACACCAAACGAGAGGGTTCGGCGAAAGCGAGAGTTGCGTACGTGTATGTTGGCAGCATAAAAATGGAATGGTAAACCAAGGCGGAGGAGAATAAGAATACCAAGGGGGAGTTGGTAGATAGGAAGCAGGATGTACCGAGCACAAAAAAAATAACGAGGACCTTTCTTCCAGGTGTAAGGAGAGATGTTCGTAAAATAAGGTGTGATCAGAGGAGTGTGTAACCTCTCTCATGTTTTGTCTACTCCAGTGTTACCACTGTTGGATTTGCCTACTTGGCTGTTTACCACTATCAGTTTTTGTCTACTTGAGTTTTAATATTGTCAGGTTTTGCCTACTCACATGTTACTACTATTATCCTTTGCCCAATCAAGTTTTACCACTCTCAACTTTTGTCTACTAATTTTTTACCAAAATCAGCTTTGTCTACTCAAGTTTTACAGATGCCGTGGTTTGCCTACTAAAGTGTTGCCTCTATCAGCTTTTCCCTACTCGAGGCTTACTCCTGTTATGTTTCGCCTACTCAAGCGTCATCTTCTTGCAGATTACACGGGGGGCCGATATACCATACTCGAGTACCAGAACATCTACATTGGGATGATGGCGAGTAACTTCTCAACGTGGTTCCGGAATTCGCTCGATTCGGCCCTGAAGAGAAGAAACCAGGACATGGTTCAGCCTTTCGTTGGACTCCTTCAAAGCTTCAACCTCAATGGACAGTATATGTTCGAGCTCGCGAGGACAGGACATTTACCCAATGTTCAGGTAATATCAAAACCCCGCATTTGCAGAGCCGGGGCTAGGGCCAGGGCTAGGACCTGCATGTGCCAATCTAAACAATTTAAAGTCCCGTAACGTCGAAGGTACCAAAGAAGGTGGCTTCTAAGCCCGGATTGAGCATAATATTTTAAGCTGCGGGAATGGTCGAGGAGTCTAAGCGTCGCCTTCTAGTAGCACCTCAGCGACGCGCTCTGTTGTTTCGCTTCTAGCCATCGGTTCCGTTGCTTCATTTTTCGCAGACGGGTTGTTTTCCTTGCACATCTTTTCACTTTAGGCCCATATATTCGCATGTATGTCCAAAAAAGGGGGAACGTAAGATGTGTAGGTATATGTGACGGTGTTGAAGTAGAATATTCGATCCAAATAAGAAGAAAAATGTTTTCCACTGCACCCACAACTTTAGCTATACCTTATATGGTATTAGTAAGTGGAAACTAAAGATGCCCCCTTCCTCTTGAGGTTCGTCTATGGAGTGGTAAAATTACGATACGTGAATGAGTGTCACTGGATTCTGAACTCTCGCCAGGTGACTGCGGTGTTCGGGAAGAGCCACCAGGTGGTTCATCACCCTGTTACCTTCAAGTCGAGCGCCGCCTACGTCGCCCTCCAACAGCTCAAGGCGTACTCCTCCACCAATATCTACTTCCAGTTCAAGACGCTCCAGCCATCCGGGCTCATCGTGTACAACGGCGGCAAAGGTGGGCATATATCTTTTAGCAGACACAAGTCAGAGTTCACTTATTACTCACAGTCCAACGACGAGGCAGAGTTCTTTCATTGCACAAAGGCTGGTTCACTTATTGCAACATTCACTATAAAAGAGGCAGAAATCTTTCACCACACTAAAGCCGAAGTTCACTTTTTGCATAAAGTCCAAATATAAGGCAGCCTTCTTTCACTACACGAAGGGCTTCACTTCCTGCGCATATTCCAACATTTGACAGAAGAGCACGACAAAGAACTTTCAGCACAAACAAGCTGGTTTTCTCGTCTACCATACCTTCAACAGTTAACAAAACTTATAATCAACCTATGTTACACATTTCAGCAAGTAACAAAGACAAGTCCACAGAGATCTTTCATAACACAACCCAGTGGCTCCACCCGCTTCACCCATGAATGTGGTCGCATTTAATAGCCTTAAATCCGGATATGGCAGCAATTTTCTTGCCACTTTGGGACTAAATCATCGTTCAAAGTGAATCCAACCATTTTTTTGCTAGTTTGACACTGAATAAGTCGCCCAACATGGATCCAGCTATCTTATCGCTATTTTAGGACGAAATAATCCCCCAAAGTGGATCTAATTCTTTTATCGCTAGTTTGACACTAAATAAATCGCCCAAATTGGATTCAGCGATTCTTTCGCTAGTTTTGCACTAAATAAATACCCCTAGGTAGATCGAAGATTTATTAATCAAATGTGTGTTTAGTGCATATCTACCACCATGGGGGGAAGGGTAGCTTAAAAGGGAAAGAGAACCTCGAGGCATTACACAGCAGCCGCAAAAGCGAAAGTGTTATGAAGAAAAGACTTAGATGCTCTTTCCCGCAGGGCGTGATTTCATCGCTATTGAGCTGGTGATCGGTCACGTCCATCTGGTATTCAACCTTGGCGATAGCCCGGTGCGGATTAGGGACACAAGCAGGACCTCACTTAATGACAACCGATGGCACACGGTGACGGTGGCCCGCAGAGCCACTCGCAGTTTCACCCTCATGGTTGATGACAACATCGCGACAGTGGACCTGAATGGCCAGAATCAGAACCTGGATTTGCAGGGATATTTGTATCTCGGTTTGTGAAATTTCCTCTGCTTCTGTGCGTTTAGATAAAATAAAGTGGGTTCTTACAGGCTGACGTAGAGTGAGACTAAGTGTGAAATATTGCCTGAAAAATGTAGAGGCCTCATAGGTTAATAGAAAGGATACCAATCCACCAGTGTAAGAGCAAAGATAAGGTACAAAGTGTGAAGAAAGAATAAAAGTGACAAAATAGTGGATGAATAAGAGTAGGTAAACAAAAAGATTATGAATCAAGAAGTGTCAAATGTATAGAAGAACTAAAAGTGTCTGAGAGAGGGTGGAAGAGAGTACCAACTCTCGCTATATTCATAAATGAAAGAGGAAAAACCATCGACGATAAGTTAATAGCCGCGTTTTTGTTGTGTAGAGGGATGGCTGAAAAGTCAAGGATCGGTTTGTAGTAAAATGAGGAAAGGAAGATGAATCCGGTAGTCAATACATTGAAAAGAGACATTGGAAATACTTGTTTTATGTGAGAAAATAAAAAGGAATGGGTGTGATTAGGTGTGACTTGTGGTAGTAGGGAGGGGGAGGTAGATGTCTTTGCTACAGAGTAAGAAGTGTAATGATACATCAGTTAGGTATGAACAGGTAAGATTGAGAATTATGTAGGCGAGGTTAAGATTTGAAAGAGTGAAAAGAGGATGAGGTTGTACTTCAAAGAATCTTAGAATGGTAGAAGTGAGAAGAGGCTTAGGAATGACTTGGGACGACTTTCTGATAAGGTTTAGAACTAGTATCTGCTGGTGGTAATTGGAGATATGAACCGAGAAAGACGTGAGAGGGTAAGAAATAGAATAACAGGGGCTGTGGATGCATCTACCGAAAATGAGAATTGGAAAAAGGATACATCTAGCGAAAATGAGAATTTCAAAACAAATAAAATTGAAAAGAAGTTACGAGGAGCAGTCAATAAGTTTTGCAGATCGGTAGGGCAAAACAGAGGAAGGATGATGGCTGTTAGTGGAGGTGTTATGACAAGTTATGACAAGTCAGGACCTGCAGCCGCACGGTCCTGCCTCGTCTATTTAAGAAGCAGTAGCTGATCGTAGATCGTCAGTCACAAATTTTTCAACAATAGAGAAGGTTGAGCACCGCGCAGTGATCAAATTTTTGACCAAGGAAGGCAAGCATGCAGAAGAGATCGATGAACGCATGGTTTCAGTGTACACCGACGCTGCCCCTTCATATACAACCATTGCTCGCTGGAATAGGGAGTTCTGCCATGGTCGTGAGTCCCTTGAAGATGACACGCGGCCATTACGCCAGTCAAACGTGACCAACGAGGACAATGCGGCCCGTGTGGAGAGGAGGATCCTTGAAAATCGACGGGTGAAGGTCGAATAAATCGAGTGAGAACTTGGAATATCACATGGAAGTGTTATCAACATCATCCACGACAATTTGGCCATGACCAAAAATTGTCGTCCCTAGAAACCTGACGCCCCATGACCGACTTCAACGTCGTCAAAGTCCACAAGGCCAGAGTTGCACAAGCTGCCCTGCGCGAGTGCGGATTCGAGGAGCTCACCCCCCCCCCCCCCTACAGTCCAGATCTGGCCCCTAGCGACTACTTTTTATTCCGCCAGCTCAAGGCTGCACTGCGTGGACGCCGGTTTGGGGACGATGAAGATGTCCAGCTCGCCGTCCAGGAGTGGATTGAACAGCAGTCGGGAGATTTCTGGTTGTCGGGAATTCGAAGCCCCAGGGACAAGTGGCGCAAGTGCATTGAAGTGAAGGGTAGTTATATTGAAAAATAATAAAACACTTTTCTTCATATCTCGTTTCCTAATATCCGAATTGCAAAACTTATTGACTGCCCCTCGTACATTTACCTAAAATGAGAAGCAGAAAAGAAAGTGGTAGGTTTTCGCATTGGAAGAAACTTCTTGCTTCAAACATTTTCTTTTAGCACAGAAAAAAAATCGCATAAATACACATGGACTGGGGAAAGAATATAGGGTTAGTGTAACGGTAGATTGATGTGACTCTGGTGAGAAAGAATATGATGAGGCATGTGCGAGATATGAAAGCTATCTGAAACATTAGCATAATGTTGTACAGGGAAAAATTGGCTGGTATAGAGATAAGAAGACGTAGAGAAAGGAAGGAGAATCAAAAGTAAAAAGAATTTGGATTAACAAAAGAAGGAAGCACGTAAGATAATACTTGAGAGCAAGACAAAAATGTATGTGGGAATTTGCAGATATGAAAAATGTGGAAGAAATTTAACGAAGAGTTTGTGGGCAATGCAGTCTGAATGTGGGCTTTTTGAACTGAAAAGAAAAGTGCATTGGATGATGGGATGATGATATGAAACTTGGATAGAAAGAAACAGGAAAGTGTATTTGAAAACTCTGCGTACATAGTGTGAATGTGCATGTCAGAAAGATGTGTATGAATGGTTTCAAGGAGGCGAAATGAAGCTTTCGGAAGAAGGAAAGATGAGAGAAGATCCTAATTGGAACAGGAAGTTATTCTCGAAGAAAATGAGAAGAATAATTGAATGAACATGAATGATAAGAAAGAGTGGGTACTTGTTAGCAATGAAGAGGTTAGACATAGAGCGAATACTTTGATGTTTTGTATGATGTGGGTATGCAAGAGGAAGTGAATGTGAATATGTTTGGCCTCTAGGTGTAAATCGGGCACTGTACCAGTGTAGAGAAGCGATAATATGCAAATGGTTCTTATCGCTGTGAAAATTCTGAAGTGGTGATGGTGGTTCTGTAATAGAATGGATCTTGTGGCTGTGTTGTAAGGCATTCGAAAGTGGAAGAGTGGGCGAGGACTGGAATAATGTTGTGATAGTACCGTTCTATAAGGCTAAAGAGGAGAAAAATGAGTGCAAGAACTACAGGGAGACAGGTTTGTTTATTGTTGTAAGTATAGTGTAATGAAAGATACTGATTATGTGTATAAGAAGTATAAGTCAGGGGTTGATAGGGGATGAGCAAAGTCGGTTTTGAGTGGTTAGGTCAGGTTATGGATGAGTGAATCATGTATTTGCATCGCGCCAGCAAGCTAAGAAAGCGAGGGATCGGAGGTGTAGGGTGTAGACTGGATTTATGGATCTGAAGCTAGCTAAGGAGGATGTTAAGGGAAAAGTTGTGAGTTCAACCGCCTTTCGAACATGGGTTCGAGCCCTCAGCTTTGAGATAAACCTTCTTGAATGTAGGTTTTCAAACATCCCAGCAGGGACTTCAACACCTTCCGGGACCAGACTGAATAATTAGGTGCAGATGTACCCCCTTCAGGTTAGCATTCAAATACTCGGGTGACGGTTCGAACCTTCATCCGAATTCTAATCCTTATCCCCCCACCCCCTCTGCAGGAGGCGTGGCTCCCGACATGTACTCGAGCCTTCCGCGCCTCGTCTCCCGCTCGGGTTTCCAGGGCTGTCTCGCTTCTATAGACCTCAACGGTGAGGTGCCAGACCCCGCCGCCGACGATGTCCCCATCACTTCCAACCACGTCATTCCCGGATGCGACGGTAATTATCCAACTTCCAAGGTTTAAATTATAATCATTCTCTGTTTAACATTTTTGTGCTCATTCTGCCACACATTCTGTTTCGTCAGGACCGAGTACGAAGTGCCGCGATGATGCTTGCGCAAACGGAGGCACCTGCAACCAGCTATGGAACTCCTACTCCTGCAATTGCGACATGACCTCCTTCACGGGGCCCACCTGCTCCGACGGTAAGAACACACGCCACTCCGAGGTGCTCGACTTGGGCATAAATTTGAGGTTCCCAACCTGCGGTTCATGCACCTCCAGGGGGTACCGAAAAAGTGGATTATTTCCTTGTAAGTCATCCTTCAGCTAAAAACCTGCGTGCCCTGAGCAGTGGCCCCACAAGATGGTGCCAAGTGTAGCTTTGGAAACCATGCTACCAGTGACATGTGGAGGATTGCTTGTCCTCCCGGTACCAATGCCCAAGATCGCGTGGGCCTCCATACCCAACGCGAGCAGAACTGTGCCTGGGTTGACCCAATGACTGCAGGAAGATCTGTGGCAATATATCTTTCACATATTTTCACTTTCTCTTCAGATCTCTCTCAGTACATACATAATGAGAGAGATGTCTTCACTGGTTTTGGTCTAAATTAAATAAAATAAAACTCTGAACAGAGGCGGTGTGTGATTGTTTAATTTATATTTGCATTTTAACTCAATTTGTTCACTAGCAGTGGATGAAGGTTAAATTTGTGGCTCAAAATTTTATTTCTTCATCTTCCCTTGTGATTTTACTGGTATTTTAAGGGGGGGGGGGCGAACATTAATCAAACAGATCCTAAGGGTCCATTCTGCCTCTTGTTTTTGAACCAGAATCAACTGCTTACGAATTTGGTCCCGGCACCGGATTGGTAACATTTGAGTACCCCGAGGGACTCTGGCCAAATGCCCATCGGGATCTCCTCGCCCTCGGATTCATGACTGCCCAGAAAGACGACGCGACCATTTTCAGACTCGATTCGGCCAATTCTAACGATTTTATGGAGCTGCAAATCGTGAGTTGTGCAAAATGATGATGATGAAATTTAGTTAGGAAGATTTGATTGGTGAATAAGATAGGTGAAAATGGGTAAATTAGTTGGTTGAGAAAATTTACCCTGGTGATGAGGGCTAAGCATTTCTTTTGTCTTTAATATTTGTGTATATTTCGTGTCTTTTGTCTCATTCGAATCTTTCTTTGTAGACGAAATCTTACAACCGGTATTATAATTATTTGATTTATTTTTATTTGTTTATTTATTCATTTATTTTTATTTAATTATCTTATTTTTTTTTACCATAAATGTAACTGCCTTAAGGTATATGATAGATACAGAGATAAGATTGGAAAATAGCTTATTTCGAACCATTAGTTACAAAAAAGGGTCTTGAGAGAAGTTTTTAGTGGTCGAAAATACTTTAATTGCAGTTTTCAAATTCCTTGAACAGGTTTGCGTTAGTTCTTACTGTTTTTGTACATTACCACCGATTACCATCGTACGATACGTAGCTCAATAGTAAACTTCTATTTAACGTGAAACCCGAACGAGATTCCCATCCTGCAACTAATTAGAACCAATGCGGCTTAAGTTCACTTATTGTAAAAAGTATATTTGATTATGTCGTCGATAACAATAAAAGTACTCAAGTTTGAGGAACGAAGTTATATTAATAAATGTGGAAATTAAGTAAGGTATGATTTAATAAAAAAAATGATATATCTGAGAGAAAAAATAATATAAATTAGTGTTACAAAATAGTTGATAGTGGGGAAGAAAAGTTGAGCGGAGAAGAGAAAGTTATAAGTAACAGCATGAAAAGAAATTGGTTCTCCAGGTACAACCGGAGGTCATATTGTTGATTTCTATACAAAATTATTTTTATCTTTTATAATAAATTAAATTCTCCAGGACATACTGGAGATCATATTGTTGAAATTATACAATCATATTTCTCCATGACAGTGTTATATTTATAAACTGCATTTATTGTCATCACTAACTTTATAATTTAACAAGGGAATTTGGGGGGGTATTTAAATAATAATTTCATCTTAGTTTGGTTATGACTTATGTTTTTTATCAAAGTTATCATCATCATCATCACTAACTATATAATTTAAGAAGGGGATTTTCTGAGTATTCGAATAATAATTTCATCTTAGTTTGGTTATGACTTATGTTTTTTTTATCAAAGTTCAGAAATAAATATAAGTATCGAAATTTTGTGAATATTTGAAAACCCAAAGAATTCCAAATGGTAAAGTTCAGAAAATTTATTTTTATATATCTTCTTCTATAACTCTATATTTTAGCAACGCGATTTTTTGAAAGGGGGAAAATTTAGTTTCGAGTTCCTTTTTAAAATTATTATAATTGGCGAAGTTCAGAAAATTGATAGAAATTTAACCATGGCTGCTTTCTTTTTAGATTTCATATTTTAATCTTAGTAGCGAAGAGCAAGCTCCCCCAGTAGGGGGGAGTGGCGAAGCCATTGCCTGGTCGTCTTAAATATAAATTTCCCCAAATCCTTTTGTTTGCTTAGTGATTTTCACTTTTACATTATTTTTCACTCTAATTTCGCTCTAGTTTAATTTCCTAATTTTAAAACATCTGATCATATTTAATTGGTTAGTATTAAGTCATATTTCAAACACTTTCTTATTCTTCCGCCTACGAGATTTATTACGAACGTTTCACTTTTCGTTATTTTATCCTATTTTAAATATTCTCAGATGAATGGAAATATGTATCTGGTTTACAACCTTGGCACCGAGGACCATCCAATCGGAGAAGAGGTGACGAGCATCAACGATGGTAGATACCATGTTCTCAAATTCACTCGATCGGGACCGAACGCAACTCTCCAACTGGACAACTATGAAGTTAAGAGCAAAAACCCTAAAGGTGGGTTCCAGATGATCTATTAAGGTTACCCAGGTCGAAGTAGATAGAATACAAGTTTATATTCAATCTTTTCCACAATAAAAGTGATTTTATAAACCTTAGTTAACCTTAAGATTTTTAATCACAGTTATCCCTAATTCGTCTCCCGTTTTCTATACGTCCTCGAATAAATTCATTAATAGCCACGTCGTCGCTTCATATTAGAATCAAATGAACCATATAGAGAAATATACTGGCGTTCTCAACTTCTCGAATTACTTGTATTTTAAATATATTATTGTTTATTTAACTATCTGAAATAACACTAATTTCTTAATTACTTGCATTAGACCGATATTGTGTGGGTGTGCTCGGTGTTTACTTCCCTTCTTCACTATTATCAAATAGCATACTTCTACTAGCATCAGACAAGCTGAAAAACATATTACTCCTAGTCAATTGCAGGTTAACCTTAAGCTTTTTATGGCCGTTATGGCATAAATAAATGTTCTGGAGGTGATGCAGTTCTTCGTTAATCAGTATAAGAAAATATTTACCTTTCCAACCCTAGTAGTGTGTGTGTGTGTGATTAAAGCAACATTGCCATAAAATTGGTAGAGAATTAACAGAAGGTGTTATTGTAGTACAGATATTTTGAGTTGAACAATGTAACAAATACATTTTTTTTAAGAATATTAATGGGAGAAGAGAAGTAAAGTGTATGTTGTGTTTATGAAACAGAAAGTGTGGAATCATGCGGATGGGAAAGTATTATGGAAAGTCCCAAAAATGTGTGGAGTGAGTAGTAAACTTTTGGGATGGGGTGAAAAGATTTATGTTGGAAATATGACGAAGGTTCTGGTGAAAATTGGGAGGAGTGAGGATTGTAATATACATGGATATGTAAGGAAAAAATATGTGATGGCAGAGCTAACTCCTTTATGGATTGGTGCTGAGAGAAGTATACACGTGGATGTAAGTTGATAAGGAATGCCCCGTGTCTATTTTGGTGCATCAAGGTGACTTGGTGTTAATGGATGAGAGAGAAAAAGATTTGGAAATGTTGATTGAAGTGTTGAGAAGGTATCTGTGAGGAGGAGGAGGAGGAGGAGGAGGAGGAGGAGGAGGAGGAGGAGGAGGAGGAGGAGGAGGAGGAGGAGGAGGAGGAGGAGGAGGAGGACCAAAGTAAATGCGGAAAACACTAAGCTATGGGGTTTAAGGATTAAGATGTGATATAAAAGGATATTGAACCCCCTGGATAAAAAATTTAATCCATTCGAGCCCCTTCGACTGAAGCGGGGAAAAGGATAAGATCTGAATTTAGTGAACTGGATCATAGCTCTTAAATTACTTTCTTAATACATGTCTCCTTTTTTTAACAATTGCCCCTAATTATCTTAATATACAGGTGGATAGGTTATTTTTTGTTACATAACAGAATAAAGCTTTCCATTCCTTACAGAGATTTTTAACATATCTGACCTTAAAAACTACAAGAAGTTAAGTACAAGGACGTGGCATGGTGGGTTCATAATTTGAGTCTCTAGTGTACAAAATGTTGTTTCTTTATAAGTCACCTATTTTCTGTTCTTTTCGTGCACCTGCTGAACGAATCATTTTGGCATTTTACTGCTTATGTTATTGCAAACCAGCACTTTCTTACTTCTATTCAACAATAGTCCAAGTTGATGTTTTATGTACAGGGTTATCTGGCACTAACGGTATGGCCTAATTTAAAAAGCAGCTGTCGTTTAGCCATGTATTTTTGAGGTGTAACCCGCGTAAGTGGGGGAGGGGGGATCAGCTGTAGCACGAGAGCTACAAGTAGTCTCTTTTAAACAAACTTTGGTTATCTACCTTGAACACATTTTTACTTCCTTCAATTTCACTTTCCTTACGAGCTTAGTTGGTTTTCGTTTCTTAGTTGCATTAGCTCATGGGTTTCGGAAACATGGTTTCAATTACCAACCCTCTGCCTCCATCTTGAAGTTTCTGGTTTCTGTAAGTCCCTACGGAGGCCCAGAATAGTGCGAGATGTAGTTAGTAGAATATGGAGGGACAAATTCTCCCTTATTGGCTTCAGGCAAGCGCGGAAAGCAAATTAACCGAGTAAAAGCTAGTCCGAAACGTGTCCTAAGAACGCATTGAACAGGTCTTAAACTTATTCGAAAATGTGTCAGGAAGATGGCAAGAACGCGCTTCTTGTTATGTCATGCAGCAGGTTCAGAGACAAAGGGTGATTTAACCACTGGCTCCAACCACAGCCTCAAGCTGGAAGTCAGTCTCTATCTCAGGTTCTCTCCCTGGGTTGTCTCTCACGGGCTCTGTTGCTTGATAAAGTTTATTGCCTCTCAGTTTCTCTCATATGCTGTCTCTCAATATCTCTATTGCTCAATAAAGTCTATTACCTCTCAGGGTCTCCCATGTGTTGTCTCTCAATAGCTCTATTACACTATGAAGTCGATTACCTTTCAGTCTCTCTCATGTGAGGTCTCAATATCTCTATTACTTGATGAAGTCTATTACCACTCAGTCTCTTCCAAGTGAAGTCTTTCAATATCTTTATTACTTGATGAAGTATATTACCTCTCAGTCTATTTCATGTGCTGCCTCAATATCTCTATTGCTTAAGGAAATCTATTAGCTCACAGTCTCTCACATGTGAGGTAGCTCAATATTTATATTGCTTAATGAAGTATATTACCACTTAGCTTCTCTCATGTGCTGTCTCTCAATATCTCTATTACTTAATGAAGTCTATTATCTCTCAGATGCTCTTTATTTGATATATCTCACCCTATCTTTCGCTCTCAGGCTCTCTCCATGTATTGTTTTTCCACTATTTATATTGTTTGATTCAGTTTATCATTGCCTCTCTTGCTTGATGAAGCCTCTTTATTCTCAGGCCTTCCTTATTCGTTGTATCTCATCCCCTCTATCGTTTGATTCATTATCTATCCTCTTAGACTCTCTCCAGCTGTTATACATCTCCATCTCTATTGCTCGATGAAGTCTCTTCCCTCTGTTATGTCTCGATATCTCTCTTGTTTGATGCAGCCTCTTCTCCTTCAGCCTCTCTCCATCTATTTTATCTCAGTGCCTTTGTTGCATGATGAAGTCTCTTCGCTCCTTGTCTTTCTCTGTGAGTTGTCTTTCACTGCCCCTTATGAAGTCTCTTCGCTCCTTGTCTTTCTCCGTGAGTTGTCTTTCACTGCCCCTTATGAAGTCTCTTCGCTCCTTGTCTTTCCCGTGAGTTGTCTTTCACTGCAGCTTATGAAGTCTCTTCGCTCCTTGTCTTTCTCCGTGAGTTGTCTTTCACTGCCCCTTATGAAGTCTCTTCGCTCCTTGTCTTTCTCCGTGAGTTGTCTTTCACTGCCCCTTATGAAGTCTCTTCGCTCCTTGTCTTTCTCCGTGAGTTGTCTTTCACTGCCCCTTATGAAGTCTCTTCGCTCCTTGTCTTTCTCCGTGAGTTGTCTTTCACTGCCCCTTATGAAGTCTCTTCACTCCTTGTCTTTATCCGTGAGTTGTCTTTCACTGCCCCGTATGAAGTCTCTTCGCTCCTTGTCTTTCTCTGTGAGTTGTCTTTCACTGCCCCTTATGAAGTCTCTTCGCTCCTTGTCTTTCTCCGTGAGTTGTCTTTCACTGCCCCTTATGAAGTCTCTTCGCTCCTTGTCTTTCTCCGTGAGTTGTCTTTCACTGCCCCTTATGAAGTCTCTTCGCTCCTTGTCTTTCTCCGTGAGTTGTCTTTCACTGCCCCTTATGAAGTCTCTTCGCTCCTTGTCTTTCTCCGTGAGTTGTCTTTCACTGCCCCTTATGAATTCTCTTCGCTCCTTGTCTTTCTCCGTGAGTTGTCTTTCACTGCCCCTTATGAAGTCTCTTCGCTCCTTGTCTTTCCCGTGAGTTGTCTTCACTGCACCTTATGAAGTCTCTTCGCTCCTTGTCTTTCTCCGTGAGTTGTCTTTCACTGCCCCTTATGAAGTCTCTTCGCTCCTTGTCTTTCTCCGTGTGTTGTCTTTCACTGCCCTTTATGAAGTCTCTTCGCTCCTTGTCTTTCTCCGTGAGTTGTCTTTCACTGCCCCTTATGAAGTCTCTTCGCTCCTTGTCTTTCTCCGTGAGTTGTCTTTCACTGCCCCTTATGAAGTCTCTTCGCTCCTTGTCTTTCTCCGTGAGTTGTCTTTCACTGCCCCTTATGAAGTCTCTTCGCTCCGTGTCTTTCTCTGTGAGTTGTCTTTCACTGCCCCTTATGAAGTCTCTTCGCTCCTTGTCTTTCTCCGTGAGTTGTCTTTCACTGCCCCTTATGAAGTCTCTTCGCTCCTTGTCTTTCTCCGTGAGTTGTCTTTCACTGCCCCTTATGAAGTCTCTTCGCTCCTTGTCTTTCTCCGTGAGTTGTCTTTCACTGCCCATTATGAAGTCTCTTCGCTCCTTGTCTTTCTCCGTGTGTTGTCTTTCACTGCCCCTTATGAAGTCTCTTCGCTCCTTGTCTTTCTCCGTGAGTTGTCTTTCACTGCCCCTTATGAAGTCTCTTCGCTCCTTGTCTTTCTCCGTGAGTTGTCTTTCACTGCCCCTTATGAAGTCTCTTCGCTCCTTGTCTTTCTCCGTGAGTTGTCTTTCACTGCCCCTTATGAAGTCTCTTCGCTCCTTGTCTTTCTCCGTGAGTTGTCTTTCACTGCCCCTTATGAAGTCTCTTCGCTCCTTGTCTTTCTCCGTAAGTTGTCTTTCACTGCCCCTTATGAAGTCTCTTCGCTCCTTGTCTTTCTCCGTGAGTTGTCTTTCACTGCCCCTTATGAAGTCTCTTCACTCCTTGTCTTTCTCCGTGAGTTGTCTTTCACTGCCCCGTATGAAGTCTCTTCGCTCCTTGTCTTTCTCTGTGAGTTGTCTTTCACTGCCCCTTATGAAGTCTCTTCGCTCCTTGTCTTTCTCCGTGAGTTGTCTTTCACTGCCCCTTATGAAGTCTCTTCGCTCCTTGTCTTTCTCCGTGAGTTGTCTTTCACTGCCCCTTATGAAGTCTCTTCGCTCCTTGTCTTTCTCCGTGAGTTTTCTTTCACTGCCCCTTATGAAGTCTCTTCGCTCCTTGTCTTTCTCCGTGAGTTGTCTTTCACTGCCCCTTATGAAGTCTCTTCGCTCCTTGTCTTTCTCCGTGAGTTGTCTTTCACTGCCCCTTATGAAGTCTCTTCGCTCCTTGTCTTTCCCGTGAGTTGTCTTTCACTGCACCTTATGAAGTCTCTTCGCTCCTTGTCTTTCTCCGTGAGTTGTCTTTCACTGCCCCTTATGAAGTCTCTTCGCTCCTTGTCTTTCTCCGTGTGTTGTCTTTCACTGCCCCTTATGAAGTCTCTTCGCTCCTTGTCTTTCTCCGTGAGTTTTCTTTCACTGCCCCTTATGAAGTCTCTTCGCTCCTTGTCTTTCCCGTGAGTTGTCTTTCACTGCACCTTATGAAGTCTCTTCGCTCCTTGTCTTTCTCCGTGAGTTGTCTTTCACTGCCCCTTATGAAGTCTCTTCGCTCCTTGTCTTTCTCCGTGTGTTGTCTTTCACTGCCCCTTATGAAGTCTCTTCGCTCCTTGTCTTTCTCCGTGAGTTGTCTTTCACTGCCCCTTATGAAGTCTCTTCGCTCCTTGTCTTTCTCCGTGAGTTGTCTTTCACTGCCCCTTATGAAGTCTCTTCGCTCCTTTTCTTTCTCCGTGAGTTGTCTTTCACTGCCCCTTATGAAGTCTCTTCGCTCCTTGTCTTTCCCGTGAGTTGTCTTTCACTGCACCTTATGAAGTCTCTTCGCTCCTTGTCTTTCTCCGTGAGTTGTCTTTCACTGCCCCTTATGAAGTCTCTTCGCTCCTTGTCTTTCTCCGTGTGTTGTCTTTCACTGCCCCTTATGAAGTCTCTTCGCTCCTTGTCTTTCTCCGTGAGTTTTCTTTCACTGCCCCTTATGAAGTCTCTTCGCTCCTTGTCTTTCTCCGTGAGTTGTCTTTCACTGCCCCTTATGAAGTCTCTTCGCTCCTTGTCTTTCTCCGTGAGTTGTCTTTCACTGCCCCTTATGAAGTCTCTTCGCTCCTTGTCTTTCTCCGTGAGTTGTCTTTCACTGCCCCTTATGAAGTCTCTTCGCTCCTTGTCTTTCTCCGTGAGTTGTCTTTCACTGCCCCTTATGAAGTCTCTTCGCTCCTTGTCTTTCCCGTGAGTTGTCTTTCACTGCACCTTATGAAGTCTCTTCGCTCCTTGTCTTTCTCCGTGAGTTGTCTTTCACTGCCCCTTATGAAGTCTCTTCGCTCCTTGTCTTTCCCGTGAGTTGTCTTTCACTGCACCTTATGAAGTCTCTTCGCTCCTTGTCTTTCTCCGTGAGTTGTCTTTCACTGCCCCTTATGAAGTCTCTTCGCTCCTTGTCTTTCTCCGTGTGTTGTCTTTCACTGCCCCTTATGAAGTCTCTTCGCTCCTTGTCTTTCTCCGTGAGTTGTCTTTCACTGCCCCTTATGAAGTCTCTTCGCTCCTTGTCTTTCTCCGTGAGTTGTCTTTCACTGCCCCTTATGAAGTCTCTTCGCTCCTTGTCTTTCTCCGTGAGTTGTCTTTCACTGCCCCTTATGAAGTCTCTTCGCTCCTTGTCTTTCTCCGTGAGTTGTCTTTCACTGCCCCTTATGAAGTCTCTTCGCTCCTTGTCTTTCTCCGTGAGTTGTCTTTCACTGCCCCTTATGAAGTCTCTTCGCTCCTTGTCTTTCTCCGTGTGTTGTCTTTCACTGCCCCTTATAAAGTCTCTTCGCTCCTTGTCTTTCTCCGTGAGTTGTCTTTCACTGCCCCTTATGAAGTCTCTTCGCTCCTTGTCTTCCTCCGTGAGTTGTCTTTCACTGCCCCTTATGAAGTCTCTTCGCTCCTTGTCTTTCTCCGTGAGTTGTCTTTCACTGCCCCTTATGAAGTCTCTTTGCTCCTTGTCTTTCTCCGTGAGTTGTCTTTCACTGCCCCTTATGAAGTCTCTTCGCTCCTTGTCTTTCTCCGTGAGTTGTCTTTCACTGCCCCTTATGAAGTCTCTTCGCTCCTTGTCTTTCCCCGTGAGTTGTCTTTCACTGCCCCTTATGAAGTCTCTTCGCTCCTTGTCTTTCTCCGTGAGTTGTCTTTCACTGCCCCTTATGAAGTCTCTTCGCTCCTTGTCTTTCTCCGTGAGTTGTCTTTCACTGCCCCTTATGAAGTCTCTTCACTCCTTGTCTTTCTCCGTGAGTTGTCTTTCACTGCCCCGTATGAAGTCTCTTCGCTCCTTGTCTTTCTCTGTGAGTTGTCTTTCACTGCCCCTTATGAAGTCTCTTCGCTCCTTGTCTTTCTCCGTGTGTTGTCTTTCACTGCCCCTTATGAAGTCTCTTCGCTCCTTGTCTTTCTCCGTGAGTTGTCTTTCACTGCCCCTTATGAAGTCTCTTCGCTCCTTGTCTTTCTCCGTGAGTTGTCTTTTACTGCCCCTTATGAAGTCTCTTCACTCCTTGTCTTTCTCCGTGAGTTGTCTTTCACTGCCCCGTATGAAGTCTCTTCGCTCCTTGTCTTTCTCTGTGAGTTGTCTTTCACTGCCCCTTATGAAGTCTCTTCACTCCTTGTCTTTCTCCGTGAGTTGTCTTTCACTGCCCCGTATGAAGTCTCTTCGCTCCTTGTCTTTCTCTGTGAGTTGTCTTTCACTGCCCCTTATGAAGTCTCTTCGCTCCTTGTCTTTCTCCGTGAGTTGTCTTTCACTGCCCCTTATGAAGTCTCTTCGCTCCTTGTCTTTCTCCGTGAGTTGTCTTTCACTGCCCCGTATGAAGTCTCTTCGCTCCTTGTCTTTCTCCGTGAGTTGTCTTTCACTGCCCCTTATGAAGTCTCTTCACTCCTTGTCTTTCTCCGTGAGTTGTCTTTCACTGCCCCGTATGAAGTCTCTTCGCTCCTTGTCTTTCTCTGTGAGTTGTCTTTCACTGCCCCTTATGAAGTCTCTTCGCTCCTTGTCTTTCTCCGTGTGTTGTCTTTCACTGCCCCTTATGAAGTCTCTTCGCTCCTTGTCTTTCTCCGTGAGTTGTCTTTCACTGCCCCTTATGAAGTCTCTTCGCTCCTTGTCTTTCTCCGTGAGTTGTCTTTCACTGCCCCTTATGAAGTCTCTTCGCTCCTTGTCTTTCTCCGTGTGTTGTCTTTCACTGCCCCTTATGAAGTCTCTTCGCTCCTTGTCTTTCTCCGTGAGTTGTCTTTCACTGCCCCTTATGAAGTCTCTTCGCTCCTTGTCTTTCTCCGTGAGTTGTCTTTCACTGCCCCTTATGAAGTCTCTTCGCTCCTTGTCTTTCTCCGTGAGTTGTCTTTCACTGCCCCTTATGAAGTCTCTTTGCTCCTTGTCTTTCTCCGTGAGTTGTCTTTCACTGCCCCTTATGAAGTCTCTTCGCTCCTTGTCTTTCTCCGTGAGTTGTCTTTCACTGCCCCTAATGAAGTCTCTTCGCTCCTTGTCTTTCTCCGTGAGTTGTCTTTCACTGCCCCTTATGAAGTCTCTTCGCTCCTTGTCTTTCTCCGTGAGTTGTCTTTCACTGCCCCTTATGAAGTCTCTTCGCTCCTTGTCTTTCTCCGTGAGTTGTCTTTCACTGCCCCTTATGAAGTCTCTTCGTTCCTTGTCTTTCTCCGTGAGTTGTCTTTCGCTGCCCCTTATGAAGTCTCTTCGCTCCTTGTCTTTCTCCGTGAGTTGTCTTTCACTGCCCCTTATGAAGTCTCTTCGCTCCTTGTCTTTCTCCGTGAGTTGTCTTTCACTGCCCCTTATGAAGTCTCTTCGCGTACTGTGACTCTGCGGTTACCTTGGGTCTGAAAGTTTAGGTTGATGGGCTTATTAAAGAGCAAATCAATGGCAGGTTTGGGATATTTAAGTCCTACACAACATATGACACTTGGGTATGATGCATACAGACTGCCTCCACTAGTCCATTACGAGTATTTTGATAGTAAAAAAATCTTACGATATCAAATGCTTCGAACTCCTCAGCTGCTTAATGGACATAGGGAATTCCTTTGAATGCAGGTTTCGAGTTGATTAAGGTTGGGCACATCGGAAATGGTTAGTTATCGGATGAGGACCTTATTTGGATCAAGTTTTCTTACGACTGACATATATTTTTTGCCCTTGATATGGAAACCACGTTAAACATCAGTGGTAAAATCGTTACCACCTATTACTAAACAGTACTTTAATGTTCTCGTGAGTGGTAACTTTGCATTAAAGACTATAAGACTCGTAAATAATGCACTTCCGTATCTTTACTCACCACACTGCACATTCTGTTCCAATGACTACTGTCGTTCTCCCAGAAATCGTATATTTTTCTTTCTTTATTGGCGGTTGTTCTGTTTACAGCAAGATACACACTGTATTATAACAGCATCTATTCATTTTCTGTGACAAACAGAATTGCAGCTCTGTAGAAGAATAAAAGTTTTTGATTTTAAAAAATGATTAGTTAATATTTCTTTAAAATATATTAGGCTGTCAAGAAATTAATTTCGTCTTTAGAAGATCGAAAAAGCTTCTTAAAGTTGTTTACATTTTTCCAAATTTGCTGCAAAAGCTATTTAAAGTTAACTAAGAATGTCTTGGTCATTTTAAGCTACAGAAATAGTGTTTGGGTGCCGCCTGAACGTGTTTCTAAGGTGTGAATATCGCTTCATATCTAACTTAACTTATTTGTTCGACAATTGCAACGTTTAAATGAAGCTGCGAACAAAAACACTCTTCAATGGTGAACCGAACCGGCGTCCTCTTCCTCCTTCAGGACAACGCACATCACACGTGCCACGTTTGACCCATGTAAACAATAGTACTTTAAGAATAGAAGTTCTTCTTCATCCTTTATATTTATCTGACTTTACACTATTTCATTACCATTTATTTAATTCATTAAAACGGCACCGAAATGGCAAAATTTATTCTCCCCGATGTGAAGGAGGTGAAAACATATAAAATCATAGATTTCATCAAAACTGAATGAATTTTTCAAAAATGGTATCAACTGTTTAGTTAAACGTTGGTAAAGCATTGCCAAAAAACGATGAAAACTACTCTCCTTAATAAATGAAGGAGGAGATTTTCATTGTAAAAATGAGTTCACTTTTTGAAATAAATCGACAAATCTCTTGACAACCTAATGTTTAAACGTGATTGAAACGTACACCGTGTGTATCTTGCTCCTTTTTGTCCTAAAGCACCATTCAGACGCACTTATTTCACAGAATGAATGATTACATCAAGCACTGGCACCTTGTAATGTTGAACAGCATGATGCATTTGTTACCTTTATTATTATTAATCGTTAAAGTGGTGTTATGAAGCGCCCCGTTGACGTGGTTGTTCGGTATGAGTCTAGGGCGTTGTATAATAGCGATTTGAAAGCTCTGCTTCGGGTGTAAATACACGCTAATTAATGAATCTCCAAGTCAATGTAAATCTCATTGGGGCCTACACTTGATAGCTGGCTCTCCAAAAGTAGCTTTGAACTTCCACGATCGGGAAAATGTGACATCAATCTAGTCTAGACACAGTTCACACACGCTAATAAAATATGACAGGAGAAAAGACGTTTCCTTCAAAACTTCCGGACCTTTTACAAGCTTTTAAGAAGTGAAAATTCCAATTTTTTTTCTACAATTGAGGTACAAACGGAAGACTACCAGAGATTGAAACAAAGGTCTTTTCTCATATGATAACGCCTCATCAATTTAGTTTTTGTGGAGTGATAATAACATGAGAGTAGGGACGGTGAGACCAATGCTAGTTAGTTGTGGGTGAGGATTTGTTCTTTAGGGTGATGGGAGGGTTTAGGAGTCCGAGAAGTGGGAGGGGGGGGGGGCAATCCTCTCGGCATGATGAGCTTGTGTGACTGGTCTTTCCGTTCCGATAGGCCATCAACTCTCAGTCTTCAACGCACAGTCAAGACTTCAGATCGGAGGGCGACGGAACAAGCGGTCTGCAGCTGTGGAAAAGCCATATCAGGTAATTAGTAGTGGTAATATCGAGATATTCTTTTAGGTAATTTAGAGCGAACACTTACAAGGGCATCATCTGCGCAAAATTGTAAGGAGATATCTGTAATTAAGATGGTAAAGGTGGAGGAATGAAAATATAGTAGCAAACGCATCTTCGACGTTGGGACGGTAGGGAATGCTACCCTTCAGATGTCAGCTACAACACGCTACCCATGCTATACCTGACACCGCATTGCGGATAGTAGTAAGTAGCATGTAGGGGTTTTCTTTGGTGTTCTAGTTCCGTTTTACCACCAAATTCTCATCATCCGGATGAGATGCCCTCGTGTGTTGTTCTTTCTTTTCCTTAGGGGAATGACGATGGTAATATTAATATCGCGCACAGGGAATCGTGTCCGGGGTCGTACTCAACGGAGAAAGGCCTCTGGACTTGGCAGCTGAGCGAGACTCGAGGGTGATCGTCGAGGGTGATGTCCATCTTCTTATGACCCTGCCCAAAACCCTCTCCTTGAGGGACCTCCCCACCGGGAGGATACCCAACCCTTGGCAACAGGTAAGAGCACCCGCCTCCGTAATGGTCTTTATTATCCAATCGGTTCATGAAATGTACATAAAGATCAGAGTGACAAGGGATGAATCTCCTGAAGAAAAACATGGTGGAAATTCTTGCGCTTCGGACTCCAATTTGTGGGGGAAGTTCACCAAATGGGGACCAGGAGTGGAGCCACAACGAGAGTGAACTTAAACAAAGTAGTATCACAAGTAAGATTTAAACCCACATAAGCGTCCGTCTGACTACGTTAGGGACAGTCTCCCCTATCGTATACTGAAATGCATATAAAGATCAGAATGACAATCACTGGCGGGCCCGAGGGCACACGTTAAGAGCTGGTCCTCGTTGGGTATGAAGGGAGGGGGGTACCGTATAGTACAGTATTTTAACACCAACAATTCTACGTGACAAAGGGATGGGGGGAGCCACCGATTTTATGTCTCGGGTGTGTGCTTTTGGAGTGATGTGTTATGTGTGTGAAGAAAGGGAGGGAGAGGGAGGGATAACGGTGTTGTCATTGGCTATGTTTGTGATGACGTATGCAGATGGAGCTGCTCACGTACAGGCCACAGCCTTAGCGCGCCCGTCAATGTAAGGCTAGCTCCCTACGTACTCATAAATTTTTGTGTCCGCTCTCAATGGGATGAAACTCGTTACCTATTCGTTGAAAGTTCAACACCTTCAGTTACTTGGCTGACGAGACCTCATCCAGACTTGTTTCAGTATATTTAATTAGTTCTCTAAAAAATAATGGCCATTTATTTTTATTTTTTTAGTTTAGGATGCTCATATGCCCCATTGGTACGCCCTTCATCTTAATTGACTGGTAGGGTTCGTTCTACTGCGGCGCTGTATATGAGCCACAATTAGAACTATGACGTTAATTGTATTGCCAAAAATGAATAGGGGAAACGAAAATAAAAGACCCTTAAAACGAGGGCATACTATCACTGGGTACAGGGCAGCTTTTCTCTCCTTTGTAAGATATAGCCTTACCCCACGGTCAGGCCCCTACGGGTAGGTCAAAATGATCCAGTGCCCCCACGGGTGGGTGAAAACGATCACGTGTACTGCGACGGCTAGATTGGGCTATTGGTACAGTTACTCGGTTGCCGTGGATAAAGAGAGTCCCCAAGGCCAGGCCTGGGCAACCCTTGGCACTCATGCCAAAC
Source organism: Ceratothoa steindachneri (assembly GCA_963969495.1). NCBI lineage: Eukaryota > Metazoa > Arthropoda > Malacostraca > Isopoda > Cymothoidae > Ceratothoa > Ceratothoa steindachneri. Next base: position 50,694,109 of record OZ018328.1, on the reverse strand, counting down.
GTGGCACGCCAACGACTTCTTACCGGCACGCGAAGCCAAATGCTTACCTTAAGAAAACTAAATAAATGTGTCTCCAACCTCTTTTATATAGTAACCGCATAGCGGACAACCTCTTGGAAATTATCTGTTCTCACGGATGCAGCAGCAGAAGTCTCATTGATGGAAAATAAATAAAAGGTCCACAAATTTTCTTTCTCCATTTTGGTTTTGTTGTTTTTTGCTCAAAATGGTGTAAAAATTCAATTCTTTATAATATTATTGATTTTTGTGATTTTTATAATTCATAAGGGATTAAGAATCAATAAAAGACTATCTTTGATTTTATATCCTTTAATTGTGTTTTAGTCAAGTATCGGCACATGAGGAAATTTTGTATCAAAGATTTAGCCAATTTTGGCACACCCACCTAAAAAGGTTGCCCACCCCTGCCCTAGGCGGACCCGAGGCAGGCTGAAGGTGGGTACTCATTTCTATACGAACCAAAAACCATTTTATTCAAATAGTCAAATGGTTTTAGGTTTTGCGATTGATTAATCATGGTTCGTAACCTTGAACTATAAAGGTTAGCGAAACTTACCCCTAAGGTACTCAAGTCTGTTGACTGCTAAAGTCAACTAGAATCATTCGAATAGTTCTTGGTATTGCTTTCAAGGATTCTTTAACGTTACGGTATTACACACACACACACACACATGTAGTAAGAATTCCTTAATCCGCTAGAAAAGTCTCATGGAGGTCCTCAACTCTCTTCAGGAGTGCCACCCTTACGACTAGGCAGCCTATTTCTCTGAAAAGAGAAGTGGGTTGAGTGACTCCAGGAGACTTTCCTAGCGGATAAATCAATTTTACCTCTGCCCTTACCTATCCTAATATATATAAATTTATATATATATATATATATATATATATATATATATATATATATATATATATATATATATATATATATATATATATACACCCCTTGGATAGCATCTTAGTGTCCATAATCGTTCGATTGTTAGAGAGGCAGGCGGTTGAACATAACTATATAAGCCTAGATTCAGCGAGGACTTCCAGTTTAACGTGGAGTTTAAACCAAGGGTTCTAATATAACGGTCGTCACAGAGTCGAACCGAATCAGGACTCAAATCCACTAAATAGTCGTACCCGATGTGGGTTCGAGAACCGAGATTAGCAGGATCCGACGTCATTCCAGTTGGATTATCTATGTTGGCCACAATAGCAGGAGCATTAATGATTTCGACCAGTAGTGAGTAGGACCGAGTTCCCAAACAGAGAATCCCTCGAAGTCGGTTTAATGTTTTGAAATGAGAAAGGCAAATGTGATCCTTAACCACAGATGGACCGTTCGTTTTTCAACTGACCCCCCGGAAAAATTGGTTATTTTTTCCGATCACGGTATTCACAATTGAACCAATAATAATGAATTTGACCTTGTATAACTCGGTCCTGGTGACAACCGATTCCTTTCTGGATTGACTGTCTCAATGGCAGTCTTCATAAAGACCGAGATAAAATGAAATCTGCTCCTTTTTTGGTTATGAGAGAACGATGATTGCGGTCTTGCTTGAATATTAGTTATTAATCTGTAGAATTACAAGAACTAAACCTGTTAAAATTACCTACTACTCCTGACCTTCTACATCGTAGTTAAATTAGCGTCTTACCTATATGTGATGTTAGTCATCATCGTGGAGAAATGGGTATATATTGAATCAGTGCTCCCAATCGCTCTTCCCCGGGGCTCATAACGTCATACAGACAGGGCTAGCAGCGGCAAATAATAGCCCGATTGCTCGGAAAATAGTACTTTCAAGTGCTAATAACTCTGAAAATAGTGCTTTGCTCGTCGAATAAATAGCAACAGACAATTCAGATTGGCCTATAGAATACATAGATTGAAAGTCAATTGTCTGCAAAACGGTGGAATTGTGAATCGAGAGAACTACCCTTTTGGTGAACTAATTTTGCCTGTCACTATCCACAGACCCCAGGCATCCCAGGGGCGACCCCTGGTGAAGGCGACGACCTGGTCTTCAGCGGTGCAGGATCTGGATGTGACGTTGACGACGAGGATCAGTGTGTCCCCGTCTTCGAGACCGGATCAGGTAAAGCTCTTAATATATATATATATATATATATATATATATATATATATATATATATATATATATATATATATATATATATATATATATATATATAATCGCCGCAAAAGACGATAAACGGAATAATTTTCCTTCGGAGAAATTATACTTAACGATAATGATAATGGTAATATTTTTAGGATAATAGTAATTATAACAATAATTAATGTTAAGAATGATAATAATGACATAGGAGATTATTGGTAAAAATGCGAGTGTTGGTGAGTAGAAATTCGTAAATAAAGTGAAGTTAAGGGAATTGAAAACGGGATGGGAGGGCGATTCATAGCCCAAGTAGTCTAAAGAGAAGACTACTTGTAGCTCTGAAGACCGGCTACCCCTAGACCAGCTAAACAGACAGTGAAAGAGTGTGGCGTGCAATGAATTGAAAGAGACCCACGTGTGGTAGAGAGACACAACTCTCCGCTATCGACGCGTCATCCCCTCAACCGACCCCGAAAAGACATGAATTCATTCACAGCGCCGACTCTTCCAGTGTCCGTTAAAATTCGATTAGAGTTGGACGCGAAAAAGCGTCAATGGCAAGAAACACACACACACACAAACCCTCTCACTTTGCCCCCCTTCCTTTTCCCCCTCGCAGGCGACGACCTGATAACACCGGTCTATGTCCCTGCCACGCGGCCCCCCGCCTACAAGCCCCGCATCACGCACGTCAACCCGAGTCCACATATCGGACCGGGGGGCCGTCCCTGCGATGACGAAGAGGACTGCGACATCGGATCCGGATCCGGTGAAATCAACACGGACGACGTGAGCCTCACCGACGTCGAGAAGGGTGAGTTTAAGGGTATTCTTCCTCCCCAACGGGAGCGGCAAAAATAACTGATGGATCCCACCTCCACCCCCAAGGAGGCGGCAAAAAATAGCAGACGTACTTTAAATTTATTTGTGATCCGCCAATCCTTTACCTCTGTCTTATGGATCATTTTTGTCATTTCATTTAACCATAGATCCGACAGTTGGGTTCGCTAATGCATTGACGTATCTTTAGTTGGAAGTTTTTTAGCCTACTGGTTAATATTTACTTTGTGATCTTTATTTTGACCTCATTAATCAATTAATTTAATCTTATTAAGTTATTTTTTAAAGCATGATAAATATTTCTATTTTAAAATATTTATTATATTAATGAATTCAACACATTCAGAAATCTCCCAGTTATCATGGGATCCGTCACTTTAGAACTCATTTTATATATTAAATCCATTTCAGACCATTTGTGGATCCATAATTTCAGAATCATTTAAAATATCAGATAATGCATCTGTATATATCTTTAGTGCGTCTGCCATTTTATAATGGGTTTAATATACTTGGAATACTCTCGGCTATTGGGGGATCCTTCGTTTTAGAACCCTTCTAAGTATTATTTGTTTAATATACTTAAATTAAATATAGATTTAAAAAAAAAAGATCCGTCATTTCAGATCCGTAATAAGATATCTATGATTTGTAACATTCAAAATAGTTTATTTTCTTATCGGATAAGTCTTTTCATAATTTATTTAATTCACTTGGTCCGGAAAGTATTTATACCACTTCCTAATACCACAACTTTTCACTTTACTTCATGAACTGTTTATTGCGAGGTAACGTAATTTAGTGCCGCACCCAAAAAATTTAGACAAGTTTAAGAGATAAATATAGGAGTAATAACACTTTTTACGAAAATTGACAACAGACCCAGAAGATTCACACCCTACACAATTTGATAACTAATCGACAAAGTATAACCTCTAGCTTGTAGTTTCTGACTAGGTTCAAACAAAGTTCGGATGAAATTTCGTTGTAATTCGTCTCTGCAAAAGTTCTCCAATTTTTCTTCTTTTTTAGGGATGGGGGGAGGGTCTGGCGGAACTTCAGTTCATGCAATGAATTTTCTGTCGGGTTGAGGTCTGGCGACTCTGTCATTCCAAAGCGCTTATTTTAGTTTCCTTAAACCAGGAGGAAACCAAATTCGATGTGTATGAAAGACCTATCTCTTTCCTATGCCAACTTCGCGAGGATCACTTCAGATAATCTTCAAGAATTTTCTGTAGTATTCTTTATTCATCGTTCCGTTGATAAGATGAAGAATACCAACGTCTGTTGTAGTGAAACTGCCCCATAGCATAATAGATCTACCTCCATGTTTTACTATAGGAAGTGGGTTTTTTTTTGGGGGGGAGACAAGCTTCACCACGTTTGTGCCAAATATACCTGAAATGCTTTGTGCCGAAAAATTCAAACTTTGATTCATTCACCGTAACCATACCATAAATCTCCCAAAATTTACACATTTCTCCAAATGATCCTTGGTTTACTACAGATGGGGTTTCAAATGAATGTTCTTCACTAAAGGCGTCTCCCTCGCACGATGTCCTTGCATTCCCTCTTTATGCAACATTTAGGAAATTGCGTTCAAACTAACATCGAGGCTTTCTCTTCCTAACTGATACTTCATCTCCCGTGGGTTATTTTTAACAGATCTGAGGATCCTCCTGACCTTGCGGTTTGTAATTTTCCGAAGATGACCCGAACGAGGGATATTTTCAGTTGACCCTAAGTCGATAAACTCCCTGAATGCATTGTAGATTTAGGGACATTAAGTTCTTCAGACATCTTCTTGCAGCACATCTTAGATTGGAATTTTGTAATTATTCCTGATTTAATGTCAAAAGACAACTAGTTGACTACCTTTCGCCATGATGGTTGGTTGCAGGATAAGACTAGTTTGCATGGCGAGGAAAGGGTTGTTAGAAAGTTCTAGACTATTTTTTACTTCTACAAAAGAAAATACGTCATATAAACTACACGAGTGATTGTAACTCTGCCATAGTTTTAACCCCACAACTATAAAAAAATGGATCTGAAAATGATATCGAATAGAGAACCAGTGTAGTTCGTGAACCATGGTAACTGCACGAGAGAAATGTCCCCAGCGGGTCAGTTGGAACGGTCGAAGAGTGGAAGCAAGTGATCCAGCGAATTTCCCTAAAAGTGTTAAAACTCCTTTATTTTTCTATTAAACTTGTTGAAATTTGGTGAGTGTGTCTATTAATATATTTATGGCAATGCCTCGAAATTTCGTCATCCTGCAACAAGCAATTCATGAACTATGATGAAATGTTGTGGTATTGGGTAAGGTTCTGACTAATTCATGGAGCAAGTGTGCATTCAGAACCCACTCGGTTTTTTCGGATCCAAGCTTAAAGACCCAAATTTATGTCTTTAAATGACCCCTGCGAGGATCGGATCGGATTCGTAGATTCGAGGATTTGATCCTCGTAATGTCCCCACTCGATTCATATAATACCCCCCGCATTGGGGGCGTATCTTGAGTGTCTGCACTTTTAAGTAAGCACTTAAATACTCCAGGATTTATGGTTGTACCGCTGGTCCCTGGTATTCCTTCATCTATTTTTACTCTTTCTCTTTATTCATCTTTCTTCCTTCCTTTTTCCCCTTACTCTCTGTTTCCCCAATTATTATTAATTAGTAGTTTTATTATTATAATTATTATTGCTATTATTATTTATTATTAATTAGTAGGAGTTATTATTATTATCATAATCATAATCATCATTATAATCAACATCATCATCAGTAGTAGCATTATCATTATTATTATCATTAACGTTATCGTTATTATTATTATTTTATTATTAAAATTATTATTATCATTAGCTTCTAAAAATTAAGGATAAAAAGGGGCGAGGGTGGCATCAGCCCCAGAAATTGCCTGAAGAGTGATTCCTAAATAAAGTGTATCAGTAGAGGGATAAAGTGAAAAATGTGAGAAAGATACATGATAACCCTTTAGGAACCCCAAAGAGATCGAGTGATCCTTCAACTGATCCCGCATTCGCGTCAGTCTCTTTCAAAGAGGATCTGGAGGCCCCGATGACCCCGCGGCCGATCTTGAACCCTGAGGTGATACACTCGGAGGAGCACGGAGTGATCCGCGGCGGGGGGCGGAGCCAGAGCTACGGGAAGCCGACGACCTCCGTCACCACCACGTCCTGGAACCAATTCCCCTTCTCCGCCCCTCCCCGCCTCCCCACCACCTCGACTACCACCCGAGGCACCACTACGACTCGCCGGCCCACCCGACGCCCTTACATCTTCCCCACAACCACGGACTCCCCCCTCAACCCCGTCTCGGATTACCCCACTTACTTCAACCCGGGACACGTCCCGATTGAGAACATCCGCCGCGACCGGCCGGAGATCGTCGAGGACATCCAGAGCGATTCGGCCAAGCAGACGGCACTTATCATCAGCATCGTGGCGGGGATCCTCATCGTCATCATTCTCCTCATCCTCCTATGGCTCAAGTGCAAGGGCAGTCCCGACCCCAGCTACAAGGTCGAGGAGACCAAGAGTTACCGAAGCCTCAACCAGGGACCGACGGTGGTAGCCAACGGTCAAGGCAACGGCATGGTCAAAGCTGCCGACCGACGACCGGTGAAGAAGCAAAATAAAGATGTGAAGGAGTGGTACGTGTGATGGCAGAGAAGGATGGAGTGTGGTGGCGTAGGATATCCGCCTTTTTGCACCTTCAATATCATTACCTGTGATTCTCAAAGTGTAGAACTCTAGGGATAATTTACTTGAAACGGTTTAACGGCAGTTCTAGAACCCTTACTTGGATCTTGTCGGATGTAGGGGATAAGAGAAATGAAGGTGAATTGTTACGAGGAGAGGGGCGGGTGACAACTTGCAACTGTTTTGACAGAGACAAACGAAACGTGTTTTCAAAAACAACCATAACATTCGTGCTCCCAATGTGTGTATGTTTTGTAAGTATACGCCGCCTAGATATATATATATAGCTTTATTAGCGTTTCGTTATTTTCTTTGCAGCTAACCATCCAATAAGTGTATGGCAGCCAACCATCCAATAAGTGTATGAATAAAGTTGTGTAAGGAAAAATGTATGGCATTTCGTGTAATAATCTACAACTCCTTTTCACCCTTTCTTATAGTTCTAATTATGTTACTTCTCAGTCGTGAAATATAAAAAATAGGAGCCCAACTTTTATATTTCACACTTCTAGATTGATTTTGACTTGTGTAACAGAGCAGTACTTATGTAATTATGTCAATCCAATGTACTAACTCGCAAAAGGTTTTTTTTATTTAAATTGCAATAATTTAAGTCTAAAACCAAAATTGCAACAAGTTGAAAAGTTTTAAAACTTTCGTATACCGAATAATAACCAACTTTATCAAAAAAGGAACATTTATGCAGTTCTAAACCTAAAATTAATGAGTTTGAGCAGTTTCAGAACTAAACCTCAAGGTTCGACTAGTTTTACAACCAAAGCTAACACTTTGAGCAGAGCCAGAACTAAATTAATAGTTTGGGCTGTACTAAAACTAAAGGTTTGACCAGATCTAGAAGTAACTAACATTCGATCAATTCTAAAATCCATATTAACGTTTTATTAAGTTATTAAACTTAAAATATTTTGGACAGTTCTAGAACGGACACGAACGGCTTAAGCAGCTTTAGAAATATAATTAATGGTTTGAGTAATTCTATAGCTAAAAATACGTTTGTATAATTTTACAACTAAATGTAATATTTCACTCTATTATAAAATTTAACGGTAGGAACAGTTGCAGAACTAAAACTAACAAGTTGAGCAGGTCTAGAACCAGAACCGAAACTAAAAGTGATAGATTTTAGACATCGAAATATTCTTTACCTAAAAATAGAGTGATAAAAATCTATTTAATTGAAATACAAATACTATTTCTCGGGACTTAGTGATGAACAGTGGAAGGAAAACCATTCGGAATTTGTCCTGACGTGAAAGATGATGGCCGGATCATAAAGAAAAGGTGATGAAATTATTCTTTTCCATGTATCTTCCTTGTAGGTGCACCAACCAGAAAGATTTTTATCTTTCTTGTAACTCCACCGGGGAAGATTTGCTTCTTCCTTGTATGTAGTTGCACCAAGGAAGATTTCCTTCCCCAAAATATGTTTGGAAATTAAGCATTTTATCAACGCAGGTTCAAGAATTGCTCGCTTCCCATCTCTATAAATGACTCTTTTAAGAAACTATTTCGATCATTACTTGCTTGAAAGGGACTGATTTCAGATTGACTCGTTTTGAAATAACTCATTCAAGAATGAAGCAGCTAAAAATGAGTTAAGAGAATAAGTCGTTTATTAATGACCCGGTAAAATACTTTTAGAAAAGTTCACTTACGGCGGAATGACTTAGTAAGTCGTTTGAGAAAGACTTATTTGAGAGATATTCGTTTAAGAAAGACAATTGCGAATAACTTAGTTATGAATGGCTCGTTTGAGAAGAACTTTTGAGGGAATTACTTGTTTAATAATGACTCATTTGAGAATGACGACTGTTAGAATGAATCATTTAAGCCTGGCTTTTCAAGAATGACTGACTTATGTGATAATGACTCATTTATGAATAACTTGTTTAAGAATAGGTTAAGAATGGCCTGTTTGAGTATGACATATTTGAGAATGAGTTGTAAATTACCCCTTCAGAGAAAAGAAAATAAGGTTCCGAGCCCATTGAATTTTTTGAGAAAGAGTCGTTTATGAATGACTTCTGAGAATGATTCGTTTAAGAATTACCTTTTTGATAATGATTTATTTACGAATTACTTTTTGAGAATATAAGTCATTCAAAAATGACTTTTTCGAATGACTCGTTTAAGAGAGACTTTTGAGAATAAGTTGTTTAAGAATTACTACTTTGAGAAAGATTCGTTTAAGAATGACTTCTTTGAGAATTATTCGTTTAAAAATTACTTCTTTTAGAATGATTCGTTTAAGAATGACTTTTGGGGCAATGATTCGTTTAAGAATGACTTTTTAGGGAATGATTCGTTTAAGAATGACTTCTTTGAAAATGAGTGGTTTAAAAAACTATTTGTAGCGAATGATGTGGAAAAGCTTATTCCTTTTCAACACTACACCTCCCCATCTGCCTTTTTCAAATTTGAAAGTGCCTAATACCCTCTTTCACCTCTAGTCAGATCTGGCCCGGTCTATTCTCATCTAATAAAGAGATCCGGATAAGTAAAGACGAAAGCGCTTGGAATATTTTTTTTGCAGTTGACTTTAAGCTTGATTTTTAGTAACCGAACCATATTCTGCCCCAACTAAGTTCCCAGGAGTCCAAAAAGGTGACTCCTCGGTGCCAAAGTGATGGTGAGGCAGGAACTTTCGAGAATTGGCCCTCGTTCCGCAACGAAACGAAGTTCCCTTATGGGAGGCTCGTAGCTGTTGGAATGTATTACATAGGGTGAAATGCGGGGTAGAGAGGTTAAAATTGCAGGTCAAGTTAGCTCTTGGTTGTGTGGACGCAACACGATTCTGAGGATTCAGGTTCGCTTCTCATCGCCTCCAAAAATCTGCTCATTCTTTCATCGGACTTCTGCGACCACGTCTAAAGCAGGGATGTGTTTTGCTACTCTACAGTGGTGATGAAATACCACTTATTAGTGGTAATTTTAATTATGTTGTGATGAACTTTGCTATTTTAGAGTGGCAATATTTTCCACTTTGCAGGGGTAAACGTTGTTACTCTGCAATAGTAATATTTATCACTTTGTAACGTTAAATTGCCAGTTTGCAATGGTAAAGTTTGCAATTTTTCCGTTAAAGTATGTTTGCTACTTTGTAAGAGTAAAATTTTCCGCTTTACGGTAGTAAAGATTACTACTTTGTAATGTTGCCATTTCCGGTGGTAATAGGCCAATTAAGCTGTATTCATGAATGTTTTCCCTCACATGTTAACGGCTCCAGACCATCAGGATGCTCTACTTGCTGATGGTAGCAAATTCATGCTGCTCAATGCACATTTTGAGCCAATTACTTCTTGAAAGCTTACCACTCATCGTTCACAGCATTCATCGTTAAAAGACTTGCTTTTACTTCATCTCTCTCACACGCTTCTCAACATAACTCTAGTCGAGGAGAGTCCAGCTAATTTCAAAACTTGAATATTTAAATAACTTTTATTTTCCTAATTTTACCACTCAGAATTAAACGAATGTTCTTTTATGAACGTAAAAAAGAATAGCAATAATTATTCATATCAATATTCTTATTATTAACACAGAGGAGTTTGAATCTTGCTAAAGGTATTCATCCTCACACAAATTAGCTAAAGCCCTGCGTTAACTTTATTGGAGAAGTTCTATCTGAAATAACAAGATTTAACGGCTCGTACTTAATATAATAATGGTTATCAACGGTCAATCTGCATCGGGTATGCCAGTGGGTATCCACTCGACCAGGGCTCGCTTACCGACGGACGCCCCGCAGTTCTTAAGATCTATCAACTCGTCCCTGAGCCGCAGGCTGGTTTTTTTTTTAGGACTTTCGTCATTTTTTTTTATCCTATATAATTAAATTTGAAAACAAAGAACTAAAAATAAAAAAATTAGAATAATAATACATTTCAATTAACAATTATTTATTATATTAGTTTATATCCATAGCTCCCGTTTTCCTTAAGTTACTGACGGCAGATGTAACCCGCCATCCGCTCACAGACATACATTATGTCCTGACCCATATGCAGTACAAGGCTGCCGACCCTGCACTAGGACACTTAAAACTTACAATCCCCACTCTGCGATTCGGTAAAGAAACAACAACAAACAATTCGGCATTCAATATTCAAATAAATCAGTCATACCGCTGATTTCTTGCATTATTTCGTTGAAACAATGCTTAGTCAACTTCTCACTGTTACATATACCAGTCTTTTTAGGACTGTTATATGTAGCAGTGGGAAGCTGACTAACCATTTATCGAGTAAGTGCATACCACAACCATGTGCATTGCAATTCGACAATTCAATGGTTTGTTTTAACGAAATAACATAAGAAATCAGTGGTATAACCGACTTATTTAAACATTGAATGATCTTTCTTTTCTTTTTATTTTTTTACCGAATTGAAAAATGGAGATTGTAAATTCTAAGTAGCCTCCGGACGATCCTAAGATGAAATCCATTTATTCACCTTTAAACTGGAAGGGCTACGTTGAAATTTATTCCCTGCGAGGCTAGCAAACGCCTTTAAATCTCGATGGACTGCATTAAAACTTCCTCCATTGGAGGCTAATAAACACTTAAATCTCGAAGGAATGCGTTATAATAATTAGTTGAATACGAGCCTAGCAAATATCTCGTGCCCCTTTCTACCAATTGTACGTATTATAAATATATCAGAAAAATGTGTATATTATACTGGAGATTAACACTATTGCAATGAATAAATTGATTTATTCATTTTCCTTGTTACTCTCTTTCTTTCCCGACTGACCGCACGAAGTCGACCGTAATCTGACTTCTGTAATTACAACCAATAAAGCATTTAAGTCGTGGCAGTTGGGATTTCCAACCAAACCAATGGCACCTAGTGCCACACTACCCAGGTACGAGAAGGCTAAACGATTGCCATAGCAACCGCTGGTCAATCTAAGTTCTACAAAGCAAAGGTCTTTCTCTATGTTAATAATTACCTTACGGGTCATAAGTTCTATACTGGTGGGTAATAATTGCTATGATGCTCAAAATTGCTATACTCGTGGGTAGTAAATGCTATACGGAGTACAAACTTTACTCGTGAACAGAGAAACATAAGAAAATCGATTCAGAACAATATGAAGGTCGGTATGCAAGAAATAAAGAAATGAGGCTTATCAAATTTTTTACTATATTCTTCATTCTTTTATTCACTTAAAAAGAACCCGGACCAAGAATGATCCTGTAGAAAGTCATTTCAACTGATACATTACTTCACTTAGTTCGCTTTCCACAGCTTCTAACACATTCCCACTCGCAATTGTGCTTCTGTGCCGAGGCGTAATGCAAGGGTAAAATTTGAAACTTTATGGTAGTAAAATTTGTCTTTTGCTTGTAGTGCACTTTTGAGTTTGGAGTGGTAAACTCGACGACTTCTCAGTGATCCATTGCACTGGTGAACCGTCAAATTTCCAGTCGTAAACTTTTCCACTTCTATTGGTAGTTGTCAATACATTTTCTTGCGGTAAATCTTATCACTATATATTTATATACCTTCAGTTTGCTGTGGTAAACATTACTTCTACTCATTAGTTAATTTCACCACTTTCTATCTTCCGCTATTCAATGATATCTTCTTCAATCACATTCCATAAAGCATTTCACTATACACCCACCCATATATGGGTGGGATCATCCAGGTAGGATGATATCTACAAGGGCAAAAGGAAACTGAATCCTAAGCCCTTTTGTCCTTGTAAATAAAAACGAAAGAATTTGGAATTGCTTTTTAATATTCTTTCGGAGATTCTGAATAATCTTGTTATCGTTTAATAGTTACTTTGGTCGAGAATTAGAATCTTTTCATGCATTAAAGCCCTTTCTCTCGGGTTTTAATAGGCAATAAAAAAAATAATATTTCACCTTAAATATTCATATTTCGGTTACTGTAAAATAAGGCAATCAACTTCAACAAGCCATTATGGGAAACTAAAGGCACGCCCCCGATCGTCTTACGTCTGGTTGGATTATAATTTATCAGTGACAGGCAATGTTGTGGAATCCGGCACGCTTATTACTGCTTCTGTACCGTTTGAGAACGTTGAATAACCCATCGGGTACAAAATATATGCATTTGTTTCAAAAGTAGCATATGTGTTCGGGATTGATAGAAAGGGTTCACTTCAAATTAATATTTTCGAGGTTAAATTAGGTTTAAGCGCCCTTTTGAACTGACTTTGTCAAGACGCAAACGCCACCTGACGGCAATAATCGGTAAAATTCCATCCAGACAAACGTTTTAAAGTACGGCTGAAGATTATTTTTGCCTCTCCCATTCCAGCCACACAGATATATATCCCCATCTTTACCCATTAGGTTTAAGTATGTACTCATGTGCGTAGTTAACTGTAAGTAGAAAAAAATGAGTGAATTCCCGAACCGGACAAATAAGATACCTCGGGTAAGAGATTGTACGGTTGGAAACATGAACAAATAATAAATGGTTGTGCCTAAGTTAGTGCACATACGGCTGCGAAGAGAAAACATAGGAGCGTTTATTTGCCCATCAACTAAGTGTACTACACCGAGAGGTTGCTTATCATCGATTTTAATTAACATAAATGTTTCGTCTCAATAAATAATAACTATAACATCTATATATGTAAATAATTATATATACACTTAGACATTTTAGTGGTGTATATAGCTGTTTCTACTGTACGGACTCAGTGTGAGTAAAATTATCACCATATCACAACTACTCGACTCGTGGGAGAAGAAATAGAGTAATAAAAACCTAGAATATACAAAACAATTACACTATATATATATATATATATATATATATATATATATATATATATATATATATAATACTGGTAATTGATTTGTTCCTTGGGAATCTGATATGTAGCAGGAATATGAAGACCCAGGTGATTATACTAATCATTTATTGGCCGGACGTTTCGGACCTTTACTAGGACCATCTTCAGCGACTGTGTCGACTAATCACCTGGGTCTTCATATTCCTGCTATGTATATATATATATATATATATATATATATATATATATATATATATATATATATATATATATATATATATATATATATATATATATATATATATATACCGGGTGTCAGAAAAGTTACTATGCAATAGAAAAGACTTAAGTAAAGTTTTAATAAAAGTCGAAGTTTTATTTACGATATTGCAGTTTCCCCTACAGTGATTGCTGGAAATGTTCCCCAACGGCTTGAAGCCAAGTCTCCACACATCGTTGCATACTCGTATTATCGAACACATTCTGGAGGTTTTCGGAGGGATCTGTTCGGTATGTCGTGTAATTATTGTTTTAGACTCTTTCAAATTATGTGGATTGTTCTGGTGTACACATCCCTTTAAGGTACCCCAGAGATAAAAAAAAAATCCAGCGGGTGCGTAGTCCAGAGACCTAACATGCCAGATTGCACGGGAGATTATGCGATAAGCAACGAATCCTTTGAAAACCTGTAGCGATGCTCGGGCCGTGTGTGCACTTGCCCCGTCTTGTTTAAAGCAGTCTTCTTCACGCTCACCTTCATTCAGCTGGTCTATGAATGGTTCCAGAATGTGAGTGCGGCAACGTTTTGCGTTTATGGCGTCCTCGGAAGAAAAATGAGCAATTGGTACGCGTACCATTTAAAGCTAACTATAACCAAACTTCTAATCGTGTATAGGAAATTCTTTGAGTTCATGAGGGTTTTCAGTGCTCCTTAGACTAGTGTTTTGGCTCCTCTTCTTTGAGTTCATGAGAGTTTTCAGTGCTCTGGCTCCTCATATACCCGGAAAGATGGAGTCGTGGCTCTTACGACGTACGCTGACTTGCCTTCAGGCCTTTGGGGGGACATTTCCAGCAATCACTGTAGGGGAAACTGCAATATCGTAAATAAAACTTCACTTTTATTAAAACTTTACTTAAACCTTTTCCACTTTACAGTAACTTTTCGGACACCCTGTATATATTATTAAATTGTTTTATTATAATTTCGTCTCCTGTTAACTATTGTCCACTGCAACTTCTCTGACTACTCTTATTTTCTTTCGTGCATTTTTGACGTGTGAGGAGTAATAATTTTCACATTTTCCCTTCCACACATTGGAACAAATTTTATTGTTATATAATTGTAAATAATTAGAATATATATGAATAAAATACGTTATAGATAGAGACGCTTGTTATTAATTGCGGATCCTTAATAGAGGATTGGGAATGGTTGCCATGACGACTATCAGGGGTTCTTCGGATGGCTTGCATGACGTCAAGGGTAGTATGGTCGGTTCTTTGATATCCTCCAGTTTTCTCTCCTGTTTATACCCCGGGAAAGAGGTCCGTGGGATTGGGGTAAGTTCTCTTTATAGAAATTTTGAGTACACTTTTTATGAATTTAAAGTAATCTTTGTACGAATTTTGAGTACACTTTTGTTAACTTTGAGTACTCTCTCTTCGAATTTTGAGTACTCTTCTGTGAACTTTGAGTTCTCTTTATACATATTTTGAGTACTCTTTTATGCATTTTGAGAATTCTTTATACGAATTTTAATACTCTTTTTTACGAATTTTGAGTACTCTGTATACGAATTTATTGCTACAGGGTGATCATCTTCGATTGTTAAAGTTTATTTCTCTCTCTCTCTCTCTCATAAAGAAAGTAGAGGGAGAGGTGACGCCCCCTTGTTGCAGGAAGAGAGCTTGTGTGTAGCTTTGACTTTTCGAGCTATGTCGGCGGGGGTACCTCTTCTGGGTACCCCTGATAGGGCTTCCCTTGTCAATTTGGTCGAAAACGAGATTCCAGACTAAGTGCGTCATTCCTTCCTTTTTTCTACTCTATCCCTATATTTTTTTACTTTTATCCTATCTCTTCCACTTATACAAAAAGAAAAAAAAGCCTACTCCTATCATGTCACTCTTTCCCTTTTTTCCCTCTATCTACATATAAGGACCTGGCAGCTACCTCATGCGTCAGAAGAGAGGCTTTGGAACCTCTATAAACAACGCCAATCGACGCTCACTGGTTGCGAGAGACTAGGACTAGAGGTGTCCTAGGCGTTGGGGCACGATGAATGGGATGAGGGTAGTGCCCCTTTAACCCCTTCCCTGGCGCGTAATTATTGATCGTTCCCAGTGCCCGTTGACGGGTGCCTCTGGTAGCATCGGTCCGAGGTGACGGCCCTTTGTTCCCAGGTTGGTTGCCAGGCCAATAAAAAGCCTTGGGTCGAGTCTCTTGGTGGGGCGGGATATCCATTGAACGCTGCTCCGAGATCCTGGCCGTTGTGAAGGGAACTAGTAGGAGTTTAGTAAGGGGCGTGTTTCGTTGCTGTTCACCTGGTGACAAATCGATGGCCCCTTCGGGGACCGTCTGTGCTGCTTGGTTGGGAACCACGGCACGCCGAGGCTTGACGACTCGGTCGGACGAACAGCAGCACATGGAGCGTGCCTTCTGGAAGACTCCGAAACGACTCCGATCAATAGGTGGGAGCGACTCACGCGAGGAGAACTCATCAACCCCCCTTTTTATCATTGATTGGTCGCAAAGTATTGAAAGAGAGAAAGTGTTCAAAATGACTGGCAAGAAAGGACCAGGAGCTCTATAATACACGTGCGCAATATGCCACATAGATAAGTGGTGCGTGGACTTTCCGGAGGGGTGTTTTTCAAAATGCCATCCTGCCAGTTCCTGCACCGACTGTATTCTAAACGGTCAAATCAAGGAGCTAAAAGAAACATGCAGGGCTTCCGAGGAAAGATCCAGGAAGTTGGAGGAGAAAATAAACAGCCTCGAATTAGAACACGCCGGAGTGATTTGGAGGCTAGAGGTCAGAATAGCAGAGCTAACGTCAAGCCCTGTAGTAAACACTGCATTTGCAGTATTACCCCCAGAACTAGGTCCACATGCTACGGATAAACCCTCAAAGAAAAATAAAAGGAAGGGAAAGAAACAGTAAGAAGAGAAAGTTGAAACAGAAGATAAAGTAGAAGCTGAAAAAGAGAAAGTTGAAGCAGAGGAAGAAGAGATAAAAACAGAAGAGTATATAACAAAGGAAAATAGGGGGGGAAAGATGAATAAGAAAAAGAAGAAAAATAAGATGAAGAAGAAAGAGGGAACCGAGAGTTCGCTTCCGCAAGGAAAGCCTCAACCGTCTGCACGGAAATGCCCGAGGGTTACCCTTGTGGGCGATTCCCAAGCACAAAGTTTTTAGCCCCTGCTAGTGGCCCGCCTTTGCACTAGTGTGGAGGTATGCTGCTAGCCAGGACGATGAAACCACCACATCAGGGTAGAGGCTGAGAAATCTCAGATCTCCGAGAATTCAGTCGTTGCCATGAAGGTGAGTGGCAATGACCTTTACCGCCGAGGAGGCAAAGTAGGCCCCAGCAAAAAAATTCTCAACACGGTCATGGAAGCCGTGGACGACTGCGGATTGAGAACTCGCAAACGGGTCGTTGTAGGAATGCTTCCAAGAAGAGGTCCTAGCCGAAAATCTCACTCAAGGAACGTGACTTTGAACCAGCGCCTGTCCGACCTCTGTACGGCGGAAGGGGTCTTCTTTCTGGAACCTTACCGCACCTTTTACGGTCGAAACGACCTTTACCAAAAGGACGGAGTGCACCTTTCATTCAAGGAAAAGGTTGTACTCTGTAACTTAATCCAGGATGTCGTAGAGCGGACGCAGAGGAGCGTCCGACCCAGAGTGAAGGCGAACATAAAACAGTATGCCCGTGTCCCTCCTGGAACGACGTTCTTAGATGTGGCAAAGAGGGGTACTGCCACACAAAAGAAGCCGGGAAACGGAAGAGCGTAGGGAGTCTTACACTGGGGGACTCCCTCAAAGTTCTTCTGTTCAACGCTAGGTCAATCAGGAATAAGTTTTTTTGAGCTCTGTGGCCTCGTAGCAACAGAGGAACCTGAGATGGTGGCCATAACGGAGACGTGAATTAAAACCTCAAGCCGAGATTTTGAAGATGAATTCACGTATCCCGGTTCCTAGCTCTTCCAGAAAGATAGGCCAGACAGAGAAGGTGGCGGTGTGATGTTTTATGTCAAGGATACTCTCAACTCGACGGATTGCAACATCGTATCCGACCATGAACTACTAGGTGTTGACCTAGAGATAGGTCCTGCCAAATATAGGACCCTGGTGTTTTATAGACCTCCTGCGCAACTCGTTGAAAAGGACAGAGATCTGTACCATCTACTAGGAGAACTTGTCGAGGACAGAGTGTGTATCGTCATGGGAGATTTCAACACACAAGTTGACTGGGAAACCAGAGAACCCTGTGGCGAGAACGCACTACTCCTGGAGTTCACGAACAACGAGTTCCTCACTCAATCGGTGAGAGAGCCAACGAGAGGAGACAATATCCTCGACTTGGTTTTCATCTCTGAGGATGAGATCGTTGAGGACCTCTCTGTTGTCGAAAAGGGCGGTGGCAGTGACCACCGACTAATTAGATTTGTAGTCAAAGTCCCCAAGGCAGAGCCTGCAACTATTAAATCGAGGAAACTTGATTTGAGAAGAGCAGACTTTGCAGGTCTACGCGCGGGACTGACTGACGCGAGCCTAGAAGAGTGCGAGGCTGTTAAGGACTCTTGGAACAGTCTCAAAACCACATTCATGGGGCTTCAATCGTGTTTCATCCCCCTGAAATGCCCCCGTCGGTCCTTTGTTCAACTAAAGTGGCTCAATCGAGAAATCGGGCAACTGCTTAGGGAGAAGAGAAATGTGTCCTGACAATCGAAGATCTCGGGTGACTCTGACGAATACCAGAGGCTAGCCAGGAGAGGGAAGTCCAGCATAAGGGCGGCTAAGCGGTCTGAGGAACTCCGAGTTGCGAGCCTCTGTAAAGAAAATCCCAAGGAGTTCTTTGGATATGTAAACAGCCGTAAACCAATCCGTCGAACGATTGGCCCTTTGAGGAATGAGGGGGGACATTAAAGCATTAAGATGCAGAAAATGCTAACCTCCTCAACGACTACTTTTCTTCAGTGTTTACTGAAGAGTGTGGTCCCATTCCCCAGCCGATGGATTCCTACTCGGGGAAAAATCTGGAGGTACTGGACTTCACCGAAGGAGAAATAAAGAAAAAGATCGCTGACCTAAAGACGAATAAGTCCCCTGGACCGGATGGGTTTTTATCCAAGGTGTTCAAGGAAGTGTGCGATGAAGTATCACGACATCTGTGCGCTATCTTTAACATGTCAATCCGGACCGGATGCGTTCCTAGAGACTCGCGTGAAGCGGAGGTGACTCCTATCTTCAAGAAAGGAGACCCCAGCCATCCGTCAAACTACCGACCTATCAGTCTGACTTCGATAGTCGGTAAACTCATGGAAAGCATCATGGTGGACAAAGTGACGTCGTGTTCAGAGTCAAACCTGCTACTAGGGAGTTCCCAGCACGGCTTCCGAAGGCAACGGTCATGCCTGACGAACCTTGTGGAATTCTTCCACTTCGTTTTCAGTGAGCACGATCGGGACAAGGCGGTGGATGTGGTCTACCTAGACTTTCAGAAAGCCTTTGATAAGGTACCACACCGCCGCCTTCTCCAGAAAGTGCGAGCGCTTGGCATAGACGGAAAGGTAGCCGGCTGGATCGAGAACTGGCTAAGTGGCAGACGGCAACGGGTGGTGGTAAATGGACGGTCTTCTAAGTGGGTGCCCGTTACTAGCGGGGTGCCTCAAGGTTCTGTCCTGGGACCACTACTATTCATCATCTACGTCAACGACATGGACGGTGACATGGTTGCCAAGATTTCCAAATTTGCCGACGATACCAAACTTGGTATGAACGTTGCAAAGGTTGGAAATACTGCCCGCCTGCAGGAAGATCTTGGGAAGATTGGGGAGTGGTCGGACACGTGGCAAATGCCTTTTAACGTGGGGAAATGCAAAGTAATGCATATCGGCCACGATCGGGACAAGGCGGTGGATGTGGTCTACCTAGACTTTCAGAAAGCCTTTGATAAGGTACCACACCGCCGCCTTCTCCGGAAAGTGCGAGCGCTGGGCATAGACGGAAAAGTAGCCGGCTGGATCGAGAACTGGCTAAGTGGCAGACGGCAACGGATGGTGGTGAATGGACAGGCTTCTGAGTGGGTGCCCGTTACTAGCGGAGTGCCTCAAGGTTCTGTCCTGGGACCACTATTATTCATCATCTACGTCAACGACATAAACGGTAACATGGTTGCCAAGATTTCCAAATTTGCCGACGATACCAAGCTTGGTATGAAAATGCAAAGGATGGAAATACTGCCCGCCTGCAGGAAGATCTGTGGAAGATTGGGAAGTGGTCGGACACGTGGCAAATGCCTTTTAACCTGGGGAAATGCAAAGTAATGCATATCGGCCACAGAAACCCCCAATCTCAGTATATCCTTAAGGGCACTGCTCTTGAATCGATTGACACTGAGAAGGACTTGGGTGTGACTATCACTAGCGACCTCAAGTTCTCGAAACACTGCATCGAGGCAGAGAAGAAAGCCCAAAGGATGTTAGGCTACATAAAGCGCCAGTTTGGATACCGTAACAAGGAGATAGTACTTTGTCTGTACAACTCCCTCGTTCGGCCGCACCTGGAGTATGCCGTACAATTTTGGAGTCCTTCGTTTCGAAAGGACATCGCAAGGTTGGAACGCGTACAAGCTAAGGAAACCAAACTGATTCCCTCTATCCGACATAAAAGTTATGAGGATAGACTAAGGGAATTAGATCTGTTCTCGCTGGAAACCCGTAGACTGCGTGGTCAGCTCATCGAAGTTTTCATAATACTTCGAGGGTTCGACAATGTTGACTACCGGGATATTTTCACACTGAGTGAGAACAGAACGCGCAATCACGGCTTCAAACTTGAACTGAAGCGTTACAACCGCAATCTGTGTGGAAAATTTTTTCACCTACAGTATCTGCGGTAAGTGGAACGCACTTCCAGTGGAAGTTGTCAACAGTGAATCTGTTTACCAGTTCAAGTCAAGACTAGACAAAGTCTTGAAAAGTGGCCGTTTAGAGAAGCAAAACAATTGAGCAGCCATGTGCCCGCTCGATTGCTAGTCGAAAGGTACCCTCTTTGAATGGACCGTAAGGTCTCCTAGAGTGCTCTCTTTCCTTGTAAAACCTTATAATAAGAGAAAGTGAGGCGTTTCTCTACAGAACCGGGGACTGCAATACAAGTTCGGCGGAACCGATTGCGGATATAGGCTTGAAGGAAAGAGGAAAAGCCGCGACGAAGGACAGGATACATGAAGCACTCTACAAGTGAGGAATCGCGAATGTGTTGGAAAAGGACACACTTAATTTTTCTTAAATTTGAAGTGCAATAACAACGAGGACGAAAGTTTTAAGAGATATGTAAAGAAAGGAGTGAAGATAAATAGAGGAAGTAGAAATGTGTAGGAGATACGCGGAGGTAGTCCTGCAGGCATTAGGACCGAGAGGGTGCGCCTTTCATCGAAGTTTCAGTTTAGCAGGCCATCATACTCCTGCTGTACCATCGACCTAGTTGCCGAGGCAACGAGACACAGAAAGGATCGCGGGCTTGAGGTGTTCATTAGTGTTGAGTGCGGTCCAGGCATTGGTTGGAATAATTTAGGGCGGGAGTGATGGAATCATGAGGTTGATTAAGTGCTGGTAAAGAGGAGTGGGCAATAGATAGTTTGAAGTGTGGACAGATTGCCACTCAGAGGATACGGAAGATTGGAAAGTGGTAGAGGGGAAACAGGGACAGAAGTTGTCATGGCAACCAGCTCTGTTACCTCTTTGCCAGCCATCCCTGCGTTTGAAGTCACCCGCAGGGTTTTCATTATTATCATTTACTTAAACCTAAGAAGTGAAAACCACAGATGGTTGGACCTGAAACGTTTAAAAGAGGTTTATAAAGAGAGTTGCGTTAATGGAAGTGAAAAGGTGTTGTAGATACATGCCCAAAAAAGTGCAAAGAGGAGACTACTTGTAACATGTAAAATTGAGAGGCAGCAAGCAACCTTCGGCAAAAGGTGAATGACTTCAAACTCGTGAAGGAACGAATCTTGAGGATCAGAGGTTTCAAGTGTGAGCTTTCGGTACTGGAGTGATGGAACTCTAGGAATAGGTGTAAGTAACAAAATTAGAGCGAGTGCATAGGGGTGAGGGAATTTAGGGGTCCTTCCAGATAGCAAATGGTGCCAACAAAAACGAGGAATACCCTGGAGAATATGAAGATGGGGAGGAATGCTCGAGCTCTATCCTAGGGCCATACCATTGAACTGACCGAACACATGGTTAAGGATTACAGGTCCAAAAAGAACCCTAGGCTTCCGGTAATTGGGAGCTTTGAAGCTATGGCTAGAGCCCCTACAGGGGCCAACAGACAATGATAGAACTTCACAAATGTCCTCTCGCCAAAGAGAAGATGAAGATCAGCGATAAGCGGGAACTTGATGTCTGGGTGTTTGTTGGTTCGTAGCGCCCATCTGGTGATTACCTTCAAAGGCGCAAGTAGCCGCAATCACTTTGTAGCCTAATGAAAGGAGATATGAAAAACAAATCGAATAAAACCAGTAAACCTCCCAAAACTAAAACTAACAAAAGCAAACCAAAGAAAAAAAGGGAACAAGAAACGAAACAAGAGCAAGAAGATGAAGGAGGAAGCTCGCTCAGGCGTCGAGAGAAGGCCCGCTTCTCCTTGCTGCAGGACCATGCAACCAACAGCAATGGAAGCTAGCCTCATCCAAGAGGTCAAATAGTTTACGTGTATGTGTGCACGGACCCATCCTAAGTACAATGGATAAGAGGTATAGCGACCCCACAGACGCCCCGTCCCGAGAGCTACATAGATATCTGGAATAATTTTCGTAGCCCTAAGCCCAATAGGATTAGAGTGTGACTGGCGTTTGTCGGCGGCATAGACACCGCTGTCGAGATTGGCCGCAGAGTCAGCGAGAGACGTTGGCAACTGAGGGAGACATCTGGCCCGCGCATACCATTGCATGATGCAGGGTGTACATCCCAGAGCAAGTGGCATGTGCATGGCATCAACAAATCGGCTCTGAATGGGGGGGGTGCGGAAAGCATCGGTCAAAAGACGGAAACCAGTGTGGTGGATTGAATCCAACCTCCATAATGTATACTCGGCTGCGGATGCGTAAAACTTGCATCCATACTCAAGCTTCGTACGAACCAAAGATTGGTCGAAAAGTAATGCAGTATCCCTATCAGCACCCCAATTTCTGCACGTCACCGAACGAAGAATTTCCATGGTGCGAGTACTGTGGGAGCATGAAACTCAATACGCTGTTATCACACGGAATTTCTCTAATCGAGACAGACCAGCGAAGTTGTGTTTAATTTGACGTGCTTTATCACTGTCTCTCCCCCCCGCCCAGTTTAATACCACTATGCCGCTCCCAGGTGGCAGCCGTGTCCATCTTTCCCCCTCTTGGGGTAGAAGGGAATCTCTCTTATTTCCCGTTCGCCTCGTCGATGCCCAAAATTATCAAGGTTCATGTTTGCTTAAGCGCCGCGTCCGATATCCCTTGGGAATCTCGCTTAACTCCCTTTCGCCTCGTCGATGCCAGAAATGATCAAGGTCCATGTTTGCTTAAGCCGCGTCCGATATCCTCTTGGGGCGCCCTCGTGTGCGCAGCCCCCTGTCAACCATAGCTCTGGCTCCTATTTAAGGTGATGCCTGCAAATCCTCAGCAGATAGAGAGAATCGCCGAAACATTTCAAGTAGTTTAGCCACCGACAGTGCAGCAGTTTTCTCTTTTTAAAATCTCAAGAGGGCGAGTTGGCATTTCCGCTGATGGGTCATGCATCTTCTGTATGGAATTAGCAGTCTTGTTACCATTGAAAATGTCGCTTCACATGTAGCTGAAGAGGCCCCAATAGTCAAGGCAGCACAGAGCAATATGTGCAGGTTTGGAAAAGGTGTTTTGGAGCTCCATCCGTGGAACCATTCCAGAAACTTGTCAAGGGCAATCCTGCTCTCCTGACATGCCTCTGTCTAGAGCTGCTTCTGAAGCCTGTTTCTAACAAATTTCACCTCGTGTCTAAGCAGAAATAAGTCAATAGTTTCTCATGATATTTTTACCATATCAGTAAGTGGTTGCGATTGGTCAAAATCAAGAAATATTTCAGAGAATGATAGCAAAGTAAAAATAGATGCCACTAACTTGCTGTTGCTCTAAGAGGAGGGCCTCTCCAACTCATTGGGGAGTAAATCCAGTATTTTAAAATATAAAGAGATGAGTGGTTGCTCTTCGTCTTGTCCGGTAGATGTGGTCACAATGAAGGAGTCCAGACTGCGAGGATGTTTTCGAACTCGTTTTGAAAGTTCGGAGCTGTTTTAGGTCCCTCAACATTTAAGCTGGCATGCTTCTAGAAGCTCTGAAAACTTCTCTTTAGTTCACATGTTGCTTATGATATGAACTGTTTCACTAACAATTTGGTAACCATTGGCGGCTGAGCACTCCCTGGATTGCAGCATATTATCTGCTGGTATTAATGCGCCAATACAGATAATACAAACCTCTCTTGGGATAAGAGCCTTTTCAACACAATAGCAGTCACCAATAAGTCAAAGGGACCACCCTCAGCTAAAAATCAAGTGTTGAGATGATAATGTTGTAGTTTTCCACAATAGTGTCAGTGCTCTTGAAATGCCCACTCCAGTGATGTTCCATTAGACAACCCAAAGGCGGAGCACCTGACTCGCTGTACATGGTACAAACTTTAAGTTTTGCCAAGAAGTCATTCAACTACTGACATACATCAAAAGCTTTTGCACCATGTCTACATTCTGACAAACATAAATAACAACAAGGTGAATTTGATGGGATATTTCTCTGAACATGATCAGAGATTCGACGTTGTACTTGTGAGTGCATGCCTAGCATGGCAGATGCCCCATCGTGACAATAAAAGCTTAAGATCGAAATCTTGCAACGCATCAGAAGGTGATCGGGATATAGGCTGCATCAAATCTCTCCAACTCATAGAGCCCAAGAAGAGTTTCAGTTGGTGGTCCATTAATTCTGACAAACCTGATCATAAAAGAAAAAAGCTCAACTCCACCCGAATCCCTGGTCTCATCACATTTAATGGTGAACAACCCCCCGTATTTGTTGTTTTGATCTCCTGTACAGCTTCCTCCCTCACCAACTACGCCATCATTCCAATCAGATCCTTTTGAAAATCTGTAGATATGTATTTTGCATTTTCTGCAATTGTTTGACTGATTTTAGCAAATTTTGCGTCTATATTCATGGTATATTCCATCATTTTCATAAATAATCCTGAATAAATTTAACCAATTTCTTTCTACTCCCTCTGAATGGGAGGAATTTTATGACTTCCAACACTCTGGAGAGATAGTATCTGTTATTTTTTACTCGGGTATCACAGACAGATTTGAGTGAACTACCTTCTTTCTCAAACTTTTTATGATCTGCCCATGCAGCCATAGCAATCATATGGGACTTTCATCCAGTAAGTTTAGAAAACCTTTTTTCCCTCTCAGTGGCATTTTTTCAGTTTTTTAAACCTTTCGTGGCATACAACTTATCTCAATCGTTACCAGCAAGATACTTACGGCAAAGATAGTAGAAGCAAGAGTCTTTTTCCACACAATATTCCAGCTAAAACCAGTCAGAATAGTACTATTTGTTTTGGATCGGGTGACTATTTTCCAAACATAGTCTTCGGTGGGTTCACTACACGAAGTTGAGCAGGATTATGATCACCAAGGTCAGATGGAGGCTGGTAGTGAGAGACGCCACCAGAATCAGGGGTAAACGAAAGCTTGTTTGAAGAGCAAGCATGCTGTTAAGAAAAGGGAGAATCAGTTGCAGTCACAATCGCTGAGACAACCTAATCAAAGAAAACTGTAGCTCTTTTGTCCTTTTGTCATTAAAGTAGGATCTTAGATTGTTTAAATTTAAATCCACAGTTTTTACTTGACCATTGTGGCATTAAAATATTTAACAATACAATAGGACTCTTATATTCATTTCATGTTCTTTTGCTACTCCACTTTTCGATCCTTTCACTATAATATATAATGTTTTACTCATTGCATGAGTTGAAAGACGTTTGCATACATTGGATTTACTATAATATATATTTGTTACTTACCCCTAAGTTGGTTGTAGAGTGAAAATTCAAAGAAAAGAAAAAGTAGTTCTTTGCTTAGGCCCAGAAATCAAAACAATAACATTTGTAAAACTGCCATATGAGCGATTACTGGTGAGATTTAGTGAATTTTTCATTTTATCCACACCTAAAAAATTCCATCATGATATATAAGGGTTCGGTTTCGCTTAATTAAAATGTCTAAAGTTGGGAATGGAGTGATAAGA
Source organism: Ceratothoa steindachneri (assembly GCA_963969495.1). NCBI lineage: Eukaryota > Metazoa > Arthropoda > Malacostraca > Isopoda > Cymothoidae > Ceratothoa > Ceratothoa steindachneri. The sequence continues at coordinate 50,668,063 of OZ018328.1, read as the reverse complement.
AAAAGCCACTTACCAGCGAGTTCGTTATTAGGTACCGCGTCTACCAAGCCAACAAATCTTTAAAGGTTTAGAGTCCAAAAGTCGCATATTGTTGTTGTAGTTTTTTAAGTTAATATTATAGGATATGGTATGATAATACATACAAACACGTATTTTTATCATAAAATTGGTAAATAGAATTTCAACAGTTTACCATGATTTGAGGATTGCCCTCTTGTGAAGATGATGTTTGCTACAAAATTATTGGAATGAAATCCCAGAATTGGCGATAAATTATTATAAATTTTGAGTGTATTTTAACTTATTGAAAACCAGAGGCAAAATAAAATTACAGAACTTTACTATGTAGTCAGTTTTCCAACTGGTAAGCAACCAGGCAGTTCACAAAACCACAGTGGTAATATGAAGCTGGTGTCATCGGCAAAACAACCTCCTACGGAAGACATCTGTGAGTAAATGGACTTGTTTGCTGTGTAATGTTCTCCCTTGTGTGTAATTGAAATCATATTATTTTTGTCCAAAAAAATTAGGGAAGTAATGAAATTTGAGGGGGGCTAAGCCGATCCATACCCCAAATCCATTCACCTTGGGGCTACGGGACTGCCTCCGAGTTGGCCCGGAGTCCGCGGCAAATTCCATTGAAGGAGTATGGCGTTCATGCATAGCTCGCAGAAGCTGCGTGAGCCGTGTTCGAAGAGAAGACTATCACTTGAATAACAGTACGTGTCTCGGAAGCAGAACACCAAGCACTGTTGGTCGTACAGGGCTCTGAAAGCGCTGTCGCCTTCGAGGACTTATTGTGGGAGGTTGGGCTCATCATGCTAGTCTTCCCCCCCCCCCAACTCAAAACCTTTGGTTAGCAGAACGACTTCAGTTACGGAGGCCCCTCGTTTGGAGGATCCCGCGTCTCCGAGTTGTCCAGCCTTGGAGGGGGACGTAGGAGCCAAATCTCATTTGGTACTGTCCTTATTTCGATGTACATCTTTAGGAGTCTCCGAGCAGGGCTTCATGACTCTTTTCTTGGGGGAGGTTGCCTCCTGCAATTTATACAGACTTCGGTGTAAAGCCGACTTTGCACGTTACAAAAGAACGATTTGTATAGCCAAAGTGGTGGCGGTACTAGCACCTCCAAAGCAGTAGTACGAATGTATTACTAACTGGCACGCACCAACTCAGTGACTCTGTCACTATTAAACGTGATGAAGAGTATAATTGTGGGTTTTGAGCCCAACTCTTTCCCTGTTTTCTCATCACACGTTCAAACTCGACCGCTCCTTGGTCAGCCAGCTTTTCTTTAATGTCTTCCTATGAGTAGACCACGAGTTCCTCCGCATAAACCACCTCTTTCACAAAATTAATGGTAGAGTGCGAAGCTGCACTTACCAACGATCCATTGAGTGTCCGAAAGGCGCTAATCATGAACGCCTGAGAAGGTCCGGCGCATTCGCCAGTAGGACCCCGTCCGAAAAATTTGTCCCTTTCTGCTCTCTACCAGCCAGCCTAGCTATTGTTCTCCTCTAATGGAAAATATGGCCTTTGGCCAAGCTGCTCTCATCAGTGGAGCGAATAAGTAAGAAGATTTTGAAGCCAGCGGGCTGGAAAATGCCAGGTGGTTTCTAAAAGAGAGGCTTTAATGTAATCTAGTCTCTGCTCGCGGCACTTGCGACTTTGCTCTTCGTCTGGACTTTCACGCCAGATGACGCCACGGTGACGGACGTGCCTTTCTCTGCCTGGTTGCATGTTGAAACAGCAGCGGACCCTTCCATCCTCGGAGCCCACGCGGGGGAAAAGAAGCCCTTGCCTTCTTTAATTTCTTCCTTTATATAGGAGGGCGAGGAGTTAACTCGCTTTACATCTCCCTCAGTGAACCCGCTTCTGACCAGCCTCGGCCATATCTTTCTCCGAAATGGATAAAATCTTGACCGTCAAAGAGGCACCAGGCAGAGGATGGGTCCCTCCTCGCCTTGTCAGTCATCAGGTGTTTGTGCTGCACGATTGGGAGCTTGCACGGCGATTGACTCAGGTTCTGTTGACGTGGCCATGCTTAAGTTTACCCCCATGGAATACCCTCTCATATGGGATGAGGGCACCTTCGTGACCATGCCTCAAAAGCAGTATAAATTTCATCCTTAGGGTGAAGAATAACATAATGAAACGTGATGGTCCCGATGCACAGCACAAACGGAAATCACAGCGGTACGCCTTCCTTTGAATCGGTATGTAGGCTAACCATTTTATTAGGTCGATGGTGCTATATATCTTATAGGTCGATATCTTATTAACAATTCTTCAACATTGGGTAATGGATACGCATCCAAGTAAGTAAATTTGTTAATCGTTTGTATAATCAATTATTAACCTTTTCTTTGATTGACTTGACACAATATGAACTTGAGTTAGCCAGAGAGAGGTGCTCGGTTCGATGATGTCTTCCTTGAGCATGCACGCTACTTCAGAACGAATAAATTATGAGTAAGACATTTAAAATTGGCGTGACTTCGTATATGACTGGCCTGCAGTCAGATGATAAGTTGGTGAAAACTCTTGGAGGATCCGTAATCATAGAAGCCAGCGAGCACACTTTGAAGTCAAGTTGAGGACCTCCAAAGTTTAGCTTAAAGGAGAAATGTTTACTTAAGAAGGGGATTCCTAAAATAATGTCAGTGCAACATTCAGATAAACCAAGCAAACGTACTGCCCGGTACTCACGGATTCCGACTTTTATGCTAACCTCACAACATTTTATGGCTTTTACCATGATGGATGATATTGAGGGTGATGCCTTCCAGTACCCTTGTTTCATCAATCTCTGCTATTATGGTACTGTACAGCATTCTTTACTTTTCTTTCCTATTCTGTCTTACAATCTCCTGTTTTTTCTTCAATGTGGTTTCAGCAGGCTAATGAAGAAGATTTGATTGTCTGGTGGATTTTCCTGGAGGTTGTTCTTCTCTTTGCTTCTCTTTTTTCTTCGTTGAAAACCCACTGCTACTGTTCACTTTGGATATGGCGTCCTTAAGGGTTACTTGTTTGCCTTGCTCAGATGTGATGGCTCTATCTGAGTGGACCTTTTATTTCCATCTCATTTACCTCCTTTATGGGATTTAATTCTTTTCATCAAACCTTAATTTTACTTTTACTCGTCCTAATGGCTTGTGATGTTGAGTTGAATCCTGGCCTACGGAGGCAGCCTGCTAAAAGTTGCCGTATACTATATTCAAATATCCGTGGACTTCATAAGAATCTCAAAGATCTTACGATGGCTGCTACCAATCATGACATAATTTTCTGTTATGAAATTCTGGTTTCTAACTATATAAATACTTCAGAGCTGCTTATATCAAATTTTAATAAGCCTGCCCATATACGAAGGGACTCTTTTCCTCGAACCGGTGGTATGTGTGTTACATTAAATCTGGTTATAGTGCACAACACTTAACCAGATTTTGCTGCTACTGCCACGAGATGCAACTAGTAAAAGACTCCAGCAAATATCATAACCATTACATTTTTGGACTTTATAGAAACCTTGATGCCAACAACGACTTGTATGACTGCCTGCTTACTGTCATGGCGTCAATAAGGTCTGTTGATGTAAAGGTATCCTTCATTTTTGTTAGAGACTTAAACGCTCATCATCAAAATTGGTCAGGTTCTGTATCACCAACCAATCGAAATGGTCATGCAGCTCTGGATTTCCTTAACTTATCTGGTTGTGAACAGCTGATTCAGGGTCCTACACACAATTCTGGGAACCGCCTGGACATTGTCTTGATTGACATACCAAGAGTTGTCAGGGCTTCTGTTCTCGCTTCTTTAGGTACCTCTGATCATAATGCCATCAATTGCAAAATTTGTTTTCAATTCACTGTTCCTGACAGGACCATCTCCCGTCAGGTATATCTCAAATCTCGAGTCAATGGGAACAATGTATGCATGGAAGTTGACCATATTCAGTGAAATACTATTTTTAATTCTAATGACCAATTATTAGCTCTAAATACTTGTCTTCCTAATATTGCTATAATGGCAAGACTACCAGGGAAGTTTATTATATTAAAATGTTCTCCAATCAAATAATCAGGATGATTTAATCAATGTATATATATATATATATATATATATATATATATATATATATATATATATATATATATATATATATATATATATATATATATATGGGTGAGGACATATATATATATATATATATATATATATATATATATATATATATTCAAATTGTAACCCAACTCAACATAAACAGAAAACCAACTTTACTTTCAAAATATATTCCACAAAAATCCCTCTAGTAAAAGATTTTCATTTACACCAACACACACAAACGAACGAATGCCTTTAGCTGCCCACTTTGAAGCAGTCACCCACCCACTAGGGCTCCACTTTACTTCGAATTAAGATCCCAATCCACAGTCCATCATAGTTACCATACCTTAGTTACCTTACCTCACCTCACCTTACATTTCACTCTATAATTTTCACTACTTTCATACATTTCATTACGTTAGGTTATTTTTCACTTCATTCTTCACAAGTCAACCATACTATCCTACACTTCCCATCCTTTTTACAAGTCAATTATACCTGTAATACCATCCTATAATCTCATCCTGCAATCCATATTTCAATTATATTTGCGTTGTATTCCTTAAAAATTCTCAATTTAATTATCTCATTCAGTCGTATAATTGTAATTACCGCTTACTTTTCATTTCCTAATTCAATTTTCTCATTGTGCATTCGTTGATTTTATAAATATATATTTTGTTTATCGTCCATTTTCTTATAACCATGCCTTCGAAGTTTTCCAAATTTAGTTCACGTCATTCGTTAGGCCTAAATATTAGCAGACGACTATTCCATCCAATTCAAAAAATTTATGGTAATAGTTTTCAAATAGATATCTAAGCTGATTTATTAACTAGAATGAATCCCACTAATAACCAATGCCATAAAAATTGTGCCCAGAATTTAATAATCTCCCGTCAATCAATAAATAACTTCAAACGTTAAAATAACACTAGTCTGCATTTTGTAATTTTTATTTTTATTCATAGATATGATCTTAAATATTCTTGGGTTGCTGATTTAAAATATATAAACCATTTTTTTCTATCACGTAAGGATTTTAAATAAAATACAAATTAATTATAACAATAAATGTGCATTTTTAATATAGTTACTTATTTAAAATGAATAAGAAATCAAGGATAAGTACATTATTTCAGTTTCAAGAACATATGTATGTATACCAAATCAACATGAAATAAATCACGGTTATCATGAAATGAATCAAAATCATCAACATCAAATCAAATGAATGTAAAAAGAAAACATGTTCTCATGGTTAGCCTACATACCGATTCAAAGGAAGGCGTCCTGCTGTGATTTCCGCTTGTGCTGTGCATCGGGATCATCACGTTTCAATGACCAGCAGTAATCCGCCATCATGCTGATATTCCATTTTCCCTGGTATCGAGTTTCCATGGTGCAAATATCCTGATGGAAACGCTCTCCTTGTTCCTCACTGTAGTTCTAACAATTCGTGGGAAAATAGTCAAGATGTGAGTGCAAAAAGTGCATCTTTACACTCTTCCAAGACCCAAGTTGCTGGAAACTTGAAATTAGATCGTGGATCATTTTTTCATATTCTGGGGAGCGGGTTTTTCCCAAGAAGTTATGGACAATCTGTTTGAAGGAAAAACAGGCATTCACCTCGCCACCTGCTAATGCTTCCTGAAAATGCTTGTCCTTCATCAATTCCCGAATCTGAGGGCCAACAAAGATTCCTGCCTTTAGCTTGCCTTCACTTACACGAGGAAACTTTGACTCCAGGTTCTTGAAAGCAGCTCCATTCTTGCTCAAGGCCTTCACAAAATTTTTCATATGCCCTAATTTGATGTGGAGTGGTGGTAGCAGAATTTTCTTGGGGTCAACTAGTGGCATAGCTCTCATGTTGTGATTTCCGGGTAAAAAGCTGGTTCTTGGTGGCCAGTCCTTTTTTTCATAGTGGTGGCTGTCAGCCCTACTATCCCAGAGACATAAAAAACAGGGATACTTGGTGTATCTCTCTTGAAGACCTAGTATGAGAGCAATAACTTTTAAATCCCCACAAATGAGAAAATTGTGCTGATGGTACTTGATTGCAGTTATTAGTGTTTTCAAATTTCGTAGGTTTCGGACATTTAGATACTATGGCCAATTGGCACAGATGCAGCTGTGTTGTCATTGTAGAGAAGAACAGCCTTTAAACTTCTGTTAGAAGAATCAATGAAGAGCCTCCATTCATCTGCTTTTACGGCATCCCCATGTGTTCGATAAGGCCAGAAATATTTGAACAGAAACTAAAGAATCCTCTTTCTTAAAGAACTGAATGAATTCGCTTCACGATGACGGTACCAAGCGAATGTTGTTCCAGAAGCTAGAAGTATGTGTTCCTCAGTCTAGAGTCAAGTAACTGTGCACTTTCTGTTGGAAGATTAAGGTCTCGCACCGGGCCGTTGAGCTTATGGGAAGGGGGGTATATCCTTATTATATATCTTATTTATTTATCCATATTATTCTTGGTTTTCACTTTATCGAATCTATTTTACTTCTTTCTTGAAATTCCTTTTATTTTTAGTTCCCCCTTCAAACATTTGTCTTCCATTTATCTTGACAAATATATCCTTGTTGGCTGGGTTGATTTCTTAATCTTCGTTTTTCTTTCTTGATGCTTTTTCACATTCCTTCCCTTTATCTTGATGTGATGATTTTTTCTTGATTCTTGCTGAGTTAGTCCTTGAAGTCGTTTTCTTCCGTTTTTGTTTATTGAGGCGATCCATTTATTTTGAGTCTTGATGAATTAGTCCTTGAAGTCGTTTTCTTCCGTTTTTCTTTCCTGATACGCTCCATTTATCTTGAGTCTTGATGAGTTAGTCCTTGAAGTCGTTTTCTTCCGTTTTTCTTTCTTGAGGCGATCCATTTATCTTGAGTCTTCTTGATTCTTGATGAGTTAGTCCTTGAAGTCGTTTTCTTCCGTTTTTCTTTCTCGAGGCGATCCATTTATCTTGAGTTTTCTTGATTCTTGATGAGTTAGTCCTTGAATTCGTTTTCTTCCGTTTTTCTTTCTCGAGGCGATCCATTTGTCTTGAGTTTTCCTTAACTTCCGTTTTCTTCTTGAGATTTCTTATTGAAAGGTTTTGGACTTTTGAGTTTCGAACGCGGTACCGGTAGATGTAAACGCCAATACTCTAGCCATTATGCCACGGCTTAGTCCGTTTTGAGTTGGTAATTTAATGGGCTATTTATATTATCGAGTTGGAAGGGATTTTTCTCTGATACATTTTCGCACCCCTACAAGCTCAGCTTGGTGGAAGAGTTTGGGATCGTCATGTGTTGGTGGTTCATAGTCTACTTCCATCTGATTAGTATCACTAGTATCGGACTCTGATGAAATTTCTCATATCTCAGGTGGCACAGGCACAGGTGTATCATCTGAGTGTGGAACAGCCCTTATTGCTGAAGGAATATTTGGGTATATTATGCGATCTTTAGTCTTCTTTTTGAATCGAGATACTTTAGTCATACAAAAGTAGCAGTAATCATGGTGATTCTTCTGCTTTCGCCCTACCATTGGTACTCCAAAGGGCATACATTTAAGTTTTCCAACTGACCACATTTGGAGCTTACTGGTGCAACTCTTGCAAGCTTTGTGTGGGGCAAATAGATTGTCTTGGTCTCCTAATCTGCAGCCAAAATAAGCTAAATAACAACGCTTCAAGAAAGGAGTAATATTGCTCCGGGAATCTGAAGGGGTAAATTGCCCGCAGACATAGCAAAATATGTCTGCTGAATATATACAGCCTCTAGAGATATTCACAATTTAAAAATAAAGAAAAATATATTAGCAATATTAGAAATATATCCATAATATATATATATATATATATATATATATATATATAGAGAGAGAGAGAGAGAGAGAGAGAGAGATAAAAAATATTTAATAATGTAAACATATTATATATATATATATATATATATATATATATATATATATATATATATATATATATATATATATATATATATATATATATATTTACTTATGCTATACAAAAATAGAAAATAACGTCTCCGTATTACTCGACAACGTGATGTGATAAAGATGAATAAAAAACAAAGTAAATCACCATTTTTCATATAGATTTTGAAAAAGATGTCATAGAGTCAATTAAAAAAATCATGCAGACTAATGTAATTTATCGAACTCCGCGCGTCATTTTCCTGCTATCCTCGTTAGAACAGCATTTTGATTCACGTGTTCATTTTTAATATCGCGTGTTATCTATAGCATCCTTCTTCCAATTGTCATAATTCATATCATATTAATTGGATACTATCCCCTATATACAACGAGTGAACAATTTCTTTTATTTATCATAATTATTTTTCAATTCTTCACATTCCTGTGCTCGTGAATAATTTACACACACACGCGCGCGCACACACACACAACCACAGCTACTTTACTCACATAAACACATTCATTCAACCAGCACAAGTATACATAAAGCATAGTGACTATGATGGAACAACCATAACAAATACGGACTTCTTTAGCTGCCAACTCGATCATCATAACCAACCAACTGCCTCGAATCCCCAGTCCACGCACAGGCAGCCAAATGCGTACCTCTCGCTTCCCGTGTATGATCCTGCAAACCCAATTGCATGGTTGGAAGTCTCGTCCCTCCTCTTTAAACCTCAGAGCATCACCGAAGAAGAGAAAATTGCAACAATAATTCAGCGTTTGCCCATAAGTATCTTTATACAATTCAGGTAAGTTCTAAATAACGGGGAACAGGCTGGTGTTCTAGACCGCCTGAAGGAGGCTTTCCTCAGCAAATACGACAGGTCCCAAATAGACGACCTAAGAGAGCTCCTGAGCGCTCAGGAAATGGGAGATGATAAGAGTCCTACTTCTTTCCTAACGCATCTGAAGGACTTTATGGGGGGAAAAGGTGCTCGAAACAGAACTTTTTAGCCCTCTCCTCACTGAGATTTTCATGAGAGGAGTCACAGAGGGAATCAGGCCACTGATCCTAGGCTCGAGCCCCACGAGCATTGAGAAGATTGCTGCAGGCGCAGACAAATTATACAAGAATGCTTATGTGAATTGGGGCAACGGCCAAACTCACGGCCCATTTAACAATAATCTTTCAAGTTCTCAGGTTCGGGGAACGGCTAGCTCTTCAGATGACCGGTCGGAACGTTCAAGTGTTCCATCTTCTCTATCGAGGGACCTTGAAGCTTCAATACGGAGGATGGAAGCCGACATCCAGCGGCTAAAGCTTCAGAAGGAATCACAGAGCGAGCACGGACACGGGTTTGGTGATTGGAGACGCAGGTCCCGCTCTGGTTCCCATACGAGAATCCAACGAGGGCATTCCACTGCAAAAGGTGAGAGGCAGCAAAATTCAACCTCATTCTTCCCCCTATCCTTATAATTTTCCACACCATCAGGATATATGCTGGTATCATCAAAGTTGCGGGACAACGCTGTACACTGCGCACAACCTTGTAGCCACCGTTATGCTTCTTCACATACTGAGCCAAGTAGTCTCCCGAAGCATAACGTTTCCTTTTCCTCTCATTCAACTCAGTGGTGCTAGAACCGCAACAAATATGGTGCACAAGCTCTAAAATGTTTGCAACCGTGCACATATCTGGAACCAGTACCTTCTTCTAACCTCAACCTTACAGTTTTTTCACCACCCAACTCAACCACTTTCTTCAAATCCTCAAACTTCAATTTCCCAACCCTCAAATTCTCGCATTGTTCTCACTCCAGCCTCTCAATCACAAACTTTAAACTAATAAGGCAAGGGATAAACGGGTCAACATCCCCTACCTACACCTAATTTCACTGATTCAAGGTAGGTTCTAACTTTTACATTCTGACCCACACTTAATCCTCACTTCATATCGAATCAGTTCATCATGTTCAGTTTAATATCATTCGGATACTGTTATGGCGCCTTCAATTCATTCAGCAGTCATACAGTGCTATTGTAACACGCCATCAATTCGTTCGGCACTCATACAGTGCTATGGCAACACAGCATTATTTCATTCAGCACTCATACAGTGCTATGGCAACACGCCATCAATCTATTCAGAACTTATACACAACTATTGCAACATGCCATCACTTCACTCACACACAGCTATGGCAACACGTCATCAGTTCTCTCGCGCTCACATAGTGCTATTGCAACACGCCATCAAACCACCTATATAGAAAACGTTCACTTAGAACGAACTTTACCTCATTCTTCCCTCACTATAACGCTTTATGTTCCAGCAACCCCCCGAAACAATATTCAACCCACCCTTTCATCAACTCCTACTACTCAAACACCACCTTTCGTTTTGCTGCCTCTTTCTCTGGTGTTGCAGGAACCCTCATCGGCAGCGGTGGTCACTCAGGAGCAAATCTCTCCACCACTGGTCACCCCGTCAGCGGAGCACAGGACTCAAGGCTCCCATGTTCCGTTTGACGCCATCTAGGAAGGAATCAGCAAGCGCATCACCTTCGCTCGATCAACCTTCACACGTGTCGGTGCCTCGTCCAACGCTACTGGCACTGCCACATTTCATTACGTTACGTAATATTTCACTGCCTTCATCACAAGTCGACCATATCATCCTATACTTCCACTCTTTTTTACAGGTCAATTATACCTGTAATACCATCCTATAATCTCATCCTGTAATCCATATTTCAATTATATTTGCGTTGTATTCCTTAACAATTCTTAATTTAATTATCTCATTCATTCGTATAATTGTAATTACTGCTCACTTGTTATTTCCTAATTCAATTCTCTCATTGTGCATTCGTTGATTTTATAAATATATATTTTGTTTTCGTCCATTTCTTATAACACTACCTTCGAAGTTTCCAAATTCAATTCACGTCAGTCGTTAGGCCTAAATATTAGCAAAAGACTATTCCATCCAATTCAACAAATTTATGGTAATGGTTTTCAAATAGCTATCTAGGCTGATTTAGTAACTAAAATGAATTCCACTAATAACCAATACTATACAAGTGTGCCTTTGATGACAAAAGGTCTGCTTACCTCTTGTGGAGAGGGAATCGAAGTCAGTTGCATCCGGATAATTATGTTGCTCTTTGAGCTGGGGCACAGAGAATTTATAATGCTGCTGAATCTGCACATAATTCTCATTTACAGGATGTTCTTGCTGGAGCTACTCAGCCACACAAATGGTGGGGCTCTCTTAAGTCTTCATTGTTTGGTGTGGACTCGAATATGCCTCCACTACGTAAAGCTGATGCTTCCATGTCCTCTGAGCTTTTAAATAAAGCTAATTTGCTCTCTAATACCTTTATAAACAAACAGACGGATCAGGAGTTGTCGCTTCCCTTGACTTGTTTCCCCTTTCATAAGTTAAAATCAATTACCTTTAAATCAACTAAACAAAAAAGTATTTTTTGATCTAGATGCTTATGGTGGGACGGACTCGGATGGCCTTTTCCCCCCTTTTCTTCAAGAAGATCGCCCCCATTTGGCACCTAAATTGGTTGTTATTTTTTAGGTCACTTCTGAAAACCAGTTCTTTTCTTTCTTGTTGGCGTATTGCCAACATTACTCCCATTCCAAAAGGAGCATCGGCTTCAACCTTATAATCTGAATACCGTCCCATCTTAATCACACCTATATTATCTAAGATCTTTGAGAGGCTTATTGCTAAACGATTGACCCTTTATTGTGAGTAAATCGGTGTGATCCCTGATTCGCAATTTGGGTTCTGCAAGAGTTTGGGAACTTGTGTAGCAGCTCTGCAGAAATATATATATATATATATATATATATATATATATATATATATATATATATATATATATATATATATGAAAATTAATGCAATATCGCAAGAAAAGATGAGGAATTAAACCACACACACACACACATATATATATATATATATATATATATATATATATATATATATATATATATATATATATAAATCTGATTCAAAAACAATTGGCAACATCTTTATCAACATTTACACGCACGTACTAACGCTTCCAAATATTCCGCATGTAAGACAAAATTTTCACTCGTTGTCTAGCCATCATCAAGTCAAGACTCTCATACATTTCCCCCTTTAACCATCGTGATTTTAATTAGTTATAATTACATTTACCCAAAATTCGTGATTATATTAGCTACCATTACAATTGCACCCAAATTATACTTTCACACAAATTATTTATTTCGTGATTCGTGATTCTAATTAGCTACAAATTACATTTACCTCATTACCACTCGCACAAGTTGCTTAGCAAAATATTATTATAATTACCATTTAACGAATTATTCTTGTCATTATTGTCTTTGTTATTATTCCCATCTTCGTAATTTCACTCACGACGAACTATATATATATATATATATATATATATATATATATATATATATATATATATATATATATATATATATATATATATATATATATATATATATATATATATATATATATATATATATATATTGTAACATCCAAATTTGCGTTAATTTAACCAAATCAAAATATTCTACATAAATAATTCCTTCTAATCTATAATAATAATAATAATATATATTTGTTATAAATCATTGCTTTATTTATTCATTCCCAAACAAATTCCCGTAAAAGTCATTAAGCCTAAACTCGCCATTCGCCGAGAACTGGAATTTTCTTCATTAATTCTCTCATTAACATTTATAGAGTATAAGTTAGTGTGGATTGTGCTATCTAGACTACAGTTTTATGCATACGCACTTCGATACTCTCTAAAATTGGTGCCCGTCCCGTTGTATTTCTAGTTACAAAATTTTATATAAAATATACGTCGTCGTAAATAGACAGCGGCCTTTTTTAGTTAAACTTTCAGCTCGGAAATTTTGTCCGCCGAGTCTCATCGTTTTTCCTCCGTTTATTTTTTTTTTCTCAATCTATACAATAATTGTAGATCCTCTTTTTCAAATTCAATCGCATTATCTCACATTAACGTAAATACTAGTTTAACCTTTTAATATTTATCAAACCCATATTTTTCACGGAATTTCAAGATACACATACCTCATACTAGTTAAGAATTACGATGGTTACATCAACAGCTTCGTTGACAACTCACACCATTACGACATCGCAGGCTGGCCTTATCTGCTTCCACCAATACGAGTATCTCTAATGTTACTTCCGCAAGCATCTTCCATTATGCGTCCTCCAAGCGAGAAGATTGATCTCGATTCCTTTCTTCATTGATTGTCCCCGCCAAATATGATTCCGTCAACCCCATTTCCTGATTAGAAATGGCAGAGGTTATAATGATGCAACACGCCATCTCTCAACAAAACCGGATTTTCTGCATCACTGAAAATTTACCATTAAGTATCTTTTTACTTTTTAAAAATATATTGCTAGAAAGTAATAGAATTGGGGCTTGGGACAAATTAAAAGAGGCTTTTAGGGAGGAGTTTGAGAGATCGCAAGTCAAAGATCTATGGATGCTGTTAAATACTCAGGAGATGGGTGACCGGCGTCCCACGCAATTTCTTGAGTATCTAAAAGGCTTAATTCGAACTAAGGGAGCTCAGTTAGAATTTTTCGACTCCCTGCTCACAGAAATATTTATACGTGGGATTCCTGAAAATATTAGGCCACTCATCCTAATGACATCACACACTAGTGTGGAGCAAATGGCAAAGGCAGTCGATGAGTTGTTAAATAATCCATACGTAAGCTGGGGAACTATTTCAATCTCTCAAAAATCATGTTCAAATGTGTCTATTTCACAGGTTCGTTTACCGAGGGAGTCTTCAGACAACCGACCAGAACTCGCACGTAAGTTATCTCCCCCGGCACGGTATCTTGCTGTTGTGTTGGAGAAGATAAAGAGCGATCTTCGTGCCCTAAAGGTGCAACAAGGGGTGCAGCGAGAGCACAGTCGTGAGCAGGATATGTGGGGAGGCCGATGCCGTTCTTCCTCCTGAAAAAGAAACCAAAGAGAGAAACTCCAGCTCAAGAGGTGAGGCATGGCAGAATCATTTTCATTCTCGATCCAATTCCGCCTATCCTGAAGCTAATTCTCAGGGTCTCTGCTGGTATCATTCTAAATATGGTAACAACGCCGTACGTTGTGTACAGCCTTGTAGCTTCTACCAAGCATTTAATCCTCTTTCTTCACCTAATTCTTATTCGCAAAAATTTCACCCCCCGACAAAACAAAACAGAGGTGCAGGTTGGATGTTACAAAATATCTTTTCACCAATAGAGTGATAGATTACTGGAATAGTTTGCCATCTGAGACGGTAGACAGTCCAAACTTGAATGTATTCAAACGCAGATTAGATGATTATATGGGCAGGGAGGGTTAACTTTGGGGGTATTCTGGACTCATTCCTGTGGATGCAGTTTTTTATTATTATATATTACGATTGATTTGGATTTTGACGAGTCTTGATGATGATGTTTTTTGTTTTTGACACATTCCTTTGTATGGTTCTAATTGTATATTGTAGATACATGCTCGGACACAATCTTATGGATGGATTGTTTATATTGTATATTGTAGATGCATAATCTGACAAAACCCTATGGATGTATTTTGTGGGTGGGTTTTGACAGATGCAGATTACCTTTGATAGGCCCTTTTGGCTTCTGTCATCCGTGAAATTATGTTATGTTATGTTATATTAAGGACATATGGAAGGCGTAACCTCGAGCTCTCTCTTGGGTCGCTTCGTATTTTTCCATGGATCTTTATCGTCGCCGAGGTAGACATCCCAATTTTGGGCCTCGATTTACTAGTTATGGGGGGGGGGCATTTATTATAACTTTTCTTATTTATCAATATCATTCTTCATCTCTATTTATTTCTTCTTGACTGAAGTTGCCCCTTTGAAACATGTGTCTTCCATTTATCTGACTCTTGGTATTCTTATTGGCTGTGATTCCTTATTCTTTTAGTTGGCTGGGTTAGTTCTTGATCTTCGATTTCTTTCTTGATGTATCTTCATATTAACTTGCATTTATCTTGATGTGATGATTCCTTCTTCTTTTTGATCAAGTGATGATTTCTTCTTAATTCTTGATGACGTGATGATTTCTTCTTAATTCTTGATGACGTGAGATTTCTTCTTGATTCTTGAGGAGTGTGAGATGAGTTAGCCCTTGAAATCGTTTTCCTTGATTTCCGTTTTCTTCGTAAAAAATGTGGACTGAGGAGTTTCGATCGCAGGTCTTTGAATCCAAATGCCAGCACTCTAGCCATTACGCTACGGCGAGTCCGTGGCGAGTTGGTAATTTAATGGGCTATTTATATTATCGATTTGGAAGCAATTTTTCTCTGATACATCTTCGCACCCATACAAGCTATTGATTTCAGTTCAGCCTTCGACATTGTTAATCATAAGGCTCTAATTTATAAACTGCAACTTTATGGTATTGGTGGAAGCCTTCTTAATATTTTTTAGATTTTTTGTCAAATAGATCCAAGCGTGTTTCTGTTGATGGGACCTATTCTGCTTCTGTGCCTATGGTCTCATGCGTTCCACAAGGGAGCGTTGTTGGTCTCTTATTTTTAATAATTTTCACCTCTAACTTGGGCATTAACCTTTAAAATAAATTGATATCATATGCTGATGACACAACTTTGTATTCCTCAATTCTGTCTTCATATAACAGAGGAGAAGTTGCAGCATCTCTAAATAGAGATTTAGCCAAAATTACTTCTTGGTGTCAACTTTGGGGCATAAAGCTTAATGCTAATAAGACGCATTCTATTACCATTAGTAGATCCCGTACATTGGATCCAACCTATCCCAGTTTGTACATATCAGGTGAACTTATTGTCGAAGTGAATAATTTACATCTCCTTCGAGTAATTCTTGACTCGAAGATAACTTTTTAGAAGCACATTCGTTTCTTTTCCTCCTCAATTTCACAGAAGACTGGATTGCTTCGTAAGTGTTACAGAACTTTTGCTTGTGACTCTAAAGTTATTAAGTCTTTTTAGGCTCATTTTGAGGATTGTGCTCCTGTTTGGATGTCTGCTGTTAATTGTTGGACATAGCGTTGAATTCAATTAAGTTTACATCACCAGCTCTGTCCCTTGATTTGGATCATCGGCGTAAGGTTGGTGCCCTGAGCATTTTTTTAAAGGTATCTAATACTATTCAGCATCCGTTGTACGCAGCTCTGCCTGATTATTTTAATCCAGTTCGCATGAAAAGGCTTGCTCTTAATCTTAATGACTTGGCTATGAATTTTATGAATTTTAGTACGACACAGTTTTCACGGTGTTTTATACCATCGTTAATTAAAACGTGGAATGCTTTACCCAACGAGATTGTACACTCAAGGGATATTTCTTCATTTAAGTCCCGTGTGAATGCATTCTTGAAACAGTAGCTTTTTCTCATCTTCTAATATTTCTTATTCATCTGGGTTTACTATTAGACCTTCCCTTTTTTCATGGCTCATTTTGCCTCTTTTCAGTACCATTTTGGTATTTTGTGTGGAATTAATTTAGCAGTTGTTTTTGCACCCTGGAAGGAGGCTTTGGTAGCTTCAGAATAATAATAATAATCCCATGATAGATGTTAAATTTGTAGAGGTCATAGATATAGTGCCTACATAAGGTTTAAGATGGAAATTAAAGGAGTTCGCAACATGTTTTGAAATGAAGTTCTCGGAACTGCTAGTATCTAAACGAGCCATGAGAACACAGCCATTCTCCCCAACTTCTAGAGATGACCTTTTCAAAATTGATGGTACACTAGCGAGAACGGGATTTGAGGTTAATGCTGAGACTTCATTTTTAGATGACTTGCACACCTTCGAAAAATGTCATCTTTTCTTGCATTTAAAGCAAGTAACGTGACTTGCCGGACAGCGAGCACGGTTCTGGTGCGAGGAATTTCCGTAATAATAACATTTTTTTATGTTTTCGAAGCGACAGAGCGCTAGCACAATTCGAACCCCCAGGATTAGGATTAGAACAGTTGACTTCAGCGTCCAGCTCATGCGATTCTACTGAAACTACAGAACCAGAAATGAATGATGCATAGGCCTCCGAATCCCTTGTGGCAATCTCTAACGCTACCGCTTGATCAACAGCTGAAGATAATGTAAGAGTTTTGTTTTCTAGAAGTCTCGTTAGGATTTTTGATGATGAAAGCCGAGTAATAAAGGCATCTAGAATATACTCGTTTCTATACGTTTCGGCATTCACAACCTTAAAATTGCAATCCAAACTAAGTGACTGTAAAGCAAACTGTATACTTGTAAATAATTCTAAACCGCTATTCAATAATTAATATATCAAGGCAAAGCAAATGTATACTTTTAAATAATGAAAAACCGCTAGGAAATGAAATCGCTGTGCTCTCACGCTAACACACGAACAAAACAGGTGCGAGCTGACGGTTTTGCCTGCGACGATAACGAAGACAATTAAAACAGCTGTTCATACAAGTAATAAATCTAATACAGAATAAGTCTGACCCACTAACTTTAACATGGACCCGCGAAAGACGAAATCTTATTTTGCTACGAATATCGGCCTGATAGATATCAGTCACATTTCCAAATTCGAACACTCACTTGGTGTATACCCGCCTACACTAAATACACGCACATAACATAACATAACATAATTTAACGGATGACAAAAGCCCCCTGGGCCTATCAAAGGTCATCAATATCCATCAATTCACACCCATAACCTCTGGTCAAATAGGCTCCGCCCAGCTCTCCGCTTGGAGAAAGGGAGCCACGCCCTTAATCTTTCGTTAGGATAAAAGGGCTTGCAAAAGACACACTCAGAGAGTCATATAGAGAGAGAATATAAAGACATTGGGACTGTTAACACCTATAGCCAGATATAAGGACGTGAGCATACTACACATCAGTAACTTAGCGATTTCCCTCATCCGAAAACAAAAGGCGGCCATAAGACCAAGAATAAACCCGCAAACGGTCATTTTTTTCTAATTTCTTTACCTCTGTCAAGTAATAAATAGGTTACCGTTAGCCCAGCCTATAAGTGGATAACCAGCTGGCACCTTGAACTTTCAATTGGAGTCGATAACCCCAAGCCAAATCACGCCCCCCTCATTGGTTTAATTTATTTGTTCTATTCTTTGAAATAAGCAAAGGATCTATAACAGGAAATTCCAACAACATGGGCATACAGCACGGATCCTTGACGCTGAACACCGTGGGCAACTGTTATAACCAATGGATTCTGATCCAAATGAAACTTCCCTTCAGACCTCACGACCCAATAAGCCTGATCCCCTCCGTTAATTAATTTGTTTTCCATCCTTCATATATAACCAACTTTCTTGTGTTCAGATGACCCTATAGGTTCACGCACATTATATAGAAAAACAAACAAACCACTTTTTAACTTGCATTTATTAGTTGCATCTGCGGAGGAGGGAGATTCCTTTTCTCACGTTCCAGTATTTTATTTGGGTATTCATCTGATTCTAATTGAGTACATTTTTATTTATAATCGTATGTAATTTTTTTCCATGTGTTCCAAATGAGTTCTTAACCAATACAATAAATTTCCTGACTTACATAATTCATTTTCCTTTTTGTTTACATTACCTCATATTTTTCATTATATACTGGCAGAGTTCTAAGAAGCAGTACCATTAAGAATTTTAGTTAGCCTCTACTGTCTCTTCTGTATATATAATGGCTAATCTAGCAATGGAAAACGATAACAATGTGGTAAATATATTGCATCTTGTAATTTTATTGTTTTTTACGTATGTGGATCTCAAAAAAAATATGCACTCTTGTCTCTCGAGTGTCGCCGGATGATCTAATTCTTCAAAATGCAAACCTTGTCCTTCAAAAGGTCATAAATGGCAAATATACACTTACACTAGGCGATGTATCACGTTATTAAGGCCTGGATTCATTGTTCCCGGATAGTGACACTAAAATAAGTTTCATTACTCACTATGGGTCTATAATGACTATCCTATCAATACCTATGAACATGTAACATGATAACATAATTTGACAGATGACAAAAGCCACAAGGGCCTATCAAAGGTCATGTGCATCTGTCAAAACTCAGGCACAAAATGCATCTATAGGATTGCAGGGTTTTACTGCCCTGGAAATCCTTGAAAAGCCCTTGAATTTATTTTTTGGCCTTGAAATCCTTGAAAAGTCATTGGATTTAATGAAAAAGGTAGATGCTCCTTCAATTTAAAAAATAAATCATTGATTGTTCAAATGATTTTTCAACTTTACCATTTATATACTTTTTAATATCTATTAGGAAAATAGTAATATTTAAGTTAATCTTTTCATTAATGTGAGTGAACATATGTATGCTTTGGATGCATTATATGGGACTGTCGCTTGGATACCTTTTTTGCACTGGTGAGTTGATTTTGATTATGCTCTGCTTATAACCCATTTTTTCCTTAACTCACCTTCATCAATGTCCCATAATGTTTATTGCATTTTTTTTAATTTAGAGAAAAACAAACAAACAATAGCTAAAACCCATCCTTGATTATTTTTTTAAAAGTCCTTGAAGACCTTGAAAAGTCCTTGAATTCAAAATCACTAAACAAGTAGACACCCTGGATTCTGTCATCATGCATCTACAATATACAATTTGAACAATCAATAGGATTGTGTCAATGCAACAGGGATGTGTCAAAAGCAAAAGGCATCTTACCTGGACGGGTTCCACCGGAGGGGAACAAAATTAAGATAGTTAATTATGAATATAATATGTGAATACATTGTTATTGCCATGTAGGGGGTTAATATTTGTATAGATTTTGACCGAGGTGCTCTCCTACTTTACTCTTGAATACAGTTATAATTGGTGACAGGATAACTGCATCTGGCAGGCTATTCCACAATGCAATCACTCTTACTGAGAAATATTGCCTGCGTAATTCTGTGTTATTGTGGGGCAGGAATATTCTGTGTGAATTACCGCAGGTCCTAGAGGAGGTCTGGAGGGAGAATAACTCACAAGGTTTCACAGGAGATGTAGTTTTCCTAGGAGTTTGGGTGCCTTAAAAAAGAGGCCATTTGACTCGGATGACCTATGATGAGCCCTTGTGGCTTTTGTCATCTGTTATATTATATTGTGGGGGACTTTGATTTTGTCTTTGGTGATGGTGCTTTTTGTGGGTGGGTTTTGACGGAGGCGGATGACCTTTGATAGGCCCTTGTGGCTTTTGTCATCCGTGAAATTATGTGTTATGATCATGTCAGCTCTGAGCAGCCTGCCACACACAGAGAAGAGACATAAGGCATCGAGACGTGAGTCATAGTCAATATGTGAAAGTCTAAAAATCTCCTTAGTCCATCGTCGCTGCACTCTCTCAAGTATGTCAATAGCACCCATATGCCCAGTGTGCCAAACAACAGAGCTAAATTCCAACACAGGATGTATATGGGAGGTGAGAAGAGATTTCATAAACTCAGGCTCTCAGTTAACTGTGCTCTTAAGTAAGCTTGACACAATGCCTGCAGCTTTATTTGCCAGAAAGCGTTTGTGGAGATAAAATTTTAGAGAAATAACCACTTAAACCCCCAAATCAGATGCAGATTGTACAAATGGTAGAGGATTACCTCTAATGTAGTAGTTAGGGTATGGGCAAAGAGGCCAAGATTAGGAGCAGAACCCGGCAGAACGCAGAACCCGGCAGAACCTAAAACACAATGCTTGTCTGAGTTGAGCCTGAGACCCCATGACTCCGCATACGAAACCAGTAAGTCTACATCTCTCTGCATAGAAGTAATATCTAACAATCTAAGAGAAGCTATAAGTATATTAATCTTTCAATATATTTTTAGATCATCAATGATATCTTTGTATTTATAGGACAAACCATGAGCTACAAAGTTAATATAAACGAGAAATAGGGTTGGTCCAAGGACAGATCCCTGGGGAACTCCACTAATTACACAAGAAGAATTACTCTTGAAACCCCCAACCATAACCCTCATTACTCTACCAGTCAGAAATCCGGCCCGACATGACTAATGATGCTGCTGCCAATAGGACCTGTGATGTCCTGGGGGGGGGGGGGGCAGGGATGGCCAACTGGAGGCCCCCCCTGAGATAGACATGGTCCTTGAGACAACCCAGCCTCTCAGGGTAGGGCCTTCCATGGAAGCGAATCTGGGATCGGAGCCAAACACCGAACTCGAGTCTGCCCCGATGCAAGGTCCTCCTCAAATGGCTAGGGTTTCCAAGGCAGTAAAGGGAGGGGAGGGATCTCCTCCGACTAGTGCCCCTGTGACTGCCAGGACCTTTTCCATCTTGTAGAAGGACCTGGCTGAGGCTGGTCCATCTGGCCTCGGGGCTCCTGCAAGCGGAGGGCAGAAGGGGGTTCATTCCCCGCCCTCCTCTCCTAAAAAGAAAAAGAACAGAAAAAAGACTAAAGACTTAGGGCTCCTCTACATCCGCTGGGGCTGCGGGGATGGATGGGTTTGCTGCTTTGGTAAGCGACCAAGCCATGATCGGCACATCCGGCCCCTCTTCGCCCCCGGGTACGGAGCCCCCGACTAAGACCAGAAGTGTGCAGGCGGAGCCTCGATAACATCAGGGCCCCTCATTTAGAGGTTACCCAGCATTTCGGAGCCCGCTGGCTTTAAACGCTTCCTCATTATTCACTCCACTGATGGCAGCATGTTGGCCAAAGGCAACATGATCAATCAGAGGAAAGCTCTAGCTAGTGTAATTGATAGAGAGCCGAAGGTGACCAGTTTCTCGGAAAGGGCCCCTTTTGGTGAATGCGGCGAATCCCTGCGAGGCACCCAAGATAACTGCTTTTTGGACACTTGATGGCACCCCGGTGAGTATGATGTTGCACTCTACCATGAACTTTGTGAAAGGAGTAGTTTATTCAAGGGAACTCGTTGACTACTCTATAGAGGACATCACCTTAGAGCTGGCCGACCACGGGGCAGTCAAGGATGAACATGTGAAGAGAAAAGAGGGAGGGGCCTCAAGACCCACCTCTACACTCTTCGTCACATTTGAATGTGACAAGCTCCCTGAGTCGGTGCGTGCCAGTTGGTACTGCTAGTGCGTGAAGGCATTCGTGCCACTGCCGCCGCAGTGCTATTACTGTCACCAACTTTGGCCATACAAATCGTTCATGTAGTCATGCAAAGTCAGGGTCACCCGAAGTATGTGTAAATTGCTCCAAGGCCGCACATGATAAGTCAAAGGTGTGTATAGCCAAGTGTGTCAATTGCGGAGAACCGCACCCAGCTTCTTCAAAGCAATGTGTTGCATATCTCCCTGAGAATGAGATCGGGGCCCTTCCGGCCCAGATTTGATTCTCATTCCACAAGGCTAAGGACTTGGTCCTGGCACGCCAGCTCTGCCTGGAATGTTTTACGCCTCAATGGTTAGAAAGACACCCTCTGCTCCTGGCCCATCCAGGCCAACGAGCATGGTTATTTCCGCACCCTTTTAGAGCCCTTCTGCAGATTCTACTCAACCCGGGTGCTTCCCTGATAAAGCTGGCGGCACAAAGGGTTCACACCCAGCCCCGGCTAAACCCAGGGCTTCCTCCCCCTTTCCCCAGTGTGACCATTTTCCGAAAGGCGAAACGGCCATGCGCCTCCACTGAATCGTTAGAATCACAGGGGGCAACACTCCTGAAGTTGGTCGCCAGGCCATCTTCCGGGGTTCCTAAAGCTGTCCCCTGAAAGGAGGACAGCAACAAAGGAGCTTTGGCTCCTTCGCCCACACCTAGTGGTAGGCTGAGTGGCTCAGAGACGGTGGTTCCTCGAAAAGAGGGCACCCACCTCGGAAGCCGCAACGCCTACCCAAGGTTTCAAGGCGGAGGGAGGAAAAGACTCGCATGGTGAGCCCAACCTTCCCCAATAAGTCCTTGAAGGCGAAAGCGCCTTCAGCACATTGTCTGACCAACAATGCCCGGGGTTCTGTCTCTGGGAAGCATATGGCCATTTCCGTGAGGGTCTTCTCTTCAAAGAGGGCCCCCACGTCTCCTCCGAGCTAGGCCTGGAGGGCATATTCCTTCAATGGAATTGCCGTAGACTCAGGGCCATCTGGGAGGAGCTGCAAAGGCTCATCTCCTCCCATTCCCCGTTAGCTATTTTTCTGTAGGAGACCATGCTAGGCACATTCCCCCTGCCTGCTCTCGCGGGATATAAGGGTTTTGCCACCCCACCACCACGAGATGGGGGCGGGGATGGTGGCTGCGCGGATTACACCCGCCATGATGTCTCCATTCTTCTTTTCATTTTAGATACCTCCTTTCAGGCAGTGGCTATGCAACTTTACCTGGATAGGAGGTATACTGTTATTTCTGCATACATTCCACCATCAGCTGACTTTGACTCGTAGGGACTTCAGCCCTGTCATGGCATGGTTGCCGAGGCCCTTTCTCTTGCTCGGAGATCTGAACGGCAGGCATCATTTCTGGGGATATTACTTAATAAATCCCAGGGGACAAGTCCTTGCCGATCTGATCAAAGAGCTTGAGATAGGTGTCCTAAATGTGGATTAGTTTAGGCATCACTGCCCGAGACCAGCTTCATTTTCTTACCTTGATCTATCTTTGTGCTCTTCGAATGCACAGCCTGATTTTGATTGGGGGTGGTCGATGACCTCCATGGTATGATCCCATTTAAATATAATTTTCAGGGCAACTGCCGCCTGAGAGCCCACCTTGGTGGTGCTTGGCGCGGGTGCGGTGGCCTGCATTTCAGGAAATGACTGAATTCTCCATCTTACTTGAGTTTAGGTCGGTGGATGAGGCCGTTGAGTTCTTCTCCGGTAACCTCATCGCCGCGGTCCTGACTACTATTCCCAGAACATCTGGCCGTTTTGCATGCCGACCACTCCCGCGGTAGTTTGCTGAGTGTGAGTCGGCCCTCAAACAGAAGCGTTATGCCTACATGCGCTATAAGCGCTGCCCGAACGATTTCACTGTTGGTGAATTTCGTTCGCTAGGGTCAGGTTTGGGTATATTTTGAAGCCCGCCCGCCGCTCTTCTTGGCGGGAATACGTGTCTTCACTGAATGGGAAGACCCCTCTAGCAGAGGTGTGGAAGCAAGTCAAAAGGATTCGGGGAGGTTTGCCGACTGGACTTTATCTACAGAGGCGGAGAACCCTTCAATGACAGGTTTACTGTGAGTGAGTTGTGTTCCGCTCTTGCTTCATGCGCGGACACCACCCGTGGTCCGGGCAATGTCCCGTACGCCATGCTTCGACAGCTGGGTGAGCGAGGCATTGCCTTTCTGTTAGGTTTGTTCAATAGGATTTGGTTGGACGGTCTCCTCCCAGATTCCTGCTGAATCACTACTGTGTTCACCTTTCGCAAACCGGGGAGAAATCACTCTACTCCGGCAGGTTTCCGCCCAATCTCTCTAACCTCTTGTGTGTGCAAGTTGCTGGAGAAATTGGTAAATGTTAGATTAGCCTTTTTCCTGGACAGCGGAGGCCATCTGTCTTCTGCACAGTGCGGCTTCCACAAGTTCCACTCCACGCCAGATGCTCTGCTCCGACTGGAAAATGCTGTCTGCGAGGCCTTCCTTCATAGATAGCACTACGCCAGTGTTTATGATACCGCATGGCGATACGGTATCATGGGGGCGAGGGGACGCCTCCCAATCTTTATATCTGAATTTTTGCGAGATCGTTGATTTTGCATACGGGTGGGGGGAGCCCTCTCTGGCCCAATGGAGCAGGAAGAGGGTGTTCCACAGGGAAGTGTCCTAGGTGTCACACTCTTTGCCCTGAGCATCAACAGCATCACCTCGGTGCTGCCAAAAGATGTTCTCGCTATGCTCTACATGGACAACCTAGGTGCTAACCCTGGAGCGTTGAATCCAACAGGAATGACCTGCATCTCTCGCTATGCCAGAGCGCACAGGTTTCAGTTTTCTTTGGCCAAAACTAAGGTGGTGCACTTCTGCCGCCATCCACGGCTCCACCCCGACCCAGATTTGTTTCTTAATTGGGTGCGCCTGGAAGTGGTTGAATCGCACCATTTCCTTGGTCTTGTATTTGACTGAAGCTTCACCTGGTAGGCTCATATTCACAGCCTTAGGGTGGCTTGTAACTGCACCATGGATATTCTCCGCTTCATGACGTTCAGCGCTTGGGGTGCTGATAGGGCTACTGCCTTACTTTTTTATTGATCCTTTGTTCGTTGAAACTCTACTACAGATGCATCCGGAGTCGACGGTTTATTGTGGAAGGTGGTCTTGGTCCACCACACCGGCCTTCGCCTGGCGACCGGTGCCTTCCCACTTCCCCTATTAAGAGCCTACTAGTCGATGCTGGGGAGATGCCACTCCCTCTACGCCACGTGCAGTGCATCACCCACCTGTACGCGCGAGCCCGGCGCCTCCCTCAGTCGCCAACAGCTCTCACTGCATCCGCAGCTGATTTTGACGGTGCCTATGCCGCCGAGAGACACCAGTCATACCCTATGCCCTTTGGGTTTAGGGCCAGGAAACTCCTTCGAGAGCTAGGTATAGCTCTCGTGCCAGTTGCGCCCCTGGTTCTGCCCAGGACACCACCCTGGACGGTACCACATTTGGCTATTTGTGGCCATGCCTCTGCTCCCAAAGCTTGTACAGCGCCGGGAGTATGGCATTTGACCCTTTTGGAGCACATCCTGTGTCACACTGGAACCATGCCAGTGTATACGGATGGCTCCAAGTCCGAAGAGGGGGTCGGCTTCCACGCCGTATTCCCTCTGTTTGAAGTCAGCGGGGCTCTGCGTCTGTCTTCACGGCCAAGCTGGTGGCAATACATCACTCGGTACAGGAGATTACGCGATGTGCCCGGTTCAGAGACAGGATTGGGATCTATAGTGACTCACAAAGCGCCCTGAGTGCTCTCGGGGCATTGGAATCTCCGCTTCCCCGGTTCGCTTTTGTGATGCCACAGTTTTGGCATCAAAGAGTCCACGAGGACTCTGCGACCGGACCAGCATTTCGTTCTTCCTCACACCGACTACATAGCAAGAATATGGGCAGCTCTTCAGGCTGCTTGGCAAAGAAGATGGGAGACGGTTGAAGGGAACTTAAAGTTGCGTTCCATTGTGCCGCGACTGTTTCCACGAACTATCCCCCAATGCCGTGATGGCTTCAGGTTGCTTTCTGTCGTCTCCGAATCGGGCACACTCGTGTGACACATTGCCATTTGATGGAGCGCTTGCCTGCATCCTATTGTGACAACTGCGTTGTCTCTCCTGTTGAATGTCTTGGTCTGGGTGATCTTTGAGCATGTTACCTGTCCCGGTACTGGGATGGGCGTGGGTCGCTACTGCCTGTTTCTTGTACTCGGGACGGTTTGTGCACACCAACCTGTCAACTTTTATACTTTTTGGAGGAGGCCAGCCTTCTCTCCCTTATTTAATGTTTGAATATGGATCGCATCCTTCTTCGCCGGGGAAGCCCGCCCTTCCCCGTCGATGGAGCTCACTTTAAATTTTTTTTCAATTTTTTTTATTTTTCTGTTTGTATTTTTTTTCTTTTATTTGGCTTCTAATATACCCTAGATCTAGGCTACGATGAGTACGGCGACTTATGCCCTAGAAGGCAGTCGCCAGATGAGATATATAAAAAAAAATGGAGGTTTGAGATGACTAAGCCTAAGCTATTACTATGTATGTGTGTTGGGGATGACACATGTTGTGTAAGAGAGAAGAGGTTGATGATGTCAATGAATGCAAGAAAAGTCTCATTGTGGCTAGGAAGATTGAAGTCACCTAGAATAAGGAGAGAATAAGTAGACGATAGGTCGGAGAGTGGGGTACTGAACTCCTTGAGAAATAAGGCTGGAGACGAGCTGGGAGGGCGGGGAAGGACCACAATAGTCAGAGTGGCCATTAGATTATGTAGCACTGAGTCAGCAGCCTTGAAAGGCCCTCAAGCGAGGAATGGGTTAAAAAATCCACAAAGGACACCTAAGTCAAGTCCTCCCTAACATCACTATAAACTACAGTCAAAGTGTCTAACATAATTTTGAAGTTATCACCATGCTCTACCATGCAACTACAATACACAATAATATCAATATTAAAATATATATAATTTATTCTCCAAGATAAAACTAAAAAAACCCCAATAACTTTCCCTTGCCATATACTTGTCCAACGTGCACTTGATTTCAGAAATATAAAACTGAATTTTTTTATTTATCTTTTTTACATCTAACCTACCCCTCTGTTTTTAAGTTTCATAAGAAATGAAGGAGTCTCCAAAAGGCTAATCAATAACCTATAGGTATGTGGCAGCTACTGTTCCCAATACCCAGCTCAGTTCCACCTAGCATTCTCATTCATAAATCTATATCAAAGCTATTCTTAAAGCTATGTAGGGTAGGTACCCCTTATTCTATATAGGTATATGGCAGCTCCTGTTCCCAATACGCAGCTCAGTTCCACCTAGCATCCTCATTCATAAATCTATCAAAGCTATGTAGGATAGCCCTTATTCTATATAGGTATGTGGAAGCTCCTGTTCCAAATACCCAGCTCAGTTCCACCTAGCATTCTCATTCATAAATCTATCAAAGATATGTAGGGTAGCCCTTATTCTATATAGGTATGTGGCAGCTCCTTTTCCAAATACCCAGCTCAGTTCCACCTTGCATTCTCATTCATGAATCTATCAAAGCTATGTAGGGGGTACCCCTTATTCTATTACTATCCTGAAACTCAAAGAAATTTCCAAAATCCATCTTAGCCTTCCTGGAACAAATTCTAAAAGCTTAAATCATATACCCTCTCACACATACCTTTCATATACCCCCTCTCACACACACCTTTCTTATACCCTGTCACACACACCTTTCAAATGAGAACATATTTAATATCCTCACTCTCTACATTTTCATAGAAGATAGGAGATGGCTGAGGGGAAGTTGTGTGTGCCATTGCGACGCGACTGTTCCCATGGACCTACCCCATCATGCAGTGATGGCTTCAAGCCTTCTGTCTTCTTTGAATTGGCCACACTTGTTGGATGCATTTTCCTTTGATGGAGCACTCCCATGTACCTTACACAGATCACTGCATTGTCCTTCAGACTGTTCACACATTCTTGTTGAATGTCACATTCTGCATGTTTTCGATCCTGGAGATAAGTGGGGTTACTACCACCTTTTCCGTGTACTCTGGACAAGTTCGTTCACACTAACTTGCGGACTCCTCCATTTCATTTGACTTTGGTGTTGGTTGCATTACCCTAATGCTAGAGCATCATAGCATTTAGCTGTGATTTGTACCCTTGGGATCAGTCACCAGATGGTCGCTATGAACAAAAATATCATATTCTGTATACTCCAACAACTTAAGAACATATTAGAACACTGGTTAATACAAAACCACTTGCATGACTGCCTTAGCCAACATATCAATAGTAACGCTTTTCACACCCAAATACAAAAAATCGAACAAACATCCTCAGCTTAGACTACAGGGACAACACCTGCCACTAAACAAACCTCCAATTGTTCTAGGACACACATCAGACAGAATGGCTAAAAACAAAAGGCTTGCAGACAAATTGCCTAATACCCCTCACCTGTTTTATAGTTGTAATTTTTTTTCTTCTAATTGTTTTAATGATTTTAATTTTTTAAAATCCAGAAAATGCTCTCATATATAATCAAAGAAATAGAAGCATTAGCCTTTGTTCTGCCTTAAGATGTTGATATGTTACCAATCTTATGATGCAATCACTTGTCCCAGAAACAGATGAAATCTTAAGTAACTTCTTAGAATATTTTTAAATAATGTGGCTTGGTATCATTCACCGAGGTTGATGAATATGCCCAGTTTTTCGTGTTGAAATGTGTACAACAGAATTGAATTGGATATACCAAGAACTAACAATATTCTAGAAAGATGGCACCAGGCTTTTAATAGGAGTTAGTTGCATTAACTCATCCAACCTTCCAGAAGCTTGTGAAAAATATCATAGAAGAACAAACAAACACTGAAGTGGTTTGCAAACAGGTGCATAATTTAAAATAAAACAACTTTTATGCTTTCCTTTTAAAATTTCTAATCTGCTTTTTAACTATACTAGGCAATGGCTGCGTCATCTCCCCCAACGGAGGGAGCTTGCACTTCACTACTAAGATTAAAATTTCAAATCCCAAAACTCAGCCATGGTTAAATTTTTAGAAATTTTCTGAACTTTGCCAATTATAATAATTTTAAAAAGGAACTCTAAACTAAATTTTGTAATTCTTTGGGTTTTAAAAAATTCACAAAATTTCTATACTTATATTTATTTCTGAACTTCACCATTTTGTTTTTTGATACTCGTATTATAAAAGAATTATTAAAAATAACTTTGATAAAAAAACATAAGTCATAACCAAACTAAGATGAAATTATTATTCAAATACTCCAAAAAATCCTCTTCTTAAATTATAGTTAGTGATTAAAAATTTTACTTTTTACTCTTAATAAAAATTTTGTACATTAATCTAATTTCCTTTTATTAATCATTTTTTTTAGTTTAACCTATTTTTCCTATGCTAAATAATAGCAAACTTTTCATTAAGCATATTTTGTCTGTCAGATGCTTTCTCCATTAAGCATTTAGTCTGCACACTACACCAAATACCCACATGACATTCAAAACCTCCCCCTCAAACAAAGCCACAAAGAAAATCAATGTCTTCAAAGTACTATCAAATAGAAAGAGCCTCCTACCACTATACAAACAATTCATCTCCACCACCATCAACTTTGCAGCACCAGTATGTTTCACAACCACAGCCAAATTTCACACAGAGCAATGCACTCAGAACAATCACAGGATGTACACACAGCATACAAACCCCACACTCCCATGGTAAAACAAAAATACACCTAGACATGATTGGAACCAAAATAGTGGAGCACTGACCTCTCCCTACCCCAACCACCATGTGACATTAAAGCCCTAGAACGCTACTTCCAACACCTCTAAAAAATACCCCCCCCCCAACCCCAATTTAATCAAACACATCCATACTACCTTCACCCAGAGATACTCACACAACCACCAAATAACATCCTAAATGAGGCCCTACCAATCAGAGAAATCACTACATAGAACACAGAATAATCCTATCTCAACCCAGGTCAGACAACTCCACTATACTACAACAATACAAATTTATGCCAGATGCAACCAAAGCCAAGACATCAAAGACCTACTCATAGACTGTCCTAACCTCACACAAGCACACACTACACATCTCATCTCCTCTCTTGGGGACCCATGGACCCACTCAGGCAGTGTAGTGGATACCCACCATGCAGAAAAGAGGTAGGGGCCTGGCAAGTAAGTAGGTAATACCAAATCATGAACACGAGCAGTGATCGGTATTTCAAACCTTAGTATTCAAAATTTTAAATTTAATAACTGATAGTATTCTAGTTAGGTATACTAATTCTGTGTTTCAGATATTAAACTAGGTGTACCAGATGTCAGGTATGAATGAGTGGTTAAAAAGTAGAATAGGTTTGTTAAAATAATGAATGTTTGACCAAGGCCTAACGACACCATGTCAAAAGTCTTGAAGTAAAGGTAATATATTTTAAAGCTATGCAGGTATTGTAAAATAAAGTTAAGAAATGTGCAAGTGCTCTTAAATTTAAATGCATGTCTAACTTTAAAGAAAAATTTGGTTTAGAAATTTTGTGTAAATTAAGTAGTCCTTTTAAAAGTTTTGTTCACTAAGAAAAACTTGTGTACCAAGACAGACCAAAGTAGTCATATAGTTTGCCTACTTTGGTTATTGCCTTTTCACACATCCTCACTTTTTCTAATCTCACTGCTTTTATTATTTAAAAAAAACAACAAAAAAAAAACTGGCTGTGATGCCCTCCTGTGAATTATGTTTTACTTTTAAATAAGAATAGATCATAGGGATCTAACAAATCCGCTGTCAATCTCTTTCTTAGTGCAGTCTTTATTGAGGCTCTTATTCATAATTCCTTTGGAATTCCAGAGCAGATCTTGACTGGTCTATGACACCCACAGGGAAAAATTGCAGCCTTTTAGATTCATCATGACTTTTAGTCCATCTCTCAGCTTCCATTTGCTTCAATCTTCTCCCTTTTTTGCTGTGATATTCTTCTATAATATTAGGCAATTTTTCTTACAATTCTTTACTCACTATTTATAGCTAAGCAAAATTATATACAGTGGGCGCAAAGGAAATGTTAACATTAAGAATTTTTGGATAATTAAGCACAAAAGTACATTTCAAGTTTGTTTTATTGGGTCCTTTTACTTACGTTTCTTTACATTTAGTACTTTGTCATGTTCTCACGGGTCTTCAACACCTCCTGGATCCTCTTGGGCATGGATGTTGCAAGATTCTCGAAGTAGGAGCCGTCCATTGCCACCCACAGCTTAATGAGTGTCTCCTTTAGGGTGGGGATCGAGGTGGGCAGGGACTTAGCAACTTCATTTTTCATTTGGTTCCAGGCATTCTCTATGGGGTTTAAGTTTGGTGAGTTGCTTGGCCAGTCCAAAACTTCAATGTTCTGCTCATTAAGGAAGTCTTTGACAGCTCGTGCCTTGTGTGCAGGGGCGCCATTGTGCATAAAAAAGTCACAGCCATGGAGAGCGTAGAAATGGAGCAGATGTTCCTCCAAAACTTCAATGTAATTCTTTCCCTTCATGGTGACGTTCTTGGGGAGGAAATTGAGACCACCCCTGCCCTTCTCCCCACTGAAGCATCCCCAAACCATGAAGCCATCGGGGTGTTGCACGGTCTTCATGGTGTAGCGGTGGTCATATCTGCTCACATCACTGGGCCGCCGCACCACTTTCGAGCCACCCCTGATGAGCCAAAAATTGCTGTCATCACTCCACATGACTTTCTTCCACTGCTCTGGTGTCCAATCTTAATATTTCTTCGCAAAAGCTAGCCGTTTTTTCTTCATAGTATCTGTCAGCAGCGGTTTCTTGGTGGCAGGGCAAACCCAGGTCTTTTTGTTGCCGGTGCTGGATCGTACGAATAGTGACATTGTGGAGCAAGTCAGGATGTTTCCCCTTCAATTCAGCCGCTGTTATCGAAGGGTCCTGCTTCACCTCACGTAGCAAAACCTTGTCAGTCCGAACAGTTGTCTTCTTCTTGCCCCCAGAGCCATTTTTGCGAGGCGGTGCGGTGCCGAAAAGGAGTGTGGTGGCTGCTTTTTTTAGCTTAAAGAGTGACACACGGCTCACGTTCAGATCGGCAGCTACACGCTTTACTGGCACTTCATGCTCCATTAGGGTTAGGGCACGGGTATTCTCCTCCATTGTCAGCTTGCTATGCCCCATTGCGATGGTATGGTGGTGTCTGGTAAGCCGTCAAAGTCAGCAGAAAGGTGAAAAAGATATGGTCTGTGGGGCAGCGTAACACAGATGTACACTGGCTGAGCTCTGCGAGCACACTTAAACTGAGCCCGGCAGGAAGTTGCGAGGGAGCCCTGGCTGCAGGTACATGTGTCATACCAAGCACCTCCCACTAACTATATGGCGGGAACGTGTTAAAAAAGTTAACCGCAAAATTTGAGTTAACATTTCCATTGCGTTTAAGAGGTTAACATTTCTTTTGTGCCCACTGTATTAGTGTTTTCTTGGATATTTGAATTGCCTTTAAGTTCCATCATATAAGTTATCACTACTTGTATAGATTCTGTATCAAACCAAATTCTTCATCATCCTGCATTTTATATATATATATTTTTTTCTGTTTCTTACCTTCATCCATTACCTTAGTGAAGATATCTTTGAATACAGGATTTTTTTTCCTGAATTCAAATAAGCCAAAACTTAGCATGTAGATGCAATTCCTCAACTTTCCTTTTCTCCATCTTCGATGTTCTGCAAATTCTGTTTCAGGATTACTTTTTGCATGATATTTTCAGCATTTGAAAAGCTGCTGTCTTTTAGGTTATATCTAAGGTTACTTTCAGTGAGGGAAAATCTCCCCCCTTCCTTCCTTCACCAAGATACTGGTAGGAAGATCTTTCTTAAGGTGACCAGAGAAGATATTTTTCTTGCCCAGAATAGTAGCCTCTTTGGTTGATTTATCTGTGCTGCACTTGATGAATGAGTACAGTAAAGCATAATAGTGCAGCACCTCACAACCATATAGATTAGGTAGCTTTGAATCAGGGTTTTATAAAGTAAAAAGGGCTCATGTGTAGACAGCTATTAAATTCACTTGTATTCTGATAAAGCTACTAGTACGATATAAATAGGTTAGGAAAAACAGTTGTGGTATCAATCATGTTCCAGTAGCAATCAAACAGGTTTTTGTTTCAATATTTCATGGAAAAGACAACAAATTTTTTTTGTGGCTATACTGATATATATACCTGATATTTACATGTTTACTAATTAATGTAAGAGATATCGAAGGCTATCTTTAAATTTATTTTTTATACCTACTTGAATTAGGTTCAATGATTATAAAATAAATGTGTATAAATTTGAATATAAATTGAGAGACACAATAAACAGTAACCTTTTTTTTTAGTCTGTAATGGAAAGTACTTTATTACTTAAAATTAATTAGATACTTGAATAAGTTAAACACAGAAAATGTACATAATTTAAAGAATAATTGAATTAAAGAAATAAAAAATTTATTCAGAATTCTTGTATTCTTTGAGTAAGGTCTCATCAGCTCATCTCCTTCGACTCTTCTGTAGTCATAAGCATTTAGCTAGTTTTTCTTGGCATTTAGATATATTTGCACTAGTACCAGCAGAGCTAGTTTTGGTAGGACAAGTGAATAGTCACTTATAGAAATTTTTCATTTGATAAAGATTCACTCTAGTGAGCTAACAAGTCTGGTATATCATCCATGATCACATTGTGAGAACCAAATTGTCTGCTTAGCAACACACATTCGTCATTACAGTTTCTTTTTTGGCTATGGACTTGTCTTCTTGACTTGCAGCAACTGCCGGCTATGATTTTGTCCAAACCCTATTCATGGTTGATGCAGTGAGTGTTCCAAGCTATCTCTTATCAATTTTAGTAGTATTCTTATATCAAACTTTTTAAAAAATGCTAACATATTCAGTCATTGTTACATCAACAATTGTCATCATCATTTCTCTTGGGGGTAGTAAGCTTTAAACGTAACAATTACACTGATTCATCAGCTGCAAAATTGAGGTAGTATTAGATGGAAGAAATAGCACTTTGATATTTCAGTAAATCACATCTAGGATCATAACGTGGCCTGGAACATTGTCTAGAATCAAAGGAGCTTTGTTATCAAGATTCTCATCTTTGCAATATTTCTATAGAAATGGCACAAAGTAGTCAGTGAACCAATTAGTAAGAATAGTTTTTATGACCATTGCTTTAACCTTACTCTGTCAGATGTCAGGTAATGAATGCATTTTTTTCAACATTTTTCAATGCTCTTAGGTTGTGTGACCTAAATAATAGTAGAGGTTTTAGCTTTATCTCCACTTGCATTGCTGATTAACAATGATGTTAACTGATCCTTTTGAGCTTTGAATCCTGGTACATTTTTTATGATGGTTGATATAGGTACAAGTGGACAGTTTCTTCCAATAAAGACAAATTTCATCTATGTCAAGCACCTATTTAGGTGAATATCTTTTAAATCCTTCACAAAAAGTATTGCTGCCACACAATATAGACACTAGCAGCTTCTCCCATCAGGTTCAACACTTTCTAACTGAAACCTAAACTTAAATTCCTAGAACCAACTTTGTCTGGTAAGAAAATTGCTGTCCAAGTTTTTTTCATCTTTAACAGTTTTAAAAAGTTATTTAGCTTTACTCCTAATTACTGCACTCTTTTCTCTCTGGTCTGTAATCTAGGTAAAGAGCATTTTATGTAATTTTCACTGCTGAGATATGTACATATGAAATTTTCCTGCTACTATACCGGGGAGATTCTGAGCACACTTGCATTATATTTTTCTTATTCTTTATTTTGGTTTGCATAGTTGAATATGGTAACTGCAATGTCTTAGCAATAGTAGATACTTTTTCGATATTTTCAAAGCCGCTTTGATGCCTTGAGTAATTTATGGGATTAGAACTTATCAATTTGAAATGATAGATGTTCTTCAAATTCAGGCAGTCTTCTGTAAATATACTGAAATCTGGTAATATGTGAGTTACCATTTAGCATATACCATACACTAAACATTTTTTTTTTTTGTATAAAAAAAATGCCAATTCCATTACTTATATTTTTCATTTAAGTATTGAGCGAAATTTGCTATACATTGAAAATATGTATCTTAAGAATAAATTTATTTAAAGATTAAATTGGATAAATTTTGGAAATTTTAAGTTAAAATTGCAATGAATGAATGCTATTACACTGTGAAGTACACATAATATAATATATATAATATGGTATATTTATGGACCAGATTAATAAAGATAATTTCATGTGTTAGCAGACTTCCATTACCTTATAGGCAACCATTGCTTCAAACATAATAGACATGTACACATAATATAATATATATAATATGGTATATTTATGGACCAGATTAATAAAGATAATTTCATGTGTTAGCAGACTTCCATTACCTTATAGGCAACCATTGCTTCAAACATAATAGCAGTTTGTCATACTAAAAGCTTTACCAGTAGGCATTATGCTTAAGTATTTTATTATACATTTATTGTTGTAATATTTTTGATAAATTATCCTGTATATAGGTAATTTTCCGAGGACACTATTAATAAATGAAATTTGGTA
This sequence comes from Ceratothoa steindachneri, assembly GCA_963969495.1. Lineage (NCBI taxonomy): Eukaryota > Metazoa > Arthropoda > Malacostraca > Isopoda > Cymothoidae > Ceratothoa > Ceratothoa steindachneri. The sequence goes on along the minus strand of OZ018328.1, from coordinate 50,632,219 downwards.
TAATAAATGTGTATTGAAAAAGTTTGTTAAAAGTTGAACTATAATCTCCAAAATGTGTCTTTTTAATTAGAAAATATGGTTGGCATAAAATTTATTTGGAGAATTTTAAAATTTTGATATCCATAGTTTGAAAGTATAACAAAATTTAGTTAATCCACCACAGGGTGAAACTATTCAAGGAAAACAAAGTTTTACTACTACTATTTTAAAGCATATTTCCTGGTTTCTATTAAGAATCATTAAATTTGGCTGATTTTTTTAGTTAATATGGTATTAAAACCCATTTAGATTTGGGTATTGTTCATCTTTAAAAAAAAGGACCATACAATTTATTTAATAGTATATTTTGGCTAATAATTTTCTATTACATTTCCTTTCTCCAATTTGGTGAAAATGGCAAAACAGATCTAAGTTAAACATTTCCATTTTTGGCGAACCTAAACTAAATTTCACAATTTTATTATTAAAAGGTTTTGGAATGTTACTTTTTATTGTTGCTTTTAAGCTAAGTGACCTCAGTTCTGAATGCAATATTGCTTGATATCAGCTTGGATTCCTATGAATTATGCATCATTATTTTACTATTGAAGCTTTTAAAACCTTTTTTTTTTATGTACTCTTTCACAATGAGGCTTTTGAATTTGTTTTATAGTTATTTTTGTTCGCATTTTGGTATATGCTTCTTTTTTTTCCTTTAGACATCCAAAGGAAAGATGTTTGATTCAATCCGAGCTCTACTTGCCATTGAAGCGCAATGTCAGTCAGATACAAAGGGAAAGGTAAGGCTAGAAACATTCTTGCAAATTGACTGACCACTTCAGCCTCCAGCTTTATTGAGCAAATGAATGTCTTCCTAGTTCTGAGATCTCCACAGGTCTTGTTTTGTTTACTTACACTATGCTCCTGTACATTGTCACTTTAATTTTACCACTTTCTTACCAAACCATTTTTGAAAGTTTTTTTTGGGTGTTGATACTTCTCTTCTTTTAGAAGGTTGCAGTCCTACATATATATAATTTTTTCATTTAGGTTTAAATCTGTCTATCTGTCAGTCTGATTTGGGGGGGCAGTGTCTTGGAGGATGAGTAACCTCCTCTAAGATGGAGAAGTATGTTAATCTAGATGGAATAAATGAAAAAATATTTTTGAAGGAATATCATAAGCTGATACTTTGAGTTCTGAGGTGCTTCTTATTGCACCTCAGCGCTCCGTCCAGCCCCAGCTTAGCCTCTTCTCCTCCCTTCAAAACACTTGTATTTCCTCGCTTTTCATACCTCTCCCACAACTTTCTCTGGTCAGCCACTAATTTCACCTGTTAGATACTGACCTCCTTCTCAAGCCAACCGTCCCGGATTGGAGTTAAGGAGGGAGGGGACAAGGTTCCCTACCCCTGAGCTCTGGTTCAAGATGTTTTTTTTTAACAAACTGCTTCATCCCCACCCATACCTTCCTCTCATCCCTTTTCCTCTCCTCTTCACATTCTATCCATTTTTACACCGCGTCTAAGGTGGAGTCGCCATGCCGATGGACTGCCAGGCCACCAGGCCGGAGGGGTGGTCCCAAATGGCGGCGCCTGGCTCTGCCAGGCCTGTAAGCACCTCTTGCAGTGCGGGTAACTGCGAGAGGTGATGAGCGGTTGCATCCCATAATAAAAATATGGTCACCATGCCCAATGATGAGTCTAACAAAAAAACCCCTTTAACTTCCCCTGTACAAACGATAGAGTCGCTCTCGGGCAGCTCCACAGAGAAAATGGAGGTTCCTCCTTTCCCTGTGCTTGCTCAGGGGACACTCCATATTTCTTCAACCGGAGAGGAGGCTTACTCCTCTCCGCCTATGGGTGAAGGGGACTCCCCCTCACCCCCTTCTCTAGAGGTGCTTTTGGGCACCTCCTTATTTCCAGCGGCAGTCCCTCCTTTTCTTTCTAAGGGGACTGCCTAGAAAGCCAGCAGGCAGCCCATTGCCAACCGCCCCTCGTGTAAGCGGCTCGGTAGGGCAAACCCCCTTAGGGGGGGAGAGGGAAGCCAGGCCCCTTTGGTCGCTTCCCTCAAAAGACCTGCTGGCAAGAATATTAAACCTTGCGGGGGTCAAGGCCTGTGCCTCCCCACACAAGACTGGTGAAACTGCCAAGGGGACCTGCGATGTCCTGGGAGGGGATGGCCAACTGGAGGCCCCTCCTCTGACAGACATGGTCCTTGAGGAAGCCCAGCCACAGACGGTAGGGCCTTCCATTGGGGGGAATCTGGGCTCGGCGCCAAACACCGAACCTGAATCCGCCCCTATGCAAGGTCCTCCTCAAACGTCTAGGGTTTCTGAGGCAGTACAAGGAGGGGAGGGATCTCCTCCGACAGGTGCCCCTACGACTACCAGGACCCTCTCCATTTCAGGGAAGGACCTGGCTGAGGCCGGTCCATCTGGCCTGGGGGCTTCTGCCGGCGGAGGTGAGAAGCGGGTTCATTCCCCGCCCTCCTCTCCTAAAAAGAAGAATAAAAAAAAAAGAAAGACAAAAAGGACTCGGGGCTCCTCTTCATCCGCGGGTGCTGTGGGGACAGATAGGTCTGCTGCCACTTTGGTAGGCAACCAAGCCAAGATCGGCACATCTGGCCCCTCTACCCCCCCGTGTGCGGAGCCCCTGACTAAGACTTAAGACCAAGAGTGCACAGGGCGGAGCCTCGATGACATCGGGGCTCCTGATTCAGAGGTTACCTGGCGTTACCGAGCCCGCTGGCTTCAAACGATTCCTCGTTATTTGCTCCACTGATGGCAGCATGTTGGCCAAGGACAACATGATCCATCAGAGGAGAGGATTAGCTAGTGCAATTGGTAGAGAGCCGAAGGTGACCCGTTTCTCGGACGGGAGCCTTCTGGCGAATGCGGCGAATCCCGCCGAGGTGGCCAAGATAAGTGCTCTTCGGACACTTCATGGCACCCCGGTGAGTGACGCCGCACTCTACCATGAACTTTGTGAAAGGAGTAGTGTATGCGAGGGAACTCGTTGACTACTCCATTGAGGACATCACCCTAGAGCTGTCCGACCATGGGGTGGTCAAGGTCGAACGTGTGATGAGAAAACAGGGAGGGGCTTCGAGACCCACCCCTACACTCTTCATCACGTTCGACTGTGACAAGCTCCCTGAGTCGGCGCGTGCCGGTTGGTACTGCTACCGCGTGAAGGCATTCGTGCCACTGCCGCGGCGGTGCTATTACTGTCACCGCTTCGGCCATATGAGTCGTTCTTGTAGACGTGCAAAGTCGGGGTCACTCGAAGTTTGTGTAAATTGCTCCAAGACCGCACACGATAAGTCCAAATCGTGTGTGGCCAGGTGTGTCAATTGCGGAGAGCCGCACCCCGCTTCTTCGAAGCAATGTGGTGCATATCTAGTTGAGAAAGAAATCCTGGCCGTTCAGGCCCAGGATCGACTCTCATTCCGCGAGGCTAAGGACTTAGTCCTGGCGCGCCCGGCTCTGCCTGGGACGTCATATGCCTCAATAGTTAGAAAGACACCCTCTGCTCCTGGCCCATCCAGGCCAACGAGTACGGTTGTTACCGCGCCCATTCGGAGCCCTTCTGCGGGCTCTACTCAACCCGGGCGCTCCCTTAGTAAAGCTGGCGGCAAAAAGGGTTCACACCCATCCCCGGCTAAAACCAGGGCTCCCCCCTCTTCCCCCTGCGTGACCGTTTCCCGTAAGGCGAAACGGCCACACGCCTCCACCGAGTCGTTAGACTTACAGGAGGCAACACCCCTGAAGATGGTGGCTAGGCCATCTTCCGGGTTTCTAAAAGCTGTCCTCCGAAAGGAGGACAGCAACAAAGGAGCTTCGGCTCCTTCGCCCACGCCTAGTGGTGGAGCGAGTGGCTCGGAGACGGTGGTGCCTCGAAAAGAGGGGCCCCCGCCTCCCAAGCCGCAACGCCCGCCTAAGGTTTCGAGGCGGAGGGAAGAAAAGACTCGCATGGCGAGCCCAACCTCCCCCAATAAGTCCTCGAAGGTGACAGCGCTTTGTCCGGCCAACAGCTCCCGGGGTTCTGCCCTAGGGAAGCGTACGGCCATTCCCGTGAGGGTCTTCTGTTCGAGGAGGGCCCCCGAGTCTCTGAGCTAGGCCTGGAGGGAATATTCCTTCAATGGAATTGCTGTGGACTCCGGGCCAACTGGGAGGAGCTGCGGAGGCTCGTCTCTTCCCGTTCCCCGTTAGCTATCTTTTTACAGGAGACCATGCTAGGCGCGTGCCCTTTGCCCGCCCTCCCGGGGTATAAGGGTCTTGCGACCCCACCACCGCGGGATGGCAGGGCAGGGGGATGCGCGGTTTACACCCGGCATGATGTCTCCGTTCTTCCTTTCTCTTTTGATACCTTCTTTCAGGCAGTGGCTGTGCAGCTGCACCTGGATAGGAGGTATACTATCATTTCTGCGTACATTCCACCGTCAGCTGACTTTGACGCGGGGGACTTCCGCCGCGTCGTGGCATGGTTGTCGAGGCCCTATCTCTTGCTTGGAGATCTGAACGGCAGGCATCCTCTCCGGGGAAATTACTCCATAAATCCCAAGGGACAAGTCCTTGCCGATCTGATCGAAGAGCTTGAGATGGGTGTCGTAAACGTGGATGAGTTTACGCATCACTTTCCGAGAACCGCTTCATTTTCTTGCCTTGACCTATCTTTGTGCTCTTCGGATGCACAGCCTGATTTTGATTGGGGGGTGGTCGATAACCTCCATGGTAGTGATCACTTTCCCATTCAAATATCATTTTCAGGGCAACTGCCGCCTGAGAGCCCACCTCGGTGGTGCTTGGCGCGGGCGCGGTGGCCTGCATATCAGGAAATGACTGAATTTTCTATCTCAGTCGAGGAGTTTAGGTCGGTAGATCAGACCGTTGAGTTCTTCTCCGGCAACCTCATCGCCGCGGGCCTGACTAGTATTCCTAGGACGTCTGGCCGTTTTGCACGCCGACCACTCCCATGGTGGTCGGCCGAGTGTGAGACGGCCCTCAAACAGAAGCGTTATGCCTACATGCGCTATAAGCGCCGCCCGAACGATTTCACTGTCGCTGAATTTCGTCGGGCTAGGGCTAGGTTCCGGTATATTTCGAAGCACGCCCGCCGCTCTTCTTGGCGGGCATACGTGTCTTCACTTAACGAGAAGACCCCGCTAGCAGAGGTGTGGAAGAGAGTCAAGAGGATTCGGCTCAAGTTCTCGCAGGACCCTCCCTCCCTCGCTGCTGCCGTAAGATGTTCTCGCTACGCTCTACGTGGACGACCTTTCGATCTCTTTTGCGCGGCCCAGATGCCAACTGGAGCATCGACTCCAACAGGCATCGAACTGCGTCTCTCGCTATGCCGAAGCGCACAGGTTTCGGTTTTCCTTGGCTAAGTCTATGGTGGTGCACTTCTGCTGCCATCCACGGCTCCACCCAAACCCAGCACTGTTTCTTAATGCGGTGCGCCTGGAGTTGGTTGAATCGCACCGTTTCCTTGGTCCTGTATTTGACCGACGCCTCACCTGGGAGGCTCATATTCGCAGCCTTAGGATCTCTTGTACCATTTTGATGGATATTCTCCGCTCCGTGACGTTCAGCGCTTGGGGCGCTGATTGGGCTACTGCTCTACTTTTTTATCGATCTTTTGTTCGTTCGAAGCTCGACTACGGATGCGAGTTTTATGCATCTGCAGCCGATCGTGTATTACGGAAGGTGGACTCTATCCACCACACCGGCCTTCGCCTGGCGACCGGTGCCTTCCGCACTTTCCCCATTAAGAGCCTACTAGTCGATGCTGGGGAGATGCCACTCGCTCTACTCCGCGTACAGTGCATCACTCGCCTGTACGCGCGAGCCCGGCGCCTCCCTCAGTCGCCAACAGCTCTCACTGCATCTGCAGCTGATTTCGACGGTGCCTATGCGGGGTCGCTACCGCCTGTCCCTTGTGCTTGGGACAGATTCGTGCACACTGACTTGTGGACTTGTTGACTTCTTGGGGGAGGCCGGCCTTCTCCCTATTATTTAAGCAAGGTTTGTTTGTTTTTTTTTGTTGTTTTTTTGCATTTGTTTTGTTTTTTGTTTGTTTTTTTCTTTAGTTGCACGCTCCTGCGCCGGGGGGACCTCTCCCCGACGCACCAGCTTGCTTCCTTTCCCCCTTTTGGGGTGTTGTTTTTTTTTTCTCTTTAATTTCATTTTAAAGTAGCCTAGAACTAGGCCAGTTTTAATACGGCGACTAATGCCCAAGTAGGCAGTCGCCAGATAAGCTCTTAAAAAAAAAAAAAAAAAAAAAATGCCTATGCCGCCGAGAGACGCTATTCATAACCTAAGCCCTTTGGGTTTAGGGCCAGAAAACTCCTTCGATAGCTAGGTATAGCTCTCGGGCCGGTGGCGCCCCTGGTTCTGCTCAGGACGCCACCCTGGAGGGTACCACCTTTGGCTATTTGTCGCCACGCCTCTGCTCCCAAAGCTTGTCCAGCGCCGGTAGTTTTGCGTTCGACCTTTTTGGAGCACACCTCGTGTCACGCTGGAACCGTGCCAGTGTATACGGATGGCTCCAAGTCCCGAGAGGGGGTCGGCTTCCACGCCGTATCCCCTCTGTTTGAAGTCAGCGGGGCTCTGCCAGGCGCTGCGTCTGTCTTCACGGCCGAGCTGGTGGCTATACACCCTCGGTACGGGAGATTACGCGACGTGCCCGGTTCGGAGACCGGATTGTGATTTATAGCGATTCACAAAACGCCCTGAATGCTCTCGGGGCATTGGAATCTCCGCATCCTCTGGTTTCCGATATCCGTGACACCACGGTTTTGGCGAGCCGGGCGGCTGTCGAGATTATCTTCTGCTGGGTTCCTGGACATGTAGGAATTGCGGGGAATGAGGGCGCCAAAGAGTCCGCGAGGACTCTGCGACCGGACCAGCGTTTCGCTTTTCCTCACACATACTAAATGGCAGGAAATACGTGCAGCTATTCGGACTGCTTGGCAAAGAAGATGGGGGACGGTCCAGGGGAACTTAAAGTTGCGTGCCATTGTGCCCTGACTGTTCCCATCGACCTACCGCCCAATGCCGCGATGGCTTCAGGTTGCTTTCTGTCTTCTCCGAATTGTGCACACTCGCTGGACTCACCGACATTTGATGGAGCGCGTGCCAGCGCCCTACTGTGAAGACTGCGTTGTCCCCCAGACTGTTCGGCACATTCTTGTTGAATGTCCCAGTCTGGGCGATCTTCGCGCACGTTACCTGTCCCGGTACCGCGATGGGCGGGGTCGCTACCGCCTGTCCCTTGTACTCTGGACGATTGCGTGCGCATTGACTGGTAGACTTGTAGCCTTATGGGGGGAGGCCCTTCTCCCTTTATTTAACCATTTTTTTTGTTTTGTTTGTTTTTGTTTTTTTCCCCTTATAGGTTCCACGCTTCTGCGCCGGGTGGTCCTCCCCCCCGACACAGGAGTTTACTGCCATCTCGTTGCCTTTTCCCTTTTTTATTTATTTTTTTTTTGTGTTTTTTTGAATTTCATTTTAAAGTACCGTAGTACTAGTCAAGTTTTTAATACGGCGACTAATGCCCAAGTACGCAGTCGCCAGATGAGCTCTTAAAAAAAAAAATTAGCCCACTGGCTTCAAGTGGTTTTTAGTTATTCGCTCTACTTATGGTAGCAAGTTAACCAAAGGCAAGGCCACATGCTCCATCAAAGGCGAGCTTTAGTTGGAATGACCTGTAGAGAACCTAAGGTGACCAGTTTCTCGGTAGTAGAGAACCTAAGGTGACCTGTTTCTTGGACAGGAGCCTTCTGGCGAATGTGGCGGACCTTTCAGAGGCACACACTATTAGTGCCCGTTGGACACTCAATGGCTCCCGGTGAGTGTGAGGCCACACTCTACTCCTTAGAAGAGCTGGCTGACCAAAGAGCAGCTAAGGTTGAGTGTGTGATGAGAAAACAGGAAGGGGTCTCAAGATCCACCCATACACTCATGGTCACATTCGATTGTCACAGGCGCCCTGAGTCGGTGTGTGCCAGTTGATAACGCTACCGCGTAAATAAATTCGTGCCACTACCTCAGAGGTGCTACTACTACTACCGCTTCGGCCATAGGAATCGATCATGTAGACTTACAAAATCTGGTTTACCCTTAGTATGTGTTCAGTCTTCTAAGGCCGTACACGATAAGTCCTTATCATATATGGTCAAGTATGTGAATTGCAGAGAGCCTTATCTCACTTCTTCAAAGGAATGTGGTATGTATCTCGTAAAAAAGGAAATAAACCGCAATCTTGGACCACCGCATCCGCAGCGGAGGCCTTCGTGACAGCTCTTTCGACATTCTCTAACCTTGATGCCTTTCCGCGAGCATTGAATTCACTTCGTGCTCGCTTTTCCCAAACCAAAGAGAGATCAGTTTACCCTGGCCGCTTTCTTCCCAATCTCTCTAACGCCGTGCGTGTGCAAGTTGAAGGAGAATTTGGTAAATGTTAGACTAGCCTTTTTCCTGGACAGCGGAGGCTATCTGTCTTCTGACAGAGCTGCTTCTACAAGTTCCATTCCAAGTCATATGCTCTGCACCGACTGGAAAATACCGTCTGCGACGCCTTCCTTCGTAGACAGCACTACACCTTGGTGTTTTTCGATCTGAAGAAGGCCTATACTACCGCATGGCGATACGGTATCATGCAGCCTCTCCACGCATGGGGGTGAGAGGACGCCTTCCAATTTTATATCACCCCGCTGCTGCTGGTAGATATTCTTGCTACACTCGACGTTCACGATCTTTCGATCTATTTTGGTGCGGTCAGATGAACCGTATCTCTCGGTTTTCCTTGGCCAAGACTAAGGTGGTGAACTTCTGCCGCCGTCTACGGCTCCATCCCTGCCCAGCTTTGTTCCTAAATGGGGTTCGCCTGGAAGTGGTGGATTCGTACCGTTTCCTTAGTTTTGTTTTTGACCGACGCCTCACCTGGGAGGCTCCTATTCGCAGCTTTAGGGTCTCCGTGAAGTTCAGCACCTTGGGTGCTGCTGGGGCTACTCCCTTGCATTTCTAGCAATTGTTCAAAGCTTGACTACGAATGCTAGTTTTATGCATCCGTGGCCGAGCGTGTATTGCGGAAGGTATACTCGATCCATCACACCGGTCTCCGCCTTACGCTCTTTCCTTTTGCATGTCTCGCATTGAAGTTAGGGAAATGCCACTCGCTCTGCGCCGTGCACACTGCATTATGCACTTGTACGCGCGTAGCCCGGCGCCTATGTCGCAGAGAGATGCCAATCATCTCCCAAGCCCTTTGAGTTTAGGGCAAGGAAATTTTTTCTAGACCTCGGTGGCGCTTCTGGTTCTACCCAGAACGCCACCCTGCAGGGTACCACCTTTGATTATTTGTCGCCAACCTATGCTCCCAAAGCTTCCACAGCGCTGGGATTATTGCGCTCGGCCTTTTTGGAGTACACTTCATGTCATGCTGGATCCGTACTAGTGTGTACGGATGGCTCCAATCCAGAAAGGGTCGGATTCCAGGCCGTATCCCCTCTGTTTGAAGACAGCCTGGCTCTACTAGCCACTGCGTCTTTCTTCACTGCCGAGCTGGTTGCAATACACAGTTACCTATGGGGGATAACGCGTCGTACCCGGTTTGGAGACCGGATTGTAATCTTTTGCGGCTACTCAAAAGCGCCCTGAGTGCTCTCGGGGCATTGGAATCTCCACACATCCAGGTTTGCGATATCCGTGATGCCACGGTTGCTGCGAGCCTGGCGGATGTCCACATTATCTTCTAGTGGATTCCGGACATGTGAATTGCGGGTAATGAGCGCGCCAGAGTCCGCGAGTAGTGGGCGACCAGAACAGCGTTCTCTCTTCCTCCCTGCTGCTTGGCAAAGATGATGAGAGACGCCGAGGGGAACTTAAAGTTGCCTGCCATTTCGCCGCGATTGTTCCCATGGACCTACCGTCCAATGCCGCGACGGCTTCAGGTTGCTTTCTGTCGTCTTCCAATAGAGCACACTCGCAGGACGCACCGCCATTTGATTAAACGCTCGCCTGCGCCTTATTGCGACGATTGCGTTCTCCCCCAAACTGTTCGACATATTCTTGTTGAATGTCCCAGTCTGGGTGATCTTCCCGCACGTTACCTGTCCAGGTACCGGGACGAGCGCAGTCGCTACCGATTGTCCCTTGTACTCGTGACTGGTTCGTGCACACAGAATTGTGGGCTATACGACCTTTTGGAGGAGGTGTCCCTCCTCCGCTTTATTTGACTTTTTGTAGGTCGCATGTTTCTGCTCCGATCGTAGGCGGGCCTTCTTCTCCCAACGCTGGAATGTGCTTCCTTCTTCCTCTTGCCTTTTTTTGCTTCCTTTTTGTTTGTTTTTCTTCATTTTACTTCTGCGTGCCTTGTAAGCGTTTGTGTTTAATCTAGCATAACAGGCTTTGAAAGAATTACTACGATTTGTGCTTAAGTAGGTAGTTGTTTGGTGGCCGATAAATTAAAAAAAAATCACTAAACTCCTGCATGTGCAAGTTGATTGAGAAATTAGTAAATGTTAGATTAGCCTTTTTTTCCGGACATCAGAGAACAACTCTTCTGCACAGTGCAGATTCCGCAAGGTCCACTTCACGTCGAATGCTCTGCTTCGACTGGGAAATGCTGTCTGCGTGACCTTCCTCAGGGAGACAACACTCCGCCACGGCGTTTTTCGATCTGGAGTAGTTCCATGATACCGTATAGCTATTTGGTATCACAGAGAGCCTGGTGGGTGTTGGTCCCATTACTCAAGAGGGGTGCTTTAATTTTTATTTTTCAACTAAATGCGTCATTTTAAGATGTCAATCCTGCAGGGCGATAGAAAAGCACTAATGGCGATTAAGATTTTTTATTAAATATCCCTCCCCCCTGCACGATATTTCCCCTACTCTTAATGGTTATTACCCCTTCCCCGCAACTGAGATCGCACTGAGATAGGCGGCAGGCAGTCGGAGTCTGTAGTGAAAGAATGTACTCAAATACCGTCCTCCATTGCGGAGGGTGCCTAACCCTCCCGAGTAATGTCCTCTTTAGATTACTTGGGGCACCACATTTTCACTTCGCTTAACTTCACCGATTTATTTACCTTTTCTCCTGGCCTATATTCTTAGGTAGATGCCATCGTTGGTTTTCCCTTAGTTTTAATTAAATAATATTGAGCTGATCTACTCTTACCATTTCCCTCCATGTTCGGGCTTGTGGGTCGGTCTTTGTGCGCTTGTGTTCATTTGTACGACCTGGCCAATGGCGCTCGAGGCCTACTTTTCTCACTTTTAGTTCGACCTTTTCTTTTTCTGATCTCATGCCGCCAGGATGGGGCACGCGGACAGTTGCGTCCCCTATAATATGGTTATAGCCCCTGTGTTCTTTTTCCATACCCCCACGAACCTTTTTTTGGGGGGGGGGTCAAAATGTGACAGGTGCCGTCGTTTCTCGTGCCAGGTTTCCCGTTCGTGCACACCGACCTGTGGAGGAGGCCGGCCTTCTCCCCGTTATTTAATATTTGACTATGGATCGTGTTCTTCTTCGCCGGGGGAGGGTGGGCCTTCCCCCGTCGACGGAGCTCACTTTATATTTTTTCAATTTGTTTGTTTTTCTTCTTTTTTTCTGTTTGTATTTTTTTTGTTTTTTTTGGCTTTTAATATAGCCTAGATTTAGGCTAGGTTGAGTACGGCGACTCATGCCCTAGAAGGCAGTCGCCAGATGAGGGATTACCTCCCCCCCCAAAAAAAAATACCAAGTTTCCCGTCCTTCGGTGGTTGTAAATGAAAGATATCATATTAATGATAGCTGTATCGTAACAATGATTATTCGTTAATTTATAAGACAACCATAACAGATAATTGAATTTTATACCGATGGTAGGGTTGGTCCAGGACCCGGTTTTTGCATTTGGGTTTGAATGCATTTTGGAGACTGACCAGGGGTAACTTAAGGTCCCAATTCCAACCATGGGATGGGATGAGATCAACAATAATATCAACACACCTCACAAGAAGCACACCACGATTGTAACAATATAACAGAAAAAAACATTTGGGCCTATCTAAGCTATTTAATGGATTATATTACACTCCCTATTATCCTCCGTCATTTTTATTCATAGAATGTTTTATTATTTTTCTCTCTCTTTTTTTTTAATCTGAATTATGTAGGCTTCGGACGTCGCCACCATATTGGTGCAGAGAAGATGAGATCTTAGAACTTAGGGAGCTTGACGCAATTTCAACGCAAAATCGGCGTGATTTATCTTGGATTCGTTGCCTTGCGAATGGAGTGACCAGTTTTTTTTTTTACGTGCACGCATTAATAATTCCGTGTGCGAGATATATTACTCCTTATACACTTGGTACGTTCATATTTGGTTCACATTTAGTAGTGATATTATTGTGCCAAATTTCGGCAACTGGAAATTTTGAGAAGCGAATTGGTTGAAAGATTTTTGAAGCTTCTCTTGGTCTCATACTTCAACCTTTACTAGTAGGTTAATAGATAACCCTGACTAATTTTAACTTGATTAATTCAAAATATAGGTTTCAAATTATTCTTTACCCTTAACCTGAGGTAATGTATTTCCTGGCGTCCTCGCACTAAAGTCCGTATACTCAACAGAAATTGGTTTTCCCGAATTACTATAGCTTGCTATAATGTCAGGCTGGTCAATATACGTTTTACTCGCGTAAATAGCGTGGCCGAAATGTTATATTGTTGTTAATGATAATAGACATCCAGGTATTATGTATGATATGATAATACATATAAAAAAATTGTAGTTTGCATTCATAAGTGAGCAGGAAGGCCCAGAGAAGATCGAAAATTGCAATGCTGATATTCTAAAAGCTGACACTTTTAGAATCCGGTTAGGTGCTAAGCACTAGAAATGTTCGCTAAAAATACTGTAAAAACAAGTTCAATCGAACCATCAACATTTTGGGCACATATACTTATTATATTGATGATATTTCACCTGTCGGACAGATTTTGAGAATTACACGTTTCCTCTGGGTACACAGTTAATATCAGTCATATCCTTAAAATACGTACACAAAAGAACTTTTCGTAGAACGTCGTAGATTAAAAAAAACCATGTTATATTGTAGGGTCGTTTTAGATAAATAGAATAATGAAGCCGTTAGTTAAGGCTTCCCACTAGACGTGTTCATGCCGGGACATGTTCATAGGAAGACTTGAGTGGCAAAAAACAGATACTTGCTCCGAATGGTTACATTAACTATATACACAAAAGGGGTTTCTTCGTTGCAAACAGGCATGGCAAGACCGGGTAGAGTGGGAAAGAAACCAAAGGGTTTTGATAGGGCAAATGCATCGTGTTGATCTATTCTGATTTTCTATAGTGTGCCATTAATAATTCCGTAGATAATTATATAAGGCAGTTACATTTCATTGTATGAGGTTTTTTTTTTGAGAAATGGATGGCAGTCAATCTAATATCACCACTTGAATGCAGCAAATGGAGAGAAGTGAAGATAATTTGATTATTATTTGGGTGAAGTTGAAATATTTTTTTTATAGTTACTTTTTATATGTTTTTTAGGTCTTGGAATACCTTGGTTATTAGCTGATTTCCACCCTCTTAACATTTACTGCATATTTTATTAAAGAGTTTAGTCTATCCATCGATTACACAAGAAAAACATGTCTAGATTTATCTGAAAACCCCTCAAATGGGTTATTGCTTCCAGTTTTGAAATTTAAATCCAGTCGCTCCTTTTGACTTTATAATGACATACACACAAAGGCCAATACAAATTTTTATAGATACACACACAATGAAAAACACCAGTGGGTCCCCATTAAGAAATAAAAGGCATCATAAATGGCTGCAGATATCCACCCCCGCCGTTTTTTTTTTAGTCTAGCCATCGTATTGGCCTGGGACAGTAAACTCATTGTTCATTACTTAAATATGCTGGCTTTTTTTTAATATTACCCAAAATTGATTGTGATAGAACATTCGTATTGAGGATACCCGAGATTCACTGTGCTCGCTTGTACTGTCGAAGGGTGACAGATCGAAGATTGTTATGTCGTCGATGTAATGACGGGCTGATTCTGCGTCTGCTGAACTTGTTCTTTTGGGATTTGCGAGGCGGTTTTTGTTTTTAGGCCTGTCGTTTAGAAGGAGGGGGATGTTTTGAAGGTGACTTGTCGTCTTTGAGGATTCTGACGGAGACGCGCGCAGAGGTGTGGATCCCCGTGAAGGGAAAGACAAGGCGGCCGTTTTCTCGTTGGCTCGCGTACGGGACTTCTCGGATCGTCTTGAAACCGTTTCGAGCGAAGATCTTGGCTGAGAAAATTCCTGCGATAAGATTTAAGGGATTAGTTCAAAGGATATGTTTAACTATGGTATTTTAGTGGTTCGTTGAGTTGAGCGTTAAACGAGATTTAAGGGATTTGTTAAAGAGATGACTGGTCCAACGAGATTTAAGGGATCTGTTCAACAGATGAGAGTAGCTTTGGTATTTAAGGTATTCTTTATGTATGAGTGCTGCAATGGGATTTAAAAAATTAGTTGCAGAGGTGCGCGTAGCTATGAGATTTAAGGGATTTGTTGGTGAAATGAGCAGTGTTAAGCCGCGTGTATGGTAAATGGGTGCCACATTTGAGGGACTTTCTTATGTACAAACTTATAAACAAATGGAACTCGTCGGGCCAACATTTTGGTAAGTTCGTTGGACCATTCTTTCTCTTTATTCCAAATATTTTTCCTACTTCTATTTCCTTTCTTCCTTATGGCGCCCTCTGTGCTCCTAGCTATGGTTCATCCCATAAGGGTCATCTAAGATGAACTTCACCGAAAGGAAGGGTTCTCCCCCAAGAGATCCAACCATCCCTGAATCTCTAGGTTTTCTGTGTGTCGAACTGTTGTCAACAGGTGCCCAATTCGAGACGAATCCTTGGATTTATTTGCTCTCAACCACGCCAGGTGATGCCAAATGTACCATGAGTAACCTTGCTGCAACTGACGTCGGCAGGATTACGTGCCCTCCCGGTCCCAAAACCTGCAGGAGAATTTGTGGCTAAATCCACCTCCCTCAAACACATTTTCTTTCACTCGATCTTCAACACTTTATTTCGAGAGTTCTCTTCTGACGAACTTCCAAGCCTCCTTATTTTGAAGGGAGTTTGGTTGGAGCTATATATTGGGGAAGTGGGTTGTTTAGGGAGTTGGTTTCGAGCCTTTTCATTTTGGTGAAAGGGATTGTTTAGGGAGTTGGTTTCGAGCCTTTTCATTTTGGTGAAAGGGATTCTTTTGAGAGTTGGTTTGGAGCCTCTTTCTTCATTTTGGTGAAGTGGGTTGTTTAGGGAGTTCGTTTGGGGCTTTTTCATTTTAGCTTCTTTATTTTGGTGAAGTGGGTTTTTTAGTGAGTTGGGTTTGAACTTTTATTTTTTTAGTTTGGTTATTCATGTTGGGTTAGTCAGGGGGATTTGTGCTAATACCTCAAGGGAAGATGCGCTAATTAACCTCTAACAAGAGGTGACTGCTTCAATATGGCTGTAGTACCTTAATAAGTTTACTGGTACTTAAAGGGCCGCGTAGTATCCTCGCAGACAATTCGGGAATCCATACCCCCTCCCCGCCTCACACATTTTCACTTGCTCTAACCTCACTACCCTTCTTCTACTCTAGCTTACTCCTTACCGGTGGTCTCGGTGACGAGGCACTTGAAGTCTCGCGTCCGCGCCACGCCGATGCTCTGTTCGACCAGCATCGAGGCAATGCCGCGCCCGCCGTACGCCTTGTCCACGTTCAGGAGCTCGAACACGAACAGCTGGAAGGGAGGGGGGGGGGGGGGAATGGCTCACGGCGTCGTGAAAAAAATCATTTCCTCTTCACCAGTGGTACTCTTTCAAGGGAGTCGCTGGCGTCCTCTCGCCCGTAATCTGTATACCACTGACGCTAATCGTACTATACTCGCCGCAGCGAGACATGGACGATGGGGGTGCGGCAAGCACCGTCACGGGTGTTTCCCCACTGGTGCCATATCTCGACAGATCAGCTGCCCGCCTCCCCTCTCTCTCTATCTCTCTCTCTCTCTTTCTCTCTCTCTCTCTCTCTCTCTCTCTCTCTCTCTCTCTCTCTCTCATCGTCCATTTCTCGCTGCGGCGAGTATAGTACGATTAGCGTCATTATTATTGTTGATGCTGCTATTATTACCGTTACTACTATCGGTATGTTTCTGACCTAGTTTTACTATGTCTTAATGCCAATATTATTTTAAGTTCAAGATGGGTCTTCCGCGACCTTTCACTCAGCTTAACTTCACCATTTTAAACCTATTGATCTTTATAGCGGACATGTTCTCTTTCGTTTCACTTATCGCCGCTTTGTGCCCTCCCCCCCGTGCTCACACTCTCGTAGGTCCCCATTCCTCCTTGTAGACTCCCCTACGGGTCTCCATCGCCAGGTGGGTGGGTGTAATCCCACGGGAGAAGGGACGGTTCTCCCACTCCTAGGGAGGCTGGCCCCATCCATTTTATTTGACTCTTTGGGGTTGGTCGCAAGATCCTCCTATGGGGGGAGCCAGGAGTATGCTTCCATCGTTGCCTTTTGTTTCTTTGTTTTTGCATTTTTTGTTTCGTTTTAGCAATTAGAAACAAAATAAGTAGGGCTGTTTCCATAACCTCCACTTTTTTCCTCTGTCCGTCCTCACCATCAAGGGTATAATCCTACGGAGGAAGGACGGGAGGTTTCCCTCTATGGTGTGTGTGTAACGTTGACCCTCACGGCCTCCCTTCGATGGTCATGACCTTCATGGGGGTAGAGCCCATGCCCCCTCCCCCTTACCTTGTCGACCCCGTAGTTGCCGTAAAAGTCGATGTCTGCGGCCACTTGGTTGAGGAAGCTGAGGATGCGGTAGACCTTTGCGTCCTTCTGCGGGTTGATCCAGGAGAGGAAGTCGTCGGGGCCCCGGGGCTGGCCCTTGAGTTTGACACTGTTGATGGCCACGCCCAACAGGTGGCCCTGGCCCTCCTCAGACTCGTCCAGGACCATCACGGACACGTCGTGACGAATCTGGGGTCAAGGCGGGAGGCCGATAAATATGATTGTTCGTTTCCCTCAAGGCCGAACTTGCCATCCTCGATCTTTGCCCTTCCCTCCCCAGCGAAAGTTCCAAGTAGTCTACTCTTCAGGCTACGAGAGGTATTTACCTTCCACACATGCCACTTCCCTTAACTTGACAACTCGTACAGATATCTTTCTTGGGGTGGTGGTAGATTCTATCAGCGGTTTAAAATAATAGAGAGTTGGGCAAATTTGCAAACAGCTAATTCCGCAATTGCACTTAAATTCTTCCCGCAAAACTGCAAAAAGGACTACTATAGTAATTAAACATTGTAATATATATATATATATATATATATATATATATATATATATATATATATATATATATATATATATATATATATATATATATATATATATACAGTGGCGGCAACAAAAAAAGTGACATTGAATATTGGCAATAGAAATCGATACATAAAATCGCTTTCACGATTTTACTTGCCAACAAGCCAATGAAAAGGGGCGGGGCTTATGCCACGAGTGGATGACTCTCCTGAGCTAAGACAACAGAACTGCGCTTTATTGGAACTCACTGTCTCGTTTGAGCTCGTACAGTGAGGTTTTGGTGTACAACGCTCCAGCGTGCTGATTTCCTGCATTCGTGCCTACATTTGACGTGCTATAACTTCTGTGCAAGTGGATACAATGGGGCGGAAAAAGCTTTCTATGACAGAGAAAAGCCGTGCCTTGACCCTATTAGAGCAGGGAAAGTCTTTTATTGATGTAGCAGCAGATTTAGGAACCTCAAGAAATACGATTTATCGCCTAAAACGGGCAGCTGAGTTATTGCCACCAGGTACCATACCAAAGAGGAAGGAGGGCACTGGTGCAGCTAGGAAGACATCTCCAAGGACTGATAATATCCTAAGGCGTGAAGTGATGTCAGACCCTTCTGTAACCTCCGCTTCAATCAAGAAAAAACACCCAGACCTTCTCCAGAACGTCGCCCTCAGGACCATCCGTCATCGCTTACAGAAGGACTTAGGCCTACCGGCTCGCCGCGCTGCCAAGAAGCCACTTCTTACCAAGGCTATGAAGATGAAAAGGCTCAATTTTTGCAAGACTTATAAACATTGGACAGCTGCCCATTGTAAGAAGGTGATGTTCAGTGATGAGAGCACCTTTAGGCTGGTCAGAGGAGAGTCAAAGATCGTGCGTCGTCCCAGCAATGTGTCTCGGTATGACCCAAAATATACCGTGAAAACTGTGAAGCACCCTGATAGTGTGATGGTGTGGGGTGCCTTTAGTGGAAACAAGGGCAGAGGAGGTCTGTACTTCCTTCCCAAGAATGTAACCATGAGGGGGACTAACTATCTCGAAGTTTTGAAGCAGCACATGCTGCCATTTTGGGAAATTCATCGGTGTGAATTTTTCATGCATGATGGTGCCCCTGCTCACAGGTCCCAGTTAGTAAAAAGGTTCTTCAATGATAATAATATTAGTGTTTTGGAGTGGCCTGGTAATTCCCCGGACCTAAATCCTATTGAGAATGCTTGGAATCTGATGAAATCCAAAGTTCAAGAGACAGCATCCGGCAGCATCAAGGACCTGATAGAATCACTGAAGAAGATCTGGGTTACGATCGACCCCACCTACTTCGCAAACCTCGCTGAATCAATGCCCAATCGACTCAGAATGGTCATCAAGTGCAAGGGCAACATGACCAAGTATTAACTTTCATGAAATATTCATAATAAAATATGTAAGTTACATTTTTCTGTTTCATTTTCCCCGAATTGTCACATGTCACTTTTTTTGTTGCCGCCACTGTATATATATATATATATATATATATATATATATATATATATATATATATATACACGGGGGTGGGGGTAATTTGTCCCCTACCTTTAATATAAAAGAAACAGTTGACTTATACAGATATATTTACTAAAATGACATGTTAACGACTTGAGAAGTTTCAAGAAGCCTCTTGTAAGAGAGAGCGTTTACTTTAACAGAAAACGAGAATGCGAATGTTCCCGCGGTTCTTGAAATTTCTTTCCTGAGGAACTCTAGGAGACTATTCTAGCGGATTAAGGAATTCTTACTATAACCCTTACCTTGAACGTTATTGTTCAATTATTATAAGAGCTTTGTGGGGTCAGATGATTTGGTGGAGGTAAGACGGGAGAGGACGTTTGCGTAAGAGCCAGATGAGCCCTGGTGGGTATGTGCCCTTTTCCGCGCCCCGCGAGAACTCAGAAAAGAATAGTACCTGAGGGATTGCACCTCTCTATCCAATTTGTAAATGTAGGGGTGGACCAATATTTTGATGAGGAACCCTCAGGGGTAGGCACGTTTGTATTGCCGCCTTCTGTAGGAAGCGGCGGGCCCTCGCCCCTCCTGGAGAGTAGAAGTCTTCTAGATGTATGTTACGAATACCTTTGACAAAGATGGTTCCTTGCCAGCACTTAGGGGCGGGAATGCTCGCTCACGGAAACCGCGCATCCTATTTCGGCGGGCGAGGAGGAGGGAGGTCATGCAGTCAGCCGAACGGGACTTTAAGAGTAAGGACCCCTCCCACTGATACCCGACATCAAACCTCCCTATTGGGGCATTCTATTCGTATGTGGTGGGTATAGCAATGAGTGCCCACCTTCACACTGCATATGGCACGCTTGGGCTGAGGGGGGGGGGATCTTCATCCCCTGCGTTTATTGCAGGTTTTTTTTACTATTGTTAGATCTAGCTTCCCTCACGGGGTGGGGGGGCCGACCCCTTGTAATACGACGGCAAAAGTAAAGGTTAAAATTTTATCAATTGATGCAGTTCTTTTAGGGCTGTTAGATTGATCTATTGGATACAGTCACTTACTTGGTATGGGTGAAGAGTGCCCCCTTCCCCAGGCGTGCCCGATTCAGTGTGAAGGTGGTTAATCAAAACTATAATAACCACTCTATTGTGGTTTTTGTGTGGTTCGCCTGAAAAAGACGGTCCAAGTTTGAGGGCAGAGAAGCCGCCGTGGAGGTTGATTTCAGCGCCATAAAACTGTCTGAGAGAGAGATCTGAACTCCTAAATAAGCAGGGGATATTAAGGGGACGTTTAGAGGTATGTGTTCTTTTTTGGCTTAGCGGGGGTAGGAGGGGGGCGAGTGAACGGAGCTGGTTGTTTGGGCCGCGAAGGGTGGTGCAACAGCCGCCGAGTTGTGAGTCGTTGGGGTTGCTAAAGAAGGGTGGGGTTTGTAAGTTGAACTTTCCTCCGGTTCTCCAAGCCGGGAGGGTGAGTCAGTCTGTATCGTTGACCGTAGGAAAGCCTGTCCAAGAAACAGTGGGGAGCCATTTTTTTGCCGTTTTCAGCATCGGCCAGGGAGACCGAGGATAGTAAACTGGATATATGCCCAAACACCTTTCCACAGTTTCCTCTCTGAGGAGGATGCATCAGTTGAGGGCGGGGCCGTCGTGGCGCTAACCAGAACTGCCTTTTGATCTCGGTGACCGAAGCGTCCCTAAGCCTGGCAAATCTCACTTTCGACTTGGTTTTTAGAACAAAAGAAAGGGGAAGACGAGAGGTGGTGAGGACGGGGTAAGGAAAACGCATATTTAAAAATCTATTAGCAAGCGGCGGCCCTTCGCATAGTGTGGGATCCTACCCTCTCCAGCTAGGAGTCAAGAGCGGGCCGGTCAGGAGGGCTGCAGAACACGAAATGTTTCTTAACCTGATGAATACGAAAATATAAACTTAAATGGTCAAAAGCCTCTATTGATATCCAAAATATAACGAAATCGCTGCCAACTTGTCGAGAAGTTTGAGGATTGACGGTAGCGGAAGCTTGGGATGCCCGCCTCTAAATAATAATAATAATAATACTGGACACAGCGTTGATACTCGGAGAGTTAGTTGCCCGCTGTGGTTTAGGTTAAATTCTATTTGATTACTTTTGTTGCTGCAAAATTCGGGCATGATAAAGGTGATTGGTTTTTCTTAGTTTTCATTAAAAACCCGACACGGAAAACCTCTTAATAGCTGCTGGTGAGACATTGGGTATCACCCCCAGGGTCAAATTCGGGAGAGTTGCGTACCATCCCTGTCCCGAAATCCCCAAATAGTCTCATCCCTAATTGTGTTATTCCCTCAATACGCGTTTGTTTTCGATTAAAAAAAAACACTAAAAAGATTCCAGCTTTGTGGGTGAGTCCCTGGTCCTTTACCATGTGGGGCAGGGCTTTGGACAGCCAGTGGTCGATCTCGCCTGGGGACTCTAGGTAGAGTGCTTTTCCCAGGGGCTCGTCCTTGAAGAAGTGGTTGCAGAGGAGCGCCACCGCACGATCGATGTAGTCCTCTGTCAGGAGCTGCGGAAAACCGGAGCGATTAGCACATGTCGGGCATTCCTACAGTGGCTGAGTTACTCGCCCAATGAAAGGAGCTACTCGGGGTGTCAAAGACCGATAATTTTATTACCGGTATTAATACCGATCGTATACTAATACCGATATTGCTTTAAAAATATATTAAATGTAATTTAAACAGAAAAGTTAAATGAAATAAAAATAAAATTGATGTAGAAAATAGAGAAAAATCCAATTGAAAATAACATTGGTTTCTAAAAAAGGCCCGTAGAATGAAGACTATTTATTGATTCTCGCCTCGGAAGTTTGTTCGTTATAGCTTTCTTATCTAGCCAATTTAATGTATTTGAAGAATCTTACAACCTTTTGTTAAAATTTGCACTATAAGCGCATACCAAAAGCTGTTTTATATGCATAAGTTGCAAATTGGCTGTTGAAATGCGCCGATTTAATCAAACAAATTTAGCTTAATTGATTACGAATTTTCGTGAAATTTTGGTTCAGTTAAATTTAATAATTTCTGCTTGAGTCGCAATTTTTAGTTAGCATTCATTACCTATATGACCATAATTTTGATGCCCGAAAATTTATTTGTTATCTTCATATCTTTTCGATTTAATGCATGACTTTTGCCCCCCCCAAAAAATGGAAAAAAGTTTAATATATTTCAAATACCGTATTCACCCCCGGGGGAGAGTCATTTATAATAACAACCCATTTCTGCTTCTCTTCGACTGATGCACTCGGTGGTTTTCGTCTTTTTCCCATCCCGTTTTATTTGTCGCCCTCGATCCCAGTAATAGTCTTGGCAGAATAATTATCATCCAATTCCTCCTCCATTAGCCCTCTCTTTCTTTCAAACACACTCACATGATTAACCCACATTTTACCCGTGTTCCAACCCTTCTCATACTCAGACAATCGTCTTTTCTTCTCACGAGTCTATTTTCATTCATTATAGGCCCATACCACCTCAGAACATTCGCAGTCACATTCTCATTCATACCATAAACACCTCTTACCGAGGAGTTCCTCACTTTCGCACACCAAACATTCCTCTCAAGTTTGCAGTTCTCACTCGAGATCTTTCCTTTTCCTTCCAGACAATAGCTTTACGCATCAATGTCTGAGAACCGCTCCATTTTTTTTGTCTTGATATGTCCCGGTGCTCTTCCGAGGGACAGCATAATTTTGGATGAGAGGTAGTTAATGACCACTTTCCCATTCAATTTTCATTTTATTAGAGGCTTCTGCCCCCTTACCCGTCTCGGTGGAGCTTGGAGCGGACCTGGCGATTTGCACTTAAGGAAATGACTGATTTATCTGTCCCAGTCGAGGAGTTTAGGTCGGTTGATGAGGCCCTTTAGTTTTTATCCGGCAACCTCATCGCTTTTGGGCCTAACAACTATTCGTAGAACATTTGGCCGTTTTGCTCGCCTTCTGCTTCCTTGGTGGTTGGCCGAGTGTGAGAAGGTTCTTAGGTAGAAGCGATATGCCTACTTGCGCTATGAGCGCCGCATGAATTTCGTCGAATTAGGGCTAGGTTCGTCTGTTTGTTTTTCATATAGTCTAATATTAGGCTAAAGTTGACCTCGGTGGCAGTCGCCAGGTGGGCTTAAAGACCCCTCTTTCGGAGGTGTTGAAGTGAGTCGAGGGATTTGAGGCAAGTTCTAGCAGGTTCTCCACTCACATTCTCCACCGGAAAGGGACCGCAATCTCGGACCCCGCGCCCCTAGCTAGAATTTTTGGAACCACCTTCTCCACATAACCGGGAAGCTGTTCTGCCAGCACTTAATGCACGTTGTGACACCGTTGAAGGCCGCCGACTTGACCTAGGAGGCAAATAACCCTTCACTAATAGGCTTACATTGAGTGAGTTGGGTTCCCTTTTCTCCTCGTGCGCGTACATCGCCCTTGATCTTGACGCTGTCCCGTATGCCATGCTTCGACACCTAGATGAGAGAGGCATGGCATATCTGTTAGATTTGTTCAACAGGATCTGTACAGAGGGTATCCTCCTAAACTGGGCGAATAGCTACAATTATCTAAACTCCTGCGTGCGCTATTTGATGCAGAAATTTGTTGTTAGCTTAGCTTTATTACACGACTGCGGAGGCCACCTGTCTTCTGAACACTGCAGCTGTCGCAAGTTCCACTCCACGTTGGATGCTTTGCTCCGGCTGAAAATGCTATCTGCGAGGCCTTTCATCTTAACAGCATTACTCCACTTTTCTTTTATCTGGAGAAGGCCTATGATACCGCATGGCGATATGGTATGGATACCCTCCATACGATGGAGGAGAGGAGATGCCTTCCAATTTTCATATCTGAATTTCTAAGAGATCGATTCCACGTCGGCGGCCAGAGGCCAACTCTGGAGCGTTGATTCGAACAAGCATTGAACCGCATCTCTTGCTCTGCTCAATTGCACAGGTTTCAATTCCACGTCGGCGGCCAGAGGCCAACTCTGGAGCGTTGATTCGAACAAGCATTGAACCGCATCTCTTGCTCTGCTCAATTGCACAGGTTTCAATTTTCATTGGCCAAGACTAACGTGGTCCTTCCCTGCCGAGGTCCATGGCTCCACCCCGAACCCCACGCAAGGGAGTGGGTACGCTGTGTAGCCTCTTACACTTGGGACCTCGAGTAGCTGCATATTCTCCCAGCCTGAGTACACATTAGCGAAGCCGTCACTGGACTGACCTTAACTATCTGATGGGGTTTGCGAAAGTTGTTGCTGTGCTTCCCCTCGCTCCCTCTCAGCGTTACATTATCTATATTTTTTAATAATATTGATTATTATTACGACTATCTCCTCAATCCTTCTCTACCCGCACTTTGTACCAGGAAGAACCACTAATATGGCCAATGCTCGGCTTGCTAGACATGGTGCCTAGGTCGACCCTGTTCACGTAGTGACGGGTTATGATAATAATAGACGACTACCCGCACTTTTGTACTCTTATGGGTGCTTAGTCAAAGAGTAGTGTATCCATATCGTGAGGTCCCTACCTGCTGGGAGGGCTGAAAGCCCCCCGATTGATTCAAGTATTTGACACAGGGTGTACTGGGCTGTCGACTATGCTCACTTTCTTCCAGGACACTTATAAGGTGGCTACGTCGGCACCATCCTGTATGGTCAAAGCTCGAGGACAAATTCACCTGGAATGCCAGGCCGGGTTGTCAAGGTACATCCTAGCTCGAATCCCCCGTAAGGGGCGCGGCGATTTGCCACTCTGGCCGCCGTGCTGACGGGATCCAGCGCTCCGTCCGGCCCCAGCTTAGCCTCTCTTCCTTCCTTCAAAACACTTGTTTCCTCTCTTTTCACACAACCTCTCCCACAACTTTCTCTGGTCAGCCTCTAATTTCACAGGGTAGATGCTGACCTTCCTTTCAGCCAACCGTCCCGCATCGGGGCTGAGGGGGTGGGGGACAATGTTCCCTAACCCCTGAGCTCCGGTCTGGGGTGGCTGGTTTTTAACTACCTGCTTCATCCCCACCCATACCTTCCTCACATCCCTTTTCCTCTCCTCTTCACAATCTATTAATTTTTACGCCGTGTCCAAGGTGGAGCCGCCATGCCGATGGACTGCCAGGCCACCAGGCGGGAGGGGTGGTCCCAAATGGCGGCGCCTGGCCCTGCCGGGCTTGTAAGCACCTCTCGCAGTGCGGGCTACTGCGAGAGGTGTGCGCGATTGCATCCCGTGTTTAAAAAAGGGTCACCATGCCCAATGATGATAAAAAAAAACAAACCCAACCCTCAACTTCCCCTGTTCCATCGACGGAGCCGCCCTCGGGCAGCTCCAGCAAAAAAATGGAGGTTCCCCCCCCCCCTGTGCTTGAAGGGGACCCTCCATATTTCTCTAACCGGAGAGGAGGCTTACTCCTCTCCTTCGCCTACGGGTGCAGGGGACTCCCCCTCACCCCCTTCTCTGGAGGTGCTTTTGGGCACCTCCCTTTTCCCAGCGGCAGTCCCCTCTTTTCTTTCCAAGGGGACTGCCAAGAAAGCCAGCAGGCAGCCCTTAGCCAGCCGCTCCCCATCAAAGCGGCTCGGTAGGGCAAACCCCCTTAGGGGGGAGAGGGAAGCCAGGCCCCTTCGGTCGCTTCCCTCAAAAGATCTGCTGGCAAAAATATTAAACCTTGCCGGGGTCAAGGCCTGTGCCTCCCCACTAAAGACTTATGACGCTGCCAAGGGGACCTGCGATGTCCTGGGAGGGGATGGCCAACTGGAGGCCCCTCCTGTGATAGACATGGTCCTTGAGGAAAACCAGCCTCAGACGGTAGGGCCTTCCATGGGGGGGAATTCGGGCTTGGCGCCAAGCACCGAACCCGAATCCGCCCCTATGCAAGGTCCTCATCAAACGGCTGTGGATTCTCAGGCAGGACAAGGAGGGGAGGGATCTCCTCCGGATGAATCCCCTGCGCCCACCGGGACCTTCTCCATTTCAGAGAAGGACCTGGCTGAGGCCGGTCCATCTGGCCTGGGGGCTTCTGCCGGCGGAGGTGAAAAGCGGGTTCATTCCCCGCCCTCCTCTCCAAAAAAGAAAAAGACAAAAAAGACTAAAAAGACGAAAAAGACTCGGGGCTCCTCTCCATCCGCGGGGGCTGCGGGGACGGATGGGTCTGCTGCCACTTTGGTAGGCGACCAAGCCAAGATCGGCACATCCGGCCCCTCCACCCCCTCGTGTGCAGAGCCCCTGACCAAGACTAACACCATAAGTGCACAGGGCGGAGCCTTGATGACATCGGGGCCCCTCATTCAGAGGTTACCTGGCGTTTTCGAGCCCGCTGGCTTCAAACGCTTCCTCGTTATTCGCTCCACTGATGGCACCATGTTGTCCAAGGGCAACATGATCCATCAGAGGAGAGGATTAGCTAGTGCAATTGGTAGAGAGCCGAAGGTGACCCGTTTCTCGGACGGGAGCCTTCTGGCGAATGCGGCGAATCCCGCCGAGGCGGCCAAGATAAGTGCTCTTCGGACACTTCATGGCACCCCGGTGAGTGTGACGCCGCACTCTACCATGAACTTTGTAAAAGGAGTAGTTTATGCGAGGGAACTCGTTGACTACTCCATTGAGGACATCACCCTAGAGCTGGCCGACCATGGGGCGGTCAAGGTCGAACGTGTGATGAGAAAACAGGGAGGGGCTTCGAGACCCACCCCTACACTCTTCGTCACGTTCGACTGTGACAAGCTCCCTGAGTCGGTGCGTGCCGGTTGGTACCGCTACCGCGTGAAGGCATTCGTGCCACTGCCGCGGCGGTGCTATTACTGTCACCGCTTCGGCCATACGAATCGCTCATGTAGACGTGCAAAGTCGGGGTCACCCGAAGTCTGTGTAAATTGCTCCAAGGTCGCACACGATAAGTCCAAATCGTGTGTGGCCAAGTGTGTCAATTGCGGAGAGCCGCACCCTGCTTCTTCGAAGCAATGTGGTGCATATCTCCTGGAGAAAAATCCTGGCCGTTCAGGCCCAGGATAGACTCTCATTCCGCGAGGCTAAGGACTTGGTCCTGGCGCGCCCAGCTCTGCCTGGGACGTCATATGCCTCAGTAGTTCGAAAGGCACCCTCTGCTCCTGGCCCATCCAGGCCAACGAGCACGGTTGTTTCCGCGCCCATTCGGAGCCCTTCTGCGGGCTCTACCCAACCCAGGCGCTCCCCTGGTAAAGCTGGCGGCCAAAAGGGTTCATACCCAGCCCCGGCTAAAACCAGGGCTCCCCCCTCTTCCCCCAGCGTGACCGTTTGCCGCAAGGCGAAACGGCCACGCGCCTCCACCGAGTCGTTAGACTCACAGGAGGCAACACCCCTGAAGATGGTCGCTAGGCCATCTTCAGGGGTTCCTAAAGCTGTCCCCCGAAAGGAGGACAGCAACAAAGGAGCTTCGGCTCCTTCGCCCACGCCCCGAGGTGGAGCGAGTGGCTCGGAGACGGTGGTTCCTCGAAAAGAGGCCCTCCCGCCTCCGAAGCCCGAGCGCCCGCCTAAGGTTTCGAGGCGGAGGGATGAAAAGACTCGCATGGCGAGCCCAACCTCCCCCAATAAGTCCTCGAAGGCGACCGCGCTTTGTCCGGCCCGGGGTTCTGCCCCCGGGAAGCGTACGGCCTTTCCCGTGAGGGTCTTCAATTCGAGGAGGGCCCCCGCGTCTCCTCCGAGCTAGGCCTGGAGGGTATATTCCTTCAATGGAATTGCCATGGACTCCGGGCCAACTGGGAGGAGCTGCGGAGGCTCGCCTCGTCCCGTTCCCCGTTAGCTATTTTTTTGCAGGAGACCATGCTAGGCGCGTGCCCCCTGCCTGCCCTCCCGGGGTATAAGGGTCTTGCGACCCCACCACCGCGGGATGGCCGGGCTGGGGGATGCGCGGTTTACACCCGGCATGATGTCTCCGTTCTTCCTTTCTCTTTAGATACCTCCTTTCAGGCAGTGGCTGTGCAGCTGCACCTGGATAGGAGGTATACTATCATTTCTGCGTACATTCCACCGTCAGCTGACTTCGACGCGGGGGACTTCCGCCGCGTCGTGGCACGGTTGCCGAGGCCCTATCTCTTGCTTGGAGATCTGAACGGCAGGCATCCTCTCTGGGGAGATTACTCCATAAATCCCAGGGGACAAGTCCTTGCCGATCTGATCGAAGAGCTTGAGATGGGTGTCCTAAACGTGGATGAGTTTACGCATCACTGTCCGAGAACCGCTTCATTTTCTTGCCTTGACCTATCTTCGGATGCACAGCCTGATTTTGATTAGGGGGTGGTCGATGACCTCCATGGTAGTGAACACTTTCCCATTCAAATATCATTTTCAGGGCAACTGCCGCCTGAGAGACCACCTCGGTGGTGCTTGGCGCGGGCGCGGTGGCCTGCATTTCAGAAAATGACTGAATTCTCTATCTCAGTCGAGGAGTTTAGGTCGGTAGATGAGGCCGTTGAGTTCTTCTCCGGCAACCTCATCGCCGTGGGCCTGACTACTATTCCTAGGACGTCTGGCCGTTTTGCACGCCGACCACTCCCATGGTGGTCGGCCGAGTGTGAGACGGCCCTCAAACAGAAGCGTTATGCCTACATGCGCTATAAGCGCCGCCCGAACGATTTCACTGTCGCTGAATTTCGTCGGGCTAGGGCTAGGTTCCGGTATATTTCGAAGCACGCCCGCCGCTCTTCTTGGCGGGCATACGTGTCTTCACTTAACGGGAAGACCCCTTTAGCTGAGGTGTGGAAGCGAGTCAAAAGGATTCGGGGCAAGTTCTCGCAGGACCCCCCTCCCGTTCTCCAGGAGAATGGGACCGCAATCTCGGACCCCGCGTCCGTGGCGGAATCCTTAGCGACCGCTTTCTCCGCATTCTCTAGCCGTGATGCTGCTCCGCCAGCATTCAATGCACGTCGTGATGTCGCGGAAGGCCGCCGGCTGGACTTTACCTCCAGAGGCGGAGAACCCTTCAACGACAAGTTTACTGTGAGTGAGTTGCGTTCCGCTCTCGCTTCGTGCGCGGACACCGCCCATGGTCCGGACGATGTCCCGTACGCCATGCTTCGACACCTGGGTGAGCGAGGCATGGCCTTTCTGTTAGATATGTTCAACAGGATCTGGGTGGAATGTCTTCTCCCAGACTCCTGGCGAATCGCTACTGTGCTCGCCTTTCGCCAACCGGGGAGAGATCACTCTACTCCGACCGGTTTCCGCCCAATCTCTCTAACCTCTTGCGTGTGCAAGTTGATGGAGAAATTGGTAAATGTTAGATTAGCCTATTTCCTGGACAGCGGAGGCCATCTGTCTTCTGCACAGTGCGGCTTCCGTAAGTTCCACTCCACGTCGGATGCTCTGCTCCGACTGGAAAATGCCGTCTGCGAGGCTTTCCTTCGTAGACAGCACTACGCCACGGTGTTTTTTGATCTGGAGAAGGCCTATGATACCGCATGGCGATACGGTATCATGGAGACTCTCCACACGATGGGGGCGAGGGGACGCCTCCCAATGTTTATATCTGAATTTTTGCGAGATCGTCGATTCCGCGTACAGGTGGGGGGAGCCCTCTCTGCCCCAAAGGAGCAGGAAGAGGGTGTCCCGCAGGGAAGTGTCCTCAGTGTCACACTCTTTGCCCTGAGCATCAACGGCATCACCTCTGTGCTGCCGGAAGATGTTCTCGCTACGCTCTACGTGGACGACCTTTCGATCTCTTTTGGCGCGGCCCAGATGCCAACTCTGGAGCGTCGACTCCAACAGGCATTGAACCGCGTCTCTCGCTATGCCGAAGCGCACAGGTTTCGCTTTTCTTTGGCCAAGACTAAGGTGGTGCACTTCTGCCGCCATCCACGGCTTCACCCCGACCCAGATTTGTTTCTTAATGGGGTGCGCCTGGATGTGGTTGAGTCGCACCGTTTCCTTGGTCTTGTATTCGACCGACGCCTCACCTGGGAGGCTCATATTCGCAGCCTTAGGGTCTCTTGTACCCGCGCCATGGACATTCTCCGTTCTGTGACGTTCAGCGCTTGGGGCGCTGATAGGGCTACCGCCTTACTTTTTTATCGATCCTTTGTTCGCTCGAAGCTCGACTACGGATGCGAGTTTTATGCATCCGCAGCCGAGCGTTTATTGCGGAAGGTGGATTCAATCCACCACACCGGCCTTCGCCTTGCGACCGGTGCCTTCCGCACTTCCCCCATTGAGAGCCTGTTGGTCGATGCTGGGGAGATGCCACTCGCTCTGCGCCGCGTGCAGTGCATCACTCGCCTGTACGCGCGAGCCCGGCGCCTCCCTCAGTCGCCAACAGCTCTCACTGCATCCGCAGCTGATCTCGATGGTGCCTATGCCGCCGAGAGACGCCAGTCATACCCTAAGCCCTTTGGGTTTAGGGCCAGAAAACTCCTTCGAGAGGTAGATATAGCTCTCGGGCCGGTGGCGCCCTTGGTTCTGCCCAGGACGCCACCCTGGAGGGTACCACATTTGGCTATTTGTCGCCACGCCTCTGCTCCCAAAGCTTGTACTGCGCCGGGAGTATTGCGTTCGACCTTTTTGGAGCACACATCGTGTCACGCTGGTACCGTGCCAGTGTATACGGATGGCTCCAAGTCTCAAGAGGGGGTCGGCTTCCACGCCGTATCCCCTCTGTTTGAAGTCAGCGGGGCTCTACCAGGCGCTGCGTCTGTCTTCACGGCCGAGCTGGTGGCAATACACCACTCGGTACGGGAGATTACGCGACGTGCCCGGTTCGGAGACCGGATTGTGATCTATAGCGACTCACAAAGCGCCCTGAGTGCTCTCGGGGCATTGGAATCTCCGCATCCCCTGGTTCGCGAAATCCGTGACGCCACGGTTTTGGCGAGCCGGGCAGATGTCGAGATTATCTTCTGCTGGGTTCCTGGACATGTAGGAGTTGCGGGGAATGAGCGCGCCGATGAGGGCGCCAAAGAGTCCGCGAGGACTCTGCGACCGGACCAGCGTTTCGCTCTTCCTCACACCGACTACATGGCAGGAATACGGGCAGCTCTTCGGACTGCTTGGCAAAGAAGATGGGAGACGGTCGAAGGGAACTTAAAGTTGCGTGCCATTGCGCCGCGACTGTTCCCATGGACCTATCCCCCAATGCCGCGGCGGCTTCAGGTTGCTTTCTGTCGTCTCCGAATCGGACACACTCGTGTGACGCATCGCTATCTGATGGAGCGCTCGCCTGCGCCCTATTGCAACGACTGCGTCGTCCCCCAGACTGTTCGGCACATTCTTGTCGAATGTCCCAGTCTGGGTGATCTTCGCGCACGATACCTGTCCCAGTACCGGGATGGGCGGGGTCGCTACCGCCTGTCCCTTGTGCTCGGGACAGATTCGTGCACACTGACTTGTGGACTTGTTGACTTCTTGGGGGAGGCCGGCCTTCTCCCTATTATTTAAGCAAGGTTTGTTTGTTTTGTTTTTTGTTGTTGTTTTTTGTTGTTTTTTTGCATTTTTTGTTTTTTGTTTGTTTTTTTTTCTTTAGTTGCACGCTCCTGCGCCGGGGGGACCTCTCCCCGACGCACCAGCTTGCTTCCTTTCCCCCTTTTGGGGTGTTTTTTTTTTTTTCTCTCTTTAATTTCATTTTAAAGTAGCCTAGAACTAGGCCAGTTTTAATACGGCGACTAATGCCCAAGTAGGCTGTCGCCAGATGAGCTCTTAAAAAAAAAAAAAAAAAAAATCCTAGCTCGAATCCGTGTGTCGAGTAGTATGTAACGACTGCGTTGTCCCCCAGACTGTTCGGCACATTCTTGTTGAATGTCCCAGCCTGGGTCATCTTCGCGCACTTTACCTTTCTAGGTATCGGGATGAGCGAGGTCGCTACCGCTCGCCCCTTGTACTCAGAACAGATTCGTACATACAAACTTGTGGACTGAGTGACTTTTTGGAGGAGGCTGGCCTCCATTTTATTTTAGTTTGTTGTAGGTCGCATTTTCCTGCGCCAGGGTGAAAGGGTCCTCTCCCCGACGCTGGAACAAGCTTTCTTTTTTTTTTCTTTTGTTCTATTTTCTCTTGTAAATTTTAGTTAGGTTAGAATTTTAATTGCGGTCACTTATGCCCTTGAAGGCAGTCACCAGGTGGGCAAATTAAATAAAATCCTCACACACATCCACACTCTCATAGACTTAGATGAACATTTCAAAATGCTTCTCCCCTCAACTACCAACACCAGCATAAACAAAACCCACTCCTCACCAATCTCTCACCCCATTCCTTCATTCCCATTCGAACATCTCATCACTACTCCACCCATAAAGATATTAAACGACCATGGCCACAACACAACCTCGTCTAACTCACCAACGTATGTCAAACCCCACACTCCGGCTATCTTTCACCTGAACATCCATTCTTTGATAATGCTCGGCGCTAACGGTGGCCTCACCTTGAAGACGATGTTCCCCTCGATCTGGCACAGTACCCCCGGCGGAAGCTCTGGTTCCTCAGGCAGTTCTGGTACCTCCGGTTCCTGAGGGACGAGTTCCGCCGTCGAAGAAAGGCTCTGCTGGAGGGGGTCGTGGGCTGGGGTACCGCACACTGACGAGGACTCGGACCCCGGTTGGGATGCGGACGTTAGCCCTTTACCCTGGTCACTGTTGCCGCTCTTCTGCTTCAGCGGGTTGGGCACGTTCGCTGGAAGGGTATAGGGGCGCACATTAGCCAGGGCAGCAATGGTACAGCGGTGGGGGGGATTTTTTTAGCGAGGGGGCAAATTTGAGGTTGAAAAGGCTTATTTTTATTATTAAATCTAAATAATCTCATCACCTTTGAAGCCTAAAGGAACAGCATTGCACATATGGCACTTAATCATTTCCGGGGCGTCTGCCCTCATCATCCCCTCCTTTCCGTCATGGGGAGGGGATGGGGTAACCCGGTGGGTGCAGAAGAGTGCCGCATGTGCCTGCATATTTACTACTAATGCAAGAGGCGAAAGTGTGAGGCAAGTCTACAAAAGACCTTATTGTGAGGGTGTTAGGTGGTCCCCTTTCTTGAGTTAAGGGAAGATAAAATACCCCCTTCGGCCCTTTTAGGAATTCGGGCGTTGGGGTATTACTGCGGAGGGGTCTTGCGTAGAGGGATTGGAGTCTCGTTCCAAATGACCACCGATTCAGACTGGCCGTTTGGAGGACATGTTTTGAAATACGCCTCCCCCCACTCCCCCAATAAATAATTCTGGTTATGGTGGTAAGTGGATTGCACTGTGGTCTTTGTTACTGTTTGCCATCCAAGGGAGTGCCAATCTTAGGTTGGGATTAGGTACCATGTGGTGTGGTCCCTCCGGGTTGAAGTTTGAGTTCTTTGCGGGGGGGGGGGGGGGGTCTAGCTCGTATGGGCCAGTTTTTTTAAGGGGGGGGGGGGTTGTGAGAGCGGGTCCTTTACGAACTTGCATTCGGGGTCTTTCAGTTTTTTTGTGGTTAGGTTTATATGTTGTTGTTTTTAGTCGCTTGCGAGCGACATGTCGGTCGGTTTAATGGTAACCATTTTACTTTTAAATGGGTTTTTGAAAGTTTCGAAGGTCCTAAGGTCAGATGATACATTTGTTAATTACATATTTTTTTTCTTCAAAATTATTGAAAAATTGAGAGCGCGCGACTTAGGTCTGTTGGCCTCGTTTGGAGGAGAGGAGCTCTGCTCTCACAATTCATTCAGAGAAATTCTTTTAGTTGTCCAATTAACTCACTTCATTTATAGTTTTCTTTTAAGTTGTTTTTATTTATTCAATTTTTGTCATAAAATGTCACATCCCAATTTTAAGTTTATATCGATTTGAATAGATTATTTTCAAGGTTATTTAAGTAAAAAAAATTGGATATACACAAATGTTTCATCTTAGCTAATTTATCCTCATTTTATGAAAATTATTAATTGTTATTTGCATATTCAAGGGCACATTTTCCTGGGATGGGAATCTCGAAACGTTAAAACACAGGGTGAACCAAAAGTATACTTTGGAAATTAACTCTTTGCTTGAAAGGGAGGTGGTTAAATTCAACTATTACTAAATCCTCTTGATTTGTCCTATGTAAACAACAAAATCTTTGATTTTACATATATATATATATATATATATATATATATATATATATATATATATATATATATATATATATATATATATCATGAGTGCGAGAGAATGATGAAATAAATCCAACCTCACGCAGTAAAGAGAAAACGGAATAATTTTTTTCTTCGGGAATAGTTATTTCTTACTTCGAAAAAAAAAAAACCGAGCTGGGGTGGGATTCGAACCGTGCACATTGAGGCAGCGAGCAACCGCTTTGATCTCAATTAGACCCCCTTTTAGACCACTCTGCTACGCGGATTTTTTCGAAGTAAAAAATAACTATTTCGGAAGAAAAAGATATTCCGTTTCCTCTTTCCTGTGGCAAAGTTGGATATATATATATATATATATATATATATATATATATATATATATATATATATATATATATATATATATATATATATGAATGCAATGTCCCGCAGGAAAAAATGAAAAGTACTTTCGAACTTTATTAAGTTCCTTATCAAAGATAAGGTATATATACGAAAGAAAAGTATGAAAGACCGCCTCAAAAACAAGAAATCACCAATGAGGAAGGTAAAAAAACACATTAAGAATTACAAGAAGCAGGTAGTAAGGTCAAACTAAGTCGAAGGAAAGGGTAACATATTCAAAGAAATGGAGATAGCCTAACGAGGGAGATTATAAGACACGATGAGCAAAAGGAGGGGGAAAATACAAAGTACAAAACAGAGCAGTGACAATTAAAAAATAAAAATTAATAATAAAAAAATAAAATAAAATAGGGGCCACATAACTAAAGAATGTGTAGAAAAAACCCACTAGGAACGCAAGACAAAACTAATTTCTTTCAGTATTAATCTTTTAATTATAGCATCTATTTTATATAAATCAGGGGAAAGGTTAAAATTATCACATTGACTTATAAAAGCACATTAAACGATATTCCTTTTTATATGGTCATTGGAACGATAAATAAATTTGGCCGAGTTCCAGTTAATTAAATGGTTCTTATCTGACACATGGACAAAGATAGCACTGTTATCTTCCCCTCTTCGGACATTATATTTATGTTGATTTATGCGAACAGAAAGTTGTTTACCTGTTTGTCCGTAATATTTACTTAGACAACCAGAACACTCAACTGAATAAACTCCCCCTCCTCCCAAACTATTACAATTATTACGTACTAATAAATTCTTAATGGTCGTCTCATATTTAAAAGCAACAGAAATGTTAAAGTTATTCAAAAGAAGGGGAAGATCACTAAAACAGAGAGAAAAAGGTAGAACTAAATTGTTATTACTATTAAAAGGGAGAGTCGGGACAGTTTGATTAAATGTCTTTTTAGCAGAAGAAAGACAGTTTGGAAGTTTGGAACCCTTCAACGATAGGTTTACTCTGAGTGATGTCCCGTACGCCATGCTTCAAAACCTGGATGAGCGAGGCATGGCCTTTCTATTAGATTTATTCAACAGGATCTGGTTGGAGGGTCTCCTCCCAGATTCCTGGCCAATCGCTTCTGTACTCGACTTTCGCAAACCGGGGAGAGATCACTCTACTCCGACCGGTTTCCGCCCAATCTCTCTAACCTCTTGCATATGCAAGTTGTTGGAGAAATTGGTAAATGTTAGATTAGACTTTTTCCTGGACAGTGGAGGCCATCAGTCTTCTGCACAGTGCGGCTTCCGTAAGTTCCACTACACGTCGGACGCTCTGCTCCGACTGGAAAATGCCGTCTGCGAGGCTTTCCTTCGTAGACAACACTACGCCACGGTGTTTTTTGATCTGGAGAAGGCCTATGATACCGCATGGCGATACGGTATCATGGAGACTCTCCACACGATGGGGGCGAGGGGACGCCTCCCAATGTTTATATCTGAATTTTTGCGAGATCGTCGATTCCGCGTACGGGTGGGGGGAGCAATCTCCAGCTCAATGGAGTATGAAGAGGGTGTCCCGCAGTGAAGTTTCCTCAGTGTCACACTCTTTGTCCTAAGCATCAACGGCCTCACGTCAGTGCTGCCGGAAGATGTTCTCGCTACGCTCTACGTGGACGACCTTTCGATCTCTTTTGGCGCACCCCGTAAGGGGCGCGGCGATTTGCCATCCTGGCCGCCGTGCTGACGGGACTCAGCACTCCGTCCGGCCCCAGCTTAGCCTCTCTTCCTTCCTTCAAAACACTTGTTTCCTCTCTTTTCACACAACCTCTCCCACAACTTTCTCTGGTCAGCCTCTAATTTCACAGGGTAGATGCTGACCTTCCTTTCAGCCAACCGTCCCGCATCGGGGCTGAGGGGGTGGGGGACAATGTTCCCTAACCCCTGAGCTCCGGTCTGGGGTGGCTGGTTTTTAACTACCTGCTTCATCCCCACCCATACCTTCCTCACATCCCTTTTCCTCTCGTCTTCAAAATCTATCATTTATACGCCGTGTCTAAGGTGGAGCCGCCATGCCGATGGACTGCCAGGCCACCAGGCGGGAGGGGTGGTCCCGAATGGCGGCGCCTGGCTCTGCCGGGCTTGTAGGCACCTCTTGCAGTGCGGGCAACTGCAAGAGGTGATGAGCTATTGCGTCCCGTGGCAAAAATAGGGTCACCATGCCCATGGATGAATCAATAAAACCTAAAACCCCTTTAACTCCCCCTGCTCATCGACGGAGCCGCCCTCGGGCAGCTCCAGCAAAAAAATGGAGGTCCTCCCCCCTGTGCTTGCACAGGGGACCCTCCATATTTCTCTAACCGGAGAGGAGGCTTACTCCTCTCCTTCGCCTACGCCCCGTAAGGGGCGCGGCGATTTGCTATCCTGGCCGCCGTGCTGACGGGATCCAGCGCCCCGTCCGGCCCCAGCTTAGCCTCTCTTCCTTCCTTCAGATAGCCTGTATTCCTATCCTACCTCGTCGCTTTTCATACAACCTCTCCCACAACTTTCTCTGGTCAGCCTCTAATTTCACAGGGTAGAAGCTGACCTTCTTCTCAGCCAATCGTCCCGGATCGGGGCTGAGGGGGGAGGGGACAATGTCCCCTAACCCCTGAGCTCCGGTCTGGGATGGTTGGCTTTTAACAACCTGCTTCATCCCCACCCATACCTTCCTCACATCCCTTTTCCTCTCGTCTTCAAAATCTATCCGTTTTACGCCGTGTTCAAGGTGGAGCCGCCATGCCGAAGGACTGCCAGGCCACCAGGCGGGAGGGGTGGTCCCAAATGGCGGCGCCTGGCTCTGCCGGGCCTGTAAGCACCTCTTGCAGTGCGGGCTACTGCAAGAGGTGGTGAGCGATTGCGTCCCGTAAAACAAAGAGGGTCACCATGCCCAATGATGAAAAAAAACAACATCTCCCCTTAATTCCCCCTATAACAACAACGGAGCCGCCCTCGTGCAGCTCCACAGAAAAGATGGAGGTCCCCCCCCCTGTGCTTGCGCAGGGGACCCTCCATACCTCTTTAACCGGAGAGGAGGCTTACTCCTCTCCTACGCCTACGGGTGTAGGGGACTCCCCCTCACCCCCTTCTCTGGAGGTGCTTTCGGGCACCTCCCTATCTCCAGCGGCAGTCCCTCCTATGCTTTCTAAGGGGACTGATAAGAAAGCCAGCAGGCAGCCCATTGCCGACCGCCCCTCATCAAAGCGGCTCGGTAGGGCAAACCCCCTTAGGGGGGAGAGGGAAGCCAGGCCCCTTCGGTCGCTTCCCTCAAAAGACCTGCTGGCAAAAATATTAAACCTTACCGGGGTCAAGGCCTGTGCCTCCCCACTAAAGACTTATGACGCTGCCAAGGGGACCTGCGATGTCCTGGGAGGGGATGGCCAACTGGAGGCCCCTCCTGTGATAGACATGGTCCTTGAGGAAAACCAGCCTCAGAAGGTAGGGCCTTCCATGGGGGGGAATCCGGGCTTGGCGCCAAGCACCGAACCCGAATCCGCCCCTATGCAAGGTCCTCATCAAACGGCTGTGGATTCTCAGGCAGGACAAGGAGGGGAGGGATCTCCTCCGGATGAATCCCCTGCGCCCACCGGGACCTTCTCCATTTCAGAGAAGGACCTGGCTGAGGCCGGTCCATCTGGCCTGGGGGCTTCTACCGGCGGGGGTGAAAAGCGGGTTCATTCCCCGCCCTCCTCTCCTAAAAAGAAGAAAAAGACAAGAAAGACGAAAAAGACTCGGGGCTCCTCTCCATCCGCGGGGGCTGCGGGGACGGATGGGTCTGCTGCCACTTTGGTAGGCGACCAAGCCAAGATCGGCACATCCGGCCCCTCTACCCCCTCGTGTGCGGAGCCCATGACTAAGACCAAGAGTGCACAGGGCGGAGCCTCGATGACATCGGGGCCCCTCATTCAGAGGTTACCTGGCGTTTTCGAGCCCGCTGGCTTCAAACGCTTCCTCGTTATTCGCTCCACTGATGGCACCATGTTGTCCAAGGGCAACATGATCCATCAGAGGAGAGGATTAGCTAGTGCAATTGGTAGAGAGCCGAAGGTAACCCGTTTCTCGGATGGGAGCCTTCTGGCGAATGCGGCGAATCCCGCCGAGGCGGCCAAGATAAGTGCTCTTCGGACACTTCATGGCACCCCGGTGAGTGTGACGCCGCACTCTACCATGAACTTTGTAAAAGGAGTAGTTTATGCGAGGGAACTCGTTGACTACTCCATAGAAGACATCACCCTAGAGCTGGCCGACCATGGGGCGGTCAAGGTCGAACGTGTGATGAGAAAACAGGGAGGGGCCTCGAGACCCACCCCTACACTCTTCGTCACGTTCGACTGTGACAAGCTCCCTGAGTCGGTGCGTGCCGGTTGGTACCGCTACCGCGTAAAGGCATTCGTGCCACTGCCGCGGCGGTGCTATTACTGTCACCGCTTCGGCCATACGAATCGATCATGTAGACGTGCAAAATCGGGGTCACCCGAAGTCTGTGTAAATTGCTCCAAGGTCGCACACGATAAGTCCAAATCGTGTGTGGCCAAGTGTGTCAATTGCGGAGAGCCGCACCCTGCTTCTTCGAAGCAATGTGGTGCATATCTCCTTGAGAAAGAAATCCTGGCCATTCAGGCCCAGGATCGACTCTCATTCCGCGAGGCTAAGGACTTGGTCCTGGCGTGCCCGGCTCTGCCTGGGACGTCATATGCCTCAATAGTTAGAAAAGCACCCTCTGCTCCTGGCCCATCCAGGCCAACGAGCACGGTTGTTTCCGCGCCCATTCGGAGCCCTTCTGCGGGCTCTACTACACCCGGGCGCTCCCCTGGTAGAGCTGGCGGCAAAAAGGGTTCACACCCAGCCCCGGCTAATACCAGGGCTCCCCCCTCTTCCCCCAGCGTGACCGTTTCCCGTAAGGCGAAACGGCCACGCGCCTCCACAGAGTCGTTAGACTCACAGGAGGCAACACCCCTGAAGATGGTCGCTAGGCCATCTTCCGGGGTTCCTAAAGCTGTTCCCCGAAAGGAGGACAGCAACAAAGGAGCTTCGGCCCCTTCGCCCACGCCCCGAGGTGGAGCGAGTGGCTCGGAGACGGTGGTTCCTCGAAAAGAGGGCCCCCCGCCTCCCGAGCCGCAACGCCCGCCTAAGGTTTCGAGGCGGAGGGAGGAAAAGACTCGCATGGCGAGCCCAACCTCCCCCAATAAGTCCTCGAAGGCGACAGCGCCTTCAGCGCTTTGTCCGGCCAACAGCGCCCGGGGTTCTGCCCCCGGGAAGCGTACGGCCATTCCCGTGAGGGTCTTCAATTCGAGGAGGGCCCCCGCGTCTCCGAGCTAGGCCTGGAGGGTATATTCCTTCAATGGAATTGCCGTGGACTCCGGGCCAACTGGGAGGAGCTGCGGAGGCTCGCCTCGTCCCGTTCCCCGTTAGCTATTTTTTTGCAGGAGACCACGCTAGGCGCGTGCCCGCTGCCTGCCCTCCCGGGGTATAAGGGTCTTGCGACCCCACCACCGCGGGATGGCCGGGCTGGGGGATGCGCGGTTTACACCCGGCATGATGTCTCCGTTCTTCCTTTCTCTTTAGATACCTCCTTTCAGGCAGTGGCTGTGCAGCTGCACCTGGATAGGAGGTATACTATCATTTCTACGTACATTCCACCGTCAGCTGACTTCGACGCGGGGGACTTCCGCCGCGTCGTGGCACGGTTGCCGAGGCCCTATCTCTTGCTTGAAGATCTGAACGGCAGGCATCCTCTCTGGGGAGATTACTCCATAAATCCCAGGGGACAAGTCCTTGCCGATCTGATCGAAGAGCTTGAGATGGGTGTCCTAAACGTGGATGAGTTTACGCATCACTGTCCGAGAACCGCTTCATTTTCTTGCCTTGACCTATCTTTGTGCTCTTCAGATGCACAGCCTGATTTTGATTGGGGGGTGGTCGATGACCTCCATGGTAGTGATCACTTTCCCATTCAAATATCATTTTCAGGGCAACTGCCGCCTGAGAGACCACCTCGGTGGTGCTTGGCGCGGGCGCGGTGGCCTGCATTTCAGGAAATGACTGAATTCTCTATCTCAGTCGAGGAGTTTAGGTCGGTAGATGAGGCCGTTGAGTTCTTCTCCGGCAACCTCATCGCCGTAGGCCTGACTACTATTCCTAGGACGTCTGGCCGTTTTGCACGCCGACCACTCCCATGGTGGTCGGCCGAGTGTGAGACGGCCCTCAAACAGAAGCGTTATGCCTACATGCGCTATAAGCGCCGCCCGAACGATTTCACTGTCGCTGAATTTCGTCGGGCTAGGGCTAGGTTCCGGTATATTTCGAAGCACGCCCGCCGCTCTTCTTGGCGGGCATACGTGTCTTCACTTAACGGGAAGACCCCTTTAGCTGAGGTGTGGAAGCGAGTCAAAAGGATTCGGGGCAAGTTCTCGCAGGACCCCCCTCCCGTTCTCCAGGAGAATGGGACCGCAATCTCGGACCCCGCGTCCGTGGCGGAATCCTTAGCGACCGCTTTTTCCGCATTCTCTAGCCGTGATGCTGCTCCGCCAGCATTCAATGCACGTCGTGATGTCGCGGAAGGCCGCCGGCTGGACTTTACCTCCAGAGGCGGAGAACCCTTCAACGACAAGTTTACTGTGAGTGAGTTGCGTTCCGCTCTCGCTTCGTGCGCGGACACCGCCCATGGTCCGGACGATGTCCCGTACGCCATGCTTCGACACCTGGGTGAGCGAGGCA
Organism: Ceratothoa steindachneri; assembly: GCA_963969495.1. Classification (NCBI taxonomy): domain Eukaryota; kingdom Metazoa; phylum Arthropoda; class Malacostraca; order Isopoda; family Cymothoidae; genus Ceratothoa; species Ceratothoa steindachneri. Next base: position 50,591,211 of record OZ018328.1, on the reverse strand, counting down.
TGGCCTTTCTGTTAGATTTGTTCAACAGGATCTGGGTGGAAGGTCTTCTCCCAGACTCCTGGCGAATCGCTACTGTGCTCGCCTTTCGCAAGCCGGGGAGAGATCACTCTACTCCGACCGGTTTCCGCCCAATCTCTCTAACCTCTTGCGTGTGCAAGTTGATGGAGAAATTGGTAAATGTTAGATTAGCCTATTTCCTGGACAGCGGAGGCCATCTGTCTTCTGCACAGTGCGGCTTCCGTAAGTTCCACTCCACGTCGGATGCTCTGCTCCGACTGGAAAGTGCCGTCTGCGAGGCTTTCCTTCGTAGACAGCACTACGCCACGGTGTTTTTTGATCTGGAGAAGGCCTATGATACCGCATGGCGATACGGTATCATGGAGACTCTCCACACGATGGGGGCGAGGGGACGCCTCCCAATTTTTATATCTGAATTTTTGCGAGATCGTCGATTCCGCGTACGGGTGGGGGGAGCCCTCTACGGCCCAAAGGAGCAGGAAGAGGGTGTCCCGCAGGGAAGTGTCCTCAGTGTCACACTCTTTGCCCTGAGCATCAACGGCATCACCTCGGTGCTGCCGGAAGATGTTCTCGCTACGCTCTACGTGGACGACCTTTCGATCTCTTTTGGCGCGGCCCAGATGCCAACTCTGGAGCGTCGACTCCAACAGGCATTGAACCGCGTCTCTCACTATGCCGAAGCGCACAGGTTTCGGTTTTCTTTTGCCAAGACTAAGGTGGTGCACTTCTGCCGCCATCCACGGCTTCACCCCGACCCAGATTTGTTTCTTAATGGGGTGCGCCTGGATTTGGTTGAGTCGCACCGTTTCCTTGGTCTTGTATTCGACCGACGCCTCACCTGGGAGGCTCATATTCGCAGAGCCTTAGGGTCTCTTGTACCCGCGCCATGGACATTCTCCGTTCCGTGACGTTCAGCGCTTGGGGCGCTGATAGGGCTACCGCCTTACTTTTTTATCGATCCTTTGTTCGCTCGAAGCTCGACTACGGATGCGAGTTTTATGCATCCGCAGCCGAGCGTTTATTGCGGAAGGTGGATTCGATCCACCACACCGGCCTTCGCCTTGCGACCGGTGCCTTCCGCACTTCCCCCATTGAGAGCCTGTTGGTCGATGCTGGGGAGATGCCACTCGCTCTGCGCCGCGTGCAGTGCATCACTCGCCTGTACGCACGAGCCCGGCGCCTCCCTCAGTCGCCAACAGCTCTCACTGCATCCGCAGCTGATCTCGATGGTGCCTATGCCGCCGAGAGACGCCAGTCATACCCTAAGCCCTTTGGGTTTAGGGCCAGGAAACTCCTTCGAGAGGTAGATATAGCTCTCGGGCCGGTGGCGCCCCTGGTTCTGCCCAGGACGCCACCCTGGAGGGTACCACATTTGGCTATTTGTCGCCACGCCTCTGCTCCCAAAGCTTGTACTGCGCCGGGAGTATTGCGTTCGACCTTTTTGGAGCACACATCGTGTCACGCTGGTACCGTGCCAGTGTATATGGATGGCTCCAAGTCCCAAGAGGGGGTCGGCTTCCACGCCGTATCCCCTCTGTTTGAAGTCAGCGGGGCTCTACCAGGCGCTGCGTCTGTCTTCACGGCCGAGCTGGTGGCAATACACCACTCGGTACGGGAGATTACGCGACGTGCCCGGTTCGGAGACCGGATTGTGATCTATAGCGACTCACAAAGCGCCCTGAGTGCTCTCGGGGCATTGGAATCTCCGCATCCCCTGGTTCGCGATATCCGTGACGCCACGGTTTTGGCGAGCCGGGCAGATGTCGAGATTATCTTCTGCTGGGTTCCTGGACATGTAGGAATTGCGGGGAATGAGCGCGCCAAAGAGTCCGCGAGGACTCTGCGACCGGACCATCGTTTCGCTCTTCCTCACACCGACTACATGGCAGGAATACGGGCAGCTCTTCGGACTGCTTGGCAAAGAAGATGGGAGACGGTCGAAGGGAACTTAAAGTTGCGTGCCATTGCGCCGCGACTGTTCCCATGGACCTATCCCCCAATGCCGCGGCGGCTTCAGGTTGCTTTCTGTCGTCTCCGAATCGGACACACTCGTGTGACGCATCGCTATCTGATGGAGCGCTCGCCTGCGCCCTATTGCCACGACTGCGTCGTCCCCCAGACTGTTCGGCACATTCTTGTCGAATGTCCCAGTCTGGGTGATCTTCGCGCACGACACCTGTCCCGGTACCGGGATGGGCGGGGTCGCTACCGCCTCTCCCTTGTTCTCGGGATGAGTGCGTGTACTTTGACTGGTGGACTTATTGACTTTTTGGGGGAGGCCGGCCTTCTCCCTTTTATTTAACGCGATTTAATTGTTGTTGTTGTTTTTGTAATTGTTTTGTTATTGCTTTGTTATTGTTATTGTTATTCCTTTTTATTGTTTTCTGTTTAATTTTTTAAAGTAGCCTAAATTAGGCTGTTTGTTTACGGCAACTTATGCCTTAGTCGGCAGTCGCCAGATAGCCCCTTAATTAAAAAAAAAAAAAAAAATCCTTCGCCTACGGGTGCAGGGGACTCCCCCTCACCCCCTTCTCTGGAGGTGCTTTTGGGCACCTCCCTTTTCCCAGCGGCAGTCCCCTCTTTTCTTTCCAAGGGGACTGCCAAGAAAGCCAGCAGGCAGCCCTTAGCCAGCCGCTCCCCATCAAAGCGGCTCGGTAGGGCAAACCCCCTTAGGGGGGAGAGGGAAGCCAGGCCCCTTCGGTCGCTTCCCTCAAAAGACCTGCTGGCAATAATTTTAAACCTTGCTGGGGTCAAGGCCTGTGCCTCCCCACACAAGACTGGCGACACTGCCAAGGGGACCTGCGATGTCCTGGGAGGGGATGGCCAACTGGAGGCCCCTCCTGTGATAATTATGGTCCTTGAGGAGACCCAGCCTCAGACGGTAGGGCCTTCCATGGGGGGGAATTCGGGCTCGGCGCCAAGCACCGAACCCGAATCCACCCCTATGCAAGGTCCTCCTCAAATGGCTGAGGGCTCCGAGGCAGTAAAAGGAGGGGAGGGATCAACCCCGACAGGTGCCCCTACGACAACCAGGACCTTCTCCATTTCGGAGAGGGACCTGGCTGAGGCCGGCCCATCTGGCATGGGGGCTTCTGCCGGCGGAGTTGAGAAGCGGGTTCATTCCCCGCCCTCCTCTCCAAAAAAGAAAAAGACAAAGAAGACTAAAAAGACGAAAAAGACTCGGGGCTCCTCTCCATCCGCGGGGGCTGCGGGGACGGATGGGTCTGCTACCACTTTGGTAGGCGACCAAGCCAAGATCGGCACATCCGGCCCCTCTACCCCCTCGTGTGTGGGGCCCCTGACCAAGACTAACACCAAGAGTGCACAGGGTGGAGCCTCGATGACATCGGGGCCCCTCATTCAGAGGTTACCTGGCGTTTTCGAGCCCGCTGGCTTCAAACGCTTCCTCGTTATTCGCTCCACTGATGGCACCATGTTGTCCAAGGGCAACATGATCCATCAGAGGAGAGGATTAGCTAGTGCAATTGGTAGAGAGCCGAAGGTGACCCGTTTCTCGGACGGCAGCCTTCTGGCGAATGCGGCGAATCCCGCCGAGGCGGCCAAGATAAGTGCTCTTCGGACATTTCATGGCACCCCGGTGAGTGTGACGCCGCACTCTACCATGAACTTTGTGAAAGGAGTAGTTTATGCGAGGGAACTCGTTGACTACTCCATTGAGGACATCACCCTAGAGCTGGCCGACCATGGGGCGGTCAAGGTCGAACGTGTGATGAGAAAACAGGGAGGGGCTTCGAGACCCACCCCTACACTCTTCGTCACGTTCGACTGTGACAAGCTCCCTGAGTCGGTGCGGGCCGGTTGGTACCGCTACCGCGTGAAGGCATTCGTGCCACTGCCGCGGCGGTGCTATTACTGTCACCGCTTCGGCCATACGAATCGCTCATGTAGACGTGCAAAGTCGGGGTCACCCGAAGTCTGTGTAAATTGCTCCAAGGTCGCACACGATAAGTCCAAATCGTGTGTGGCCAGGTGTGTCAATTGCGGAGAGCCGCACCCTGCTTCTTCGAAGCAATGTGGTGCATATCTCCTGGAGAAAGAAATCCTGGCCATTCAGGCCCAGGATAGACTCTCATTCCGCGAGGCTAAGGACTTGGTCCTGGCGCGCCCAGCTCTGCCTGGGACGTCATATGCCTCAGTAGTTCGAAAGGCACCCTCTGCTCCTGGCCCATCCAGGCCAACGAGCACGGTTGTTTCCGCGCCCATTCGGAGCCCTTCTGCGGGCTCTACCCAACCCGGGCGCTCCCCTGGTAAAGCTGGCGGCCAAAAGGGTTCATACCCAGCCCCGGCTAAAACCAGGGCTCCCCCCTCTTCCCCCAGCGTGACCGTTTCCCGCAAGGCGAAACGGCCACGCGCCTCCACCGAGTCGTTAGACTCACAGGAGGCAACACCCCTGAAGATGGTCGCTAGGCCTACTTCAGGGGTTCCTAAAGCTGTCCCCCGAAAGGAGGACAGCAACAAAGGAGCTTCAGCTCCTTCGCCCACGCCTCGAGGTGGAGCGAGTGGCTCGGAGACGGTGGTTCCTCGAAAAGAGGCCCCCCCGCCTCCGAAGCCGCAGCGCCCGCCTAAGGCTTCGAGGCGGAGGGAGGAAAAGACTCGCATGGCGAGCCCAACCTCCCCCAATAAGTCCTCGAAGGCGACAGCGCCTCCAGCGCTTTGTCCGGCCAACAGCGCCCGGGGTTCTGCCCTAGGGAAGCGTACGGCCATTCCCGCGAGGGTCTTCAATTCGAGGAGGGCCCCCGCGTCTCCTCCGAGCTAGGCCTGGAGGGTATATTCCTTCAATGGAATTGCCGTGGACTCCGGGCCAACTGGGAGGAGCTGCGGAGGCTCGCCTCGTCCCGTTCCCCGTTAGCTATTTTTTTGCAGGAGACCATGCTAGGCGCGTGCCCCCTGCCTGCCCTCCCGGGGTATAAGGGTCTTGCGACCCCACCACCGCGGGATGGCCGGGCTGGGGGATGCGCGGTTTACACCCGGCATGATGTCTCCGTTCTTCCTTTCTCTTTAGATACCTCCTTTCAGGCAGTGGCTGTGCAGCTGCACCTGGATAGGAGGTATACTATCATTTCTGCGTACATTCCACCGTCAGCTGACTTCGACGCGGGGGACTTCCGCCGCGTCGTGGCACGGTTGCCGAGGCCCTATCTCTTGCTTGGAGATCTGAACGGCAGGCATCCTCTCTGGGGAGATTACTCCATAAATCCCAGGGGACAAGTCCTTGCCGATCTGATCGAAGAGCTTGAGATGAGTGTCCTAAACGTGGATGAGTTTACGCATCACTGTCCGAGAACCGCTTCATTTTCTTGCCTTGACCTATCTTTGTGCTCTTCGGATGCACAGCCTGATTTTGTTTGGGGGTTGGTCGATGACCTCGATGGTAGTGATCACTTTCCCATTCAAATATCATTTTCAGGGCAACTGCCGCCTGAGAGACCACCTCGGTGGTGCTTGGCGCGTGCGCGGTGGCCTGCATTTCAGGAAATGACTGAATTCTCTATCTCAGTCGAGGAGTTTAGGTCGGTAGATGAGGCCGTTGAGTTCTTCTCCGGCAACCTCATCGCCGTGGGCCTGACTACTATTCCTAGGACGTCTGGCCGTTTTGCACGCCGACCACTCCCATGGTGGTCGGCCGAGTGTGAGACGGCCCTCAAACAGAAGCGTTATGCCTACATGCGCTATAAGCGCCGCCCGAACGATTTCACTGTCGCTGAATTTCGTCGGGCTAGGGCTAGGTTCCGGTATGTTTCGAAGCACGCCCGCCGCTCTTCTTGGCGGGCATACGTGTCTTCACTTAACGGGAAGACCCCTTTAGCTGAGGTGTGGAAGCGAGTCAAAAGGATTCGGGGCAAGTTCTCGCAGGACCCCCCTCCCGTTCTCCAGGAGAATGGGACCGCAATCTCGGACCCCGCGTCCGTGGCGGAATCCTTAGCGACCGCTTTTTCCGCATTCTCTAGCCGTGATGCTGCTCCGCCAGCATTCAATGCACGTCGTGATGTCGCGGAAGGCCGCCGGCTGGACTTTACCTCCAGAGGCGGAGAACCCATCAACGACAAGTTTACTGTGAGTGAGTTGCGTTCCGCTCTCGCTTCGTGCGCGGACACCGCCCATGGTCCGGACGATGTCCCGTACGCCATGCTTCGACACCTGGGTGAGCGAGGCATGGCCTTTCTGTTAGATTTGTTCAACAGGATCTGGGTGGAAGGTCTTCTCCCAGACTCCTGGCGAATCGCTACTGTGCTCGCCTTTCGCAAGCCGGGGAGAGATCACTCTACTCCGACCGGTTTCCGCCCAATCTCTCTAACCTCTTGCGTGTGCAAGTTGATGGAGAAATTGGTAAATGTTAGATTAGCCTATTTCCTGGACAGCGGAGGCCATCTGTCTTCTGCACAGTGCGGCTTCCGTAAGTTCCACTCCACGTCGGATGCTCTGCTCCGACTGGAAAGTGCCGTCTGCGAGGCTTTCCTTCGTAGACAGCACTACGCCACGGTGTTTTTTGATCTGGAGAAGGCCTATGATACCGCATGGCGATACGGTATCATGGAGACTCTCCACACGATGGGGGCGAGGGGACGCCTCCCAATGTTTATATTTGAATTTTTGCGAGATCGTCGATTCCGCGTACGGGTGGGGGGAGCCCTCTCCGGCCCAAAGGAGCAGGAAGAGGATGTCCCGCAGGGAAGTGTCCTCAGTGTCACACTCTTTGCCCTGAGCATCAATGCCGGAAGATGTTCTCGCTTCGCTCTACGTGGACGACCTTTCGATCTCTTTTGGCGCGGCCCAGATGCCAACTCTGGAGCGTCGACTCCAACAGGCATTGAACCGCGCCTCTCGCTATGCCGAAGCGCACAGGTTTCGGTTTTCTTTGGCCAAGACTAAGGTGGTGCACTTCTGCCGCCATCCATGGCTCCACCCCTAACCGTTTCCTTGGTCTTGTATTTGACCGACGCCTCACCTGGGAGGCTCATATTCGCAGCCATAGGGTCTCTTGTACCCTCGCCATGGATATTCTCCGTTCCGTGACGTTTTAGCGCTTGGAGCGCTGATAGGGCTACTGCCTTACTTTTTTATCGATCCTTTGTTCATTCGAAGCTCGACTACGGATGCGAATTTTATGCATCCGCAGCCGAGCGTTTATTACGGAAGGTGGACTCGATCCACCACACCGCCCTTCGCCTTGCGACCGGTGCCTTCCGCACTTCCCCTATTGAGAGCCTGTTGGTCGATGCTTTGGAGATGCCACTCACTCTACGCCGCGTGCAGTGCATCACTCGCCTGTACGCGCGAGCCACGCGCCTCCCTCAGTTTCCAACAGCTCTCACCGCATCTGCAGCTAATCTCGACGGTGCCTATGCCGCCGAGAGACGCCAGTCATACACTAAGACCTTTGGGTTTAGGGCCAGGAAACTCTTTTCAGAGCTAGGTGGCGCCCCTGGTTCTGCCCAGGACGCCACCCTGGAGGGTAGCACATTTGGATATTTGTCGCCACGCCTCTGCTCCCAAAGCTTGTACAGCGCCGGGAGTTTTGCGTTAGGCCTTTTTGCAGTACACCTCGTGTCACGCTGGAACCGTCCCAGTGTATACGGATGGCTCCAAGTTCCAAGAGGGGGTCGGCTTACACGCCGTATCCCCTCTGTTTGAAGTTAGCGGGGATCTGACAGGCGCTGCGCCTGTCTTCACAGCCGAGCTGGTGGCAATACACCACTCAGTACGGGAGATTACGCAACGTGCCCGGTTCGGAGACTGGATTGTCATCTATAGCGACTTACAAAGTGCCCTGAGTGCTTTCGGGGCATTGGAATCTCCGCATCTCCTGTTTCGCGTTATACATGACGCCACGGTTTTGGCGAGCCGGCTGGATGTCGAGATTATCTCCTGCTGGGTTCCTGGACATGTAGTAATGGCGGGGAATTAGGGCGCCAAAGAGTCCGCAAGGACTGCGACCGGACCAGCGTTTCGCTCTTCCTCACACCGACTACATGGCAGGAATACGGGCAGCTCTTCGGACTGCTTGGCAAAGATGATGTGAGACGGTTGAACGGACCTTAAAGTTGCGTGCCATTGCGCCGCGACTGTTCCCATGGACCTCTTCCCCAAGTCCCTGTGCGGCTTCAGGTTGCTTTCTGTCGTCTCCGAATCGGGCACACTCGTGTGACGCATTGCTATTTGATGGAGCGCTCGCCTGCGCCCTATTGCAACGACTGCGTCGTCCTCCAGACTGTTCAGCACATTCTTGTCGAATGTCCCAGTCTGGGTGATCTTCGCGTACGTTACCTGTCCCGTTCCGGGATGGACGGGGTCGCTTCCGCCTGTTCCTTGTACTCGAGACGAGTGACTGCACCTTGACTCGTGCACTTGTTGACTTTTAGTTAGAGGGGAGGCCGACCTTCTCCCTATTATTTAACCAGGTTTTTTTGTTTTGTTTTGTTTTTCCTTATAGGTCGCACGCTCCAGCGCCGGGGGGACCTCCCCCCGACGCAGGAGCTTGCTTACTACTCGTTTCCTTTTCCCTTTTTAAATTTTTGGTGTTGTGTTTGGGTTGTTTTTTGTTTGTGTTATTGAATTCGATTTTAAAGTAGCCTAGTACTAGTCATGTTTTTAATACGGCGACTAATGCCCGAGTAGGCAGTCGCCAGATGAGCTCTTAAAAAAAATGGAACCGCTCTCGCGTAGCTTCGCCTCTTCTAAAGAGCTGCCCCTTACTCCACTTATCATACTTTTAAATATATACTATACGCTAATATTATGAGGTACCTTAAAAATGTATATTATTTATATAATTCTTTTAATCTAATTTAAAACTACCATGATTAAAACGTTACAAAACAGTGTGTAATTGTTTAAAATATAATAAACATTTGTACAATTATACACATCATGGAATTTGTTTTAGTTTATATCAGTCAGATCGATGTGCTTAAATATATGTGAATTAGATCCACTTTCTTCTAGTTATAAGATATGATTCTTCGTTATATGATAATCTTTCCTATATTTATTATTTAATGCGTAATCTTTTTTACGTGTTTCAGATTCAAAATTACTTTATTCCTTGAAATTTGAATTAAGTGATGGCTAGACAAACATTTAATAATCTGTAGATAGACACGAATCATTTTCCTGAGTTATCTCGGTTAGTTATCGCAACCAGCACCTCACTTGCAAGAACTATTTTGAACTTAGCACAAGTGGTAAAATTGCTTTGACTTCTCATACGAACAGTAACATTCACACTGAGTAGATAAAAGAGAAGAAATCACAACATTCTTTGGCTGGATTTCTTTCGCGCTGATATTCAATGAAAGGGAAAGCAGCATCACCCATTCCAACTGACACACATACACCTTCTACTTCTGTAGCTTTAGCAGAAGAAAGATCGCTAGTTTGGAGTTCTAATAAAATAATATTTAAAAAGTTATTTATGTAAAGATTTTGGTAAAGTTGAAATTTTGATGTTCATCGATGATCGAGTGTTTATCAATAACAGGAGGTAAACTATTTTCCTCATCGGGAAAAGTAATTTCCGTCGAAAAGAACAATTTTCCTTTCAGGGATAACAATTTTTCCGTCCTTGGGAAACAATCTTCCTTAAGATTTTGTCCTAGGGAAGACAACTTTCTGAAAAATAATTTTCCTCCTCGGGCTGTTGAAATTTCCTCGTTTGGGGCTTCACTCAGACGCACACTGAATTAAATAGGCGTTACGGTGCCATGGTGCTGGCACTAATTTGGCATTCGTTTCAATTAGCCTTCAACGGGCTATATTACTCTCGCTTCCCCCCCACCCCCATTTTACGAGCAGGCGCTTCCCGCCATAAACCTTTCTGGAGGGGATGGAATACCAAGGATCAAGTCTGGTGTAATCCGATGTGGGAATTGGGTAAATGAATGAATGGGAAAATTAATGGCCAGATAAACGGGGGGTGGAGCGTCTTAATGCGTGTTCATTCTCAATTGACTGCGTCCCCGTTGGATTACATGTTTTCGTTTTCAGTAATATTGATGATAACCAGTTTCCCTTTACGTATGGTCGCTCCGCATCAATGCCACTAAAATTTTCCCCATTTGATCGCATTCTCAATTTTAATCAATGATGATAACATCATCCCCCTTTCACCTTTTCGTTTCCCTCCTCATCCTATGTACGTTTCGCACATTTTCGCCAACCCGCCTTCGTTAGTTCTTGTATACTTAAAAACATGTCTCCCTTATTACGGTATATAGAGATGCTTTGAATAGCTTCCATATCACTTTCATTCAAGCGCGTCTCTAATTCACTGCGTTCAATAGAACCTCGCTTCCATATTCTCTTTGTTTCTCCGCAAGATTTATGGCATGTTAAAGGTTTGAGTCGCGAAATGACGTTTCATTTGCTGCTTTTGATCGTAGCTTGGCCCGAGTAGGCTCAAGTTGCCCGGCCCGTCCTTATGTGTCGGAGCCTTTGTTCCTTTTTTTTCTCTTTATTTGTTACTTACATATTGTTAATTTTTTTTTTAATCTACGGCGACTTTTGCCCAGGCTGGCAGTCGCGAGATAAGCTCCTAAAATTCCTCCCCCCCCCGCCCTTTCTCAAATTGCGCCAGTCCAAAATCGACTTGGACAGGAAGGGTCGAATTTCATTTGTTGAGAATTAATTAATTGCCTTTTCCAATGTTAATATCGTTGATTGACTCATTGGAGATGTACTTTAAGGGCATTTACGTCTATCGTAATATCGTGGAAGAGTACGTGTGATCGTACATGTATAGTGTACATGTTAATGTTGTAAATGTGGATAATGGTATCTTGCATTTTGTGTATTTTTTCCCTTATAACATAAAAAAAACGTGTGTACATAATTCAGAAATGTACGTGTGGACAATGGCACCTTTCTTTATATTGCAGGTGTACATCAAACTAGATCTTGTAATGCCTGCATATCAAATTGTACGAGTGGACAAGGGGATCTTTATGTACATTGCACATGAACGCAGCACTCGCTCATTTTTACATTGAAGTGTAGGTCTACGGTTTATTGAAGATAGACCATTATTAAAAAGGGGGATTTAAAATACAATATTACCTCTTCAGTATAATAGAATAGTTCCAGGAGCATTTTTATGATTCGGGTTATGAATCCTAAAAGATTTAATGCGGTTTTCTCGAGAGGGGAAGCAATTAACCTACTGATATTTCTAAAAATATAAACTTTAAATGTAGTATAATAATTTTAGACTATAAAATATATATTTTTTCAAAACTAAAAGATACAATTTAAAGTTTTAAGAATAGTGATTTCCAAATAATGTAAGAATTTAATTTTTAGATTTCTTTTCTCTTCTACTCTGATGGGTTTGCTATGTCCAATTTCCATTAAAAGTAGGGAGTCAAATAATGCATAATCCAACATGTTTTGAGCGAGGAGAGCTTTTCTTCAGGACCCGCTTGTGTTGCATGTTGCATTTGGTACCTACAGGAGCCGTACCGGGGGGAGGGGGACCTCCCCCCCGACGCCGGAGCTTGCTTCCTATATCTTCCCTTTTTATCGTTGTTTTGTTTTCATATTTTTTATTTTAAAGTAGCCTAGAGCTGGGCTGTTTGATTCCGGCGACTTATGCCCAAGTGGGCAGTCGCCAAATAGCCCCTTAAAAAAATGCAGGAGTCGCACGTCCTCCCAGCCCGAGTGCAAATTACGGAATCCCTCTCACTGGGTTAATACGAACTCTCTGATGGAGGCTGGGAAAGTTGTTGGTGTGCTATTCCCTCGCAGCGCTACTTTATCTTTATTTTATTAGTTTTTATTATTATTACGACCAGCACCTCAACATTTTTTACCTGCACTTTGTACCAGAGGAACTGTTTTCACCTGGGCAGAATTCGGTTCGCTAAATACGGTGCCTAGGTGGATTGCACGGCATCCTAGGATCACCTAGCGGCAATGTAGATAATAATAGGTGATCACCCACCCTACTCGTAGGTGGATCCGCGCCTCTCTACTTCTCTTTATTCCATACCCTTCCCCCTACCCACTTTCCAAACTTGCTCTCTTATCCCTAGAGGTTCTGGCTGCCCTACCCACTTTCCTCCTCTCAGGAGCCTTAGTCGAGTGGCAGTGTAGACCGTGAGGTCCCTACCTGCTGCGAGGGCCGACACGCCCCCGCTGGCTAGGCAAGTATTGGGTACGGGGTGTGTTGGACCGTCGACTCTACTCACCTTCTTCCAGTGCACTTATGAGGTGCCTACGTCGGTACCATCCTTTATGGTTAACGCTGGAGGGCAATTTCCCGTGAATGGTGGGCCGTGTTGGCAAAGCCCATCAATGCATGACCCTTAGACTGAGGATGTTTAAAGGATCACATTCTAGAATGTTCTGATCCTAGGGAGACTTTTCTCTCAACCTCCCAAAACAGCACCAGGTCATAGTAACTACTTTCCATGCATTTATTTTTCTTGTTGATCTAACCATGGCACCAACTGGATGAATTAGGAGGTGGCCGTTAATGCAACCAGAGCCCCCCTTCCCCTCGTCCCTTGGTGTCTGGGAGGCCGAGGTAACGCGAGACACTACTTCTTCGGTCGAGGGCCTTTCCTATCGCCATCTTGATACGGCCAAAAGACTTCCTCTTTGCCATCTCTGGAGTCGCTTTCGGGTAGCTCCACCTAAGAAAAGGTGGCCCACCCTGTGATATCTCCGGTGCCCCTCCAACCTCCTCCTAGTCGAAAGAAGGTTTATCTCCCTCATACCCTTTTTGGGGGTTGCCCATGCACGACTCCATATTTGCACTAGCAGCCCCCCCCCTTCCTCCTTGGTTTCAACTGGGGCTTCCAAGAAAAGAGGCAAGCGGCCAAGAATGTCCGATATCGGTGGGAGGGGCTCAATAGGGCCAACCTCTTTTTAGGGGCAAGGGGTGGGTGGGTCCGTCGGGCCGTACTCCTTGCAGTCATGCATTATCTAACTGGCATTGGTCGCATGATCCTGCGCCGTGGGGATGTGGGCTTGCCCCCACGGCCCGAGTGTGCTTCCTTCTTGCTCTTTAGCTTCTTTTGTTTCTGTCTTAGATTTGTTTTGTTTTGGTGTCTTTTGTACGTTTGTTTATTTTTTTTATTCTAGGATAACATTAGGCTGTGGGATGATTACGACGATTTATGCCCGTAGTAAGCATTCGCCATATTAGCGATTAAAAGAATCCAATACCCAACCTAACTCTCAATTCCAATAATACCTTGTCTTTCGAAGCTTCGACGTCAACAAACTTTCTGTCCCTCGCCTGGAACAAGTTCCCTCCGAGTAGCGAAGTTTCAGCCTCCAATTTATCGAAGAGTCGACTTTGGACAACCCTGGGAATAGCGCATCAGGGGCCGCTGTCTTCTTTCCCAGTCATCAAATATTGGAACTAAAGTTTTGCTTCTGGCGATGATGCTGCACCGCATCCCCGCTCCAATTTTGGAACAGTCTGTAATTTTTTTTTATATAAACAGCCACTTATTAAGAAAAAAACAAAACGTGTGCAATCATCGCACTCTCAGGGGTCGAGAAAAATTAGAAATACCTATGTAAAATCAGAACCAAACAAACAAACCCTTGGCAAAACTTAATCTGTCGTTCGTTCTAAAGCAGCTCAAAATAGACACGAAACCGACTTTGCTTCTATGGTAGCTACAAATGGAAATAACGTTGGATATAAAATATCTAGAAAAGGAATTGACGTTGGTGCTAAAGTGGCCAGAGAGGCGATTGACGCCGTTTCTAATGTAACTAAAAATAAACTAATCTTGCTTCTAAAGTAGCTAAAATGGAAATAACCCTGGCTGATAGTTCTTCTAAGTTTGCTAGAAATGTAATTTACCCTGATTCTAAGGTAGCTAGAAATGGGACTAAGGCTAGTCTTATGGTAGCTAAAGTTGAAACGACTAGTTCCGAGGCATCTAGAATGGAGGCTGACCCTGGTTCTAAAGTAGCTGAAAGTGGAATTGATCCGAGTTCCAATGTACGAGTAGCTAGAAATGGAACAGACGCTGGTTTTAAGGTATCTATAAATCGAAAGACGTTAATTCTAAAGTAGCTAGAAATGGAACTGATACTAAAATTTAGCTAGAAATCAAACTAACGCTAGTTTTAAGATAACTAGAAATGGAAATATCGTTAGTTTTAAGATAGCTAGACGTAATGAAGCTAATTTAAAGAAAGCTAAAAAGGGAATGGCGCTAGTTTTAAATGGGCATTAAATTGAACTGGCGTTGGTTCTAAGGTTGTTCAAAATGGAATTAATGTTTGTTCCAGTCTTCATTTTCCTTTATAATTATCTTATACAAGGGACGGTTAATAAGTTTTGCGAATAGGTAGGGCAAAACAGAGGAAGGGGGATGGCTGTTTGTGGGGGTGTTAGGACAAATTATGACAAGTCAGGACCTGCAGCCGCACGCTCCTGCCTCGTCTATTTAAGAAGCGGTAGCTGATCCAGATCGTCAGTCACAAATTTTTCAACAATGGAGAAGGTTGAGCACCGCGCATTGATCAAATTTTTGACCAAGGGAGGCAAGAATGCAAAAGAGATCGATGAACGCATGGTTGCAGTGTACACCGACACCGCCCTTTCCTATGCAACTATTGCTCGCTGGAATAGGGAGTTCCGCCATGGTCGTGAGTCCCTTGAAGATGACCCCCGTCCAGGACGCCCGTCAGTCGTGACCAACGAGGACAATGTGGTCTGTGTGGAGAGGAGGATCCTCGAAAATCGACAGGTGAAAGTCGAAAAAATTGAGCGAGAACTTGGAATATCACGTGGAAGTGTTATCAACATCATCCACAACAATTTGGCCATGACCAAGGTCTGTGCCCGTTGTGTCCCTAGAAACCTCACGCCCCATGGTCGACTTCAACGTCGTCAAAGTCCACAAGGCCAGAGTTGCACAAGCTGCCCTGCGCGAGTGCGGATTCGAGGAGCTCAAAAATCTCCCCTACAGTCCAGATCTGGCCCCTAGCGACTACTTTTTATTCTGCCAGCTCAAGGCTGCACTGCGTGGACGCCGGTTTGGGGACGATGAAGATGTCCAGCTCGCCCTCCAGGAGTGGATCGAACAGCAGTCGGGAGATTTCTGGTTGTCGGAGATTCGAAGCCTCAGGGACAAGTGGCGCAAGTGCATTGAATCGAGGGTAGTTATATTGAAAAATAATAAAACACTTTTCCTCATATCTCGTTTCCTTATATCCGAATTGCAAAACTTATTGACCACCCGTCGTATATTATCTCTGAAATGAAGTTTTTAAGCCTAAATGTTTGGGCCTCGTTTGAACACCAATGGAATCCATCGATTAATTTATTTTCAGACCTTTTCCATCGTGCAATAGAGCTTCAGTGCAGGGTGGTCAGAACCTCACCTGAAAATATACCATATATATATATATATATATATATATATATATATATATATATATATATATATATATATATATATATATATAATAATGCATATTGCCCAGAGACATTGTGCTCACCCTGTAGAGACATTTACGTGCTGGTGTACAGGGATGCTCCAAGTCCCAAGAAGGGGGTCGGTTTCCACGCCGTATCCCTTTAGTTTGAAGTCTGCTGGGCTCTACCAGGCGCTGCCTCTGTCTTCACGGCCGAGCTGCTTCAATACACCGCTCGGTACGAGAGATAACGCATCGTGTCCGGTTCGGAGACCTGATTGTGATTTTTATCGACTCACAAAGCGCCCTGAGGGCCTTCGGAGTATTGGAATTTCAACAGGCCCCTGGTTCGCGGTATCCGTGACGCCACGGTTGCTGCGAGCCGAGTGGTTGTCGAGATTATATCTTCTGCTGGGTTACTGGACATGTAGGAATTGTGGGGAATGATGACGCAAAGAGTTTGCGAGGTCTGATCGCCCAGACCAACGTTTGGCTCTTCCTCACACAGACTACATGGCAGGAATGAGGGCTGCCTAGCAAAGAAGATGGGAGAAGTTCAAAGGGAACTTAAAGTTGTAGGTCATTGCGCCGCGACTGTTTCCATGCTACTACGGCTTCAGGTGACTTTCTGTCCTCTTCGAATTCGGCGCACTCGCGGCACGCACAACTAATTGATGGAACGCTACCCAGCACTTTATTGCGACGACTGTGTTGTCCCCCATACTGTTCGACAAATTGTTGTCCTAGTCTAAGGTATCTTCGCTACCACTTGTCCCTCTACTCGGGATAGATTCAGGCACACGACTTGTGGACTAACTTCTCAGATGAGGCTAGTTTCCTCTATTTCATTAGACTTTATTATGTTGTCACTCGACGTGGGGGACTTGCGCCGCGTCGTGGCACGGTTGCCGAGGCCCTATCTCTTGCTTGGAGATCTGAACGGCAGGCATCCTCTCTGGGGAGATTACTCCATAAATCCCAGGGGACAAGTCCTTGCCGATCTGATCGAAGAGCTTGAGATGGGTGTCCTAAACGTGGATGAGTTTACGCATCTCTGTCCGAGAACCGCTTCATTTTCTTGCCTTGACCTATCTTTGTGCTCTTCGGATGCACAGCCTGATTTTGATTGGGGGTTGGTCGATGACCTCCATGGAAGTGATCACTTTCCCATTCAAATATCCTTTTCAGGGCAACTGCCGCCTGAGAGACCACCTCGGTGGTGCTTGGCGCGGGCGCGGTGGCCTGCATTTCAGGAAATGACTGAATTCTCTATCTCAGTCGAGGAGTTTAGGTCGGTAGATGAGGCCGTTGAGTTCTTCTCCGGCAACCTCATCGCCGTGGGCCTGACTACTATTCCTAGGACGTCTGGCCGTTTTGCACACCGACCACTCCCATGGTGGTCGGCCGAGTGTGAGACGGCCCTCAAACAGAAGCGTTATGCCTACATGCGCTATAAGCGCCGCCCGAACGATTTCACTGTCGCTGAATTTCGTCGGGCTAGGGCTAGGTTCCGGTATGTTTCGAAGCACGCCCGCCGCTCTTCTTGGCGGGCATACGTGTCTTCACTTAACGGGAAGACCCCTTTAGCTGAGGTGTGGAAGCGAGTCAAAAGGATTCGGGGCAAGTTCTCGCAGGACCCCCCTCCCGTTCTCCAGGAGAATGGGACCGCAATCTCGGACCCCGCGTCCGTGGCGGAATCCTTAGCGACCGCTTTTTCCGCATTCTCTAGCCGTGATGCTGCTCCGCCAGCATTCAATGCACGTCGTGATGTCGCGGAAGGCCACCGGCTGGACTTTACCTCCAGAGGCGGAGAACCCTTCAACGACAAGTTTACTGTGAGTGAGTTGCGTTCCGCTCTCACTTCGTGCGCGGACACCGCCCATGGTCCGGACGATGTCCCGTACGCCATGCTTCGACACCTGGGTGAGCGAGGCATGGCCTTTCTGTTAGATTTGTTCTACAGGATCTGGGTGGAGGGTCTTCTCCCAGACTCCTGGCGAATCGCTACTGTGCTCGCCTTTCGCAAGCCGGGGAGAGATCACTCTACTCCGACCGGTTTCCGCCCAATCTCTCTAACCTCTTGCGTGTGCAAGTTGATGGAGAAATTGGTAAATGTTAGATTAGCCTATTTCCTGGACAGCGGAGGCCATTTGTCTTCTGCACAGTGCGGCTTCCGTAAGTTCCACTCCACGTCGGATGCTCTGCTCCGACTGGAAAATGCCGTCTGCGAGGCTTTCTTTCGTAGACAACACTACGCCACGGTGTTTTTTGATCTGGAGAAGGCCTATGATACCGCATGGCGATACGGTATCATGGAGTCTCTCCACACGATGGGGGCGAGGGGACGCCTCCCAATGTTTATATCTGAATTTTTGCGAGATCGTCGATTCCGCGTACGGGTTGGGGGAGCTCTCTCCGGCCCAAAGGAGCAGGAAGAGGGTGTCCCGCAGGGAAGTGTCCTCAGTGTCACACTCTTTGCCCTGAGCATCAACGGCATCACCTCGTTTCTGCCAGAAGATGTTCTCGCTACGCTCTACGTGGACGACCTTTCGATCTCTTTTGGCGCGGCCCAGATGCCAACTCTGGAGCGTCAACTCCAACAGGCATTGAACCGCGTCTCTCGCTATGCCGAGGCGCACAGGTTTCGGTTTTCTTTGGCCAAGACTAAGGTGGTGCACTTCTGCCGCCATCCACGGCTTCACCCCGACCCAGATTTGTTTCTTAATGGGGTGCGCCTGGATGTGGTTGAGTCGCACCGTTTCCTTGGTCTTGTATTCGACCGACGCCTCACCTGGGAGGCTCATATTCGCAGCCTTAGGGTCTCTTGTACCCGCGCCATGGACATTCTCCGTTCCGTGACGTTCAGCGCTTGGGGCGCTGATAGGGCTACTGCCCTACTTTTTTATCGATCCTTTGTTCGCTCGAATCTCGACTACGGATGCGAGTTTTATGCATCCGCAGCCTTGCGTTTATTGCGGAAGATGGATTCAATCCACCACACCGGCCTTCGCCTTGCGACCGGTGCCTTCCGCACTTTCCCCATTGAGAGCCTGTTGGTCGATGCTGGGGAGATGCCACTCGCTCTGCGCCGCGTGCAGTGCATCACTCGCCTGTACGCGCGAGCCCGGCGCCTCCCTCAGTCGCCAACAGCTCTCACTGCATCCGCAGCTGATCTCGATGGTGCCTATGCCGCCGAGAGACGCCAGTCATACCCTAAGCCCTTTGGGTTTAGGGCCAGGAACCTCCTTCGAGAGGTAGATATAGCTCTCGGGCCGGTGGCGCCCCTGGTTCTGCCCAGGACGCCACCCTGGAGGGTACCACATTTGGCTATTTGTCGCCACGCCTCTGCTCCCAAAGCTTGTACTGCGCCGGGAGTATTGCGTTCGACCTTTTTGGAGCACACATCGTGTCACGCTGGAACCGTGCCAGTGTATACGGATGGCTCCAAGTCCCAAGAGGGGGTCGGCTTCCACGCCGTATCCCCTCTGTTTGAAGTCAGCGGGGCTCTACCAGGCGCTCGTCTGTCTTCACGGCCGAGCTGGTGGCAATACACCACTCGGTACGGGAGATTACGCGACGTGCCCGGTTCGGAGACCGGATTGTGATCTATAGCGACTCACAAAGCGCCCTGAGTGCTCTCGGGGCATTGGAATCTCCGCATCCCCTGGTTCGCGATATCCGTGACGCCACGGTTTTGGCGAGCCGGGCAGATGTCGAGATTATCTTCTGCTGGGTTCCTGGACATGTAGGAATTGCGGGGAATGAGCGCGCCGATGAGGGCGCCAAAGAGTCCGCGAGGACTCTGCGACCGGACCAGCGTTTCTCCCTTCTACACCGACTACATGGCAGGAATACGGGCAGCTCTTCGGACTGCTTGGCAAAGAAGATGGGAGACGGTCGAAGGGAACTTAAAGTTGCGTGCCATTGCGCCGCGACTGTTCCCATGGACCTATCCCCCAATGCCGCGGCGGCTTCAGGTTGCTTTCTGTCGTCTCCGAATCGGACACACTCGTGTGACGCATCGCTATCTGATGGAGCGCTCGCCTGCGCCCTATTGCAACGACTGCGTCGTCCCCCAGACTGTTCGGCACATTCTTGTCGAATGTCCCAGTCTGGGTGATCTTCGCGCATGATACCTGTCCCAGTACCGGGATGGGCGAGGTCGCTACCGCCTGTCCCTTGTGCTCGGGACGAGTGCGTGTACTTTGACTGGTGGACTTATTGACTTTTTGGGGGAGGCCGGCCTTCTCCCTTTTATTTAACCCGATTTAATTGTTGTTGTTGTTTTTATAATTGTTTTGTTATTGCTTTGTTATTGTTATTGTTATTTCTTTTTATTGTTTTCTGTTTAATTTTTTAAAGTAGCCTAAAACTAGGCTGTTTGTTTACGGCAACTTATGCCTTAGTCGGCAGTCGCCAGATAGCCCCTTAATTAAAAAAAAAAAAAAAATGTCGCCACGCCTCTGCTCCCAAAGCTTGTACGGTGCCGGGAGTATTGCGTTCGACCTTTTTGGAGCTCACCTCGTGTCACGCTGGAACCGTGCCAGTGTATACGGATGGCTCCAAGTCCCAAGAGTGGGTCGGCTTCCACGCCGCATCCCCTCTGTTTGAAGTCAACGGGGCTCTGTCAGGCGCTGCGTCTGTCTTCACGGCCGAGCTGGTGGCAATACACCACTCGGTACGTGAGATTACGCGACGTGCCCGGTTCGGAGACCAAAGAGTCCGCCAGGACTCTGCGACCGGACCAGCGTTTCGCTCTTCCTCACACCGACTACATGGCAGGAATACGGGCAGCTCTTCGGACTGCTTGGCAAAGAAGTGGGTAGTTGCCAGATGGGCTCTATAAAATAAAAAAAAATAAAAAATTATGTTGGTCACATAGTCCTGCGCCGAGGAGAGACGAGCCTCTCCCCTTCGCCGAAGGATGCTTTTTTTTTTCTCCCGGTTTTGTTTGTTTATTTTTGATGTTTTTGCTGTGTCTTTTGTTCTTTTTAAATTACAGCGATTTATCCTCTAACAGGCAGTCGCATTAGGGGGGGGGGGGGAATGTAGAGACATTTAAAAAAAACGTGGGCAACTGCAAGATCCGAAGAGCAGCCGTCGACTGCATTCGACCAGAGTAGCTCGGTAATATAGCGACTGCGTTAGAAGCTAAATCAAGAAAAAGAACACACGAAGTTGCTCTCAGGGATTATGGACCCCGACAACTTTAAAACAAGTTCAAAAGGATCGCTCTTATAAAAAAAAAATTAATCAAGGGGACCAGAATTACAATCACAAGACTCAAAGCGAGTAGATTAAGCCTGCCCAAAGGCTCGCTTAAACCACCTTTGTAAGTTTCTTGTAATCTTTAATTCCCGATGACGTATTCATGTCCAAGTTAGTCTTGCTTTATTACCCTTCACAGCGTGCCGTTCTTCTACTTAATGCCACTAAATTACCTTTTTATTCTTTCGTTTTGTTTCGTTGGCTCTGCGCTACGGTTATTAAAGATGGTGTTGCCTTTACTTGTCTAATGAAAAAAAGGAGTATCGGGTTAATTAAACTCTTAATTATCTTACGAGTAGGAAGAATTATGTTCAGCCCTTCTTCCGGTCCCAGCGCCTACCGCTAATGAGTTTTGCCAGCCTTAATATCACTTTCCGGCGTTCTTTCCTTCAACTTGTCCCTGTGCTTTAAGGAGATGTCGAGTGGTATTTGGAGGGTTGGTTGCGGTTCCTGTCCCAAATCCTGCAGGATCTGGAGCTTTATTTATATTTTGCAGACATTTTTACTTGATCAATATCCAGGACTTTCTTTACGTATCTCAAACTTTCTACCTGATGCGCCCTCGTGATTTCGCTTTAGAATCAAGTGGGTGAAGTGTGTGGGTGTGAGGTGGGTGGGTGAGGTTGAAGTGGTTTTGCCCAGCGAGATCTCTCACTAGAGGAATTATGCCAATCGAATTGGCATCGCTGCGGTATGCCAACCTCAAAGCAGGCACTGAAGTGCGGAATTTAGGCTTACTTTATTCCAGGGATGGCGGCAATAGATGGCTGTATGGATCCACCTCCCCGTGGCTGGCTGTTTCGGATCCCATCCCCGTGGCTGGCTGTATGGACCCTCCTCCCCGTGGCTGGCTGTACGGATACCCCGTGGTTGGCTGTATGGATCCCATCACGTGGTTGTCTGTTTGGAGTCTCTTACCTGTGGTTGGCAGTACGGATCCCCTCCCCATGGTTGGCTGTATGGATCGCCCTCCCTGTGGTTTGTGTATGGATCCCCTCCCCGTGGTTGGCTGTATGGATCCCCTCCCCGTGGTTGGCTGTATGGCTCCCCTCCCCGTGGTTGGCTGTATGGCTTCCCCTCCCCCTGGTTAGCTGTATGGATCCTCCTCCCCGTGGCTGGCTGTATGGATACCCCGTGGTTGGCTATATGGATCCCCCTTCCGGTAATTGGCTGTTTGGATCCCCCTCACCCGTGGCTGGCTGTAAGGAGCCTCCTCCCCATGGCTTGGTGTAAGGATCCCCCTCCCCGTGGTTGACTGTATAGATCCCCCTCCCCGTGGCTGGGTGTATGGATCCCCCTCCCCGTGGTTGGCTGTATGGACCACCTCACCGTGGCTGGCTGCATGGACCACCTCACCGTGGCTGGCTGCATGGAACCTCTCCCTGTGGCTTTGTGTATGGATCCCCTCCCCGTGGTTGCCTGTATAGATCCCCCTCCCTGTGGCGGGCTGTAGGGATCCCCTCACCGTGGATGGCTATAGGCATCCCCTCACCGTGGATGGCTGTAGGGATCCCCTCCCCGTGGTTGGCTGTATGGATCCCCCTCTCCGTGGTTGGCTGTATGGATCCCCCTCTCCGTGGTTGGCTGTACGGAGCCTCCTCCCTGTGGTTGGCTGTACGGAGCCTCCTCCCCTTGGTTGGCTGTATGGATCCCCCTCCGTGGTTGGTTGTATGCAGCCTCCCCGTGGTTGGCTGTATGGATCCCCTCTCCGTGGTTGGCTGTACGGAGCCTCCTCCCCGGGGTTGGCTGTATGGATTCCCCTCCGTGGATTTGCTGTATGGATCCCCCTCTCCTTGGCTGGCTGTACGAAGCCTCCCTGTGGTTGACCCTATGGAGCCACCTTCCCGTGGCTGGCTGTATGGATCCTCCCGTGGCTGGTTGTATAGATCCCCTTCCCGTGGCTGGCTGTATGGATCCCCCTCCCCGTGGTTGACTGTATAGATTCCCCTCCCCGTGGTTGGCTGTATGGACCCCCTCTCTGTGTTTGGCTGTATGCAGCCTCCTAACCGTGGTTGTCTGTATGGATCCCCTCTCCGTGGTTGGCTGTATGGAGCCACCTCTCCGTGGCTGGCTGTATGGATCCCCCTCCCCGTTGCCGTCTGTATGGACCTTCCCCCCGTGGTTCGCTTTATGGAGCCTCCCTATGGTTGGCTGTATAGAGCCTCCTCACCTTGGCTGTCTGTATGGAGCCTCCTCCTCGTGGCTGGCTGTATAGAGCCTCCTTCCCGTGGCTGGCTGTAAGCAGCCTCCTTCCCCGTCACTGGCTGTAAGCAGCCTCCTACCCGTGGCTGGCTGGATAGATCCCCCTCCCCGTGGCTATCTGTATGGACCCCCCCGCCCCCTTATCCCTGTAGCTCGGTTCCTTGAACAGATCATTACGTTTCTTAACTTTGCCAAGAGTCTCTTTCTCAAACGAGGAGGTTGAATGGTCCCAAGAGAGCCTTTGAGGACGCGTAAGTTGCACTCCCGCCGTCCTTTTGCGTCGTCTAGGCCCCCGACAGGAGTTGCTCGCTTGGTCCATCTCTCTAGGCGGAGAGAGGAAGGGCCCTAAAGAGCGGCGATGTTATCGAAAGTAAGAAAGAGGCGTAGAAAAGTGGAGTCTGGGGCGAATCGATATGTAGTGGAGTGGAGTCTGGAAGTGAGAGAAAAAAGTAGATGGGGTGGGGGGATGTCGCGGAGCAAGTAGAGCCGTAGATACCAAGGGCCGAGATGAGTAGAAATACGTGGATGAATGGAAGGGATTGACGGAGAAGTATGAGTTCGAACACCCCTCGGGTTGGGGCGTTGCGAATCAGGAGGGGGTGGGGGCTGTATGGTGGTCTCTATGGACTTTTCTGGCGAGTAATGTGGCGTGGTTAGTCGGTACGCGACCATCTAATGGTTTCATTTTTCATTTTCCTGAGGGCGATTGTCAATCTCACAGTTTATGGAGGTACAGGAATAGTTAGGGCGCTTAATGAGTCATGATTGGGCCCTAAAAAGTAAATGGGTAGAAGCATAAAATGAGGATGGATGGAGACAGGAAAGGTCGGGTTCGTTTTCGAAAGCCCTAATGTTTAAGGTGGAGCCAATGTGTCTTCACATACGAACGTGATTTTGAACCCGGTACCAAATATACCGCGGAAGTGAGGGAAACTCGGGATTAGCACACAGTGGAATGTTAAAAGCCAAACGATAGAGTATAATTAGGGAAAATTCCCTGAAGTGACATTTGCCGTGACACATTGCGAGGAGAAACGATGGAAAATAGAAGAGATAAATCCTAAAATCGGGACACCTTTATACATATATGAACCCGGAAGACAACCCTGTAGACCAGTGATTTTCAACCTTTTTATGATAGTGGCACCCTAATTGCTGTCTAGAAGCAGCCGCAGCACCCTAATATAAAATAATATCATCATCACTAACTCTATAATTTAAGAAGGGGATTTTTTTGAGTATTTGAATAATAATTTCATCTTAATTTGGTTATGACTTATGTTTTTTTATCAAAGTTATTTCTAATAATTCTTTTATAATATCAAAAAACAAAATGGTGAAGTTCAGAAATAAATATAATTATCGAAATTTTGTGAAATTTTTAAAACGCAAAGAATTACAAATGGTGAAGTTCAGAAAATTTATAAAAATTCAACCATGTCTGTTTTTTTTTTAGATTTTAAATTTTAATCTTAGTAGCGAAGCGCAAGCTCCCCCCTACGGGGGCAGTGGCGAAGCCATTGCCTGGTTATATAATTCTCATCAAGCTCAAATTTCCTATTAAACTTTTAGAGGTAGCATTTATATATTTTCAATTTTGGGGTCTTATTTGGATTAAATATCAATCGTGGTTCATTTTGAAGTTCTTTCCATCTAATTAAGTATTTATAAATAAACCAGGCAATGGTTTCGCCACTGCCCCCGTAAGGAGGAGCTTGCGCTTCGCTACTAAGATTAAAATTTAAAATAAAAAAAACAGCCATGGTTAAATTTTTATAAATTTTTTGAACTTCACCATTTGTAATTCTTTACGTTTTAAATAATTCACAAAATTTCGATAATTATATTTATTTCTGAACTTCACCATTTTGTTTTTTGATATTATAAAAGAATTATTAGAAATAACTTTGCTAAGAGAAACATGAGTCATAACCAAACTAAGATGAAATTATTATTTAAATACTCAAAAAATCCCCTTCTTAAATTATAGAGTTAGTGATGATGATGAAGATAATTATTTAATATTGGCACGTAGAGTTGACAAGGTAATTCTCAGTCCTCTGCAATCTTTCTATTTTCGTTGTTCTTATGTGGCACATTGCAGAGAAGCAAGTTTCGAAATACTTTCAAGTGTCGTTAGATTTGTTTATAAATGTTTGGAATACTTATTTTTTGGCAATTGAGGCATTTTAAAAATGATTTCGTGATCGCCTCCCCGGCACCCCAGTTGAAAACTACTGGTGTAGACAGTGGTGATTGGATTTGCCTACGCGAGCCCTGACCCGTGATTAGTGGTGACCTAATTGTTTACAAATAGGTTGTGACAGGCCGTTGATATTTACTATGCGAAAAGAGCAAGGCGCCTAAATAACAAATGCAGGTTTTAAATCTTGAGTAAAACTCTCATTGGAAATGGCGTAAATTACCTACCGGTTTCCTTACCGCCTTTCGCCGATACACTCTCTTTAACCGCGTCTGCTACCTTTTACCGATTCTCGCTTCACCCAATCACGTCGCTCCAATCACTCAATTTTCTTATAACCCGCCCTTATTTATAGAATGGAGATCAGGGGTTATAATTAGAGAACCCTTGATTTATACGTTCCAGGAGTTGAAGGGGGCTTAAATGTCCTCTTTCTGAACTATGGAACAGAATTCTGGGTAATTACTATTTGGGGACGTTCCTTTATACTTAGTTAACCATTGTTTGTTTTCAAAGGTGGGGGGGGATTTAAGCCCAAATTCTAGATCTAAATTTGTGGTGAATTGTAAGACCCATGTGGAGGTGACTCACCCAGTGGAAATATTTCACCTGCACTGTAGCCTTTACTTGTTCCCCCTCCCTCCTACATACATAATCGCCAAGGTGATTTAGAGTGGGGCGTGGTCAAGAGAGTTAGGTACACCGAGTCCTATTGCCACCAGCGCTTTACTTAGTGTACCTTTCACACATTTCTATTCCATCCAACCTTCACATTCTCTCTTAGCGCCTTTGGAAAGAATTAATTGTGGAAATACCCACCGTAGGATTACTTATAACGACCAAAATTGACCTTTGTTGGCCTATTGAGGTGAGAGAGCAGCCCACACTTTCTCCCTACCATTACCCCCCCCCCTTCATACCGATGAAGCGCTCGGTGCTTTAGTATCTTGTCCCACTTCAAGCTTCATCCCCGCGCAGATGGGTCCATCAGGTCGCCCCTCCCCCTCCACTCCCACTCCTCTCTATCATTCTTTTAATGGTGTTGCTTTAACGGAACCCAGGAGGGAATTTGGGAGATGATTAAAGACCAAATCTTGTTTGTACAAGGTGAAGGACAAGAAATAACCACTAACAGACAGGACAACCGACAGACTCAAACATGGAAAGGACAAACAACAGACTAAGTATAATGACACTGAACGTAAACGGATGGACAGGAAAATACACAGTAATATCTTAGGGAGACAGACCCAGACATCATTCTTATCAGTGAACATGGACTTGACACAAAAACACAAAATAATTAAAATCCAAAATTACACATTAACAAAAAAATGCTCCCAGGAAAGGTACGGAGGGTGGCGATCGCGATAAAGAGAGACCTCAAGTTCAAACACTTACCTGAGCTTGATGAATCCTTTATGGCGATAGCGATCCCGACTCTCGTTGGAGATCTTGTGCTAGCGGAAGGGTACCAACCCCCTAGGAGAAAGTACCGGCCGATACACAATTTCAACACACTATGTGCGCACCAAAGAAAAGTATTTTCCGGAGGTGACCTTAACGCTAACTTGGGAGCATTTAGATACAAAAAGACCGACGAAAGAGGCAGGAATCTGCAACTCTTACTGGACCGAGACAGACTAGACATAATTGCACCTGACTTCCCGACATTCGTAAATTCGAGCTCGGCGTCGAGGCCGGACGTAATCTTGACCAGCTGCAACTTCCCATTTAACCATCATAGCACTCCGAGACCGCCCGTCCCGAGTGATCACATATCTATACTTATAACTATTTCCCTTGCGCCCATTCAGATCCCGGTGCAGACAAGGAAGTCCTTCGCCCGAGCCAATTGGGAGAGATACTGGTAAATGAAGAGCGAATACCAGCCAGCAGATCTGAATGGAGCAATACTCGAAGAAATAGACGAAGAGCTGGAGCTATTAACAACCTCGATCATCAGAGCAGATAGGGAGAGCGTCCCAACAACATCATATAGAACGCTCCCCCAGCTAAGATGGACAGACGAGATGAGAACTCTAGGGAACTCTATGACCGGTTGAGACGCACGGGAACGTGCAGGGAATTAGTGGCCGGGATGCGCCGCCTCGAAGCTGAGCTAACTCGAATAATCAGGGAAAAGCAGACGGAAATATGGGAACAATTAATCGACAACATTGATGACGAAGACAATCCCGACAAATTCTGGAGACAGATAAAGAGACTCGGGGGTACAAACATAAGGGGAAAAACACGAATCAAGGAGGACGAATCATACATCGAGGAACCAACAGACCTCGAAGTACGGTTCAGGGAGCACTGGAGAGGTCTTCTCAATAACACCAGAGGACAACGAAGACTTCGACTTAGAGTTTAAGGGTGAGATCATCGACGAGCTGAATGATGTTATTGAGTGGACCTACCTATACCCGCACGTCTCGGAAGAAAGGGAGATGATGGGTCACGGGAGGGCAATAACAATGCAGGAACTCGCTGATGCCATCAAATCCTACAAACAAAAAGCTCCAGGTTGGTCGGGAATAACAAAAGCGAATATAACCAACGCTCCACCGCAAGTGCATCAGGGAATGCTGAACGTAATGAACGGAACCATGAACACCGGCTATTTCCTTGATGCGTTTAAATTTGCATAGGTTATATTCATCCCGAAGGGAAGCAGACCTCCCGACCAGCTCCTAAACTATAGGCCAATCTCCCTGGAATTCATAGGCAAGATCTTTGAAGAGATCATAGCCGACAGGCTACAGAATCAGCTTAGCAGAAAATCATGCGCTCAACTATCAACAGCACGGCTTCCGCAGAGGAAGAGGAACCGACACCGCGCTCGCACTTCTCTCAGAAAAACTAGAAAAATCCAAGGCGGAGGGAAAGTACGTAGACGTAGTCCTCAGAGACGTACACAAGGCCTTTGACAAGTTTTTGCTGAGGGGTCTGCAAATCAAGATTGTAAACCTTCGGCTGAACCCAGTCATTGAAAAGATCCTCTGCGATTATGTGATGGAAAGAAGAGCTCAGATACAGATTGAGGGGCACGAGGGACCAGAATTTAGTCTCGAGGCTGGTGTGCCCTGTATAGCATCTTCACGATCGACCTTCCATCACCAATCAAGGGTGACGCGATGTATCTGCAATTTGCAGATGACATCAAGCAGATTGTACCGAGCACTTACAACAACGACCTAGTGCAAGCTGCAGAGACGGCGGCGGAGATCGAAAACATAGACTCGTACGAGCGAAAATGGAAGATAAAGACGAACGTCCAAAAGTTGGTCATTATCCCCATGAATCTCACGATATACGACGACATCTATGTTGGCGATCGAAACCACCACTACTCTCAGAAGGGCACAGTGCTCGGGCTCAAACTTCCCGTTCGGGGGTATAAGCCTCACGTTACAGACCAGATCAACTTAGCACAGGTGGAATTGGTGAAACTGTTCCATTTCCGCAGACTGAGCAGGAGTAACTTAAGGAAACTCTACCTTTGCTATGTTAGATCAAAGCTTATATACCCAGCGGTAATATCCCAAACCTCAGGGATCATGACACTGAGATCTATGCAGAGGGTACAGAATAAAGCCTCCTTGGTTATTAACCACACAAAACGACGGGAATGCATATCACAGAGAACACTACACAGAAGAGCGAGACTACAACCAATCAACACTTTAGTACAATCACAAGCAAAGGAGACATGGGACAAAATAGAAACCGAAATACTGCCAAACCTGGACCTGCACTTAGACATTGACATAGCAAGACTAAAGCGTAAAATCACACGACGGACTAACTTCCCAAGTGGCAGGCGAACTGCTGCTGAGGAACTGACTGAACGGTTTACATAGACTATCCTTTTTATATATTGTTTGACCCAAAGTTGATATAGAAACCCTGTAATTACGACAAAAGCACTTAAAACTCCAACTTATGACCTAAATCCTTAATCTGTCTGATATTATTTATATCACTTATGTTGACAAAAGTTGTTTAATAGGTACTTAAAATATACTAATTCAGCCACAATTAGAATATAAAGGCTTGAACGCCTTAAAGGTATATAATTATTTAAAATATGTTTATATAAAGTAAAAAAGCAAAACATATACGTAAATGTATTTTTCTTGAACTAAAAATAAAGATTTTTTTTATTTATATAGGAAGTGGTATGAATGTAAAAAATAAAATAAAGAGAATATGTAAAAATTTGTATGAAAGTTTTTAAAGTTAGATTAAATATATATGTTAAAATTTGTAGGAAAGATTAAAGTTAGAATATTTGTATGCCAGTATAAAAGTTAGAAAAATTATGTAAAAAAAAAAAACTTGTATGGAAGTTTAAAGTTAGATCAATTATATGTTAAAAGTAGTATGAAAGTTTAAATTTAGAACTAATATATAGGTAAAAATCTGTATGAAAGTATAAAAATTAAAAAAAATTATGTATCAACTTGTATGAAAGTTTAAAGTTAGAATAAATATATGCAAATTTGTACGAAAGTATAAACTTTAGAATAAATATAGATGTAAAAAAGAAAAAAAAAGTATATACATGTGTGTATACAAGAAGTAAAAAAAAAAAAGGCCTAAAAAAAGAAGAAGAAAAGAATATATGAAAAAGCCAGAATTGTCAAAGCATTAAGATTCAAAAAGAGGGAAAAAAAAGAAAATAAGATAATGCAAGAGATGCCCCAATCACCAGGGCAAAATATCAACGGTGTGTTTTCACCAAACTACCTCTACCACTATCTATCTACTACTAAAAACTTTGAACATCTGCAAATCCTAATATATAAGGGAGGGGGGGGGATGTGTGAATAATTTATGGTTTGTTTGATTTGTTCGGTTCTTGAATTGTTCCATTGCTCTCTACCGCATCTCTTTTAATCGCCTCCCCCCCTCCCTATAGTCTGCATTACCTTCCCCATCATAACTACCCTGATAGTCCATTAAAATAGGTCCTTCAGATTCAATAGCATCGAATCCTACTTCTACAAAGATGCCGAGTGTTACCCGCGTCCAAATTAGGGAAACCACGTCGCTGGGCTGAAGTGAAAACTGATAGCGTGTGTGTGCCATGACCAGGTGTGTGGGCGGATCCTGTATTATTACATGCAAGCGAAGTCTTCCACACGGGTAAATGTGGATATTTGGTAAGGGAGGGAGGGGGGGTTGTGTTGGGAACCTAAGATCTGCTCGCAAGATAAACATGGCGATACTCCTCGTCATCTTCGATTGCCGTGACAACGACGTCTTGGTAGTGGTAGTTTCATGTTTGGAGCGGGGCTGCGTTTAAATAGTGTAATGACGCACGTTATCACGCTCTAAATGTCTCCTTTGGTCTTGATGGCGATGTTGACGACTGAGTCGTTCTTTCAGTTAGTTTTTTTTCATTCATTGAATGGCAATAATTTATCGGTGAGGGAATTCCTACTCTTTTATGGCCATTCAGTATTATTAGATTGTCTCATTCCTCGCGTCGCGTTCATAGTCTCCCTTATCGCTCCGCCCTCGTGGGGGTTAGGTCCCATTCGAGGAGGTCGTCTTTCTCTTACCCCAGTTCCACTCGTTTGCATTGAAGTAGTTATCAATCCTTATTCATCCATAGCGTATTTCACACCAGTGCAAGAACTTTTCGCTGATCACACGGTCCATCACTCGAGTTTGCCACGTTGCTCCAGCTATTGATCGTATTTCATCCCAACCTCCCTTCTGCGAGGTCATCTTGTGCTCCTCTTTATATATAAAGGTGTCCAGTCTATGGTTTCATCTTTCCATCTTGTGTCGTTTCTTCTAGCAATGTGTTCATGTAATTTCCACATCAGAAATCTCTTTTCTTTTTACAAGTTAACCTCGAAATTCACGAACTCTAACTTCGTTTTTTTTATGAATTCGCCATATTAATTTCGTGACCTCGAACTTCCATGTTATGTTTTCACACATCGCAGTCACCTAACATTTTCATCTAGAGTTAACTGTTTCAATATATTATGAAAAAAACTAGACATTGAATTAAAATTCGGAATCATAAATAAATTTTAACATGGCAATTCAGCGGTTCAGATATGTAAATCGCTGAATTTAGCTTAACGAAACCAAAGAATGCTCGGAATCTATCCCTTATAGTTTGACTGGTAGAAAACCGAAAGTGACCCGTTTCTCGGGCGGGAGCCTTCTCGCGAATGCGTCTGACCTTTGCGAGGGAACTTGTGAACTACTTCATAAAAGACCACCGAACTGATGGCTGACTAGGGGGCGATAAAGAGTGAACGTTGATGAGAAAACAGGGAGGGGGGGGCCTCGATAACCAAATTCCTACAGTCATCGTCACGTTCGACCGTGACAGGCCTCCTTGAATCGGTAAGTGCCGGTTGGTATCGCTACCTCGTGAAAGCATTCGTGCCATTGCCGCGGAGTGCTACTACTGCCACCGTTTCGTCAACATGAATCGCTTCCAGATCGTACACGACTATCGCCAAGTTAAGGGCTTGCTCCTGGCGCGTCCGGCGCAGCCTGGAATGTCTAATGCCCCAATCTTAAAAGAGGCATCCTCCATGCCTAATACTACGGTCGCTTCCGGGCCCATCCAGGACCCATCTGTGGGTTATGCCCCCTAACCCCCATCGCTTTCCTGGTTTTGGTGGCAGCATAAAGCGTTCACATCTACAATTACGAGCGTTTTCCATAAGGCTAAACGGCCGCCGCCGAGTCACAGGAGGCAAATACTCAGAAGGTGGTCGTGGCGACGTCTTTAGTGGTTCCTAAAACTATCCCCGAAAGAAAGACAGCACCAAAGGACTTTAGCTTCTACGCCCCACCCAAGGCTGAACCGGACGACCTTCCAAAAGAGTCACCCCCGCCTCCGATGCCCACCAAAGGTTTCAAGGCGGAGATAGGAAAAGACTTCATTGCCACCCCAGCCTCCCTCTATAAATCCTCGTTGACAACAACGCTTTGTTCTGCCAACAGCTCGCAGAGTTCTGCAACCGGAAAGTGTACGGACATTCCCCTTTGAGGGTCTTCTCTTCAAAGAGAACCGTCACATCTCCGAGCTAGGCCTGGAGTGCTCCTACTTTCAATGGAATTGGCGTGGACTTCTGGTTAACTGGGAGATGCTGCGGAGGCTCGTCTCATCCCGTCTCCCCATTACCTATTTTTTTATGTAGGAGACCATGTTGGGCCCGTGCCCCCTCTCCACCCTCCCTGAGTATGATGGTTTTGCGAACCCACCACCACGCGATGGGCGCCGAGCGGGAGGATGCGTGATTTACCTCCTGCTTGATGTTTACGTTGTATTTGCCATAAATACGTTTTAGTAAGTGACAGTGTAACTACATCTGGAATTTATGCCACGTCGTGGCACGGTTGCCGAGGCCCTTTCTCCTACTCGGGGATTTGAACGGTAGACACCCCACTCAAGGGTGACTACAGGATCAATCCTGGGGGTTAGTTCCTTGCCGAACTGATCAACAAGCTGTAAATGGGGATGATTTTACGGATCATTGCCCGAGAACCGCTTCATTTTCCTGCCTCGATCTGTTCCTGTGCTCTCCTGATGCACAGCCTAATTTTAGGTGGAAGGTGATTGATGGCCTTCATGTCATGGTCATTTTCCCATTCATCTATTATTTTATGGGCTACTGACACCTTAAAAACCGCCGCAGTTCTTGGAGTGGGCGTGGTGGCCTGCGTTTCAGGGAATGACTGATTTCTCTGACCTAGTCGAAGAATTCAGTTCGTTGGATGAGTCCATTTAGTTCCTTCCCAGCAACCTTTTCTCCGTGGCTAAACGACTATTCGTAGAACCTTTGGTCATTTTGCACGCGGCCCGCTTCCTTGTTGGTCGTCGAGTGTGATACCCTTCTGCCAGGACAGAAGCAACATGCATATATGCGCTGCCCGAATGATTTCACTGTCGGTGAATTTCGTCTTGCCAGTGCTAGGTTCTGGTATGTTTCGAAGCATGCCGCAAATCAATCGTAGAACCTTCAACGACAAGTTTAGGGAGAGTAAATTGCGTTCCACTCTCGCTCTATGCGCGGACACCGTGCTTGTTCCGGACGTTGTCCCGTATGCCATGCCTCGACAGAAGTGAGCGAGGCATGGGATTTCTGTTAGATCTGTTGACAGGATCTGAACAGAGGGTATCCTGACAGACTCCTGGCGAATGGCTACATTGCTTGCTATTCGTAAACCTGGTTTTAGCCCAATTTCTCTAACCTCTCGCCTGAGAAAATTGATGTGGTAAGTTGATAAATATTACCTTAGCCTTTTTCTTGCACATTTGAAAATGCAATCTGGTGGTCTTTCCTTCGTAGACAGCAGCACTACGCCACGGTATTTTTCGATCTGAAGAAAGCTTATGATATCTCATGGCAATACGTATCATGGAGACCCCCCCCCCACGATGGGAACCTAAGGTACGTATCCCAATTTTTATCTTTAATTTACTACGAGATCGTCGATTCCGCGTAAGAGTCCGGGGACCCTCTCCGTCCCAACGGGGCAGAAAGAGGGCGTCTCCTGGGAAGTGTCCTCAGTGTCGCATTCTTACCCCTGAGCATCAACGGTATCCTTGTGCTACCGGAAAATGTTCTCGCTCCGCTCTACGTAGACGACCTTTCGATCTCTTTTTTTGTGTGTGTGTGGTCCATACGCTCTCCCAAAGCTCACAGGTTTTGGTTTTCTTTGGCCAAGACTAAGGTGGTGCACTTCTTCCAGTATCCACGACTACACCCTACCCCGACTTGTTCCTAAACGGGGTTCGTCTAGAATTGGTCTATTCCCACCTTTGCCTTGGTCTTGTTTTCGACCGACGCCTCACCTGCGAGGCCCATATTCGCAGCGTTAGGGTCTTTTGTACCCAACCCATATACATTCTTCGATCCGTGACGTTCAGCACTTGGCGTGCTGATAGGGCCTCTGGCTTGTTTTTTTTTTACTGATCATTTATGCACCCGCAGCTGAGCGTCTATTCCGGAAGGTAGACTTGATCCGCCACACTGGTCTCTGTTTGGCGACTGGTGCCTTCCGCACGTCCCACATTCAGAGCCTACTTGTTAATGCCCAGAAGATGCAACGCGCTCTTCCTCATGCGCATAATGCCCAAGTAGGCAGTCGCCAGATGAGCTCTAAAAAAAAAAAAAATCCTCATGCACTGTGCATTACGCCCGGTCCCGACGTTTCTCTCAGTCACCATCAGCTTTCACTTCATCCGCGGCCAACTTCGACGGTGACTATGACGCCAATAGACGTCAGCTATTCCCCAACCCTTTTGGGTTTCGCGCTAGGAAACTCTTTCGAGAGCTCTATATAGCTCTCGGGGCTGGTGTCGCCTCTGGTTCTACCCAGGACGCTACCCTGGAGGGTACGCTTTTACTATCTGTCGCAACTCCTTTACTCCCAAATATTACACATCGCCGGGCATATTGCCTTACACCTTTTTTGAACACACTTTGTATCATGCTGGATCCGTGCAAGTGTACAGGGATGACCCCCCAGTCCCGGGAGGGCGTCAGCTTCCATGCCTTATCCCCTCTGTTTGAAGTCAGCTGAGCTCTACCATGCGCTGCGTCTGTCTTCACGGCCGAGCTAGTTGCAATACACCGCTTGGTACGGGAGATAACGCGTCGTTCCCGGTTCGGAGACCGGATTGTGATCTTTAGCGAGTCACAAAGCGCCCTGAGGGCTTTCGGGTCTTTGAAAACTACA
Source organism: Ceratothoa steindachneri (assembly GCA_963969495.1). Classification (NCBI taxonomy): domain Eukaryota; kingdom Metazoa; phylum Arthropoda; class Malacostraca; order Isopoda; family Cymothoidae; genus Ceratothoa; species Ceratothoa steindachneri. The sequence goes on along the minus strand of OZ018328.1, from coordinate 50,556,386 downwards.
TTTCGCGGTACCCATGACCCTACGGTTGCCGCGAGGCGGCTGTATGTCGAGATTATCTTCTGCTTCGTTCCTCGACAAGTGAGAATTGCGGGGAATTAGGGCGCCAAATACTCCGCGAGGATGATTGACGAGACCAACATTTCGCGACTCCTTACACCGAATACATGGCGATGCCGAAGTGTACTTCCTTGTTCTTGCATGTTATTTTTTGCACTTTGTTTGTTTTTTGATTTTCTTTGTTGAGTTTGTTTTTCGTTAATTTTAAAGTACCCTGGTTCTAGGCTGAAATTTGAATTCGTCAACTAAAAAAAAATAAATAAAAAAAATATTCTTGATCCTCTGCACCGTCCTCGACTTGCCACAGAGATGTTCCCACTGGAGCCCCCGGGGTGATTACCAAGAAGCACAGCTTGCCTTTTCCAAATTCTTCGAGAAGTAAATTCAGCATGTAAGTACTCGACGAACTTATTGTGGCATACAGATCGTCTGATATTACAGAACTAAACTCTATACGTATCCAAGGGGTAGAGTGTTCCCAGGAAAAAGAAAGTGCGATTCCTAGCGCTTTAGTTTTTATTTGCAAAAGTCTTGTCTTGGAATATAGATGAAAAGGGTTGCATGGTGTCTTCAAGCCTCATAGTTCACTTCGTTTTTTGTATGAACCCCCTCCTTCAATTTGACGTTCGTCCTTTTATTCCACCATTTGTGTCCTGGGGGAATTTAAACAGCCATTGACTGTTGGCCAGGTCGTATCCTGCGTTTAGATTTTCCTCCATCGCATTGACTCTTTCCTTGGGCGTTAAGAGCCCTCTATATACGAACAGCGCTATCCATCTGCGTCGGTTTCCCCTATCTCTCGGGGGACTACTGGCAAGGGTTTCAAGTTTTTACTTAATATTTCGAAGGGCATCAGGTGCTGGGATGACCGGAATTCGCTGACGGCCCCACATAATCGCTTAGTCGCGGGCGACTCTGCATCTCATTATGTTGGTCGGTCCTCCTGTTGCTTCTTTTTTTGTAATAACATTGTAAATCTTAGGCCGATTCTAACGAAATTTGAAACCCTGATGTTGCTTTACATTCTCTTTCGAATGATATAATTGCCAAAGTCCTCCCAAGATTAGCCGGGCAATTATTTGGCAATAACATAATTATTCTGCCGATTCTAACGAAATTTGAAACCCTTTGGTTGTTTTGCATTCTCTTTCGAATGATATAATTGCCAAAGTCCTCCCAAGGTTAATCCATGAATTATTGAAAGTTTTGAAGGTAAGGTCATAAATCAGTATAAGTAAGAGCACGCGACCTTTGGTCAACAGACTTTGTTCCCGAGCTTTTCTATTTTGGAAAAAAGCGATACATGTCTCCCGGCATATTGGAAATGCTTCTAATTAAAATTAATTCCTTTAGGTCAGTGTTTAAATTTTAATTAGGTTTTAAGTTTAATTAATTATTGGAAAATATAGTGAAATGGACTTTCCTCTTTGACTCGAAATAATTTGCCGAATAATGAGGCATAGTAAAGGTGGACCTTATTGCAAGCTTGAAGGCACCGAGTGGTGGGTGGGTGTATACAATTGGTAGTTCATTCCATATTCTCGGAACAAATAAAGAGAAAGCACGATCACCCATGTAACAGCGACGACTGCGAGGAACAATCACTTTTCTCAGCGGCCGGGATATGATTAGTGAGAACGCGTAGGGTGGAGCTGCTGTAGTTAATGAGTTGTGCAAGAAGAAGGTTCTTGAAGGTGATTCTGTATCGAGTTGGGACTACTGCAGATCGCGAATAAGAGGAGGGGGGGGGGTTGTACACGAGAGAATGAACCCCACGAGTGGCAAAGCGTTGAACCATTAGGAGAGGGGGAATGGTTACAGCCTTTGATCCAGTGAGAAAGGAGTTTCAACTTAATTAAGGCTGGGGGAGACCGAGGCATGAGCGGATGCGGCGGCGATTACGATGAGGGGATTTTCAGACGTTAGCAATATGATTGATGGGATAAATGAATATATCAAAGGCGACAACCAGATTTTTTGCTGTATCGGAAAAGGGTCCATAGGAGACACCATGGTTTAGCTAGGGACCAGTACTTTTACATTGAGCCACATCTGTTGGATGAGTACCAGTAATTACTTCGAGTTTTGTCCTTGTGTAGAGTTTGAGAAAGTTGTCCGAGGATATTATATTTCTAAGTGTTGATTCGCGTGTCATCAGAATAGAAATGAATTGACAGACTTAGACGACGCATATGAATAAAAAGAGGAAGAGAGAGAGAGAGAGTAGAATCAGATGCGGGCCAAGAATCGACCCGAACAGAACACCAAAACGTATCTCCGCCGCCCAATTTATATAACTTCCAATATGATTAGATTGATTACGAGCGGAACCAGTTAAGAGCAGTTCTAGAGAAACCTAGGGATTCACGGAGGCTATGGAGTAGAACATTGTGACCAAGTGTCAAATGTCGCAGGGAGAAGTACGAGAATGGATAAGGCCCATTAGCGTCGGCTGTACGACGAACGCGGTCCTTCGTTATACGTAAGAGTCATTCAATCCATGTCCTGCCTTGAAACCAGATTGAAAGACCTCATCGACGTGCATAGCAGCAGGCCGTAAGTTGGTAATTCAATAGTAATAATAATGATTATATATATATATATATATATATATATATATATATATATATATATATATATATATATATATATATATATTTAACGTTAATCTATTCTATAGGCCTATATGATGGGACCTGTGAAGTCCTGGGGGGATGGCCATATGGAGGCCCCGTCTGAGGTGGACAGGTCCCTGAGACAACCCAAGCCCAAACGGTAGGACCTTTCATTGGGGCGGACCTGGGCTCGGTGCCAAGCACCGAATCCGAGTCCGCCCCCTGTGCAAGGTCCTCCTCAGACGGCTCGGGTCTCCAAGACCTTACAAAGAGAGGAGGGATCTCCTCCTCCGGCTGGACCCCTGTGGCAGCCAAAATCTTCTCTATCTTGGAGAAGGATCTTGCTGAGGCCGGTCCATCTGGCCTGGGGGCTCCTGCCGGCGGGGGAGAGAAGAGGGTTCATTCCTCGCCCTCCTCTCGTAAAAAGAAAAAAACATAGAAAAAGGACAAAAAAGACGGGGGGGGGGGGGCTCTTCTCCAACCGCGGGGACGGATGGGTCTGCTGCCGTTTCGGTAAGCGACCGACCAGGCCAAGATCGGCACGTTTGGCCCTGTTGCTTCCCCGGGTGGGGAGGCCCAGGCGAAGACCGGAACTGCGCAGAGCAGAGCCTCGATGACGTCGGGGCCCCTCATTCAGAGGCTACCTGGCGTTTTCGAGGCCGCTGGCTCGAAACACTTACTCGTCATACACTCCACTGATGGTAGCATGTTGGCCAAGGGCAACATGGTCCATCACAGGAGTACCTTAGCTAACGTTATTGGTAGAGAGCCGAAGGTGACCCGTTTCTCGGACGGTAGCCTTCTCGCGAATGCTTCGAATCCCTCCGAGGCTGCCATGATTAGTGCCCTTCGGACACTAGATGGCACGCCGATAAGTGTGACGCCGCACTCTACCATGAACTTAGTGAAAGGAGTAGTTTATGCGAAGGAACTGTTGACTACTCCATAGAGGAATCACTTTAGAGATGGCTGACCATGCGCGGTCAAGGTCGAACGTGTCATGAGAAAACAGGGAGGGGCCTCGAAACCTACCCCTACACTCTTCATCACGTTCGACTGTGATAAGCTCCCTGAGTCGGTGCGTGCCAGTTGGTGTCGCTACCGCGCTCTTGCAGGCGCGCAAAGTCGAGGTTACCCGAACTCTGTGTAAGTTGCTCCAAGGCCACTGGTTCTACCCACCCCAGTCGCTCCCCGATATAGCTTGCGGCGCAAAGGGTTCACACCCAGCCCCGGTTAAAAGCAAGGCTCCCCTCCCTTACCCCAACGTGAACGTTTCCCGTAAGGCGAAACGGCCGTGCGCCTCCACTGAGTCGTTAGACTCGGGAGACAACACCCCTGAAGTTGGTCGTGAGGCCATCTTTCACGGTTCCAAAGGATGTCCCCCAAAAGGAGGACAGCGCTAAAGGAGCTTCGGCTCCTTCCCCCCCAACCATTGGCGGGCTGGGTGGCTCGGAGACGGTAGATCCTACAAAAATGAGGGATCACTGCCTCCGAAGCCCCCCTCCCACTGCTCGCTTAAGGTCTCGAGGCGGAGGGAGGAAAAGACTCGGATGGCGAGCCCAACCTTCCCCGGTAAGTCCTCGAAGGCGAGAGCGCCTTCAGCCCATTCTCCGGCAAACAGCGCCCCGAATTCTGCCTCTGGGAAGCGTATGACCATTCCGGTGAGGGTCTTCTGTTCGAAGAGGGGCCCCCGCGTCCCCTCCGAGCTAGTCATGGAGGGCATATTCCTCAATGGAATGGCCGCGGACTCAGGGCCATCTGGGAGGAGCTGCGGAGGCTCGTCTCGGCCCGTTTCCTGTTAGCTATCTTTTTGCCAGAGACATTGCTGGGCGCATGCCCCCCCCCCCTCGGGTATAAGGGTTTTACCACCCCACCACCACGGAATGGTTCTCGAGCAGGGGGATACGCCATTTACGCACGGCCTGATGTCTCCTCTCCGGCTGGTTTCCACCCGATCTCTCTAACCTCTTGCGTGTGCAAGTTGATGGAGAAATTGGTAAATGTTAGATTAGCCTTTTTCCTGGACAGCGGAAGCCATCTGTCTTCTGCACAGTGTGGCTTCCGCAAGTTCCACTACACGTCGGATGCTCTGCTCCGACTGGAAAATGCCGTCTGCGAGGCCTTCCTTCGTAGACAGCACTACGCCACGGTGTTTTTCAATCTGGAGAAGGCCTATGATACCGCATGTCGATACGTTATCATGGAGACTCTCCACACGATGGGGGCGAGGGGACGCCTCCCAATGTTTATATCTGAATTTTTGCGAGATCGTCGATTCCGCGTTACGGGCGGGGGTGAGCCCTCTCCGGCACTAAGGAGTAGAAAGAGGTTGTCCCGCAGGAAAGTGTCCTCAGTGTCACACTCTTTGCCCTGAGCATCAACGGCATCACATCGGTGCTGCCGGAAGATGTTCTCGCTACGCTCTAGGTGGATGACCTTTCGATCTCTTTTGGCGCGGCCCAGATGCCAACTCTGGAGCGTCGACTCCAACAGGCATTGAACCGCGTCTCTCGCTATGCCGTAACGCACAGGTTTCGGTTTTCTTTGACCAAGACTAAGGTGGTGCACTTCTGCCGCCATCCACGGCTCCACCCCAACCCAGATTTGTTTCTTAATGGGGTGCGCCTGGAAGTGGTTGAATCGCACCGTTTCCTTGGTCTTTTTATTTGACCGACGCCTCACCTGGGAGGCTCATATTCGCAGCCTTAGGGTGGCTTGTACCCGCGCCATGGATATTCTCCGTTCCGTGACGTTCAGCGCTTGGGGCGCTGATAGGGATACGGCCTTACTTTTTTATCGATCCTTTGTTCGTTCGAAGCTCGACTACGGATGTGAGTTTTATGAATCCGCAGCCGAGCGTTTATTGCGAAAAGTGGACTCGATCCACTACACTGGCCTTCGCCTTGCGACCGGTGCCTTCCACACTTCCCCCATTGAGAGCTTGTTGGTCGATGCTGGGGCCATGCCACTCGCTCTACGCCGCGTGCAGTGCATCACTCGCCTGTATCCGCGAGTCCGGCGCCTCCCTCAGTCGTCAACAGCTCTCACTGCATCCGCAGCTGATCTCGATGGTGCCTATGCCGCCGAGAGACGCCAGTCGTACCCTAAGCCCTTTGGGTTTAGGGCCAGGAAACTCCTTCGAGAGCTAAGTATAGCTCTCGAGCCGGTGGCGCCCCTGGTTCTGCCCAGGATGCCATCCTGGAGGGTACCACATTTGGCTATTTGTCTCCACGCCTCTGCTCCCAAAGCTTGTACAGCGCAGGGAGTATTGCGTTGGACCTTTTTGGAGCACACCTCGTGTCACGCTGGAACCGTGCCAGTGTATACGGATGGCTCCAAGTCCGAAGAGGGGGTCGGCTTCCACGCTGTATCCCTTTGGTTTGAAGTTAGCGGGGCTCTGCCAGGCGCTGCGTCTGTCTTCACGGCCAAGCTGGTGGCAATACACCACTCGGTACGGGAGATTACGCGACATGCCTGGTTCGGAGACTGGATTGTCATCTATAGCGACTCACAAAGCGCCCTGAGTGCTCTCTGGGCATTGGAATCTCCGCATACCCTGGTTCGTGATATCCGTGACGCCACGGTTTTGGCGAGCCGGGCGGATGTCGAGATTATCTTCTGCTGGGTTCCTGGACATGTAGGAATTGCGGGGAATGAGCGCGCCAAAGAGTCCGCGAGGACTCTGCGACCGGACCAGCGTTTTGTTCTTCCTCACACCGACTACATGGCAGGAATATGGGCAGCTCTTCGGACTGCTTGGCAAAGAAGATGGGAGACGGTCGAAGAGAATTTAAAGTTGCGTGTCATTGCGCGGCGACTGTTCCATGGACCTATCCCCCAATGCCGCGACGGCTTCAGGTCGCTTTCTGTCGTCTCCGAATCGGGCACACTGGTGTGACGCATTGCCATTTGATGGAACGCTCGCCTACCCCCTATTATGACTACTGCGTCGTCCCCCAGACTGTTCAGCACATTCTTGTCGAATGTCCCAGTCTGGGTGATCTTCGCGCACGTTACCTGTCCCGGTACCGAGATGGGCTGGGTCGCTACCGCCTGTTCCTTGTACTCGGGACGAGTGCGTGCACATTGACTGGTGGACATTAACTTTTTAGGGGACGCCGGCCTTCTCCCTATTATTTAACCAGGTTTTTTTTTGTTTTTTTTCCCTTATAGGTCGCACGCTCCTGCTCGCTTCTTTTTTCCCTTTTTTTGGGGGGGTGCTGGGTTTGGGTTTTTTTTTTGTCTTTTTTAATTTGATTTTAAATTAGCCTAGTACTAGGCAGGTTTTTAATACTGCGACTAATGCCCAAGTAGGCAGTCGCCAGATGAGCCTTTCACCCCCTCCCCTCCAAAAAACCCCCTGATTGTCTCCGTTCTTCTCTTTGCTTTAGATACCTTCCCATCAGTAGCTGTGCAGCTGCACCTGGAAAGGAGGTATACTGTTATTTCTGCGTACATTCCACCTTCAGCCGACATTGACGCAGGGGACTTTCGCCGCGCCGTGGCACAGTTGCCGAGGCCCTTTCTTGCTCGGAGATCTGAACGGTAGACACCCCCTCTGGGGAGACTACTCGATTAATTCCCGGGGTCAATTCCTTACGGACCTGATCGGCAAGCTGAAGATGGGCGTCCTAAATGTGGATGAATTTACGCATCACTGCCAGAGAACCGCTTCATTTTCCTACCCGGATCTACCCCAATGCTCTCCGGATGCCCAGCCTGATTTTTTATTTTTTTTTTGGGGGGGGGGGGCGACGACTAACATGGTCTTGATCACTTTCCCATTCAAATATCATTTTCTGGGCCGCTGCCGCCCGACAGCCTGTCCCGGTGATGCTTGGCGCGTGCACGTTGGTCCGCATTTCGGGAAATGACTAAGCCACTCTTGTGCGTGGAATTTTAAAAATTCCAAGCACAAGAGTGGCTTATTTCCTCTAACGTTACGTTTAACCAAGGCAAATAAAAAATACCCCTTAAAACTCGTTTCCTTTCACTTTACTTTCTGCCAGATCCTCATTCCACTCATTAGATCGGTAAAGGAGGCAAGAAATACCATAACGCTCTGAAGATTATCGAATAAGATCGAAAGATTAGCAATTTAGTTTGGTTTTTACCAAACACATTCATTGAAAAAAGAGATGAATACTGGACAAGTAATCCACCATCTACAAGATGGAATAAAAAAGATAGTTAGAAGAAGAGAAAGTTGCCAAAGGAAATTAATTTAGGCAAAATACACAATGGTCTTCAACAAAATTTGCATATATATATATATATATATATATATATATATATATATATATATATATATATATATATATATATATATATATATATATATATATATATTGTTGAAGACTATTGTGTATTTTGCCTAAATTAATTTCCTTTGGCAACTTTCTCTTCTTCTAACTATCTTTTTTATTCCATCTTGTAGATGGTGGATTACTTGTCCAGTATTCATCTCTTGATGAAAACTTTAAAGCTGACTGCGACGTGTGAAAACTTAACATGAAGCTCGCGCTCTCAAGAAATTAATTTGGCGAATTCAGAAAAAAACGCGAATTTCGAGGTTTACTTCCACTTATTTATCTGGAAGTTACCTATAAACTCATTTTTCCTGTGGCTATTGTCTGATGTTTACGTCTCGATAAAGTACCTGCGTAATAATAATAATGTCTTGGCTGTACTTAAAAGTACCGCGAAACAGCAGAACATATAGAGGCACGATTTGTCGTACACGGCAGCCTCCAATCTTGATGCCATTTTTCGTTTGTTCTGAATCACCTCCTCCCCTCGCAGGAGAGAAGCTTAGAGTCATCATTGACTCAAGTAGTCAATTGAGTTTCTTTTTTAGGCGGTTCGCCGCTTATTTTCTTTTAAGAGAGGTCAAAAGGATTCAATCACCAATGCTCGTACTTTTGTTTGTTTCGTATTTCTTCTGTACCGTTAAACATAAGACAACCTGACTCACCAAATAGCTTGAAAATGCTACCTAATTGACTTTAATCCCAATTATATTCGCGTTGGTGTGTATTCCAGCCATATGCAAATTCAGTCTGCAGTTATTATCTGGATTTATGGCCACCCTAGTATAGGGTAAATGGTTCTTCATGTCTGTAAGGCATAATTTAGCTGTATGGGGTGCACATTACCTCGTGAGAGCAACTCTAAATCACCTGTCAAGGTAAAACCGGCCATTTACCCCTCCCTCCTCCATAATATAATTACCCAAATTGTCTCGACCTTTGTGAGGATTTCTAAAAATAATCGTGATTTGCAATGGATTTGGATCATTTGGAAGGAAATTAATCTGACAGAGCGAATTCTTCTCTTATTTAGCCACTGTTTTAGAAGTGATTTCTTCCTTTGTATTCGATATATTCCCTACAGAGAAGCTTAACGAACGGCTGACAAAAAAATGCCTCTAAAAATCCTTTTATCAAGGAACTGATCAAATGCCCATAAGTTCATTTCTAAAATCTGGCATAAAGAAACGAATTGTTTAGCTGGTTTGAAACCTTTGGATAAAGCGTGGTTGTACATGGAAACCACTTGGAAAAAATAGGTGGTTTTCAATGCCTTACTTTGAGAGATTTGGGATGTTTCCTTAGCTAGGGCGGGTTTTTTTTGTGGAAGGATAAATTGTGTGGTTTTGAATGACTTCTTTGTGAGTTGCGTAACTTAAAAATTGGTGGATTCGGGATGTTTTTCTTGGCCAAGGCGTTTGTACAGAGTAACCGCTAACGATTGTGTGTTTTTTAATCCCTTAAATAAATGGGTCGGCCATTTTGGGCTATTAATAATATTGGCATTTTATTATATGCCCTCTTTACGTTATCAAAAGAAAATAGTAACCGTGTAAATAATTAAAAACCCGACAGCAGTGACCTGTATTTCAACTGCCCAAACTGTGTGCAGCTTGCGCATAATTTTACCCAACGAGTGGAAACACCGCTTCATCTTACAATGAAGTTAAACCACATCGGGTATGGTAAGTCCACAGATGGAGCTGCGAGTCGGCCTCATGTCGGCTGCCTTACGCTGTAGGATCTGTAGTTTGGATCCCACGTTAAACTGTAGATCTCCGCTTAGATAGGTGCCAGACCGCGAATCATTATCAAATCAAACCCATTAAATGGCGCTTCAATCGCTTTCCTTCTCTTAGTTGACACGGTGTCATTCTTTTCAGGTAAGTGGCGCTTCGTCAAATCCTTGAGTCTCCTTCACAAAGGTAAGAGGGGCCGCCATGTTTAATCCTGCGCAGCCCTTTACACCATGTGTCCGGAGGAGCTGCACATCCTCGCGTCCGGCCTGGGTTGACTTGAACTTTATAGTGGGGCCTGGGAAAGTTGCTGGTGCGCTTCCCCCTCGCCCACACTCAGCATTACTATACCTTTTTATTATTATATTATTTTAATTTTTATATTATGATTATTTATGTATTATAATTATTGTGTATTGCTATTACTAGGTATTATTATTGTGTATTTTTATTATTTATTGCTATTAGTATTATTTATTTACTTTTATTATATTTTATATAATTACAGCTATGCCCTCGACCTTTTCTACCCTGATTTTGTACCAGGAGGACTGTCGCACGTTCCCTCGTTGCTTATGTCATGCTATTGTATTTTGTTACTTAAAACTAAGAATCTAAAACCCCACAGATGCGTAAATGGACGTGTGAATATGGTGAAATTACAAATGAGTCGAAGATATATAGAAGCAGATGTCGGGGGTGTAGGTGCAGGGAGGGTGCGCAATCGCCCAGATCTCAGGTGTAGAATGGTCCCCCTTGCCCCACTTGACACTGCCTGGCGGAGCCTAAAGGAGGAAGGATTGGGGTGGGGAGTACCTAAAGCCAGAATTTCAGAACGCATAAGCAAATTACCGATTTTAACGCAGGGCAGAAGATAACTAAATAGAAAATGGGCAAACTTTGATTGTTGATGGATATAAATTTCCTGGTAATGATAAGGCGAAACATGTTTGCGATAAAAGCTCTACTCCCCATTGCCTTTCAGAAGGTGTTTTAATTTCCTGGATTAACTTTAAGAGCTATTTCCGACATCTGGCCAATTTTGACCTTTTAAGTCAATCTCGCGATTTCTAGACACTTTCCCACACCTGGCTTCAAACCACTAACTAACCATTTTGATAAATGTGCAGTTTTGAATTAAGGAAGTCGGATCTGTTGTGCATATTTTTCGTTAAAAGTGATCTGAGAAAGGGTTGAAAGTCCTTAGGTTTTGTGTTGACTCCGATTTGGGAGGATGGTACCTAACTAATCCTGTTTGGTTTCCACTTTCAATGATTTATTGGACTAAAGTGCAACTCCCTACGCTCCAGGAATTTAGTCCAAAAGAGAAAAAAACAGAACTTGCGACTGTATTATATGGTTGAAGGGACAAGTAGAGATTTCGTTTAATTAACTACTTATTCGCCATCTTTGAAGCTGCCCTTTGCCACATTGGACTATACGCAGGAGACATGCGTACCCTCTTCTTCCCGGGTTTCTCAAGGGTTCACCTGGCTAGTTACGCTATTTTCTTTCTCATATTTTTTTACATTTCCACTTCACCTTAACGCCAACTCGAACCTCTTTTTGAAAACCTTTTAAGAATTCACATTCCACTTGTGTGAAACAAATTAACAACAACCTAACCCGAGTCGTACTCTAGATGGAAGTTCAGCTTTACCTGTGTACTTCTTGAAGCAGGACGCCATGCTGTTGTAGAAGCCCAATAAAGAGGTCTCCACGTTGGCCGGGTTGAGCTTCCCCCCAGGTAGTTGGCTCTTCTGCTCAGGCGGGGCCTCCCCTTGGAGCCCCGCTGGGGCAGGGTGACTGGCGGAAGCATTTTCGGACGCCATTGCGGATTGGCGTCGAGCGTCGGTAGAGGAGGAAGACTGGCAAGGGTCGAGTGTCTGTTGAGGTGCGAGAAAAAGGTGGTGGGCGGCCTGAAGATATTTACCCGATCGTTATGATTATGGGTGTTTGGGTGCGTTGTGGCGCTCACGTGGAGGTGAGAAAGGCATCGATGAAGGAGGAGGCGGAAAAGGTTTTTATTCGGCCACCGGACACTCACTTTCCCTCATCCCTTTTAAGGTGTTGGAGCCGTTTGTGTGTGGTGGAAGGAACCGAGTCTTATCTCGAGTTTATTTTCATTTTATCTGCAAGGGTTTAGACGTCACTAGAGTGTGGGAGTGAAGTGGAATGGAATCTTCAGTCAGGAAGTGAAATGAAGAGGAATGTTTAGGCAGGAAGTGAAATGATCCAGTGTTGAGTCAGGGAGTGGAATTGAGTGTATTCACAGTCATGAATTGGAATTGAGAGTGTTCACGTTGGAAGTGGAACAGTGTGTGTACACAAGCAGGAAATGGAATGGAGTGTGTACACAAGCAGGAAGTGGACGGTGTGTGTTCACAGGCAGGATGTTGAACGGAGTGGATACACAAGCAGGAAGTGGAACGGAGTGGATACACAAACAGGAAGTGGAACGAAGTGGATACACAAGCAGGAGGTGGAACGGAGAAGGTTCAGGTAGGAATTGGAACTGAGTATGTTCAGGTAGGAAGTGGAACAGTGTGTTCACAAGCGGGAAGTAGAAAGGAGTATGTTCTGGTAGGAAGTGGAACGGAGTATGTTCAGGTAGGAAGTGGATCAGTGTGTTCACAAGCAGAAAGTGGAATGGAGAGTGTTCAGGTGGGAAGTGGAACGGAGTGTGTTCATGAGGAAAGATTGGGTTGGTGGGAGCACTTGGGCCTTACCTGCCCTGCCCTAACCACAGGTTGCTCTCCCTCATTCTGACTACATGGCAAAGAAAATGGGAAACGACCACTGGGAATCTAAGGTTGCAAGTCGTTTTCTGTCGACTCGGAATCGGGCACACTCGCCGGGCTTAGCGCACTCTGATGGGGCCCTCTCATCAGCCTTATTATTGTGTCGAACTGCTCGGTTTCCCCGGACTGTCCGGCACATTCTTGTCTAAACATGAAGATCGGCGGCGCGAACGATGGGACTCAAAATATTTCGTCCCTGTTCCAATATGTTTCACCTTTTTGGAGTAAATTCAAGGGGACTGCTCGTGGGAGTTTTAACCCTGCGGGGGGACTCCCACGTTTTTATTTAACGTTTTTTGGTTATTTTCGGGCATTTTTTTTACAAAAATGGCGCCGGGTATATTTGAACTAGGACTCAAACGCGCACGAATATGCATGCGCAGGTGAACGAAACATACACGCAAAAAATACACTTTTTCTGGCGCGCCGCCGATCTTCATGTTTACCCATTCCTGTTCATATGTCCAACTCGGGGGGGCGGGGGGTTCTCGAGCGCGTTACCCGTCCCAGCTTGGGTCGCTACCGCTTGTCCCAGTGATGAGATTCAGCGGGTTTGCACTGGTTCGTAATCCCGAGAACCGGTGGAACATTGGCTTAAATGAGGAGTTCTCAAACCTTTTGAAGGGAAGAAAATAACTAAAATTAATAATTTCGCTTGCACGTGACCCCGTAAGGGGCGCGGCGATTGGCCTTCATGCCTTCCCCCCAGCTTAGCCTCTTCTCCTTCTTTAAGACCACCTGTGTTTCTCCCCTACTTCCTCACTTCCCGTACAACCTCTCCCAAAACTTTCTCTGGTCGGCCTCTATATTCACAGTAGATGCTGACCCTCTTCTCAGCCAACTATCCCGGGTTGGGGCTGATGAGGGAGGGGACAATGTTCCCTAACCCCTGAGCTCCAGTTTGGTATGGTAGGTTTTTAACAACCTGCTTCATTCCCACCCATACCTTCCTCATATCCCATTTCCTTCTCACTTTACTATCTTTTTACGCCGTGCCCAAGATGGAGCTGCCATGCCGAAGGGCTGCCAGGTCACCAGGCGGGAGGGGTGGCATAAAATAGCAGCACTTGGCTTTGCCAGCCCCGTACGCACCCATCGCAGAGCGGGCGACTGCGAGGGGCGATTAGCGTTTGCTTCCCGCAGAAAGAATAGGGTGCCCATGCCCGATGATGAAAATCTTAAAAAAAAACTTCCTCTTTCCCCCTAATCATCGACGGAGCCGCCTTCGGGCAGCTCCACTGAAAAAATGGAGCCCCCGGCCCCTCTGTGCTCTCGAAGGGGACCCTCCAAAACTCTTTAACCGGAGAGGAGGCTTACTCCTCTTCTTTGCCTACGGGTGTAGGTGACTCCTCCTCACCCCGTTGTCTGGAGGTGCCCTCGGGTGCCTTCCTGTTTCCAGCGGCAGTTCCCTATTTACTTTCCAAGGGGACTGCCAAGAAAGCCAGCAGGTAGCTCATAACCGACCGCTCCCCGTTGAAGCGGCTCGGTAGCGCAAACCCACTTAGGGGGGAGAGGGAAGAAAGGGCCCATCGCCCTTTCCCTCGAAAGACGTGCTGGCCTTGAGGCAACCCAGCCCCAAGGAATCCGAGTTCGGCGCCAAACAGCGAACCCGAGTCCGCTCCTGTGCAAGGTCCTCATCAGACGGTTCGGGTCTCCAAGACAGTACTGGGAGGGTAGGGATCTCCTCCAGCTGGTGCCCCTGCGACCGCCAGGGCCTTCTCGATCTCGAGGAAGGACCTGGCTGAGGCAGGTCCATCTAGCCTAGGGGCTCCTGCCGGCGGAGGGAAGAAGAGGGTGCATTTTCCGCCCTCCTCCTATAAATAAAAAAACTCAGGGCATCCTCTCCATTCGCGGGGGCTGCGGGGACGGATGGTCCTGCTGCCACTTCGGTAAGCGACCAAGCCAAGATCTTCACGTCCGGCCCCTCCACCCGCCTAGGTGCGGAGTCCCTAACTAAGACCAAAAGTGGTAGTGCGCAGAGTGGAGCCTCGATTACATCGGGGTCCTCATTCAGAAAATACCCGGTGTTTTCGAGCCCGCTGGCTTCAAACGCTTTTTGGGTATTCACTCCACTGATGGCAGCATGTTAGCTAAGGGCAACATGATCCATCAAAGGAGAGCTTTACCTCGTGTGATTGGTAGAGAGCCGAACTTGACCCGTTTTTCTGAGGGGAGCCTTTTGGCGAATGTGTGGAATCTCCGAGGCGGCCATGATTTGTGCCCTTCGGGCTCCTGATCGCACGCCTGTGATTGTGACGCCCCACTCTACCATGAACTTCGTGAAAGGAGAACTTTATGCGAGGTAGCTCGTGGACTACTTCATAGATGACATCACCTTAGAGCTGGCCGACCATGGGGCGATCAAGGTCGAACGTGTGATGAGAAAATAGGAAAATGAATCGAGACTCACCACTATACTCTTCGTCACGTTCGACTGTGACAAGCTCCCTGAGTCGGTGCGTGCCGGTTGGTATCGCTACCGCGTGGAGGCATTCGTGCCACTGTCGCGGCGGTGCTATTACTGTCACCGCTTTGGCCATATTAATTGCTCCTGTCGACGTGCAAAGTCGGGCTTACCCGAAATCTGTGTAAGTTGCTCCAAGGCCACACAAGATAAGACCAGATCTTGCGTGGCCAAGTGTGTCAATTGCGGAAGCCGCACCCCGCTTCGAAGCAATGTGTGTGTATCTCCTTAAGAAGGAAATCCCGGCCGTTCGGGCTCAAGATTTGTCTCTCATTTTGCGAGGCTAAGGACTTGGTCCTGGCACGCCCGGTGGTGCCCGGGACGTCCTATGCCTCAATGTTGAGAAAGTCACCCTCTTCTCCTGGCCCATCCAGGCCTACGAGCACGTTCGTTTGCGCTCCCATTCGGAACCCTTCTGCTGGTTCTACTCACCCCGGGCGCTCCCATCGTACAGGTGGCGGCACAAAAGGTTGATACCAACCCCGGTTAAAATAATGGCTTCACCCAGCGTGACCGTTTCGCGTAAGGCAAAAAGGTCGCGCTCCTCGCATCCACCAGGTCGTTAGACTCACAGGAGGCAACACCCCTGAAGTTAGTCGCCAGGCTATCTTCCGGAGTTCCTAGTCCTACCTCACGAAAGGAGGACAGCACTAAAGAAGCTTCGGATCGTTTGCCCACACCCAGTGATAGGCTGGAAGGCTCGGAGACGGTGGATCCTTGAAAAGAAGGTCCCCCGCTAGCCTACGGTTGGAGGAAAAGACTCGCATGGCGTGGCCAACCTTCCCCAATACTCGTAAGTCCTCTAAGGCGACAGCGCCTAGAGTTCTGCCTCCGGGAACCGCATGTCCATTCTGACGGGATCCAGCGCTCCGTCCGGCCCCAGCTTAGTCTCTCTTCCTTCTTTCAGATAGCCTGATTTCTCCCCTACCTCGTCGCTTTTCATACAACCTCTCCCACAACTTTCTCTGGTCAGCCTCTAATTTCACAGGGTAGATACTGACCTTCTTCTCAAGCCAACCACCCCGGATCGGGGCTGGGGGGAGAGGGGACATTGTTCCCTAACCCCTGAGCTCCGGTTCGGGATGGGTTTTTTTTAACAACCTGCTTCATCCCCACCCATACCTTCCTCACATCCCCTTTCCTCTCCTCTTCACATTCTATCAATTTTACGCCGTGTCCAAGGTGGAGCCGCCATGCCGATGGGCTGCCAAGCCACCAGGCGGGAGGGGTGGTCCCGAATGGCGGCGCCTGGATCTGCCGGGCTTGTAAGCACCTCTCGCAGTGCGGGCAACTGCGAGAGGTGATGAGCTATTGCGTCCCGTATTAAAAAGAGGGTCACCATGCCCATGTATGACAAAAAAAAACAAAAAAACCCAACCCCCAACTTCCCCAAGAAAATCAACGGAGCCGCCCTCGGGCAGCTCCACCGAGAAAATGGAGGTCCCCCCCCTTGTGCTTGCGCAAGGGACCCTCCATAATTCTTTAACCGGAGAGGAGGCTTACTCCTCTCCTACGCCTACGGGTGTAGGGGACTCCTCCTCACCCCCTTCTCTGGAGGTGCTTTCGGGCACCTCCCTATCTCCAGCGGCAATCCCTCCTTTGCTTTCTAAGGGGACTGCCAAGAAAGCCAGCAGGCAGCCCATTGCCGACCGCCCCTCGTGCAAGCGGCTCGGTAGGGCAAACCCCCTTAAGGGGGAGAGGGAAGCCAGGCCCCTTCGGTCGCTTCCCTCAAAAGACCTGCTGGCAAGAATTTTAAACCTTGCTGGGGTCAAGGCCTGTGCCTCCCCCCACAAGACTGGCGACACTGCCAAGGGGACCTGCGATGTCCTGGGAGGGGATGGCCAACTGGAGGCCCCTCCTGTGATAGACATGATCCTTGAGGAGACCCAGCCTCAAACGGTAGGGCCTTCCATGGGGGGGAATCCGGGCTCGGCGCCAAGCACCGAACCCGAATCCGCCCCTATGCAAGGTCCCCCTCAAACGGCCGAGGGCTCCGAGGCAGTAAAAGGAGGGGAGGGATCTCCTCCGACAGGTGCCCCTACGACTACCAGGACCTTCTCCATTTCGGAGAGGGACCTGGCTGAGGCCGGCCCATCTGGCATGGGGGCTTCTGCCGGCGGAGGTGAGAAGCGGGTTCATTCCCCGCCCTCCTCTCCTAAAAAGAAAAAGACGAAGAAGACTCGGGGCTCCTCTCCATCCGCGGGGGCTGCGGGGACGGATGGGTCTGCTATTACTTTGGTAAGCGACCAAGCCAAGATCGGCACATCCGGCCCCTCTACCCCCTCGTGTGCGGAGCCCCTGACTAAGACTAACACCAAGATAAGTGCTCTTCGGACACTTCATGGCACCCCGGTGAGTGTGACCATGCACTCTACCATGAACTTTGTGAAAGGAGTTGTTTATGCGAGGGAACTCGTTGACTACTCCATTGAGGACATCACCCTAGAGCTGGTCGACCATGGGGCGGTCAAGGTCGAACGTGTGATGAGAAAACAGGGAGGGGCCTCGAGACCTACCCCTACACTCTTCGTCACGTTCGACTGTGACAAGCTCCCTGAGTCGGGGCGTGCCGGTTGGTACCGCTACCGCGTGAAGGCATTCGTGCCACTAGCGCGGCGGTGCTATTACTGTCACCGCTTCGGCCATACGAATCGATCATGTAGATGTGCAAAATCGGGGTCACCCGAAGTCTGTGTAAATTGCTCCAAGGTCGCACACGATAAGTCCAAATCGTGTGTGGCCAAGTGTGTCAATTGCGGAGAGCCGCACCCTGCTTCTTCGAAGCAATGTGGTTCATATCTCCTTGAGAAAGAAATCCTGGCCGTTCAGGCCCAGGATCGACTCTCATTCCGCGAGTCTAAGGACTTGGTCCTGGCGCGCCTGGCTTTGTCTGGGACGTCATATGCCTCAATTGTTAGAAAAGCACCCTCTGCTCCTGGCCCATCCAGGCCAACCAGCATGGTTGTTTCCGCGCCCATTTGGAGCCCTCCTGCGGGCTCTACTACACCCGGGCGCTCCCCTGGTAAAGCTGGCGGCAAAAAGGGTTCATACCCAGCCCCGGCTAAAACCAGGGCTCCCCCCTCTTCCCCCAGCGTGACCGTTTGCCGTAAGGCGAAACTGCCACGCGCCTCCACAGAGTCGTTAGACTCACAGGAGGCAACACCCTTGAAGATGGTCGCTAAGCCATCTTCGGGGGTTCCTAACGCTGTCCCCCGAAAGGAGGACAGCAACAAAGGAGCCTCGGCTCCTTCGCCCACGCCCCGAGGTGGAGCGAGTGGCTCGGAGACGGTGGTTCCTCGAAAAGAGGGCCCCCCGCCTCCGAAGCCGCAACGCCCGCCTAAGGTTTCGAGGCGGAGTGAGGAAAAGACTCGCATGGCAAGCCCAACCTCCCCCAATAAGTCCTCAAAGGCGACAGCGCCTTCAGCGCTTTGTCCGCCTAACAGCGCCTACAGCGCTTTGTCCGGCCAACAGCGCCCGGGGTTCTGCCCCCGGGAAGCGTA
Source organism: Ceratothoa steindachneri (assembly GCA_963969495.1). Lineage (NCBI taxonomy): Eukaryota > Metazoa > Arthropoda > Malacostraca > Isopoda > Cymothoidae > Ceratothoa > Ceratothoa steindachneri. The sequence goes on along the minus strand of OZ018328.1, from coordinate 50,537,904 downwards.
CGGCCATTCCCGTGAGGGTCTTCAGTTCGAGGAGGGCCCCCGCGTCTCCTCCGAGCTAGGCCTGGAGGGCATATTCCTTCAATGGAATTGCCGTGGACTCCGGGCCAACTGGGAGGAGCTGCGGAGGCTCGTCTCGTCCCGTTCCCCGTTAGCTATCTTTTTGCAGGAGACCATGCTAGGCGCGTGCCCCCTGCCTGCCCTCCCGGGGTATAAGGGTCTTGCGACTCCACCACCGCGGGATGGCCGGGCTGGGGGATACGCGGTTTACACCCGGCATGATGTCTCCGTTCTTCCTTTCTCTTTAGATACCTCCTTTCAGGCAGTGGCTGTGCAGCTGCACCTGGATAGGAGGTATACTATCATTTCTGCGTACATTCCACCGTCAGCTGACTTCGACGCGGGGGACTTCCGCCGCGTCGTGGCACGGTTGCCGAGGCCCTATCTCTTGCTTGGAGATCTGAACGGCAGGCATCCTCTCTGGGGAGATTACTCCATAAATCCCAGGGGACAAGTCCTTGCCGATCTGATCGAAGAGCTTGAGATGGGTGTCCTAAACGTGGATGAGTTTACTCATCACTGTCCGAGAACCGCTTCATTTTCTTGCCTTGACCTATCTCTGTGCTCTTCGGATGCACAGCCTGATTTTGATTGGGGGGTGGTCGATGACCTCCATGGTAGTGATCACTTTCCCATTCAAATATCATTTTCAGGGCAACTGCCGCCTGAGAGACCACCTCGGTGGTGCTTGGCGCGGGCGCGGTGGCCTGCATTTCAGGAAATGACTGAATTCTCTATCTCAGTCGAGGAGTTTAGGTCGGTAGATGAGGCCGTTGAGTTCTTCTCCGGCAACCTCATCGCCGTGGGCCTGACTACTATTCCTAGGACGTCTGGCCGTTTTGCACGCCTACATGCGCTATAAGCGCCGCCCGAACGATTTCACTGTCGCTGAATTTCGTCTGGCTAGGGCTAGGTTCCGGTGTATTTCGAAGCACGCCCGCTGCTCTTCTTGGCGGGCATACGTGTCTTCACTTAACGGGAAGACCCCTTTAGCTGAGGTGTGGAAGCGAGTCAAAAGGATTCGGGGCAAGTTCTCGCAGGACGCCCCTCCCTTCTCCAGGAGAATGGGACCGCAATCTCGGACCCCGCGTCCGTGGCGGAATCCTTAGCGACTGCTTTTTCCGCATTCTCTAGCCGTGATGTTGCTCCGCCAGCATTCAATGCACGTCGTGATGTCGCGGAAGGCCGCCTGCTGGACTTTACCTCCAGAGGCGGAGAACCCTTCAACGACAAGTTTACTGTGAGTGAGTTGCGCTCCGCCCTTGCTTCGTGCGCGCACACCGCCCCTGGTCCGGACGATGTCCCGTACGCCATGCTTCGACACCTGGGTGAGCGAGGCATGGCCTTCTTTGTTAGATTTGTTCAACAGGATCTGGGTGGAAGGTCTTCTCCCAGACTCCTGGCGAATCGCTACTGTGCTCGCCTTTCGCAAACCGGGGAGAGATCACTCTACTCCGACCGGTTTCCGCCCAATCTCTCTAACCTCTTGCGTGTGCAAGTTGATGGAGAAATTGGTAAATGTTAGATTAGCCTTTTTCCTGGACAGCGGAGGCCATCTGTCTTCCGCACAGTGCGGCTTCCGCAAGTTCCACTCCACGTCGGATGCTCTGCTCCGACTGGAAAATGCCATCTGCGAGGCTTTCCTTCGTAGACAGCACTACGCCACGGTGTTTTTTGATCTGGAGAAGGCCTATGATACCGCATGGCGATACGGTATCATGGAGACTCTCCACACGATGGGGGCGAGGGGACGCCTCCCAATGTTTATATCTGAATTTTTGCGAGATCGTCGATTCCGCGTACGGGTTGGGGGAGCTCTCTCCGGCCCAAAGGAGCAGGAAGAGGGTGTCATGCAGGGAAGTGTCCTCAGTGTCACACTCTTTGCCCTGAGCATCAACGGCGTCACCTCGGTGCTGCCGGAAGATGTTCTCGCTACGCTCTACGTGGACGACCTTTCGATCTCTTTTGGCGCGGCCCAGATGCCAACTCTGGAGCGTCGACTCCAACAGGCATTGAACCGCGTCTCTCGCTATGCCGAAGCGCACAGGTTTCGGTTTTCTCTGGCCAAGACTAAGGTGGTGCACTTCTGCCGCCATCCACGGCTTCACCCCGACCCAGATTTGTTTCTTAATGGGGGTGCGCCTGGATGTGGTGGAGTCGCACCGTTTCCTTGGTCTTGTATTCGACCGACGCTTCACCTGGGAGGCTCATATTTGCAGCCTTAGGGTCTCTTGTACCCGCGCCATGGACATTCTCCGTTCCGTGGCGTTCAGCGCTTGGGGCGCTGATAGGGCTACTGCCCTACTTTTTTATCGATCCTTTGTTCGTTCGAAGCTCGACTACGGATGCGAGTTTTATGCATCTGCAGTCGAGCGTGCATTTCGGAAAATGGATTCGTTCCATCACACCCGTCTTCGATTGGCGACCCATGCTTTCCGCACGTTCCCCATCGAGAGCCTACTTGTTGATGCTGGGGAAATGCCACTCGCTCTGCGCCGTGCACAGTGCATTATTCGCCTATATGCGCGATCCCGGCTCCTCCGTCAGTCGCCAACATCTCTTACTGCATTGGCAGCTGATCTCGACGTTGTCTATGCCCCCAAGAGACGTTCTTGGTTCTGCCCAGGACGCCACCCCTGGGTAATTGTCGCCACGCCTCTGCTCCCAAAGCTTCTACAGCGCAGGGAGTATTGGGTTCGACCTTTGTGGAGCCCAACTCGTGTCACGCTGGATCCGTGCCAGTGTATACGGATGGCTCCAAGTCCCAAGAGGCGGTTGGCTTCCACGCCCTATCCCCTCTGTTTGAAGTCGGCGGGGCTCTGCTAGGCGCTGCATCTGTTAATACACCTCTCGGTACGGGAGATTCCGTGACGTGCCCGGTTCGGGCACCGGATTGTGATGTATAGCGACTCAAAAAGCGCCGTGACTGCTCTCGGGGCATTGGAATCTCCGCTTCTCCTGGTTCTCGATATCCGTTACATCACTCTTTTGGCGAGCCGGGTGGATATCCAGATTATCTTCTGCTGGATTCCTGCACATGTAGAAATTGCGAGGAATGAAGGCGCCAAAGATTCAGCGAGGACTGCGCGACCGGAATAGCGTTTCGCTCTTCTTCACACCAACCACGTGGCAGGAATACGTGTAGCTCTCCGGGCTGCTTGTCGAAGGGGAATTAAAATTGCGTGCCATTGCGCCGCGACCGTTTCCATGGACCTACCCCTCAATGCCGCGAAGGCTTCAGGTAACTTTCTGTCGTCTCCGAATTGGACACACTCTCGGGATGCAGAGGCATTTAATGGAGCGCTCGCTTGGGTCCTAATGTGAAGACTGCGTTGTCCCTGAGACTGTTCGGCACATTCTTGTTGAATGTCCCAGTCTGGGCGATCTTTGCGCTCGTTACCTCGGGTCGAGCGGGGTCGCTACCGCTTATCCCTCTTTTCCTGGGACGAGTTCGTGCACATTGACTTATGAACTCTATGACTTTTTGGTGGATGGAGGCATTCTCCCCTTTATTTTAACTAGGTGTTTTTTTTGTTGTTTACTTTGTAGGTCGCCGGGGCGAGGCGTACCTCTCCCCGACGCTAGAGCCTGCTTTCTTCTGCTTGTTGCCTTTTTGCTTTTTTATTGTTTTTGTGTTTTGTTTTGTATGTTGCTATTCTAAAGTAGCCTAGTACTATGCTACCGTGGTGTGTACGGCGACTTAGGCCCAAGTAGGCAGTCGCCAGATGGGCTCCTAAACAAAACAGGTAGTTGCGCTCCGCTCTCGCTTCGTGCACGGACACCGCCCATTGTCCGAACGATGTCCCGTACGCCATGCTTAGACACCTAGATGAGCGCGGCATGGCCTTCCTGTTAGATTTGTTCAATAGGATCTGGGTAGAGTTTAACCTCCCAGACTCCTCGCGAATCGCTACTGTGCTCGCTTTTCGCAAACCGGGGAGAGATCACTCTACTCCGGCCGGTTTCCGCCCAATCTCTCTAACCTCTTGCATGTGCAAGTTGATGTAGAAATTGGTAAATGTTAGATTAGCCTTTTTCCTGGATAGTGGAGGCCATTTGTGTTCTGTTCAGTGCGGCTTCCGAAAATTCCATTCCACGTCGGATGCTCTGCTTCGCCTGGAAAATATTGTCTGCGTGGCCTTCCTTTGTAGACAGCACTTCGCTACGGTGTTTTTCGATCTGGAGAAGGCTTATGATACTGCATGGCGATATGGTATCATGGCGACTCTCCACACGATGGGTGCGAGGGGAAGCCTCCCGGTCTTTATATCTGAATTTTTGCGAGATCTTCGATTCCGTGGACGGGAGGGGGAAGCACTTCCCTGCCCATTATAGCAAGAAGAGGGTGTCCCACAGGGAAGTTGCCTCAGTGTCGCACTCTTAGCCAGATGTTCTCGCTACGTTCTACGTGGACGACCTTTCGATCTATTTTGGTGCTGCCCAGATGCCAACTCTGGAGCGTCGACTCCAACAGGCATTGAACCGCGTCTCTCGCTATGCCGAAGCGCACAGGTTTCAGTTTTCCTTGGCCAAGACTGAGCTGGTGCATTTCTGCCGCCATCCACCGCTTCACCTTTGCCAGACTTGTTTCTAAATGGGGTGCGCCTGGCAGTTGTTGAATCGCAACCTTGGGGTCTATTGTACCCGCTCCATGGATATTCTTCGTTCCGTGACATTCAGCGACTGGGGCGCTGATAGTTCTACTGCCTTACTTTTTTTTCGATCTTTTGTTCTTTCGAAGCTCGACTACGGATGTGAGTTTTATGCATCTGCAGTTGAGCTTGTATTGCGGAAGGTGGACTCGATCCACCACACAAGGCTTCGCTCAGCGACCGTTGCCTTCCGAACTTCCCCCATTCAGAGCCTACTTGTCGATGCTGTTAAGATGCCGCTTGCTCTACGCCGTGTACAGTTCATTATTCCCCTATACGCACGAGATTAGCGACTCCCTTAGTTGCCAACAGCTCTCACTGCATTTGCAGCAGATCTCGACGGTGCCTATGCCGCCGAGAGACGCCGGTCATACCCTAAGCCCTTCGGCTTTGGGACCAAGAAACTCCTTCAAGAGCTAGGTATAGCCCTCGGGCCGGTGGCGCCACTGGTTCCGCCCAAGACCACCCTCGAGGGTACCACCTTTGCTCATTTGACGCCACGCCTCTGCCCCCAAAGCTTGTACAACGCCGGGAGTATTGCTTTCGGCCTTTTCGGTGGACACCTCGTGCCACGCTGGAACTGTGCCACTGTATACTGGTGGCTCCAAGTTCCAAGAGCGGGTCGACTTCCACGCCTTTGAAGTTAGCGGGGCTCTGCCAGGCGCTGCGTCTGTCTTCACTGCCGAGCTAGTTGCAATCACCACTCGGTACGGAAGATTACGTGACGTGTCCGTTGCGGGGACCGGATTGCGATCTATAGCTACCCACAAAGCGCCGTGACTGCTCTCGTCGCATTGGAATCTCCGCATCCTTTGGTTCGCGATATCCGTGACGCCACGGTTTCGGCGAGCCGGGCAGATGTCGAGATTATCTTCTGCTGGATTCCTGCACATGTAGAAATTGCGGGGAATGAAGGCGCCAAAGAGTCCGCGAGATCTGGACGACCGGACCAGCGTTTCCCTCATCCTCACACCAATTACTTGGCAGGAATACGGGCAGCTCTCCGGGCTGATTGGCAAAGAAGATTGGAGACAATCGAGGGGAACTTAAAGCTGCGTGCCATTGTGCCGCGGCTGTTTCCATGGACATACCCCCATTGCCCGAAAGCTTCAGGTTGCTTTCTGTCGTCTCCGAATGGGACCCCCCTTGCGGGACACACCGCCATTTGATGGAGCGCCCGCCTGCGCCTTATTCTGACGACCTCGTTGTCCCCTGGACTGTCCGGGCATATTCTTGTTGACTGTCCTAGTCTGGGTGATCTTCGCGCATGTTACCTGTCCCGGTACCGGGATGAACGGGGTCGCTACCGCCTGTCCCTTGTACTCGGGACGAGTTCGTGCATACTGACTTGTGGACTTTTTGTGGCAAGCCGGCCTTCCCCACCTTATCTAACTTTTTCCTCTTTTTTTTTAGTCGCACATCCGTGCCCCGGGGCCTTGTCTCAATGCGTGAGCGTGCTTGCTGCCTTTTTTTCTTTTTCTTTACTGCTGTTTTCTTTTGTTTTTTGTAGGTTTTTCCTAAATATTGTTATTTCAATTTAGTCTAGTACTAGGTTTTCGTGAGTACGGTGACTTATGCCCAAGTGGTCAGTCGCCAGATAAGCTCCTACCCCTACCCCCTAAAAAAACAACAACAAAACAAACTCTCTCTCTTTGTCCGCTGGGGACGGACGGGTCCGGTGCCGCTTCTGGAAGCGGCCAGATCACGACCGGCACCCTCCCCGAAGTACCCTCGGTTGGAAGGGCTCAGAATAAGACAAGGTTGGAAGTGCGCTGAGCGGAGCCTCGATTACGTCGTGTACCCTCAGTGCGAGACTACCTGTAGTTTCCGAGCCCGCTGGCTTCAAACGCCTTCTGGTTAATCCCTTCACTTATTGTAGCATGTTAGCCAAAAAAACATGGAAGGTAACCCGTACCTCGGACGGGAGACTTCTGGCAAATGCGTTGGATCCCTCCGAAGCGGCCAAGACTATTGCCGTTTGGACGCTTAATAGCTCACCGATGAGTGTTTCGTCGCACTCTACCATGAACTTCATGAAAGGAGTGGTGTACGTGAGGGAACTCGTGAACTACTCCATAGAAATCACATTCGAGGTGGACCACCATGGGTCTGTCAAGGTCGAACTTGTGATAGGAAAACAGGGTGGAGCATCTAGACACGTCCCTATACTCTTCGTCACATTCGACCGTGACAGGCTTTCTGAGGCGGTGCATGCAGGTGGGTATCGCAACCGAAGAACGGCATTCGTCGCACTGTCACAGAGCTGCTACCACTGCCACCGATTCGGTTATATCAATTGCTCCTGTAGACGTGCAAAGTTGGGGTTACCCGAAGACTGTTAGTTGGTCCAAGGCCGCCCACGATAAGTCACTATCGAGTATTCCTAAGTGTATCAATTGCGGAGAGCTGCACCCTGTTTCTTCGAATCAATGTGGTGCGTATCTTTAGGCGAAGGAAATCCTGGCCGTTCAGGTTGCAGATCGTCTCTCATTTCGCGAGGCTAAGGACTTGGGCTAGCGTCCCCTGCGCTGCCTGGGACATTTATGTTTCACTTTTAAAAGGGCACTCTGCTTCTGCCCCTTCCGTGCCTACCTGCACGCTCTTTTCTGCGCTCATTCGGAACACTTCTGCGGGTTCTACCCACTTCGGGCCCTCACCGCAAATAGTTCACACCTAGCTTAGGCCCTGCATCTGCTCCGAGCTAGGCCGGGAGAGGTCATATTTCTTATATGGAATTGCCGCGGATTCTAGGCAAACTGGGGTGAGCTGCGAAAGATCGTCTTCTCCCGTATTTTGTTAGCTATCCTTTTGCAGGTGACCATGGGCGCTTCGCTGGAGGATGCGCGATTTACACTTAGCCTGATGTCTCCGTTCTTCTCTTTGCTATATATATACCTCCTTTCAGGCAGTAGCACTGCAGGGCACCTGAATAGGTGGTATACTTTTATTTCGGCGTACTTTTATTTCAGCCGACTTCAATGACGGGGACTTTGCGCATCATGGCACGGTACCGAGGCCTTTTATACTGCTCAGTGATTTTAACGGTGGACACCCCATCAGTGGAAAATACTCGATCAATCCCAGGGCTCAGGTCCTTGCCGGCCTGATCGACGAGTTAAAGATTGCTGTTGTAAATGTGGATGAGTTTAGGCATCACTACCCGAGAACCTCTTCATTTTCTTGTCTTGATATAGATAGCGCTGTGCTCTCAGTATGTACACCTTGATTTGGGATTAGAGGTGGTCGATTATATCCATTCTAGTGATCACTTTCACAGTTAAATACCATTACTGGAATGTTGCCGCCTGAAAAAAAAACTGTAGTGCTTGATGCGGGCGCAGTGGTCCGTATTTCAGGAAATGACTGATTTATCTCTCCCAGTCGAGGTGTTTGGTTCGGTGGATAAGACTGTTGGGATCTCCGGCAACCTCATTGCAGTGGGCTTTATTTGGTTCCTGGTTATGTGGAAATTGCTGTGAATGAGCACGCCGATGAGGTCGCCAAACGGTCCGCGGGGACTGGGCGACCAGACCAACGTTTCGCTCTTCCTCAAACCGATTACATGGCAGGATTCAGGTCAGCACTTCGGGTTGCCTGGCAAAGAAGATGGAAGACGGTAGAGTGGAACTTAAAGTTCCGTTCCGCCTACCCCCGACGTCGGAGCGCGCTTCTTTGTTGCTTTATTGCTTATCTTGTTGTTTTTGTGCTTGTTTCTGTTTTTATCTTTATTTTTGGCATGTTTTTGCTTGTTTTGTTTTTTTAATTTAGCCTAGCATTAACCTGTAGCATGATTACAGTGACTTTTGCCCGATGGCAATTTGGTCATGTTCTAGTGTTATCTTGAAAAATGCCGATGCTTGCTTGCTCTGCTCTTCACTGCCATGCATCCAGTTGCTATTTTTTTTTTTAAATAGCTCAAAATAAAATGGCACGCACATAAGTTCAAGCGATTTCGTTCATGTTTTCTTCAGGGGTAAAACGACTGAACGAAAGATTAAGAAGACGAGGCTTCAGTAAAAATACGACTTCAGTCAGACCTACGTAAACATTTAGCCTACATGTATAATGCACCCAGAAAAAGAAGCGAAAATAGCACGAAATAAAAAGAAAAACATCGCTCGACATTCATGCAAATCATATTTAAACTGTCAACTTTGTAGGCACTGGAGAATAAAGGCATTTTATATGTGACGTCTTGCGACAACAGTGAGGAGAAACCAGTCGAAATCTAGACGGTTTCGCTCCTCTCATTTCCCCGAATAAGCTCGTGACGAGTGAAACGTGGCCGAATAAAACCGAGTTTTTGATTCGTTTTTCTGTGGTTTCTCCCAATAAAGTCATTAATGACCCCCCCCCCCCCCCCAAAAAAAAAAAAACGAAAGCTCAGTGAGGAACATCGGAATTAAAGACATTTTTGTGTTTTGATTGATCAGTGCGATTATCTTTTTCATTTCTTTAAGCGCCATCTGAGGACCTCTTTCCTTGAAGGGCTTTTTTTTTAATCCTTCAGGGGAAGGGATCATTTGGGGGTGTTTTCGAGAGTCATTATTGAGAAATAGAACGCGATTAGGAAGGTTGGCGTCGCTGATGAGTTGTGATGACGTCATTGGTCGCGTGTTGCGATCCATCTCAGACCCATTTAACTGAACGATGTTTATCTTTGTAAGGGCTGGAAATCTGAAGTTAGGGGGAATTGGGGGGAGGGGGAGTGGAAGGATCATAGCTTAAGTAGTCAAAGGAAAAGTCTATGGGTCATGAACCGCGTAGTCTCGCAACTCTACTGAATTTGCTTATCAAGGCTGAGGGAGGAGAGAAATGAAGCAGGGGGAAAATATATAGAAATTAGATGAAATAAGATAAGGAAAGATAATATGAAAGAACTTAGCGTGCCCAAAAGAGTTATGATGTCAGAACATGAGATGCAAAACCGATTAATTTGATGAATAAACAAGAAATGTGGCGGAAGAACAGGATAAGTGAAGATCGATCGTGAAATGTCTAAAAGATTAAGGTGAAAACGATTAATTCGATAAAAATGTGAAAAAGATTAATGTGCTGAAAGAACATTAAAAAAGAACTAAAAGTTGTTTGCTTATTCATCTCAGTTAAAGCTAACAATGACGAGAATGCACGTTTGGAGTGTCACCAAAACGCGGACGAAAATATTCTTTCAACCCAATTTGGTGTCAAATCACATTTAGCGAAAACTGTTTTATTGTGATTAATGGTCACTCAGCTCCCCCCCGTCCTCGTGTCCAAGGTTTCAATTATGCTTTTAGTTCAAAAGCCCCCGTAAGGGGCGCGGCGATTTGCCATCCTGGCCGCCGTGCTGACGGGACTCAGCACCCTGTCCGACTCCAGCTTAGCCTCTTCTTACTTCAAAACACTTGTGTTTCGCCCCGGTTTCCTCGCTTCTCATACAACCTCTCCCACAACTTTCTCTGGTCGGTCTCTAATTTCACAGGGTAGACGCTGACCAGCTTCCTCTCAGCCAACCATCCCGGATCGGGGCTGAGGGGAGTGGGCACAACGCCTCCTCACCCCTGAGCTCAGGTTTGGGATGGTGAGTTCTTAAGAACCTGCTTCATCCCTATCCATACCTTCATCGCATCCCCTTTCCTTCTCACTTCATTTATTTCTTTTGACGCCGTGCCCAAGGTGGAGCCGCCATGCCGAGGGACTGCCAGGCCACCAGGCGGGAGGGGTGGTCCTGAATGGCGGCACCTGGCTCTGCCAGGCCTGGACGCACCCCTTGCAGGGCGGGCTACTGCGAGGGGTGATGAGCTATTGCATCCCGTAGAAAATTGAGGGTCACCATGCCCATTGATGAGAAAAATAAAAATCTCCCCTTAATTTCCCCTTGTACATCGACGGAGCCGCCCTCTGGCAGCTCCAAAGAAAAAATGGAGGCCCTTCCCCCTGTGCTTGTACAGGGGACCCTCCAAACTTCTCTAACCGGAGAGGAGGCTTACTCCTCTCGTACGCCTACGGGTGTAGGGGACTCCCCCTCACCCCCTTCTCTGGAGATGCTTTCGAGCACCTCCCTCTTTCCAGCCGCAGTCACCCCCTTTTCTTTCCAAGGGGACTGCCAAGAAAGCCAACAGGCAGCCCATAGCCAACCGCTCCCCATTGAAGTGGCTCGGCAGGGCAAACCCCCTTAGGGGGGAGAGGGAAGGCAGGCCCCTTCGGTCGCTTCCCTCAAAAGACCTGCTGGCAAGAATATTGAACCTTGCTGGGGTCAAGGCCTGTGCCTCCCCACACAAGACTAGTGACGATACTGCCAACGGGACCTGCGAAGGCCCTCCCTTAGATAGACATAGTCCTTGAGGCAACCCAGCCTCAGACGGTAGGGCCTTCCAGGGGAAGGGAGGTGGAATCCAGGATCGGCGCCAAGCACCGAACCCGAATCCGCCCCTATGCAAAGTTCTCTTCAAATGGCCTGGGTTTCCAAGGCAGTAAAAGGAGGGGAGGGATCTCCTCTGACCAATGCCCATGCGACTGCCAGGACCTTCTCCATCTTGGAGAAGGACCTGGCTGATGCCAGTCCATCTGGCCTGGGGGCTCCTGCTGGCGGAGGGGAGAAGCAGGTTCATTTACTGCCCTCGTGTCCTAAATTGAAAAAAAAATAGAAAAAAGACTAAGGAGACTCGGGGCTCCTCTCCATCCGCGGGGCCTGCGTGGACGGATGGGTCTGCTGCCACTTCGGTAAGCGACCAAGCCAAGATCGGCTCACCCGGCTCCTCTGCCCCCCCCCCTCCCGAGTGCGGAACCCCAGAGTAAGATGAAAAGTGCGCAGGGCGGAGCCTCGATTACATCGGGGCCCCTCATTCAGAGGTTACATGTCGTTTTCGAGCCCGCTGGCTTCAAACGCTTCCTCGTTATTCACTCCAGTGATGGCAGCATGTTGACCAAGGACAACATGATCCATCAGAGGAAAGCATTAGTTGGGTAATTGGTAGAGAGCCGAAGGTGACCGTTTCTCGGACGGGAGCCTTCTGGCGAATGCGGCGGATCCCTCCGAGGCGGCCAAGATAAGTGCTCTTCGGACACTTCATGACACCCCGGTGAGTGTGACGCCGCACTTTACCATGAACTTTGTGAGGGAGTAGTTTATGTGAGGGAACTCGTTGATTACTCCATAGAGGACATCACCTTAGAGCTGGCCGACCATGGGGCGATCAAGGTTGAACATGTGATGAGAAAACAGGGAGGGGCCTCGAAACCCACCCCTACACTCTTCGTCACGTTCGACTGTGACAAGCTCCCCGAGTCGGTGCGTACCGGTTGGTACTAATACCGTGTGAAGGCATTCCTGCCACTGCCGCGGAGGTGCTATTACTGTCACCGCTTCGGCCATACGAATCGCTCATGTAGACGTGCAAAGTCGGGGTCACCCGAAGTATGTGTAAATTGCTCCAAGGCCGCTCACGATAAGTCCAAATCGTGTTTACCCAAGTGTGTCAATTGCGGAGAGCCGCACCCCGCTTCTTCGAAGCAATGTGGTTCATATCTCCTTGAGAGAAATCCTGGCCGTTCAGGCCCAGGACCGACTCTCATTCCGCGAGGCTAAGGCTCTTCCTGGGACGTCTTATGCCTCAATGGTTAGGAAGACGCCATCTGCTCCAGGCCCATCCAGGCCAACGAGCACGGTGGTATCCGCGCCGATTCGAAGCCTTTCTGCGGGCTCTACTCAATCCGGACGCTCCCTGGTAAAGCTGGTGGCACAAAAGGTTCACACCCAGCCCCGGCTAAAACCAGGGCTCCCCCCTCTTTCCCCAACGTGACCGTATCCTATAAAGCGAAACGGCCACGCGCCTCCACCGAGTCGTTAGATTCACAGGAGGCAACACCCCTGAAGTTAGTCGCCAGGCCATCTTCCGGGGTTCCTAAAAGATGTCCCCCGAAAGGAGGATAGCAACAAAGAAGCTTCGGCTCCTTCGCCCACGTCTAGTGGTGTGCTGAGTGGCTCGGAGAGGGTGTTTCCTCGAAAAGAGGGCCCCCCGCCTCCGAAGCCGCAACGCCCGCCTAAGGTTTCGAGGCGGAGGGAGGAAAAGACTCGCATGACGAGCCCAACCTTCCCCAATAAGTCCTCGAAGGCGACAGCGCCTTCAGCGCTTTGTCCGGCCAACAGCGCCCTGGGTTCTGCCTCTGGGAAGCGTACGGCTATTGCCGTGAGGGTCTTCTGTTCGAAGAGGGCCCCCGCGTCTCCAAGCTAGGCCTGGAGGGCATATTCTTTCAATAGAATTGCCGTGGATTAGGGGCCAACTGGGAGGAGCTGCGGACGCTCGTCTCGTCCCGTTCCCGGTTAGCTATTTTTCTGCATGAGACCATGCTAGGCGCGTGCCCCCTTCCCGCCCTCCCGGGGTATAAGGGTCTTGCGACCCCACCACCAAGAGATGGCCGGGCTGGGGGATGCGTAGCTTATAGCCGGCATGATGTCTCCGTTCTTCCTTTCTCTTTAGATACCTCCTTTCAGGCAGTGGCTGTGCAGCTGCACCTGGATAGGAGGTATACTATCATTTCTGCGTACATTCCACCGTCAGCTGACTTCGACGCGGGGGACATCCGCCGCGTCGTGGCACGGTTGCCGAGGCCCTTTCTCTTGCTTGGAGATCTGAAGGGCAGGCATCCTCTCTGGGGAGATTACTCAATTTATCCCAATTTACGGATCACTGCCCGAGAACCGCTTCATTTTCGTGCCTTGATCGATCTTTGTGCTCTTCGGATGCACAGCCTGATTTTGATTGGGGGGTGGTCGATGATCTCCATGGTAGTGATCATTTTCCCATTCAAATATCATTTTCAGGGCAACTGCCGCCTGAGAGCCCACATCGTTGGTGCTTGGCGCGGGCGCGGTGGCCTGCATTTCAGGAAATGACTGAATTCTCTATCTCAGTCGAGGAGTTTAGGTATGTAGATGAGGCCGTTGAGTTCTTCTCCGGTAACCTCATCGCCGCGGGCCTGACTACTATTCCCAGAACGTCTGTCCGTTTTTCATGCCGACCACTCCCGTGGTCGTCGGCCGAGTGTGAGACGGCCCTCAAACAGAAGCGTTATGCCTACATGCGCTATAAGCGCCGCCTGAACGATTTCACTGTCGGTGAATTTCGTCGGTCTACGGCTAGGTTCCGGTATATTTCGAAGCACGCCCACCGCTCTTGGCGAGCATACGTGTCTTCACTCAACGGGAAGACCCCTCTGGCAGAGGTGTGGAGGCGACTCAACAATATTCTCGCAGGACCGTTCTCCCGTATCCCAGGAGAATGGGAACGCAATCTCGGACCCCACCTCCGTGGCGGAATCCTACGCGACCGCTTTCTCCGCATTCTCTAGCCGGGATGCTGCTCCGCCAGCATTTATTGCACGTCGTGATGTCGCGGAAGGTCGCCGGCTGTACTTTACCTCCAGAGGCGGAGAACCCTTCAACGACAGGTTTACTGTGAGTGAGTTGTGCTCCGCTCTTGTTTCCTGCGCGGACACCTCCCATGGTCTGGACGATGTCCCGTACGCCATGCTTCAACACCTAGGGGAGCGAGGCATGGCCTTTCTGTTAGATTTGTTCAACAGGATCTGGGTGGAGGGTCTTCTCCCATATTCCTTTCGCAAACCGGGGAGAGATCACTCTACTCCGGCCGGTTTCCGCCCAATCTCTCTATCCTCTTACGTGTGCAAGTTGATGGAGAAATTGGTAAATGTTAGATTAGCCTTTTTCCTGGACAGCGCAAGCCATTTGTCTTCTGGACAGTGCGGCTTCCGCAAGTTCCACTCCACGTCGGATGCTCTGCTCCGACTGGAAAATGCCGTCTGCGAGGCCTTCCTTCGTAGACAGCACTACGTCACGGTGTTTTTCGATCTGAAGAAGGCCTATGATACCGCATGGCGATACGGTATCATGGAGACTCTCCACACGATGGGGGCGAGGGGACGACTCCCAATGTTTATATCTGAATTTTTGCGAGATCGTCGATTCCGCGTACGGGTAGGGGGAGCCCTCTCCGCCTAATGGTGCAGGAAGAGGGTGTCCCGCAGGAAAGTGTCCTCAGTGTTACACTCTTTGCCCTAAGCATCAACGGCATCACCTCGGTGCTGCCGGAAGATGTTCTCGCTACGCTCTTCTTGGACGACCTTTCGATCTCTTTTGGCGCGGCCCATATGCCAACTCTGGAGCGTCGACTCCCACAGGCATTGAACCGCCTCTCTCGCTATGCCGAAGCGCACAGGTTTCGGTTTTCTTTGGCTAAGACTAAGGTGGTGGACTTCTGCCGGCATCCAATGCTCCACCCCGACCCAGATTTGTTTCTTAATGTGGTGCCCCTGAAAGTGGTTGAATCGCACCGTTTCCTTGGTCTTGTATTTGACCGACGCCTCACCTGGGAGGCTCATATTCGTAACCTTAGGGTCTCTTGTACCCGCGCCATGGATATTCTCCGTTCCGTGACGTTCAGCGCTTGGGGCGCTGATAGGGATACTGCCTTACTTTTTTATCGATCCTTTGTTTGTTCGAAGCTCGACTACGGATGCGAGTTTTATTCATCCGCAGCGAGCGTTTATTGCGGAAGGTGGACTCGATCCACCACACCGGGCTTCGCCTTGCGACCGGTGCCTTCCGCACTTCCCCCATTGAGAGCCTGTTGGTCGATGCTGGGGAGATGCCACTCGCTCTACGCCGCGTGCAGTGCATCGCTCGCCTGTACACGCGAGCCCGGCGTCTCCCTCAGTTGCCAACAGCTCTCACTGCATCCGCAGCTGATCTCGATGGTGCCTATGCCGCCGACAGACGCCATTCATACCCTAAGCCCTATGGGTTTAGGGCCAGGAAACTCCTTGGAGAGGTAGATATAGCCCTCGGGCTGCTTGGCAAAGAAGATGGGAGACGGTCGAAGGGAACTTAAAGTTGCGTGCCATTTCGCCGCGACCGTTCCCATGGACCTATCCCCCAATGCCGCGAAGGCTTCAGGTCGCATTCTGTCGTTTCCGAATTGGGCGCACTCGTTGGATGCACCGCCATTTGATGGAGCGTTCCTCCTGGACTTTACTGCGTCGTCCCCTGAATAACGGATCGGTAGTAAACCGCCTACAGACAAATAGTGTATATATTTTATTGTTCTAAATCACAACTTAGAATGGCTACCAGTGTAACCGCCTGAACACTTGTTTGGGAGAGTAAAACTTCTCGCTCCAGTGGGATAATGCACCAACCCCTACGCCAAAGTACCTGACGGGGAAGAAACTCTCACACCCTCTTTATTCCCACAAACCCTCCATCGGACGACCACCTATTCTGGAGATTACAGAGCCACCTTGATCCACTAATCCACCAACATATGAAGAGGGGGAAATCACGCCACCCCCACCCCCGTAACGAAATATCATTGGGAACCTTTTTCTGCAGCCGACATCTGGAGGACAGTTCCCCCCCCCCCCTCACCCTGCACTTTGCCGTCCCGGCCTTACGCAATATCTGCCATACATCTTCCCTTACTTCAACCTCACCACTTTACAGTTTTTCACAGCGAGGTTACCTCCGTTGGTCTTTCTGTTAAAATTTAAGGTGGGGGGGGATACCTCCGTATTCTTTTTATCCACCCTAGAGAGTCCCATACAAATAGTAGTAAGCGCTTGTGGATCGATGGAAGGGCACATCCATCATTGGTGATTGCGACAATTACTGAATAAATTCTAAGATTGGAAACGCAGTCTCCCTATTCCTCTGCACCCTCCCATGCATTATTGGTAAAATGGGCCCCCTACATCTTCCCTATTTTCTCCGCTCTTGAAACTTAATCACATTTGTTTTAAAGGAATTCGGAAGGCGAAGAGCCTCGTAAGATATATTGGCTCTTTCAAGAAATAAATAAGCCTTCCGCACCTGGTGGATTAAATGCATTTGTTTTCCTCGCCTTTCGTACCACTCGGCTTCCCGTATCTAGACCGGGACTTAATTATAGACATTCTAAATAAATAGGCTCATTCTACTTCCTCACACCCATTATAAAAAAAATACGAGGGGCGGTCAATAAGTTTTGCAATTCGGATATAAGGAAACGAGATATGAGGAAAAGTGTTTTATTATTTTTCAATATAACTACCCTCGACTTTAATGCACTTGCGCCACTTGTGACTGAGGCTTCGAATTCCCGACAACTAGAAATCCCCCGACTGCTCTTCAATCCACTCCTGGACGGCGAGCTGGACATCTTCATCATCCCCAAACCGGCGTCCACGCAGTGCAGCCTTGAGCTGGCAGAATAAAAAGTAGTCGCTAGGGGCCAGATCTGGACTGTAGGGGGAAATAGTTGAGCTCCTTGAATCTGCACTCGCGCAGGGCAATTTGCGCAACTCTGGCATTGTGGACTTTGATGACGTTGAAGTCGATCATGGGGCTTGAGGTTTCTAGGGACCCAACGGGCAGAGACCTTGGTCATGGCCAAATTGTCGTGGATGATGTTGATAACACTTCCATGTGATATTCCAAGTTCTCGCTCGATTTCTTCGACTTTCACCCGTCGATTTTCGAGGATCCTCCTCTCCACACGGGCCGCATTGTCCTCGTTGGTCACGTTTGACTGGCGTAATGGCCGGGCGTCATCTTCAAGGGACTCACAACCATGGCGGAACTCCTTATTCCAGCGAGCAATGGTTGCATAGGAAGGGGCGGTGTCGGTATACATTGCAACCATGCGTTCATGGATCTCTTCTGCATGCTTGCCTTCCTTGGTCAAAAAATTGTTGAAAAATTTGTGATTGACGATGTGCGATTAGCTACTGCTTTTTAAATAGACGAGGCAGGAGCGTGCGGCTGCAGGTCCTGACTTGTCATAACTTATACTAACACCCCCACAAACAGCCACCCCCCTCCCTCTGTTTTGCCCTACCAATTCGCAAAACTTATTGACCACCCCGCGTATATATCATAGAGAACTACAGCTATTCTAGATAATGATACCCGGGGTATGCATGGCCTGGAACAGGGTATTCGCGATGGGACTTTTGGTTTTCACAGAAAATGGATCATTGGCCTGGCATCCAGACAGTTCGGTACCAGGTGAATATTACATTAGCGAATCGCCTTGTGCGAATGATTTCCCTTTGTATTCTGCAACACCATAAAGGTATCTGGCAACACTTGATATTTCGCTGCTTTATCACAAACAAACTGAACATCCAAACTGTTCTAAAGTGTATTCGTGGTGATTATAAATTTTAAATTGGCATAATTATCATCATCATCACTAACTCTATAATTTAAAAAGGGGATTTTTTTGAGTATTTGAATAATAATTTCATCTTAGTTTGGTTATGACTTATGTTTTTTTTCAAAGTTATTTCTAATAATTCTTTTATAATATCAAAAAACAAAATGGTGAAGTTCAGAAATAAATATAAGTATCGAAATTTTGTGAATTTTTTTAAAACCCAAAGAATTACAAATGGTGATGTTCAGAAAATTCATTTTTTTATATCTTGTATAACTCTATATTTTAGCAACGTGATATTTTGAAAGGGGGGAAATTTAGTTTAGAGTTCCTTTTTAAAATGATTATAATTGGTGAATTTCAGAAAATTTATAAAAATTTAACCATGGCTGCTTTTTTTTTACATTTTAAATTTTAATCATAGTAGCGAAGCGCAAGTTCCCCCCGTAGGGGGGAGTGGCGAAGCCATTGCCTGGTGTATAAATACTATAAATCAGAAACAGTTAGAGCAGTCAAATATCATGATTCACTTTGCCTAGTATTAAGTCAAAATTTAATAAATGTTTAGATTTAAGTCATGTTGTGCAAAAAAGATTCATTGTATGTACATGGACATCACCTTTTCGCAATTAAAGATTGTAAGAAGACGGTTTCCATTCTAACCTACAAACTTGAAGGATAGTAAACTATCAAACAAGATCAACTAGGTACTACCCTTCCTATTCCCAAAGCTACCTGTTGTTTGGATATCGTTTGAGGGTGAATAGCAATAAATTGTCTTCATCCGCGGGTTTGTTATGGACGAGTTTGATTGAAATTCATTCAGGACTGAGTTGGTTGACCCCTCCCTGTCCTTAATGAATCTCATTTTATTTGTTGTTGATGGTAGGAGGGACACTGAGCGAGCGTCCCTCCTGTGGAATCAACAAGCTATAACCATTGTGGTAAGGTATTTGCTTCGAGGTATTATTTGGAGAACTGAGCGATTTGTTTGTATAAGGGACTAATATTAACGCTTAAAAATCGACTTCTCTTTTAGGATGAATGTCACTTTTGCCAGTTTTCAGACAACCACCTGCTTGTTCACGGAAGATGGAATTTTGTGTCAAAAAAAGGCGTTCGACGAGAAGCGGAGTGATATCAAATGATATAAAGAAGTTCTCTAAACTTCTTTATATGTTGGTAATCTTACCTAAGGCCACGAACCCCCTATAGAACTAGAACTTATGTAGATCCTACCCAAGACTACGTAAACTAACCCATCCTCCCAAAATTTCTCTCTCCCCTCGATGGATTTTATGTCATTATTCTCAGATGCCCCATCTTGAAAATGTTGCCATTTCGTGTAAGATAGAAATCGTGTAAAAAGGATGGAATAATGTGAGTAGCGAAATGATGTTACACAAATTTCTTGGCCAAGATTTTCACCTAACGTCGCCCATAGGGTAGTTGTCGACAAAAGTATATATATATATATATATATATATATATATATATATATATATATATATATATATATATATATATATATATATATATATATATATATATATATATAAAAGTTAGAAAAATACGTCATATAAACCTGTTACAATTTCAGAAGTCAGTAACGAATATCTTTCAATTCATACAACAGATAAGGAAGAGAGAGAGAGAGAAAGCGATTAGGATATAGTACTAATGATTATTAACATTCACTTACATACATTCATGCTTTAAAAATTAATCAATAGCAGGACTTTTCCATACCTTTCTCACATTTCGGTTTAAATGAACTTGTAAACGATCAAAATAATGAATTGATAACAGAAAACAACCAAGAATTAGTGATAACTTGCGACTCGAGTCGAGAGTACGGAAAAGGAAATTAGCCCAACAAAAATGAGTGCGTAGGTATAGTAAAAAGAAGAAAGAATAAAATTGGTCTGGCACAGAAGAAATAACAGACGAAGGAAAGAAATTTTAAATTTGACACGGAAGATGATATCGCACAATTCGAGGGGTGGGGGGCATGAAATTCGCTTAATTGCTGGAGTATCGTGGCGAACTCGAGTGATGGACCTTTTTTGGGGGGGGTTGCTTCGAATGCAAGTTATTTTAGTAAATGAGTACAATCTAGAGTACATCAGTACAATTCGGCTGTTTTTCCCTTCAGAAACACGAGTACCTTGAAGGTGCAACGGTGCTGGAACCCCGTGAGTTTCTTTCACGTCTAGAGGGACCCCTCCCCCGTTGGATATTTCTTTTCCCTACTCCTCTGGCGGCTCCACCCTTAATGTGTGCCCGATAATGAATCTAACCGAGGGAGCTCATGATTCGTTATTCCGGAGTTCGGCGATGGCGGTCGCGTGACGGAAAGGGTCTCATTGGGCGCCCCTGAAAGGCTGGAGACGAGTGCGAATGCACGCAAAGGGGGGGAGGGGCAACCATGCTAACGTGAAAATCGCTAGTGACCCCTTAGAAATTGTCTATAACCATAGCAACATCATGCATTGTTGATGTACATTTACCAAATGGCTGTAACCATAACAACTCCAAATCATCAGTGCTCGTTTGCCAAGTGGTCGTAACCTTACCAACCCGCATAAATCGTCGATGCTTGTTGAGCAAAGGGAAGTAACCATAGCAACTCAATAAATCCTTAGTGCCCGTTTAGCAGTTCCCATAACAATAGCAACTCGGTAAATTGTTGGCCACATTTCGCAAGTATCCATAAACATAGCAGCCCGATAAATCTGTAATGCCCGTTTTGCAATAGCGTCCTTATCATACCACCCCATTTATGCATCCGCAGCCGAGCGTTTATTGCGGAAGATGGATTCGATCCACCACACCGGCCTTCGCCTTGCGACCAGTGCCTTCCGCACTTCCCCCATTGAGAGCCTGTTGGGAGATGCTGGGGAGATGCCACTCGCTCTGCGCCGCGTGCAGTGCATCACTCGTCTGTACGCGCAAGCCCGGCGCCTCCCTCAGTCGCCAACAGCTTTCACTGCATCCGCAGCTGATCTCGACGGTGCCTATGCCGCCGAGAGACGCCAGTCATACCCTAAGCCCTTTGGGTTTAGGGCCAGGAAACTCCTTCGAGAGGTAGATATAGCTCTCGGGCCGGTGGCGCCCCTGGTTCTGCCCAGGACGCCACCCTGGAGGGTACCACATTTGGCTATTTGTCGCCACGCCTCTGCTCCCAAAGCTTGTACGGCGCCGGGAGTATTGCGTTCGACCTTTTTGGAGCACACCTCGTGTCACGCTGGAACCGTGCCAGTGTATACGGATGGCTCCAAGTCCAAAGAGGGGGGCGGCTTCCACGCCGTATCCCATCTGTTTGAAGTCAGCGGGGCTCTTCCAGGCGCCCGGTCTGTCTTCACGGCCGAGCTGGTGGCAATACACCACTCGGTACGGGAGATTACGCGACGTGCCCGGTTCGGAGACCGGATTGTGATCTATAGCGACTCACAAAGCGCCCTGAGTGCTCTCGTTCGCGATATCCGTGACGCCACGGTTTTGGCGAGCCGGGCAGATGTCGAGATTATCTTCTGCTGGGTTCCTGGACATGTAGGAATTGCGGGGAATGAGTGCGCCAAAGAGTCCGCAAGGACTCTGTGACTGGACCAGTGTTTCGCTATTCCTCACACCGACTACATGGCAGGAATACGGGCAGCTCTTCGCACTGCTTGGCAAAGAAGATGGGAGACGGTCGAAGGGAACTTAAAGTTGCGTGCCATTGCGCCGCGACTGTTCCCATGGACATATCCCCCAATGCCGCGACGGCTTCAGATCGCTTTCTGTTGTCTCCGAATCGGACCCACTCGTGTGACACATCGCTATTTGATGGAACGCTTGCCTGTGCCCTATTGCGACGACTGCGTTGTCCCCAAGACTGTTCGGCACATTCTTGCTAAAGTCCCAGTCTGGGTGATCTTCGCGCACGTTACCTGTCCCGGTACCGGGATGGGCGGGGTCGCTACCGCCTGTCATTTGTACTCGGGACGAGTGCGTGCACACTGACTGGTGTACTTGTTTGCTTTTGGGGGGAGGCCGGGCTTCTCCCTTTCATTTAACTAGGTTTAGTTGTTTTTGTTATTGTTTTGTTATTGTTATTGCTTCCTAATTGTTATTTCTTTTTATTGTTGTTTTCTGTTCAATTTTTTTAAAGTAGCCTAGAACTAGGCCGTTTGTTTACGGCGACTTATGCCTAAGTGGGCAGTCGCCAGATAGCTCCTTAAAAAAAAATAATCATACCACCCCAATAAACCGTTGGTGTCCGTAACCCATAGTAACTCAGTCAATTGTTGATGCCCGTTTCACAAGTGGACGTAGCCAGTGCAACCCAGTAAAATGTACGTCCATTTATTAAATGTCTTTCACCATAGCAACCCGTTAAATACAGTAGACGCACCCATTCACCAAATGTATGTAACCATAGCAACCGGATGATATATTTTTGGCCCGTTTCGCAAGTTTCTGCAACCATAGTAACCCAATGAGTAGTTAATAAATGGTAACCAACCGGACAAATCGTTGTTGCCCGTTTAGCAAAACAATCGGGGCCATATGAGTCCTAAAAATCGTTAGTACCCCTTAACCGTCAGCAGGAGTGTGTCAGGAGGACTTGGCAACTGAACAAATTGGTGTCCGTTTGGCAAGAGTGAACGCTCGCTGCATTGGCGTCGCTATGGAAACGGTTTGTCCTGTCCTTCGAGTTTCCAGATTATGGCCGTTCCTCACTTATGGAGGTATTCTCCAGCCTCCATATAAGGGTATCGATGATGCCCTCGTTGTTTTTCGTTTGTTCTAAATGTACCCTCAACCACTATGCTCCAGTCGAGGGCCGTTCCTCCCTATATACCTCCCCCCATCCTCTCACCAACTCTCTCTCACGAAGTAACTCTCGCTAACATTTCTATCTTTTTAGATCTTCCTCTCTCCCAGATGGGTGGTAAAACTTGACCCTTTTTGGTTAAATCTTCAGTCCTGATTCTTTGTCGAGATTGGAGGCATCTGCGAGTAAAACACGCACTGCCTCATCGTGTCCGAGGTTTTGTCCGAGAAACTACGTTCATTCAAGCCCAAACGTCCTAGTCTCAAGTGGTTGAGAGGCGCCGTCGTCATTCGTCTCTCGCATCCGAGACGACGTGATCCATCGATCGGTCATAAGAATGGGTAATTCTACAGATTAACACATTTTTTTTTTAATGTATTCAATATATTCTAAATACCTATCTTAAAAATTTTTTGCTTTTTTTTCGTCGAGCAAAGCACTAGTTTTCGAGTTATTAGCGCTTAAAAAAATATTATTTTCCACTACATAAATTTATTATTTGTCGCTGCTATTACGTCATAAGCCTCATTGAAAAAATGTTTCATTGCACCGTTTTGTTTTGTTTTTTCTATTATTCATCTGGCGACTGCCTTCTAGGGCATAAGTCGCAGTAGTCAAGCTAGCCTGTATCTAGGCTATATTAAAAAAACGAAAAAAAAACAAAAATACAAACAAAAAGAAAAAGAAACAAATAACAGACGAATTGAAAAATATAGAGCGAGCTCCATTGGCGGGGAAAGGCCCGCCCTTCCTGGCCGAAGAAGACCGCGATCCATATTTGAATATTAAATAACGGGGAGAAGGCCGGCCTCCGCCAAAAAGTCTAATAAAAGTCCACAGGTCGGTGTGCACGAACCCATCCCGAGCACAAGGGACAGGCGGTAGCGACCCCGCCTATCCCGGTACTGGAACAGGTAACGTGCGCGAAGATCACCCAGACTGGGACTTTGGCAAGAATGTGCCGAACAGTCTGGGGGACGACGCAGTCGTCACAATAGAGCGCTCCATCAAATGGCGATGCGTCACACGAGTGTGCCCGATTCGGAGACGACAGAGAGCGACCTGAAGCCGTCGCGGCATTGGGGAATGGGTCAATGGGAACAGTCGCGGCGCAATGGCACGCAACTTTAAGCTCCACTCGACCGTCTCCCATCTTCTTTGCCCGGCAGCCCGAAGAGCTGCACGTATTCCTGCCATGTAGTCGTTGTGAGGAATAGCGAAACTCGGGTCCGGTCGCCCGGTCCTCGCGGACTCTTTGGCGCCCTCATCGGCGCGTTCATTCCCCGCAAATCCTACATGTCAAGGAACCCAGCAGAAGATAATCTCGACATCCGCCCGGCTCGCCAAAACCGTGGCGTCAGGGATATCGCGAACCAGGGGATGCAGAGATTCCAATGCCCCGAGAGCACTCAGGGCGCTTTGTGAATCGTTATAGATCACAATCCGGTCTCCGAACCGGGCACGTCGCGTAATCTCCCGTACCGACTGGTGTATTGCCACCAGCTCGGCCGTGAAGACAGACGCAGCGCCTGGCAGAGCCCCGCTGACTTCAAACAGAGGGGATACGGCGTGGAAGCCGAACCCCTCTTGCGACTTGGAGCCATCGGTATACACTGGCACGGTTCCAGCGTGCCACGAGGTGTGCTCCAAAAAGGTCGAACGCAATACTCCCGGCGCCGTACAAGCTTTGGGAGCAGAGGCGTGGCGACAAATAGCCAAATGTGGTACCCTCCAGGGTGGCGTCCTGGGCAGAACCAGAGTGGCCACCGACCCGAGAGCTATACCTAGCTCTCGAAGGAGTTTCCTGGCCCTAAACCCAAAGGGTTAGGGAACGACTGGCGTCTCTCGTCGGCGTAGGTACCGTCGAGATCAGCTGCGGATGCAGTGAGAGCTGTTGTCGACTAAGGGAGGCGCCAGGCTCGCGCGTACAGGCGAGTGATGCACTGTACGCAGCGTAGAGGAAGTAGCATCTCCCCAGCATCAACTAATAGGCTCTCAATGGGGAAAGTGCGGAAGGCACCGGTCGCCAGGTGAAGGCCGGTGTGGTGGATCGAGTCCACTTTCCGCTATAAACGGGCGGCTGAGGATGCATAAAATTCGCATCCGGAGTCGAGCTGTGAACGAACAAGGGATCGATAAAAAAAGTAGGGCAGTAGCCCTATCAGCGCCCCAAGCGCTGAACGTCACGGAACGGAGAATATCCATGGCGTGGGTACAAGAGACCCTAGGGCTGCGAATATGAGCCTCTTAGGTGAGGCGTCAGTCAAATACAAGACCAAGGAAACGGTGCTATTCAACCACTTCGAGGGGCACCCCATTAAGAAACAAATCTGGTTCGGGATGGAGCCGTGGATGGCGGCAGAAGTGCACCACCATAGTCTTGGCCAAGGAAAATCGAAACCTGTGCGCTTCGGCATAGCGAGAGACGCGGTTCAATGCCTGATGGAGTCGACGCTCCAGAGTTGGCATCTGTGCCGCGCCAAAAGAGATTGAAAGGTCGTCCACGTAGAGCGTAGCGAGAACATCTTCCGACAGCACCGAGGTGATGCCGTTGATGCTCAGGGCAAAGAGTGTGACACTGAGGACATTTTCCTGCGGGAAGTGTCTCAATTTCGGATAGCGCACCCCGTTTCTTCGAAGCAATGCGGTGCATATCTCCTTGAGAAAGAAATCCTGGCTGTTCAGGCCCATGGTCGACTCTCATTCCGCGAAGCTAAGGACTTGGTCCTGGCGCGCCCGGCTCTGCCTGGAACGTATTATGCCTCACAAAGCGCCCTGAGTGCTCTCGGGGCATTGGAATCTCCGCATTCCCTGTTTCGCGATATCCGTGATACCACGTTTTGGCAGGCCGGGCGGATGTCGAGATTATCTTCTGCTGGGTTCCTGGCATGTAGGAATTGCGGGGAATTAGGGCGCCAAAGAGTCCGTTTGGACTCTGCGACCGGACCAGCGTTTTGCTCTTCCTCACACCGACTACATGGCAGGAATACGTGCAGTTCTTCGGGCTGCTTGGCAAAGAAGTTTGGAGATGGTCGAAGTGAACTTAAAGTTGCGTGCCATTGCGCTGCGACTGCTCCCATGGACCTACCCCCCCCCAAAAAAAAAAAAAATCCGCGAAGGCTTCAGGTTGCTTTCTGTCGTACCCGAATTGGGCACACTCGCGGGACGCACCGCCATTTGATGCGCGCTCGTCAGCGCCCTACTTCGAAGACTGCGTTGTCACACATACTGTTCGGCACATTCTTGTTGATTGTCCCAGTCTGGGCGATCTTCGCGCACGTTACCTGTCCCGGTACCGGGGTGGGCGGGGTCGCTACCGCCAGTCCCTTGTACTCGGGACGAGTGCGTGCACATTTACTGGTGGACTTGTAGACTTTTGGGCGGAGGCCGGCCTTCTCCCTTTTATTTAACCAGTTTGTTTTTGTTTTGTTTCGTTTGTTTTTGTTTTTCCCCCTTATAAGTTGCACGTTCCTGCGCCGGCGGACTACCTCCGACGCAGTAGCTTGCTTCCTGCTCTTTGCCTCTTCCCTTTTTTTAAAAAAAAAATTTACTGTTGGGTTTGTTGTTTTTTTGTTTTTGAATCTGAGTTTAAAGTAGCCTATTACTAGGCAGGTTTTTAATTCAGCGACTAATGCCCAAATAGGACTTCGCCAGATGAGCTCTAAAAAAAAATCGTACAAGTTGGAGGTGTTAATCTGTAGAATTCCCTAAATAATGTCCATAAAGACTAGAATGACAATCGCTTGCGAGCCTCGAAAATACCAGAGAGCGGTCCTTCCTCTTTGGGGGGAGGGGGAGATTCTGTTTTTGATACCAACCATCGTGGGAGAGGGAGATCATCGAAATTTAAAGCGAAATAGCAACGAGGCCGCATCGCGCACTGTGTGTTGGAGAGATATATGTAAAGAAAGTGGGGAAGACCTAAGGAAGTGAAATTGTGCGGAAGATCCACCTGCAATCATTGAGGGCAGAAGGTACCCAACTTCGGGCCCTGAGGCCACCCCAAGGAGCGTTGGGAATATGTGAATATGGGGGCACACCATGGCTCCGGAACAGAGTAGAAAAAGAGTGGGCTTTTTGCGCTGTGAATGCGGGAATGGATTAATATGAGAGGCGATGTGCGTGATAATGCGTACGGAGTCGCTCCCCGCGAAGTTGTCATCATCTCACTAACTATAATTTAATGTAGGGGATTTTTTGAGTATTTGAATACTAATTTCATCTTAGTTTGGTTATGACTTATGGAAGTATATTTTAAATTTTTATCAAGGTAATTTTTATGAATTTATTTAGAGTTTGAAAATACAAAATGGTTAAGTTCAGAGAAAAAAATATATGATTATCCAATGATTTAGTATGTTTCAAAGAAAATGAATTACAATTGGTGAAGTTCAGAAAAATTATTAAAATTTAAGCAATTGGTAAAGTTCAGAAAATTTATTAAAATTTAAGCAATTGGTACAGTTCAGAAAATTTATAAAAAATTAACCATGTCTGCTTTTTTTAATTTGAAATTTTAATCTTAGTAGAGAAGCGCAAGCTCGGCCAAGCCATTGCCTGGTAAACGTATGTGCCAATGGTGCTCAAAGATTTGCGTCCGCTTTCGTTGGATTTGAACGCGTATAAACGCATAGCGTTTAATAAATTAACCATATATTCGTTGGCATGGAGACCGTGCATACGCATAACGCTCAATAGACATGAATTGTCTCGGTTTCTTCTTCACCCAACAAAACTTTCTTTACAATCCTGCATTTAACGAAGCGAACTAACGATATTCCAACCTTTACTCACTCTATTAATCTTCTCGTTTGTCTCTTTAAGACAAATTCAGCCAGATATCACTTGTTTCTTACTGGATTTCAGCTTTAAAATACCATTAACACTACTCGGTGATTAGTATTAAAAAATTCGAGGTAAATGGAAGAAAGATAAAAATACAGAGAAGGGAGAAATGTTTGTTTTTTTTTGTTAAATTAACAAGCGAAGAAAGAGTACTTATAAATGTAACGAAGTAGGATTGCTGAAGTAGCCTAAAAGAATGGAAATTATTTTTGAATGAGCAAAGTTTTGTGATTTAACACAATTTAGAAAGGTGGCTAAAGTAAGTATATAGGATATTTCGAGCACCAAAGAGTCTAAACAATACATGTAAAATATAAATAAGTAATTCCTATATTTAATAAAATAATATATATATATATATATATATATATATATATATATATATATATATATATATATATATATATATATATATATATATATATATATATATATATATTAGTGATGGAGTCGTTCCTTGCGAACCTTATTCGTAGCAGGAATATGAATACATATGCGATGGTTTTGAACATTTAATTTTCCGGACGTTTCGGTCATTAACGATGACCATCATCAGCGAATTCTAAATACAAAGAATTATTTTTATAAGAATAACTAAACACAGCAATAAAAACATTACAGGAGTCAAAAATGATAACCGAAAGCAAGAAGTTAAAATGAAATATATAATCCTAAACCGTTGAAAGCAAATTGGTTAAAATCTATTAATAAGAAATTGATGTAATATCGTAAAAAATAACTAAATTAAATAATAATCCCATGAGTTTAAAATATGCATAATAAACATGAATTAAATTCCTATCGAAATACAGAAATTGTAAACTATAGCAATAAAGTCGAAAGCAAGGCATGAAGAAATCGATTAAATAATCCCATGGGATTAAATAATCCCATAAGCAGCAAATATGAATAATAAACATGAATCAAGCGGAATACAAAAAAATTCACTATAAACCACAGCAAGAGAGAATTAGAAGGGCAGGGCGAACAATCGAAAATAAGTTAGATCAGGGGTATGTAATCGAAGCGGATATTAATAAATGGAGCGAAGCAAGTAATTCAATTAAGTTAAATTTTAAATGATTGAACATTAAATGTTACGACTAGTAAGGCACGAAAGTTTAAATAGTAAATAATCAATAATGGAGGGGTCAAAAGGACGACTAAAACATTAAATTTATGGAAAAGTCAATAATAAACCAGATCGTTTAGATATTAATGAGACAAACTAAAATAGAAATAAAAATTTCTCTGCACGAGTACTAACCTTATAACGGTGAAGCTGGGAGTAAGTAACAACTGATATTACGGACAGAATCAGGCAAAAAGAAAACTATTAAGGGGGATGTGGTTGGTTGTACATTTGTCTATATAGTGAATAATTTAAGGGATGATGAATAATCATTGAGTTCCGGGTTTATTTGTTTGATGTAAAGAGATTCAAGAATTTTTAAACTTAGAGAAGAGGAGGCAGAAGAGAGTATACTAAAGAAATCAGGGTCAAGCGGGTGGTTAAGTTGTAGTGAATGTTCTCGTATAGAGGAGTGTTTGGGTTTGGAGATGGGAATGTTGGTTCTGTATGATACTCCGATATGCTTAGCGATCCTAAATCTTAATTGTAGACTTGTTTGACCTACATAGCGACTTTGGCAGGTCGCACAAGTGAATTGATAAATGATGGAGGAACGCAGGCATAATGGGAGTGATTCTTTGTGCCGAAGGAAGTATAGACAGCAAGAGGATTAGAATTAATTTGGAGAAACTTGCATTGGGGAAAGTATTTATTAAGAGTCGAGAGTAAAGCTTTGTTGAATTTTGTGTCAAGTGGAAGATAAGGCAGTTTTAAGAATAGTTTTTGTTTGGGGACAGTTATTAGAGGGGTTTTGCGAGAGAACATCTTAAATAAGAAATTGGAAGTATTTTAAGCTCATGGGATTATTATTTAATTTAGTTATTTTTTACGATATTACATCAATTTCTTATTAATAGATTTTAACCAATTTGCTTTCAACGGTTTAGGATTATATATTTCATTTTAACTTCTTGATTTCGGTTATCATTTTTGACTCCTGTAATGTTTTTATTGCTGTGTTTAGTTATTCTTATAAAAATAATTCTTTGTATTTAGAATTCGCTGATGATGGTCATCGTTAATGACCGAAACGTCCGGAAAATTAAATGTTCAAAACCATCGCATATGTCTTCATATTCCTGCTGCTATATATATATTAATATATATATATATATATATATATATATATATATATATATATATATATATATATATATATTTATATATATATATATATATATATATATATATATATATATATATATATATATATATATTTATATATATATAATTTGGTGTACCTTCAAATTTTCCCTCGCGTAATAACGAGGGGGAATTAATTTTAGACCTTAATATGTAATAATCCACGTTTAATTTTATGTTTTAACTGGACATGCAAACTTATTATTATTATTATTTGTAAACGTGGGAGGTACATAGCCCCAAAAGAGGTTCCAAGTGCCCCCTCCCCTCCCATTTTTTGGAAGATGAATGGAGGGATGAGAGTAGAGACTAAATGAATGGAGGAACTGGAATAAAGGATGAAAGGACGAAGAGAGTTCAGAGGTTTATAACGGGCGTCAATCCTGAGGCGGAATCGAGGTGTCCGCAAGTCGAATCCCAGGGGCTCGGGAGTGAGAACCCTGGAAGGGGGGGGGGGGTTATAAAATTCCCCTGACAACTAGTGTGGTCTAGTGACGGGGACCTTGGTTGGATACGCACACACACGGACACACGTTCATCGTTTAACAACGGAAGTGCACACACATGCAGCTATAGTGCACGTATAACATACACAGACGAACAAACATATGTGCATACACATTCCGTTTAACAATGCATTTATACATTCGCACAACGTTTATCAATGTATACATAATTATTTACACATAACATTAAACAGAATTCAAGCAAATAACGTTTAACAGCACACTCAGAAAAGCACACACATACGTTTGCCGTTTAACAATATATACACACACCTACTTACACAGTTTAACTATTTAGATCGTTTAACATTACATACAAAGACGCACACCCTGATATACCGTTTAACAATAGATACACACAGGTCTAGTTGCATACACACTGGTCCCCCCCTCCTATCACACAGGGCCGGAGGGCTATGGGGAGTCGTCGGGGAGGACGTAGATGGTAAGGAATGGTAGCGAGAAGAGGAAGAGAATGGTTGGCGTTACACACACAGGACCGCGACGAAGGCACTCATTTGGCACACAGGGCACCTCCCCCGGGCGGAAGGAACGTCCTCACCCCCCCTCCCCCCCGTCAGTAGGGCCACCGCGTCTTCACCGCATCAGGACCAAAGCCAGACTGGCCTCTCCGCCGCCCCGCGTCCTCGACGGGCGCTGCCGTCGCCGCCTCTCTGCTAGTCCGTCCTCCTGCGCCCTCGCCGCTGGGGGCACTCCAGCGCGCCCTCCGAGGCCCCATTCTAGAGGCCCCCCCTAAAAAAAGGGTGATACAGCTCTCCATATCTTCGTGGCCGGGAGGAAGAGGACAGGCAGGCGAGACACCGACCTCGCCGGTTCGAGTGCCATCGTGCGCGTGCGCCGCCTCTGAGGTGCCTCGCCTTATTGCCTCCAAACAAACTCCCCTTGCTCGGAGGAGGGGGGCATGCGGCACCACCCCTCGTCCCCCGTTGTATCCTGCAGGAGTGCTTCGTTTAGAGTTTAGATTGGGACTTGTTCAGTGCTGCGCTCGGCTGGAGCTGCCAACACAGTGCCCACGTGTAGGAGGATGGAGGCCATTACAGTGCCTGTGTAAGAGGGGGGGAGTGATAATGTCACCGTGTCGGAGAAAGGGTGCCACCAAAGTGCCATATGTAGGTGATCGGCCCGGATGAGTTCACGCGTGTTCTGCAGCCAGTGCCAGGGGGTACTGCCCCCTTCCCCCTTTGTCTAGTGGTGGAAGATGCCCCCAGTCTGTTTTCATTGAACCTTATTTCGAGGGTTGATATTAACTTCTAACGGCAGGGGGTGGTACTCGTGAGTACGAACTCATTGCAGAGGGTCCCATTTTTCGTGGTTGGTGATGTTTTATGTGGGTTGTAGCTTCCCTTCATGCATTAGTACAGCTAATTCGTTTGTTGTCTGCTTCTTCCTATTTGTTTCCCCCCTCGTTTTTCGCTATCAATTTATGATTTTTATCATCTCCGCTTTCATTACCTTTAGATGTACGCAGATGACTTAAATGCCCAATGATTGGTGGCTGCCTTCCATGCTTTCTTCCCTAGTTTGAAGCCGGTGGGGCACTTCCAAGGGCTCTCTCTCTCTCTCTCTTTACGGCTGAAGTGATTGAAATGCACCGCTCCGTAGGGGAGATTACCCGACGTGCCCGGTTCGAGACCGTTTTGTTATCCATAACTTCTCAGAGACCGCGCTTATTCCCCTTAAGATGCTGGAATCTCCACATCCCCTGATTTGCAGTATCCGTGATGCCATGGGTGCTGCAAGTCCAGAAGATGTCAAGATTGTTTTTACAGGCCCGGCTAAAACTAGGGCTCTTCCTCCCTCCCTTCCACGTGCATGGCCGTTTCCCGTTAGGCGAAAGTTCCACACCAGTCCACCGAGTTGTTAGACTCACAGGAGACCGTCTGCGAGGATTCCTAAAACTGTTCCCCGAAAGGTTGACAGCAGCAAAGGAACTTCTGCTCCCACGCTCCCACCCTAGGCTGGAGAGGGCGTCTCGGACCAGCGGAACCCTAACAAATAAAGACACCTTCGAAGACGCCAAAAGTTTCTAGGCGGAGGGAGGAAAGACTCGCATGGCGGACCCACCGTCCCCTGATAAGTCATCAAAAGTGGCAGTGTCTTACACGGCAAATAGACCCCAGATTTCGGCCTCCGGGAAGCATCCGGCCATTGCCGTGAGGTTCTGCATCAGCGAGATCGGCCTGGAGGTCATATTCTTTAATTGAATCGCCGTGGACTCGTGCCAACTGGGAGGAACTACAGATACTCGTCTGCTCCCGTTCCCCTTTAACAATCCTTTTACACGTGACCATGCTGGGCGCATACTCCCTGCCCACCCTCCTGGGGTGTAAGGGTGTTGGGACCACACCACAACGGAATTGGGCTGAGGCGCGAGGATATGTACATCCATCTTTCAGTCGACTTCCACGAGGTGGATATCCACCTCCTCGTGGCAGGTTTAACGAGGCCCTTTCTCTTGCTCGGAGATTTGAACGGTAGACACCCATTCTTGGGAACCACGCAGTCAATGCCAGGGGTCAGGTCCTTCCGACCTGATCGACGAGTTGGAGATGGGAGTAAATGTGGAAGAATTTACGTATGATTACCCGAAAACGGTTTCATTTTTCCCCTTTGATCTGCCCCTGTGCTCTCCGAATGTTCAGCGTGGTTTTAGGTGTGAGGAGGTCGATGACATTCATGGTAGTCACTGCTTTTCTATTCAACTATTATTTTCTAAGCCCCTGCATTTCACCTGCATTTCAGGACATGACTGATATTTCTGTCCCAGTTGAGGAATTTAGGTCAGTTGATGAGTCCGTTGAGCTCTCTGGAAATATCATGTGGGCCTAACTACTATTCCTAGAACGTGGGCCATTTGGCATGCCAAGCGCTTCCTTGGTCATCGGTTTAGAGTGTGAATGCCCTGAGATAGAAACGATACCCCTATAAGCGCCGCCCGAACGATTGCACCTTCGGTGGATTGCGTAGATCTAGGGCTAGGTACCGATATGTCTCGAAACACACACGCCACTCTTCCTGGCAGGCATAGGTGCGTTTCTTCACTTAACGCGAAGACTCCCCTAGCAGAGGTGCGGAAGCGAGTCAAAAGGATTCGGGCCAAGTTTTCGCAGGACCCCTCTACCGTTTTCCAGGAGAACGAGACCGCAATCTCGAACCTAACGCGTCCTAGGCGGAATCTTTCGCGACAGTTTTCTATACATTCTCTAGTCTTACTTCTCTGCTACGCCAACATTCAATGTATGCGCAGATGTCACAAAGTTTCGTTCCACTCTCGCTTCGTGCGTGGACACCGCGCCCGTATGGCATGTTTTGCCATCTAGGTGACGAGGCATGGCCTCTCTGCTAGATGTTGAACAGGATCTGGGCGGGGGAGCATCCTTCTAGACTCATGGCAAATGGCTACTATGCTCGCTTATCACAGTTTCAGAGTGAGATTACCTCGGCCGGTTTCCCCTAAGTTGTGTAACTTCCTGTGTGTGCAAGCTGATGGAGAAATTGGTAAATTTTATATTAGCCTTCTTCTATACAGTGGAGCACAACTGTCTTCTGCACAGTGCGACTTCGGAAACTTTCACCCCACTTTGGTTAGTGCTCAGACTGGAAAATAGTACCTGTGGGGCCTACCTTCCCAGACGCCATTTTCTCTTCTGGAGAACGCCTATCGTACCGAATGGCGATGCGATATCATGGAGACCCTCCATACGACTGAATTTCTACGCCATCCTCTATTCCTCCTATGGGTCAGGGGGATACTATCAAGCCAAATAAGGCAGAAAGGACGTCCTGGAGGGAATTGTCTATAGGTTCACGCTCTTTGCCCTGGGCATCAATGCTATTGCCTTTGTGCTGCCGGAACTTCCTTTCGCTACGCTCTACGTGAACGACATTCGATATCTTTTAATGTGACTCAGAGGCCAACTCTGGAGCGTAGACTCCATAGTCGCATATCCCAGACCCGGACTTGTTCGTAAACGGGGTTCGCCCGGAAGATGTAGACTTGCACCGTTTCCTTGGTTTGTTTTCAACCGACGCCTCACCTGGGAGGCTCATATTCACAACCTTAGTGTCTTTTCTACCCGCCCCATCAACATCTTCGTTCCGTGTCATTCAGCACTTTGATTGCTGATAGGGCTACCGCTCTGCTGCTTTATCTCTCTTTGTTCGCGCAAAGTTTGACTGGGGATGCGGCTTTTACGCATCTGTTGCCGAGCGTGAATCGCGGAATGTCGATGCAATCAACCACTCCGCTCTCTGTATGGTGACCGGTGCCTTCCGCACGTTCCCTAATGAGAGCTTGGTTGTCGATGTCGGTTAGATGCCTCTTTCTCTGCCCCATGCACAGTTCACTGTGCATGGCGTTGACAGACTCCTGTCATAGCGTAAGCCCTTCTGGTTTAGGGCTAGGAAACTACTTCGAGAGCTTGTTTTAGCTCTTGGTCCGGTGGCGCCTCTGTTTTTTCCAGGACGCCACCTTGGATGGTACCACCTTTGATAATTATTTGTATTCACACTCCCAAAGCTTCCATAGGGTCAGAAATACTGAGTTCGTCCTTTTCCTCGAGCAATCTTAGTGCCAAGCTGTCTCCAATTCCGTAGGTCGGCTTCCACGCCCTATCCCCTCTTTTTGAAGTGGGTGAGGTTCTACATTGGCGCTGTGTCTGTCTTCACGGCCGATCTGGGTCACTACACCGTTCGGTACGGGAGATAACGCGTTGTGCCTGGTTCCGATACCGGATCGTGATTTCTGGCGACTCACAAAGCGCCTTGAGTGTTCTCGAGGCATTTGATTCTCTGCGCTCCCTGGTTCGTGGTATCCATGACGCCACGGTTGCCGCGATCATGGAGGATGTTGAGATTATTTTCTGTTGGGTTCCTGCACATATAGGAATTGCTGGAAATGAGAGTGCCAAAGAGTCCACAAGGACTGAGAGACCAGGCCAACGTTTTGCTCTTCCTACGTGACAGGAATCAGGTCAGACCTTCGGGCTGCCTGGCAAAGAGGATGGGAAGCGACCGATGGTCAGGGTTAGCAAAACCCCCCAAATTTTTTTTAAGCCCAATAAAACACGTTTTTTTTTAAACGGGTTTTATTCTGGGTTTTTTTTCAAATCACGGGTTTTTTCAAAAAACAAATGCTACAAGCATTAGAATAACACAGAAAAAGAATAGTTATCTCTTTTTATATAATATTAATAATTACTTTAATAATTATATTATAGTAAGAACAGATCATTGTGGGTACCCATGATAGCCATAACCTGTAGAAGGAGAGATGAATTATTATGAGTCAGTATCAGAGAAATAATCTTTATTTGATACATATTTGTTGAAATTATAAACATAAATATGAATTTTGTATAAAATAATGATAAGTAGCATTCATTTCGTGAAAAAAGGTGTAATTAAAAAAAACAAAACAACTGGGGGTTTTTCAAATTTCATTTAAAAAAGAACCCCCAAAAAACCGGTAATAAAACCCCTTTTTTTTATTTGTTAACCCTTCCGATGGTCACGTAAAGTTGTGTGCAATCGCGCACACTACCTGTCCCACGGGTCACTACCGCTTGTCCCTTGTACTCGACACGGGGTTCGTGCCTAGTGCACTTATGGACTCTGATTTCTTAGTGGGAGGCCGATCTCCTCCTCGAGTGTTCCAGTGCCGGGAGGAGTCGAGCCGCCTCCTTGCCTCTGTTTGTTTCCTTTATCTTTGCTTGGTGAGTATTGCCCAAGTCGGGTGTGTTTTTTTTCATGTAGCTTAACAATAAGCTCGAATTAATGACGTCGCTTTATGTCCTTAGTACCAGTGGCCAGGTGGGCGCTATTTAAAAACAAAACAACCTGCCTCTGATGGTTACGTCTTTTCTTATAATACATCTCCCACGTTGAACGTGTCCGTTGAATTAAGGATGAAGCTCATTTATGCTCAATTTTCTCTTGTCTCTCTCGTATGACCTTTCGTCCTCGAGGCACGTGACCTGGGGACAGAGGCTTGACCTCTGATCTTTTGCCACCCTCCCTTGACCCTTGAACTTCAAGGTTTCCATCACGAGTGCGCCCACCCACACCTATTGCCTTTTTTTATGGCTCACCCGCCTGTAGAAGGCACCTATTCGGTATACTTATCATTATGCTAATTTCCTGGGCTTGGTCTCAGCCGATTGGAAACAATTTATGACTTTATAGCGAAGTTAAGCCACACCGGGCGTGGTTAATCCCCAGAAGGAGTCCAGATTCGGGTCGCCTTCCAGAGTGCAAATCGGTGACAAAAATCACCAAATGTGGAGATGGGGATTGAAACCCTTACCTAGACTGGAGATCAGTGGTAAAAACCCTATCCACAATGTACACCGGTGGTAATATCCCTACCGAGATTATATATTTGTAGTAATTTCACAATCCAGAATATATATCAATGATAAAAGTCTTTCCTAGAGTCATCGGTGGTAAAAAAAAACCCTCTCCACTCATCGTTGGTAAAGTTCCTTTCCTACTCATCGTTGCGAAAAATCCTTCCTAGTCATCGTTGCTAAAACCCTTACCTAGAGTGAAGACGGCGATAAACACCTACCAATTTCTTTCAACATGGTCATGTTCGATGCCGAGGCGATTCACCGAATGCCTCGATGCGAGGAAAGGGAAAAATTGGCTCTGGTTTATTCGGGCGAGGCGAAAGAGTCGCGAGCGCGCGTTTATTCCCATTGGTTTAATTCTGGTGCGGCGAAAGCCATACTGTAAAGGGCCGATCGGTACAAAACTGGTTAAGTTGGAGTTGTGTGTGAACATGTGTGGCGTGTATATGGCGCAAGAGTAATCGAAAAAAAAGGAGACTATGTAGAAGGCTAGGCAGAAAATGCATAAAGGTGGAGGCCAGGATGTGTTGAAACTGGATTCAGGATATGACAGGTTGCCAACCGTCTACCTTCTTCTTTTTTTGTATATGCACCATGGTAAATTCAACGAAACCATCGCTACCACAACAGCTACTCACCCTTTAACTTGTATCTAAAAATATATATATATATATATATATATATATATATATATATATATATATATATATATATATATATATATATATATATATATATATATCTACCCAGGATATAAAAAAAATATGAGACAAATAAGGAAAGAAGAAAGCAAAGTGTGGGGGGGGGGGATAAATCACGCCATGACGAAGTCACATGACAGAGACCCACATTCTATAAGAACTCCATTGCACCCCTTCCCGAATCGTGCAGGAGTTGCGTCACGGGACCTGGGGATCGCCTCTCGCGCTTCCCGGATAGGTATCATCGCTCACGAAGCTTCCCCAGACGTGGGTATTCAACCAAAAGGCCTCTTACCGTCTGAGGGACCAAGCGATATTGACCAATGTTGAGGGGAGCGGGGGCGCTGCGTTCCATCCATGAGGGTGTCCACTGCGGAAGCGACGGAAAACGACCTGAGGACGTTTAGGCATTTGGGATTGACTCCCCTCGCGATGGCAACTTATGGTTCCCGTGGCCGTTTCCCATCTTCTTTGCCATACAGTCGGAAGTCTGTGAGGAAGAGCGAAAAATACTGGTCGGGCTGCCTAGTCCTCGTTGACTCTGTTGATCTCATTTGCCGCAAGCCCTACATGCCAAGCACCCCAACACCCCAGCACTAGACAATCTCGACATCCACCCAGCTGGCGGCGCTCTTACCAATGCCCCCACTTCTGGGGGCTAATCTAGGATGCTTAGAGCGGCGGGGGGGAGGGGGAGCAACGGCGGTGATGCGCCACTCACCTTTAATCTCTCGACACCAGACGTGAGTGGCGGCACTCGCGCCTCCGTTGTGCTCACTGCTTCGTGTCAGTACTCTCACATGCTCTCTATCTCCCTTGGTGCTCTATTTGCATCTTATACTCCTTATTACTATTCGTCACTTGTGCTCTCGCCGCATCTTTGTACACTGTGCTCGCTTCGTTATTATTCTTGTCTCTTTTCACTTTTCAGTACTCATCCGTAGCCACTTTGGGTTGTACTCTACTCGCCTGGTTTCAGTACTCCCCCTCCCTTGCTCTTGGCTTTGCTCCGGTCGTTTCTTGTACTAATCACCTGTTGGTTGTGCTCCTTTTGGGTTTTGTACTCGCGTTTGATTTTACGCTACCAAACCTTTCTTGATTGCCCTCTTGTCGCACCATTTTTATTATTATTATCATCATCACCGACTCCTGTTTTCTTTAGTACCTCGCTCCATAATCCCCTTGTTCTAGTATTTCCCTCGGGGGCGGGGGGGGGGGTTGTTTGTACTTCGAATTCCTTGTTCTGCCTTCGAACTAGTGCGTAAGTCCGGGCTCCGCTCTAGAAAGGCGAAAATAGCGCTGCGCACTATGAGCGAAGTTAAGCGACACTGGGTGCGATTAGTCGTCGGATGGGAGCGTCCCTGGTTTGGTTCTTTGTTTTGGTGGGTGGCAGGTGCAACAGGGACCAACATGCTGCAGCTAACATATGGATAACTGCGTGCCCTCCTGACCCCACTCTGCATAAGGATCTGTTGCTATTTACCTATTTTCCGCACATGTTCACTTACTCTAACTTCACCGCTTCTTGCCGACGCTTTCCCTCGCTGGTTTTCGTTTTAAATAAAATTGGATTTTTTCTCTTATGGCGCAATTTCGTCCCCTGAAGCCCAGATGGCTAAACTGCCTTTCTTATGCGCGACAATCAAGGAATTGGATAATTTCTATGTTATAAGTATTTGGGGGGGTTTGGGGGGCGAATAAAAGGAAACTAAAAAAATTAAAAGCTAAGGAAAGTTAAAAAAAATAAAAGCTAAGCATTATTTAATAGATAAAACTTTACAATGTCTTTGTAAATTTGAGCAACTAAGTTTTTTCCTTTATTTCGTTGCCTCCATAAAAACTGGCACAAATAGGAGTCAGACGGTGCGAATTGTGGTAAAAATCGCGCTCGCGTGGTCGGATGATTACCACGCGACATCCGGGCTCCAGTATTTTAGGTTGCAGGAGTTTGCTATAGCATTGCGACCCATTTAGTCTATTTCCTTTTTATAATTTTTTTTATCTTCAGCTTTTTCTCTTACTCGCTATTTCGTCATTTTGACCTCGTTGGTTACGATAACTTCCACTTATCAGTTAATCCTTCTGGTAATATTGAATATTAAAAAAACTAACTATTAATCTATTTCTGTTGCCTTGGGTTAATCCTCCATAACACTATATTTTAACTTGTGAAAAATTAGGGATATTTCCTTAGATTGTGTTTAAGGTTTGAGAATGACCTATTTTGTTACTTTCATTTTACAAATTACCAGGCAATGGCTTCGCCACCCTCCCGGGGGGAGCTTGCGCTTCGCTACTAAAATTAAAATTTAAAATAAAAAAAAAACACAGACATGGTTAATTTTTTATAAATTTTCTGAACTTCATCAAAATATCATGTTGCTAAAATATAGTTATAAGAGAAGATATATAAAAATAAATTTTCTGAACTTCACCATTTATAATTCTTTGGGTTTTAAAAAATTCACAAAATTTCGATACTTATATTTATTTCTGAACTTCACCATTTTGTGTTTTGATATTATAAAAGAATTATTAGAAATAACTTTGAAAAAAAAACATAAGTCATAACCAAACTAAGATGAAATTATTATTCAAATACTCAAAAAAATCCCCTTAAATTATAGAGTTAGTAAGAAGTGATGATGATTAGGGAAAATCATCATCACTTATTTATTACGTAATTATTAAAATTACGGCATGGCTTTTTTTTGTATATCTGAACGTTTTTATCGAAGTTCTTTATAAAATAGATTTTCCATTTTAATCTTTAGCCCGACAAAATAATTAACTGATCCCTAAAACCCAATAAACAATAAAGTTTTAGCAAATTTAGATAAAAAAAATTCAGCCTTGCCGGTTGGATAAGAAAAAAATAGACCAAAAATAAATTATTGGGAGATATTTACTGAAAGCCTTTTAAATATTTTAGACCAAAATCCGTTTCCAGAGCCGGATAGGTCGTAAGTCTCAGATCGAAGGTCTGCTCGCGAAGCGCAAACGTACTGCAGGTTACGCTTATCATCATCATCACTAACTCTATAATTTAAGAAGGGAATTTTTTCAGTATTTGAATAATAATTTCATCTTAATTTGGTTATGACTTGTTCTTTTTTATCAAAGTTATTTCTAATAATTCTTTTCGAATATCAAAAAACAAAATGGTGAAGTTCCTTTTTAAAATTATTATAATTGGCGAAGTTCAGAAAATTTATAAAAATTTAACCATGGCTGATTTTTTTATTTAAATTTTAACTTAGTAGCGAAGCGCAGAGTGGCGAAGCCATTTCCTGGCCGAGGTATTAATCAATTCATTTTTACCTTTGATTAATCTTAATTTATCGCTTTTTACCCTATATTAATCTACTTATTAATATATTCCTTTTTGCCTTATAGTAATTTCGTTATTAATCTATTCGTTTTACCTTAGAGTAATCTCACTATTAATATACACTTCTATCTTACTGTAATTTTTCTATTTTAAGCTATTCCTTTTTTTTAGCATTGATTATTCCATAGTTGCAATAAGCTGATCTAGAAGTAGCCCAAATGACGATGATCGATCAGACTATTTGTTGTTCGAGGACATTGGTCAAATGATTCCCTATTTGTTGCTTATGAAAGATAGGGCAAATCCTTAACCATTGGTTATTGTTCAAAAAAAAATTAAATGCGTCATCTAGCGTCCGCCAACAAGGATTATGTCGTTTTGTTAAGAGTTGCTTTGTCGACTTTTCAGTTAAAACCTGCAGCGAGAAAAGAAAAACATCATATGGTATTTATTTTGTATTTAGAAAAAATATCTGGCAAGAAAATTCTAACTAACATAGAACATAGACCATTGACATACCAAATGTGAAAGGAGGGTCGGTGCCTTTGGCCCGTACCCAAAGTGCACTTGACACACCAAATATGAGGTGCCCATCGTTCCTCTCGTTTAACAACTTTACATCCGAGGTACAACTCACATTTCTTCACGTGTGGAGTCTAGCGTCTTTTACAATGCTTCTGAAAATGCTATCTGCGAGGCCTTCCTTCGTAGACAGGACTACGCCACGGTTTTTTGATCTGGAGATGGTCTGTGATACCGCATGGCGATACGGTATCATGGAGACTCTCCGTACGATGAGAGCGAGGGGATGCCTCCCAATCTTCTCTAGCAGTTTTATTCAGATCGTCGATTCCGCGTATTGGTGGTAGGATCTTTCTCCGGCCCACTGCAGCAGGAAGAGGGCGTCCAGCAGGAAAGTGTCTTCAGTGCCACACACTACCGTGAGCATCAACGTTATTATCTCGGTGCTGCCGGTGGATGTTCTCGCTACACTCTTAAGTGCATGTCCTTTCGATCTCTTTTGCTGCAACCCAGAGGCCAAATCTGGAACATCGACTCCAACAGGCATTGAACCGTGTCTCTCGCCATGCCGAAGCGTACAGGCTTCGGTTTTCATTGAACAAGACTAAGCTAGTTCTTTTCTGCCTCCACCCCGTAAGGGGCGCGGCGATTTGCCATCCGGGCCGCCGTGCTGACGGGACTCAGCACCACGTCCGGCCCCAGCTTAGCCTCTCTTCCTTCCTTCAAAACACTTGTTTCTTCTCTTTTCACACAACCTCTCCCACAACTTTCTCTGGTCAGCCTCTAATTTCACAGGGTAGATGCTGACCTTCCTTTCAGCCAACCGTCCCGCATCGGGGCTGAGGGGGTGGGGGACAATGTTCCCTAACCCCTGAGCTCCGGTCTGGGGTGGCTGGTTTTTAACAACCTGCTTCATCCCCACCCATACCTTCCTCACATCCCTTTTCCTCTCCTCTTCACAATCTATATATTTTACGCCGTGTCTAAGGTGGAGCCGCCATGCCGATGGACTGCCAGGCCACCAGGCGGGAGGGGTGGTCCCAAATGGCGGCGCCGGGCTCTGCCGGGCTTGTAAGCACCTCTCGCAGTGCGGGCTACTGCGAGAGGTGTGCGCGATTAAATCCCGTGTAAAAAAGAGGGTCACCATGCCCAATGATGAAGATAAAAAAAAAAAGCTCAACCCCCAACTTCCCCTGAAACATCGACGGAGCCGCCCTCGGGCAGCTCCACCAAAAAAATGGAGGTCCCCCCCCTCCATATTTCTCTAACCGGAGAGGAGGCTTACTCCTCTCCTTCGCCTACGGGTGCAGAGGACTCCCCCTCACCCCCTTCTCTGGAGGTGCTTTCGGGCACCTCCCTTTTACAAGCGGCAGTCCCCTCTTTTCTTTCCAAGGGGACTGCCACCAAAGCCAGCAGGCAGCCCTTAGCCAGCCGCTCCACATCGAAGCGGCTCGGTAGGGCAAACCCCCTTAGGGGGGAGAGGGAAGCCAGGCCCCTTCGGTCGCTTCCCTCAAAAGACCTGCTGTCAAGGATATTAAACCTTGCCGGGGTTAAGGCTTGTGCCTCCCCACAAATGACTCTTGATGCTGCCAACGGGACCTGCGATGTCCTGGGAGGGGATGGCCAACTGGAGGCCCCTCCTGTGATAGACATGGTCCTTGAGGAAAACCAGCCTCAGACGGTAGGGCCTTCCATGGGGGCGAATCCGGGCTCGGCGCCAAGCACCGAACCTGAATCCGCCCCTATGCAAGGTCCTCCTCAAACGGCTGGGGCCTCCGAGGCAGCACAAGGAGGGGAGGGATCTCCTCTGACCGGTGCCCCTGCGACCACCAGGACCTTTTCCATTTCGGAGAAGGACCTGGCTGAGGCCGGTCCATCTGGCCTAGGGACTTCTGTCGGCGGAGGAGAGAAGCGGGTTCATTCCCCGCCCTCCTCTCCTAAAAAGAAGAAAAAGACTAAGAAGAGTCGGGGTTCCTCTCCATCCGCGGGGGCCGTGGGGACGGATGGGTCTGCTGCCACTCTGGCAAGCGACCAAGCCAAGATCGGCACATCCGCCCCCTCTGCCCCCCCGGTTGCGGAGCCCCTGATTAAGACTAATACCAAGAGTGCACAGGGCGGAGCCTCGATGACATCGGGGCCCCTCATTCAGAGGTTACCTGGCGTTTTCGAGCCCGCTGGCTTCAAACGTTTCCTCGTTATTCGCTCCACTGATGGCACCATGTTGTCCAAGGGCAACATGATCCATCAAAGGAGAGGATTAGCTAGTGCAATTGGTAGAGAGCCGAAGGTGACCCGTTTCTCGGACGGAAGCCTTCTGGCGAATCCCGCCGAGGCGGCCAAGATAAGTGCTCTTCGGACACTTCATGGCACCCCGGTGAGTGTGACGCCGCACTCTACCATGAACTTTGTGAAAGCAGTAGTTTATGTGTGAGAACTCGTTGACTACTCTATTGAGGAAATCACCCTAGAGCTGGCCGACCATGGGGCGGTCAAGGTCGAACGTGTGATGAGAAAACAGGGAGGGGCTTCGAGACCCACCCCTACACTCTTCGTCACGTTCGACTGTGACAAGCTCCCTGAGTCGGTGCGTGCTGGTTGGTACCGCTACCGCGTGAAGGCATTCGTGCCACTGCCGCGGCGGTGCTATTATTGTCCCTGCTTCGGCCATACGAATCGCTCATGTAGACGTGCAAAGTCGGGATCACCCAAAGTCTGTGTAAATTGCTCCAAGGTCGCACACGATAAGTCCAAATCGTGTGTGGCCAAGTGTGTCAATTGCGGAGAGCCGCACCCTGCTTCTTCGAAGCAATGTGGTGCATATCTCCTTGAGAAAGAAATCCTGCCGTTCAGGCCCAGGATAGACTCTCATTCCGCTAGGCTAAGGACTTGGTCCTGGCGCGCCCGGCTCTGCCTGGGACGTCTTAGGCCTTAATGGTTAGAAAGGCACCCTCTGCTCCTGGCCCATCCAGGCCAACGAGCACGGTTGTTTCAGCGCCCATTCGGAGCCCTTCTGCGGGCTCTACTCAACCCGGGCGCTCCCCTGGTAAAGCTGGCGGCAAAAAGGGTTCATACCCAGCCCCGGCTAAAACCAGGGCTCCCCCCTCTTCCACCAGCGTGACCCTTTCCCGCAAGGCGAAACTGCCACGCGCCTCCACCGAGTCGTTAGACTCACAGGAGGCAACACCCCTGAAGATGGTCGCTAGGCTATCTTCGGGGGTTCCTAAAGCTGTTCCCCGAAAGGAGGACAGCAACAAAGGAGCTTCGGCTCCTGCGCCCACGCCACGAGGTGGAGCGAGTGGCTCGGAGACGGTGGTTCCTCGAAAAGAGGGCCCCCCGCCTCCGAAGCCGCAACGCCCGCCTAAGGTTTCGAGGCGGAGTGAGGAAAAGACTCGCATGGCAAGCCCAACCTCCCCCAATAAGTCCTCGAAGGTGACAGCGCCTCCAGCGCT
The DNA here is from genome assembly GCA_963969495.1 of Ceratothoa steindachneri. Lineage (NCBI taxonomy): Eukaryota > Metazoa > Arthropoda > Malacostraca > Isopoda > Cymothoidae > Ceratothoa > Ceratothoa steindachneri. The sequence goes on along the minus strand of OZ018328.1, from coordinate 50,493,180 downwards.
TTGTCCGGCCAACAGCGCTTGGGGTTCTTCCCCCGGGAAGCGTACGGCCATTCCCGTGAGGGTCTTCAATTCGAGGAGGGCCCCCGCGTCTTCTCCGAGCTAGGCCTGGAGGGCATATTCCTTCAATGGAATTGCCGTGGACTCCGGGCCAACTGGGAGGCTCGCCTCGTCCCGTTCCCCGTTAGCTATTTTTTTGCAGGAGACCATGCTAGGCGCGTGCCCCCTGCCTGCCCTCCTGGGGTATAAGAGTCTTGCGACCCCACCACCGCGGGATGGCCGGGCTGGGGGATGCGCGGTTTACATCCGGCATGATGTCTCCGTTCTTCCTTTCTCTTTAGATACCTCCTTCCAGGCAGTGGCTGTGCAGCTGCACCTGGATAGGAGGTGTACTATCATTTCTGCGTACATTCCACCGTCAGCTGACTTCGACGCGGGGGATTTTCGGTGCGTCGTGGCACGGTTGCCGAGGCCCTTTCTCTTGCTTGGAGATCGTAACGGCAGGCATCCTCTCTGGGGAGATTACTCCATAAATCCCAGGGGACAAGTCCTTGCCGATCTGATCGAAGAGCTTGAGATGGGTGTCGTAAACGTGGATGAGTTTACGCATCACTGTCCGAGAACCGCTTCATTTTCTTGCCTTGACATATCTCTGTGCTCTTCGGATGCACAGCCTGATTTTGATTGGGGGGTGGTCGATTACCTCCATGGTAGTGATCACTTTCCCATTTAAATATCATTTTCAGGGCAACTGCCGCCTGAGAGACCACCTTGGTGGTGCTTGGCGTGGGCGCGGTTGCCAGCATTTCAGGAAATGACTGAATTCTCTATCTCAGTCAAGGAGTTTAGGTCGGTAGATGAGGCCGTTGAGTTCTCCGGCAACCTCATCGCCGTGGGCCTGACTACTATTCCGAGGATGTCTGGCCGTTTTGCACGCCGACCACTCCCATGGTGGTCGGCCGAGTGTGAGACGGCCCTCAAACAGAAGCGTTATGCCTACATGCGCTATAAGCGCCGCCCGAACGATTTCACTGTCGCTGAATTTCGTCGGGCTAGGGCTAGGCTCCGGTATATTTCGAAGCACGCCCGTAGCTCTTCTTGGCAGGCATACGTGTCTTCACTTAACGGGAAGACCCCTTTAGCTGAGGTGTGGAAGCGAGTCAAAAGGATTCGGGGCAAGTTCTCGCAGGACCCCCCTCCCGTTCTCCAGGAGAATGGGACCGCAATCTCGGACCCCGCGTCCGTGGCGGAATCCTTAGCGACCGCTTTTTCCGCATTCTCTAGCCGTGATGCTGCTCCGCCAGCATTCAATGCACGTCGTGATGTCGCGGAAGGCCGCCGGCTGGACTTTACCTCCAGAGGCGGAGAACCCTTCAACGACAAGTTTACTGCGAGTGAGTTGCGTTCCGGTCTCGCTTCGTGCGCGGACACCGCCCATGGTCCGGACGATGTCCCGTACGCCATGCTTCGACACCTGGGTGAGCGAGGCATGGCCTTTCTGTTAGATTTGTTCAACAGGATCTGGGTGGAAGGTCTTCTCCCAGACTCCTGGCGAATCGCTACTGTGCTCGCCTTTCGCAGGCCGGGGAGAGATCACTCTACTCCGACCGGTTTCCGCCCAATCTCTCTAACCTCTTGCGTGTGCAAGTTGATGAAGAAATTGGTAAATGTTAGAGTAGCCTATTTCCTGGACAGCGGAGGCCATCTGTCTTCTGCACAGTGCGGCTTCCGTAAGTTCCACTCCACGTCGGATGCTCTGCTCTGACTGGAAAATGCCGTCTGCGAGGCTTTCCTTCGTAGACAGCACTACGCCACGGTGTTTTTTGATCTGGAGAAGGCCTATGATACCACATGGTGATACGGTATCATGGAGACTCTCCACACGATTGGGGCGAGGGGACGCCTCCCAATGTTTATATCTGAATTTTTGCGAGATCGTCGATTCCGCGTACGAGAGAGTGGAGCCCTCTCCGGCCCAAAGGAGCAGGAAGAGGGTGTCCCGCAGGGAAGTGTCCTAAGTGTCACACTCTTTGCCCTGAGCATCAACGGCATTACCTCGGTGTTGCCGGAAGATGTTGTCGCTACGCTCTTCGTGGACGACCTTTCGATCTCTTTTGGCGCGGCCCAGATGCCAACTCTAGAGCGTCGACTCCAACAGGCATTGAACCGCGTCTCTCGCTATGCCGAAGCGCACAGGTTTCGGTTTTCTTTGGCCAAGACTAAGGTGTTGCACTTCTGCCGCCACCTACGGCTTCACCCCCACCCAGATTTGTTTCTTAATGGGGTGCGCCTGGATGTGGTTGAGTCGCACCGTTTCCTTGGTCTTGTATTCGACCGACGCCTCACCTGGGAGGCTCATATTCGCAGCCTTAGGGTCTCTTGTACCCGCGCCATGGACATTCTCCGTTCCGTGACGTTCAGCGCTTGGGGCGCTGATAGGGCTACCGGCTTACTTTTTTATCGATCCTTTGTTCGCTAGAAGCTCGACTACGGATGCGAGTTTTATGCATCCGCAACCGAGCGTTTATTGCGGAAGGTGGACTCGATCCACCACACCGGCCTTCGCCTTGCGACCGGTGCCTTCCGCACTTTCCCCATTGAGAGTTGGTTGATGCTGGGGAGATGCCACTCGCTCTGCGCCGCGCGCAGTGCATCACTCGCCTGTACGCGCGAGCCCGGCGCCTCCCTCAGTCGCCAACAGCTCTCACTGCATCTGCAGCTGATCTCGATGGTGCCTATGCCACCGAGAGACGCCAGTCATACCCTAAGCCCTTTGGGTTTAGGGCCAGGAAACTCCTTCGAGAGGTAGATATAGCTCTCGGGCCGGTAGCGCCCCTGGTTCTGCCCAGGATGCCACCCTAGAGGGTACCACATTTGGCTATTTGTCGCCACGCCTTTGCTCCCTAAGCTTGTACTGCGCCGGGAGTATTGCGTTCGACCTTTTTGGAGCACACGTGTCACGCTGGTACCGTGCCAGTGTATACGGATGGCTCCAAGTCCTAAGAGGGGGTCGGCTTCCACGCCGTATCCCCTCTGTTTGAAGTCAGCGGGGCTCTACCAGGCGCTGCGTCTGTCTCCACGGCCGAGCTGGTGGCAATACACCACTCGGTACGGGAGATTACGCGACGTGCCCGGTTCGGAGACCGGATTGTGATCTATAGCGACTCACAAAACGCCCTGAGTGCTCTCGGGGCATTGGAATCTCCGCATTCCCTGTTTCGCGAAATCCGTGACGCCACGGTTTTGGCGAGCCGGGCAGATGTCGAGATTATCTTCTGCTGGGTTCCTGGATATGTAGGAATTGCGGGGAATGCGCACGCCGATGAGGGCGCCAAAGAGTCCGCGAGGACTTTGCGACCGGACCAGCGTTTCGCTCTTCTTCACACTGACTACATGGCAGGAATACGGGCAGCTCTTCGGACTGCTTGGCAAAGAAGATGGGAGACGGTTGAAGGGAACTTAAAGTTGCGTGCCATTGCGCCGCGACTGTTCCCATAGACCTATCCCCCAATGCCGCGGCGGCTTCAGGTTGCTTTCTGTCGTCTCCGAATCGGGCACACTCGTGTGACGCATCGCTATTTGATGGAGCGCTCGCCTGCGCCCTATTGCAACGACTGCATCGTCCCCCAGACTGTTTGGCACATTCTTGTCGAATGTCCCAGTCTGGGTGATCTTCGCGCACGACACCTGTCCCGGTACCGGGATGGGCGGGGTCGCTACCGCCTGTCCTTTGTACTCGGGATGAGTGCGTGCACATCGACTGGTGGACTTATTGACTTTTGGGGGGAGGCCGGCCTTCTCCCTATTATTTAAGCAGGGTTTGTTTTTTTGTTTTGTTTTGTTTTTTCCTTTTGTGTTTGTTTTTTTCCTTTCCCCCATTTAGGGTGGGTTTTTTTTCTTCGTTTAATTTTATTTTTAAGTAGCCTAGAACTAGGCCAGTTTTAATACGGCGACTAATGCCCATGTAGGCAGTCGCCAGATGACCTCTAATAAAAAAAATAAAAATTCTGCCTCCATCCAACGCTCCACCCTGACCCAGACTTGTTTCTAAATGGGGTTCGCCTGGAAGTGTCGTTTTCAAACGACACTTCAAATTGGAGGCTCATTTTGGCATCCTTAGGGTCTCATATCTGCGCCATTTTTTGTTGCATGATATTCAGCACTTCGGCGGCTTCAGGTCGCTTTCAGTCGTCTCCGAATTGGACACACTCGCGGGACCCACCGCCATTTAATAGAGCGTCCTTTTGCACCTTACTATGATGACTGCGTTGTCCCCCAGACTGTTCGGCACATTCTTGTTGAATCTCCCAGTCTGGGTGATCTTATCGCACGTTTCCTAGTGTTCCCACCGCTTGTCCCTTTTACTCGGGACGGATTCGTTGAATATTTGACTTTGGGGAGTATTGACTTTCTTTGGTGTTGTTCGCATGCTCCTCGTCGGGGTGAGGCTGCCCTCTCCACGACGCCGGAACGTGCTTTCTCAGCCTTGCTTTTTTGCTTCTTTTTTATTTTACCAAAGTTCGATGTTATTTTCCTCCAAGAACGCTTTTTTTTGCTTTTGTGATAAGGTGCGCCATCATCCCCATTTGGTCTTTAACTCTTGGGAGAAGTTGATAATGAAGCTCGTTTTGGTACCATTTTGAGTTCATGTCAAGTGTTGTTGGGCAAAATTTTTAATGCTTACAGTTATGAGATGAGAAGCCGCTACTGTCATGGAGAGTGCCCGATGCTTCATTGTGGACACGACCAAGGAATTGTGAAAGCGCTCCCTTTTTCTCCTAACCGAGTGATCTTTTCGACCTTCCATCAAGCGGAAAGGAGCCTCATCAGATATTACTTTGGTCGTCTTCAACTCATCATTCTTTATATTTCCTACAAAAGTGGACTCTATCCTTAAGGTTTGGTAAGATGGGGCTTCTTCGCACCCCTTCTCAACTTGAAACCTTGTGGAAATATCTCCACCTCACTATGCGTGCCGAAACGTTCGCATCTGCCTCGTTCCACTCGTTATTAAGCTTAGCAATGAAGGAACCCCGATCCTTGATCTGGGACGGACCTCACCAAGAGGCAATCTAGGTGTTAATTTGAAGCTCTTGGACGTTCAGAATACTTCTTCACAGGAGTGCACCCAGTTTTTTAAAGTCATTAATGATCCTAAAGATGGTGCTCTTTGATGCAATATTATCCCTTGCATTTCTAGGCCACTTTGCTACAAAGAAACAATGGTTTACGCTTTTCTTTGGAAGGAACCATTTCTGGAATTGAAAAAGATTCAAAATGTATTTTTACAAAAAGAAATATTACGAAATAGATTGTAATTACACGACATCATTCATCTATCTCATATTGGTCATCTTTGTACCCTTTTGATCGAAAAACAAAGCTCCAGTGACTGAAAGTCTCCTCTTACAGGAACAGGACTAAAGCGCGATTTTGGATTCAGCGAAGGAATGCAGACCTTTATTATTATTTTTGAAATTTGACTTTGTAATAAACCTACAATAATATAAATATTAGCATAAGTATTCCTATTACGTTTATTTTAAAAACGAATTAAAATATATATTAGTCCTAAAACATTTAGCCATGAGTGTACATAATATAAGCCTTAGGAAAGGCCAACTCTTATTCTCGACGTGTTTTTCACTGTTATACAGTGCTTCGATTATGAAAATTATTAACCATTTTTGTGGTTTGCAAGTCCTGTTAAATGATTAACCATTTGTTATTTGAGGGGATTGGTCAAATGATCACTCATATTTTGATTGAAAAAATCGATCAAATGAGGAAGCATTTTTTGATTGGAAAGATCCGTAAAATGATTAGCCATTTGCTGCTTTTATAGATCAATTAAATTAACCATGTCTTTTGAAAAAGATTGGTCAAGTAAATAGACATCGACTTCGGAAGGATCGGTCAACTGTCTAACCATTTCCTTTCAAAGGTTCTTTAACCTTTGATTGGAAAGATTGGTCAAGAGATTGGCCATTTTATTTTGACATATTTTTTTAAGTAGTTAGCAATTTGCATTTTTAATGGACATCGACCGTCTTTTGACATTTATTTGGGAACATCGGTCAATCGATTAACGATTGTTGTTGGGAAAGATTGGCTAAGCGATTAATCATGCTGTGTAGAAAGATTGGTCAAGTAACTAACAATTTATTGTTGTTTGCAAAGATTGATCGAGCGATTAACTTTTGTTTTAAAATATTGCTCGAGATTAACATTGTTATGGGGAAAGATTGGTCAAGCGATTAATAATTTTGTGAAGAATGATTGGTCAAATAACTAACCATTAGTTGTTTGAAAAAATTGATCAAGCGATTAATTGTTTTGTTTTGAAATATTGTTCGAGTGATTGATTGTCATTGCCATTGGAAAAGATTGGTCAAGCGATTAAGCATTTTTGGGGGAAATATTATTCGAGTGATTGATTGCCATTGCCATTGGAAAAGATTGGTCAAGCGATTAAGCATTTTGTTTGGAAATATGGGTAAAATGATAAACCGATTATAATTATTGTTGGGAAAATTTGTCACGCGATTTAGTTGGGGTTTTTTTGGGGGGGGGGGCCTCTTATCTCCCGTCAAAATTACTAAAGTTTGTTTTTCAACAGCCATGAATAAACAACACGAAACTCTGAGTTAGAACGGCCCCTTTAACATGCTGGACATCCGCCGTTATTGGTTTTAAATTCCAAGAAGAAAACAAGATAACATTTAATACTGGGAAGTGATATTTCGTTTCAATTTTTGAGACTTTTCAGTCTTCCTTAAGGCTTTCTATTTAATTCGTTTATATGTGGAATGGGGCGGGGGGGAGGGTGCTCCTGCAGAGTATTTATTTTCGGGCCGAGAACTATCCGAAATTGTTCCTTTCTGTTTGTTTATCTGTTCATTGTTTTGGGAGGGCCTTTTTGCTTGTCTTTTACTCCTTGTGGAGCCGATTTGGAGTCGATGCTTGTGCACTTTCTTAGATATAAATTAAGGTATTTGTTACCTATTCCCTTGTTTGGTGTAGTCTGGAACCCCCTTACGTCACCTGTCGGTCCCAACGCCCAACGTTGCGTGCCACAATCCCTGGATGGGGGGGAGGTGTCTATGGTTATTCTCCTGCACAGCCCCCCCCCCCCGTTTTCCTCACTCTTTTTACAGATCTCTCATTGCAAACTTTGTACCGGAGATGCCATCGTTGGTTGGCGTTTTAAGTTTTGAGAAAAATAATCGGTTAGAGGCGATGTTGTGTCGAAATTCGTAGCTCTGTCAAAGGACGAATGCTTCGCAGCGCCTTTAATTAAATATCTGTTTAACAAACCCTAAATACACTAGGGAAAAGGAAAGAGAATTCCGAGTGGGTTTTTTTTTATCCTCCAAAATATTATCCCGTTGAAATTTAGAACTTTAAATTTTAAGAATGTTTTGTTGGTACTTGGAAATAGCGCGTTGATCCGTTGATCGTAATTAAGCATCATTAAACGTGGTTAGTCATCGGATGGGCGTTCGATCATCGCCCTGTAGATCACCGCTGCGTTACGCAACCACAGAATGGTTGGGTAACTACCACAAGACATGTATGGTTTGTCCCATAACCTCTCGATGCTTAATTTTTTTTGCCCGCGGGAGAGTTGCGCCCCTTCCCTTTCCTGCGCGCGCCGAGTAGTTCCTGCTTTAGAGTAGCCGCGTATGTTCGACGCATTTTAGCGTTGCGAACAAAGGACACTTGGCTCTGTCGTGTCCTCCGGGCCGCCCCTCCTGCGCTGCATCCTTCAGCGAGGCTCGAGCATCGATTTTCGGGAGGGTGGAATCAGTCGGGACTTCGCCTCCCTCCTCGGAACTGCTTCTCGGCCTTCAGGGTTGGGGGGCGTACTCGTGTCTGTGCTCTTGGGGGGGGGGAGAGGCACCGAACATTCAGAGGTTTGTTAGTACGGTCCTTTTTTTCTCGTTTAATACTAATCTTGTCCTTTTTTTGTGTGTTTTTCTCCTCGCTTTAACTTTGCCTGCGTTGGATTCCTTACCGCCTGTACCCATCTCATTGTTGTATTTCATTGGTATCTCTGCCGGATTCAGATCCGGCTGTAATCTCCATTTACTCGGGATCTCAAATCGGGAATTTCACTCGTGGATCAAATATGTAATGTTTGGTTTAATAATCAAGACTTGCAAAGTTGTGCGGAAGTTATACACCATAATTAAGTTTCTGTGTATGTATATGTCAATTGAATACACCAGAATTGAAAGTCTGCCTATGTCCGATAGGTACTATACGCCAGAATTGTGGTTGTGTATTTCTCTGAAAGGAATGCAGCAGGATTTCGGCTGTTGATGCATGTGAAGTATACACCAGAATAAAGATATATCTGAGGGATATATACAACAGAATCGTCGTTGTGTATTGTTTGTAAATGTGTATACACATGAATGATGTGTGTATGAAAGGTATAAACCAGAAGGGGAGGTTGTATGTGTGAAAGATATACAGCAGAATTGAGGTGGTGTATTCATGTGCACAGGAATTGAGGTAATTCTCGCTTCCGTTGGATGGAGGCTTTTATTGGTTGATGTGTGGCAGCCTTTTTAGGAGAGCGGAAACCTGACTGCTTAAAAGTGGTTTCTGCCTGATTTCCATGGTGACGAGAGGAAAATGCCCTCAATTGTCGGGGTTTGATTCGTGTACCTCTGAAGTGGGTAGGTGGGCAGAAGAGGGTGCGGTGTGTAGAAGGACGGTGGCGCGCACATTAGCCAAGAAATAATCGTCCGGGGGCAAGGGTAAGGAAGGGAGATGATGATTGAGAGAAAATCCTCCTGGAAACAAGTACGAACGAATGTGTAAAGGTGCTTAGTGTGTGTCTGGAAGAATTAATTTGACCATCAAAAATTGAGGTGTGTACGTTTATATGAGTGTCTCCTGGAAACTGAACAACAAACGAATGTGTGGAAGGGGAACTAGTGAAGCATTGGGGTGTGTCTGGGTGAAAAATGAATACTGAAAGATTTTTTTTTTTTGGGGGGGGGAGGTGTGTCATTAAAGTGGTGTTAGTAACCATTTCTGCCGATGACGGGATCGGGTTAATGCAATACCTCCATCTCCGAGGTCAACCTCCATTTGCCTTCCCTCTCGTCCAAACGGGTAAAGGGACTAACCCCTCGTTGCACTCTCGCTGTCACATTTGCGACCTGAGAACCGTAGAGCTCTGCGCTTTCGAGTACTGTGCTACCGCGTATTGCACAACCATTTTCAGGGGCAAGGGCGCTAAGGACTACCTACTCCGCATCAGACTCGGCTAAAATTTAGCCGAGTGGTAACCTTGGTTAGTTCCCAAATGGGACGTGCTGACGAGACTCAGCGCCCCGTCCGGCCCCAGCTTAGCCACTTCTCCTTCTTTCTGAGAACCTGTCTTCTTACCCTGCTTCCTCACTTTCCATACAACCTCTCCCACAACTTTCTGTGATCGTCCTCTAATTTCACGGATTAGAAGCCGACCAGCTTCATCTAAGACAACCATCGCCGATCGGGGCTGAAGGGGGAGGGGACAAGGCCCGCCCCCTTACCCCTGAACTCAAGTGCATTAACAACTTGCTTCACCCCCACTTTCACCTTCACATCCCCTTTCTTTCTCCTTTCACTATCTATCATTTTTCCGCCGTGCCTAAGGTGGAGCCGCCATGCCGATGGGCTGCCATGTCACTAGGCGGGAGGAATGGCCTTAAATGGCTGCAGCTGGTGTTGCCGACCCCGTATTCACCCCTGCGTGGGCCGATGGGCATTTGTATCCAGTGGTATAAAAGGGGTCACCGTGCCCATTGATGAATTTAAAAAAAATAATTCTCCCACATTACTTTATCGACCATTATCGGAGCCACCCTCAGGCAGCTCCACGGAAAAAATGGAGGTCCCCTCCCCCTCTGTGCATTCACAGGGGACCCTCCAAATTTCTTGTACCGGAGGAGGGGAGGTTTACTCCTCTCCTTTACATACGGGTGCAGGGAAGTCCACCTCACATCCTTCTCTTGGAGTCGCCGCTTCTTCTAGCGCCAGTTCACCCTTTGCTTTCCCAGGGGACTGCCAAGAAGGCAGGGAGGCGGTCCATAATTTACCGCTCCCGGTGGGAGCGGCGCGATTTGGCCAACCCCCTTATGGAGGCGAGGGGAGGCAGGGCCCGTCGGCCCATGCCTTCCAAAGACCTGCGGCGCACATAATGAGCTTAGAGGGGGTCACCTTACGTGCCCCGTCTCTTCCCCAAAGGATGTCGGTTCGCTAGCCAAGACAAGACAACCAAAGGTACCTAGAATGGGACCTGTGATGTCTCGGGGGAATGGCCACATGGAGGCTTCCCCTTGAGATGGACATGCTCCCTGAGGTGACCCAGCCCCAGATGATATGATCTTACATGGGGTTGAGCCCGGGTTCGGTGCCAAACACAGAACCTGAGTTCGCCCATACGCAAGCTCCTCCTATGACGGTTCAAGTCCCCGAGTCCTCACAAGGTTCTGAGGGGGCTCCTCCCAGGGCTGGTGCTGCTGTGACGGTTATTCATTCCAGAGAAATATCTTTGATCTTGCCGAGGCCGGCCCATCTGGCCTAGGGGCTCCTACCGGCGGAGGAAAGAAACGGGTCCTCTACTTTATTTGACTGTTTGTTGTGGGTGGCACGCTCCTGCGCCGGGGGTAGGCGGGCCTACCCAGGACGCTGGAGCGTGCTTCCTTCTTGTTACCTTTTTGCTTGTTATTTGTTTTTGTTTTTTTAATATAACCTAGTCGTAGGCTGTAGTGAGTACGGCGACTTATGCCCAGGTAGGTAGTCGCGAGATGGGCTCCTACAAAAAAAAAAATTGTCGATGATGGGGAGATGCCACTCACTTTGAGCAGTGCACAGGGCATAATTTGACTGTACGGGCAACCCCGGCGCTTCCTTCGGTCGCCAACGGCTCTCGCTGCAACTGCAGCCGATCTCGAAGGTGCCTTTGCCGCCGGGTGACGCCAGTTATACCCAAAGCTTCTTGGGCTTAGAGTTAGGAAACTTATTCGAGAACTCAGTATAGCTCTCCGGTCGGTGGCCCCTCTGGTTCAGCCCAGAATGCCACCCTGGGGGGCGGAGTGCCAGATTTACTATTTGTCGCCATGCCTCTGCTCCCAAAGCTTACATAGCGCCGGGAGTATTGATTCGTCCTTTTGGGAACACACTTCGTGTCACGCTGGATCCATACCAGTGTATATGGATCGCTCCAAGTCCCTGGAGTGGATCGAATTCCACGCCATATCCCCTCTTTTTGAAGTCAGCTGGGATCTACCAGGCGCTGCATGTGCCTTCGCGGCCGAGCTGGTTGCAATACACCGCTCGGTACGGGAAATAACGTTCCGTGCCCAGTTCGGTGATGGGGTGGGATCTTTAGTGGCTCACAAAGTGTCCTGAGCGCTCTCGGAGCAGTGGAAGCTCCACACCATCTGGTTCGCGCTATCCGTGACGCCACGGTTGCCGCAAGCCGGGTGAATGTCGAGAGTCCGCGACGTCTGGGCCACCAGAACATCGTTTCCCTCTTTCTCACACCCAATACATGGCAGGAATTAGTGTAGCCTCCTGGCTGCCTTGCAAAGAAACTGGGAGACGCCCTAGGGGTAGGGGTGTATGTGGAGAAGGTGGAAATTGTCCCATGATCACAAGGTCACTTTACCTTCAGGCAGCGCAGAGGAGTCGTTCTTCCTTTCTCTTAACTAGCTTTCTAAGCGTGTGTGCCAAAATCTGGCAAATCTTGATACAATATATTTTCACGTGTCAATATATTACAATGCCCAATCTCTTAATCGTTCGACTTGACGAAAGGACAATAAAAGGATATAAAATTGAAGATATATATTTTTTTTTAGTCATTCTTAATCCCTTATTAATGATGCAGAAAACCGTCAGAGAAAATATAAAGTTATTTTATCTTAAAACTACAAATGATATTAAACAGGAGTGAATCTTTACCATTTTTAGCATAAAACAACAAATCCAATTTAGAGAAAGAAAGATTGTGGACCTTTATTTATTTAGCATCAATGAGACTTCTGCTGCTGCATCACTGATGACAGATCATTTACAACGGGTTGTACTTTATCCGCTTGCCATATAAAAGAAGTCAGCGATACATTTATTTAGTTTTTTTTAAGGTGATCACTTAGCTTGTCTTGCCCGTAAGAAGTCGTTGGCGTACCATGGGTTGCTCAGGCCTGCCCTAGTGTAACTTAAAGTTGCGTGCCATTGCGCCGCGACTGTTCCCATGGATCTACCCCTCAATGCCGCGGAGGCTTCACTCGCTTTCCGTCGTCACCGAATGGGACGCCCTCGTGGGACGCACCTCCATTTGATGGAGCCCTAGCTTGCACTTTATTGCGACCACTGCCTTGTCTCGCGGACTGTTCAGCATATTAGTGTTGAATGTTTCAGTCTAGGTGATATTCGCGCCCGTTTCCTGTCCCGGTACCGCTACTGCATGTCCTTTGTACTCGGGACGGGTTCTGTTGTAGGTCGCATGTTCCTTCACCGGTGTGAGGCGGGCATTCTTCCGAAGCCGTAGCGTGCTCCCTTGTTTTTTCTTTGTACGTTGTTTTTGTTTTAGGTTTGGTGTTTGACTTATTTTTTTTAATATAGCCTAGTATTAGCTTATATAATTACGGCTACTCATGCCCTTGGAATCGAAGGGTCACAACAGTGGAAGAGACGAAAAGTGCCATTAACTCTTTGAAACAAAGAACACCAGGGCCAACAGTCCTGGTAAAAACTAACTACGAAAACGTACCAGAAAAGCCAGCCTCATTAAATGCTTACCTGAATATAGAATGCTTCCCGGAAAATTTACCCTCCCCCCCCCCCCCCCGCTATCTCTCTACCGAATTTCCTTGGCAAGGTATTTGAGAAAATACTTAATAAAAGGCTTACAGAATACCTCGCAGAAAATGGAAAATCTAATCCCCAACCATATAGCTCCTCAATGGCGCCGCCAATATTAACAAAGAAAATCGCCAAAACATAATCGAAAAATTCATATGTGAATATTGTCCTACAAAATGTTGAAAAGCCTTCGAACGATTATAAAGGTGCAGACTTTTACAATTCTGACTCAGCTTCGAAATGGAGAGGATTTTGTCCAATTATTGGAAGAGAAGAATCCATGTCTATCGAGGACCACCAAAGGTTTTGCTTCTATCTGTAGGCCGGGGGTATCCCAAGGAGGTGTTTAAGCCCCGCATTATATTCAGTATTTAAGTCGGATCTTCCGCGCCCTAGAACACTGGGCTGTATGAATGTTCAGTACCCAGATGAATGACCATCAGCCAAGTCATAATTGTAACACTACAACAACAACCCAGGATTTCAAGCGAGAACATCGGCCCCGCCAAAGTAAGAAATATTAACAGATACGAAAGACGCTGGAAAATTAAAACGAACATCCAAAATCACCCCGAAAAGATCCATTAATTATAATCGAAGAAACGAATTACGACTACGCTATAGATGGGACGAGGATGTATCAAGCACAAATAACATCAAAAGGAGCAAGTTATGCAGTTACTCTACCATCTGAGAGACCTAAACCGCAAAGGTAAATTTAAAAAAAAAATCTGTCTACAAGTAGAATCAATGCTTGTATACCCACAGATTCCACTACACGCAAAAACCAGAACAAACGAAAGGAAACTTTAAATATGGCCACTTACCTAATTACCGAAACAAAAAGAAGAGAGAAAATAAAGAGACGAGATGGGGGGGAATGGAACCTCTCACTGCGACTCTACATAACAGAACCATAAAAATCTAGGAACAGAAAATCGACGAGACTGGTGAGGAAGTAAGAGTAAAACCAGATATCGGCACAAATTGTTCCCAAGTACTAGGTTACACTCTTAGCAAGCGAAACCACCGATATATTTATAAAATAATATTGATAATAATAAAGTGAGATTAAAAACCCGTAAAATCATTAGGAAATTCAGCAAGAAAGAATGAAGGGTAGAAGGATTCCAAAGCAATAAGAAAAACAAAACAAATCACTAAATTAGAACTGGGGGGCGCCACTCACACGCTAAACATTTACACAAAATATAAAGCAAATAAACAATACTCAATTAACCAATTTAACTCATTAAAGAGAATCAGACAATTTTGATGGCAAACTATACACACTTGTACTCATTTCCAAATTCCTCCTCTCCCACAAACACACCCAAATTCTTATTCTTTTATTCTACTCCATTCGCATTTGGTTGCTTTCATGGAAGCTTAAATTAATTGACTTTGACATCATTTTGCCTCGGTTGTATGTGTGATGGTGCGCGAGAATGTAGGTGTTTGGCAGAGGCGGGATTCCGTCGTGATTAGTTTTACGTAATTGATTTACCCCTTAATTGCTCAGGTGGTGGTTTCTTGGAAAATTAAATGGTTTTCGGGTGTTGTCTTTCATTTACTGAAAGGGCACGAGCCACGGTAACGCCCCAACCCCCATCCCCCGACCCGACCCCATTTAGCAATTGTGGAATCGGGCGGGAAGCTGAGAGAAGCAAGTTAAAACATCACTCGCGTTAGCAGACCTAAGTCCCTTGCTCTCAATTATTCTGACATGACCTTCAAAGCGTTCAGCAAGTGGTGCAATCCGACCCATAGGTAGTTTTCTTTTAATAATTCTCGGACTAACCTCGGGATGACTTTTGCAATTATATCATTCGAAAGAGAATGTAAAACAGCATATGGGGTTTCAGATTTCGTTAGAATCGGCAGAATAGTTACGGTGTTATTGCTAAATAATTCCCCGGATAATCTTGGAAGTACTTTGGTAATTATACCATTCGAAAGAGAATGTAAGACAGCATAAGGATTTCAAATTTCGTTAGAATCGGCCGAATAGTTACGATGATATTGCCAAAAGACTCATTGAAAGTAAAACGGTTACCGACCGACCAACCAACTACCTACGGACCCGCGACTAAAAATAGTGATACGACGCGTATATTAGTCTCTATAGTGACAATTAAGTATGTCAAGTTTTTATTAGGCAACTGACAAATATGATTACAGGAGATTAAATGTCTATCCCGACTTATAAGCACAAAGATTCATTAGTACAGTGAAAAATGAGCTCTGATCTGATGCGAAGCGATGTGCGATGGACCAAATTGGAATAAATGGTGAAGCTGAGAGTGAAAAGGGCAGAACAGTAACAAGGGCTGCAGTCGAAAGGTTGTGATTCTGCACGTGTCGTTATATCCCTTTGAATGGATCGGCGGCGTCCTCGTGTTGAACGATGCAGAGCTGCTCGCATCAATCTTCTCTAATAATTAAGTCTGGTGAGCCTTTGAACTCAATGTAATTAAGTTCGTGTAATGAAGTGTGTAGTAACAACGGGTTATATCAAAATAGAAGCGAGCGGGGCGGGGCCTTGCCTCCAATGTCGGAGGGGTGATATGCAACGGCCTCATTTGGAGGGAAGGCAACTGGGGAGAGGGGGGGGGGCAGGTGGTTTCTCGCCGCTCACTGTATCGTGATGGCGTACACTCTCAAACAGGCACTTGACCTTCTAAAGAGAGAAAGGTTTGCAGCATGATTCCTGCCCACTGTAATTAGAACCGGGGGCGGGGAGTAAGACCCCCTGGGGATCTGCCCCGATTGCAAAACGGCTCCATGTCGCCGAATAGACGCCCTCCCGTTTGGTACCGCACCACGAACTCTCCTCTTTAGGCTACTCAGATCATGTAGCTTCTGCATACCCCAACTACACCATTTCGTTACCCCCCCCCCCCCCTCATTTCTAGATCTTCATGACAAAGATGCCACCGTTGGTTTCGCTTTTTTAATTAATATCTTGCGATGCCCAACCATTCGAAATGCCCGAAATTGAACCTTGGCGATTTTTCGGATGACGACCGGTGCTACGCAGCATTGCGTGCCTTTTCAACCCCAATATCTTCAGGAGGATCTTTTGCTATATATCTTCGACACATTTTCACTTCCTCTATCTCCACCTATTTTTTTTACTTTGCGGGAGATGCCTTCGTTGGTTTTCGCTTCGAATGATGTCCAGTACTTGGTCACTTCATTTAGCCTTTCCAATGGGCATCATTTCAGCAGTTTTTCCTCGAGCATTCATAACAAACACACACACAACTACCACTCATTAAACAAGAAAAGATAGCATACAAACACATGTGCAACAGAACAGTCCAGCCCGCACACCACAAACACTTTCGTTATTGTTGACCCACTGTCTTGTTGTTGCCTGCACACAACAAAAGAAATAACTGGGTAAACACTTCGTTGTTGCGCCGCCACCGTCTTGCCCGAGTCTGTCTTCCTCTGCCAGGCGGTATCGGAAATGGTCTCTCTGTCGTGCTGTGACATAACATAAGAAAAGATGTCTAAAAAAGACTAATCAATAGATAATTCAACATCTAGCAAATCTTTATGTCCCTTCGCTCATTAAGAATAGCTAGCTAGTTAGTCGCCTTAGGAATCTTGCATTGGCAATTTTACTACGTCATTTTAAAGGCCATTAAAAATTTAAACGCGGATGAAAAATATACAGTGTGTGCAATAAATATCCGATACATAGTCAAAAGTTTATTTACCATAGTTACACATCAACAAAGTAATCGACAATTGAACATCTTATGTATTATGTACGTTGAATACAAATTCGATATTAGAATACACAAATAGTAAAGCATTGATATTATATCGACAAAAGTGTTAGATTATCGCCTCAAAAAGTATCCAACACACCCACAAAATTAGTTTTAAAGTGATAATAAATAGTTCTCGAACATTCCAGAGTGGTTTACGTGACAGGAATGCTGTAGAACTTTCAAGAAAAATAATCTACTTCGTCCACGTGAAACAGCGGACCTCAGTCAGTGTCTGAGAGCTGCATGAGAAGGAGGTCATCGTTCAACACTCTAATTCTAATATGGCGAACACTAAAGAATTGCCAAAATGTAGCAGATAACTAATTGTTCAGTTACAAAAAAGTGGTTTGGGCTATAGAAAAATTTCATCTATGCTAAAAATACCAATCTCAACCATTGGTGACACGACGATTCGCCGGTTCACTTCATATCAGTCCACTGCAAGTCTACCACGTGCAGGGCGTCCATCTAAAATTTCAAACCGTGCGGCTAAACATATAGTCCATAAAGTAAAGAAGAATCCTCGAGTGGCTCGCTCTGAACTTCAGAAAGATTTGGAATCAGCTGGGACAAATGTATGCAAAAATACAATAGAGCAGTTCTTAGGAACGAGGGATTCCATTCTCACACACCAAGAAAGAGACCTTTGTTGAAACCAATTCATGTCAGAAATCGTCTGAATTTTGCCAAGGAACATTTAGAGAAGCCTGCAAGTTTTGGAAACGCTGTACTATGGTCGGACGAGACAAAGATTGAGTTATTTTGGCGGAATAGTGTTAGTCACGTTTGGAGGCAGAAAAACTCAGCGCATGATCCTAAAAATACAATCCCAACAGTAAAGTTTGGAGGAGGCAGCATAATGGTATGGGGCTGCTTCTCCTCTGCAGGTCCCGGAAGACTCCATATTATTAAAGGGAAAATGAATGCTCAGATGTATCGCAGGATTCTGGATGATAATCTCTTAAGAGTCTGCAGACGACTTGAAGTTGCCAAGAGGATGGACATTCCAGCAGGACAGCGATCCAAAACATACAGCCAATGGCACTGCAGCGTGGTTTCAGCAGAAAACAAATAAAGGTTATGGGATGGCCAAATCAGTCACCAGACCTAAATCCTATCGAGAACCTGTGGCGAGAATTAAAACTATAGATTCAGAAAAGGGACCCAAGAAGTCTAACAGGTTTAAAAAGAATATGCCAAGAAGAATGGTCCAAGATATCTACAAATATTTGTAAGAACCTCATAAGTAAATATCCCAAACGTTTGGAAGCTGTACCAGCTACGAAAGGTCATATCACCAAATACTAACCGTTTTCATAGATGTATCGGATACTTTTTGAAACGATCGTTTGATATTCTTGTCGTAATCATAGTAATGTTTTACTATTCTTGCAATATGATACCAATTTGTATTCAACTTACAAAATACATAAGATATTCAATTGTCGATTACTTTGCTGTTGTGTAACTATGGTAAATAAACTTTTGACCATGTATCGGATATTTATTGCACACACTGTATTTTCTTCAGAAATAAACTTAATACTGGATTAAAGTAAAGAATAATTCGAATAATACAACTTTTATATTTGTAGAAGACCTCTCCACAGTACGTACCGCTCTTATAAAGTTGATATTGTTTATTAAAGAATTTTGAACCTTCATGAAATCTTATATGGCAGAGTCTGGACACGTGAGTGTTTGTCTTAGACACGCTTGTGACGTGTGAAAAATGTCAGTTTAATAAGTTCCCCGCGTTTTGGCATCAACACTGAGCAGTTTGTCCCTCGTGATTGAGGAACGAAAATATAGTGTCAGAGATTAAAGTTGTCTTGTCACCGGCTACTTCCTTCCTTGCCTCGATCTTCTCCTCCAGATTTTAGTCTGATGAAGATGTTTGTTTCCCCTCCAAGTCTGCTCTTTCATTTGGACCAATCCTTACAACAACAATAGATTCTTATTAATTCTTTTAAGCATTTTTGATTGATGCCTTCATCATTCTAAACATCAGCTCGAGTTTCTCTTACCAAACTCTTTTACAAGCTTCATTATTGGTTTCAATCAAAATTAACCTTGCCCTTTGCCAAAGATTAAATCTTCTTAAGTATGTACAAAACAAACCTTACTTAAAAAAAAAACGTTTCCCAAATGACGCTAATCTTTAACATGAAAGACAAAATTCTCGTATTTAATGGCAGTTTTTAGCTATTCTAGATTTTGCACTTCGCATTGATTTAAGACTGTGTCAATAACCTTAAAGCTCTCGTATTAGTAACCCCGCTGCCCTACACAGGAAATCGATGAGTATCTAAATGGTGAGCCAATTTTCCTCTAAAAGGTAATCGCATTCCTTTTACCCTCTCGCTCCCATACGCCTGTCAACTTTGTCCTGATTTCTGCTAATTTATCTTTACTCAGAAGATGCAAATCTGTCTTGTGATTTAAATACAAATTTTATTCTTAAAGAGTTCGTAAAGAAAATAACCTTGAATGTTATAGAGTTCTATGCCCTACAGTGTGAATCAAGACGACAGATGAATCTTATTGACTACAGTAATTTGCCGTAAAACTAGACTCGCTTGCGGCCCCCAACTCCTGCCTTCACACGAGTCTCTTCGACTCGCCACTAAGCGAAATCTAGCGAGGGCGTCTTCGCCAGAAATTCTACAAGCAGAGATTTTTTTTTTTTGTAAAGGTGGTGGTCGTTCTAGTCACGGGGAGTCAAAGTGTGTCGAAGGTCCTTAGATGGAGTAGTCTAAATAGGCGACTACCTAGGAAGCCCGGGACTACCCAGCCTCTTTTCATTACCCCGAACCATCGCTAATGGGTACTACTTTACCCCGCATCGTCGTTTTATGGTGACTTCTCGATCAATCGAACTTTTTATAGAAAGAATATATAGGGATCATTGTGGAGGCCACAGAAGATCGTGCAGTCACCCCCTTTTTACAGAGTCGGTCTCTCCTTCCCCCGTGCGTGTTACTCATTTTGTCACCTATCCCCCAAACCATTGAACAACCGTTCGAATCCTAACTCCAGGTGTTGGTGCGCAGCGGCGTTTAGCTGTGATTTATGAGGCGCTATTTAATTGATGCAGCGCGCGGTCGCCATCGGCCGTGTTGATAAACTCCGTTAGTGAGGAAAACATCCCTACCCACTGAGCGAGTTGGGACTCGAGAGGACCCCCTTACCCACTGAGCGAGCTGGGACTCGAGAGGACCCCCTTACCCACTGAGCGAGTTGGGACTCGAGATCGAGAGGAGACCCCCCCACACACACCACCATCCTCTCCCCGTGAGTGGACTCTGAGGTGGTTTACGGGGGAGTTGTGAAGCCCTGCTCCCGAGCCTCAAGAACTGGAGCGATGCAGAAAATGAACGCCGAAACGGAGGTAAGAATCGCAATCCCTCGATGCCGCCGTGCCCTGGCCGATGGGTGCCTCCACTAGCAGTGGCACTGGCCCCCATTGAGCTCAATTTGTGCGTTTCTCTTTACTCCGCTCCTTCCTTGTTTAGCTACGCGGATATAGGTTGCTTATTTCGCCTGTTGGGGGCAACTGTAGAGGCACCCCACTCATTTCTCGATTTTTGGCATCTGGAGGGAATGGATATTTGCCACTGTGGTTGTGGTGAGGGCTGCTTTCGCCCTGCGAGGGCGGGGGGGGGGGCAGGCCTGTTGAAGAGATGCCAAAGAAACGACGTTTGTGTGATTTGTTTGGCACTGTGCCAAGGCCAGAATCGGATCGAAATGGGGAGCGGAGCAGGATGAGCTTTAAAGGGGGCCTCCTGCTTGCGGGCGACGTTTAATCGGGTTATGAGCGCTCAATTTCTTGACGGGATGTGCCTTGTTTTGGGACTGTAGTGTCAGATCCAGGAGAGTTGCGCACCCTCACCCTATGTTCTATGTACCAATCGCACGGATTCACTTTCTAGCCCAATCATCGGTATTTCAAGTAGTCTCCTCTCTAGACTACTCGGCTATAACGCTTCTACACAATTTTCACCACCTAACTTCACACCTTTTACCTAGAATCTCTTCTCGCAAACTATCTGGTAGATGCTCTCGTTGGTTTTCGCTTCTTATAACGTCAACAGCGACTCGAGTGCTCCTTGCCTTTCACGGTTTATTAATTATTTTTAAAAAGGGGGAAAGTTAGGGGGCCTATCCGGGCGATAGTTTTAAAAATGCGCTGAAGTGAAAATGTGTTGGTTATGTATATAATTGAGTAATTTGGAACCGGGAGGGCGCACAACACCCCTGCGACTAATTCACCTCTAGGTACATTTCCGAGGGTGTGGTGTTATCATTATTAAGAGGCAGACGATATCAAGATGATCCCTAAATTGGTTGGGGAGGCGCCATTTGAGGTTTGCGTGCGAGAGATTATTAGGAGGCGAAAAGTCGTGGATTTTTGGAGCTCTTGCTCGTCCCCTAAATGACCTCTATTAGGGGTTGGTTAAGTACAGAATACCGTAGCTCTCGTTATTATTTTCTCACCTTTGTTTTTCCTTTCTATCTATCACTTCCTATTCATCCATGGCCGATCGAAGAATGGTGTTCCTTCTGACGTTGGTTCTGAATAGTGCCTTCCACACAATTTCACCTCACTTCTACTTATTTCCTTTTTTTAAATAACTAGTATAGATACCATCGTTTGGTATGTCACTTTATATTCTTTAATCCTTTCAGTGTTTGATGGAAAGTCTTTTTCCGCCTTAATAAGCCACACATAACTGAATTTATAGCCCCCTTTTACGGTTTTTTTTAACCCATCTTGGGAGTTCATAACCATTTACCGATTTTCTAACCCTTGGAAGGGGGATTGCTCCTCTTGAGGGGTCCCGTCGTGTTGTCTTTTTATCTAAGTCCACTTCCTTTGCTCTTTTTCCTCGCTCTGGCTGCGGCGTGTTTATCTTCGGATGTCGGCAGCTTTTATTACCCATCATGAATAGAGAGAAGAGATTCGGGGCTGATTTTTCGTCTTTGGCCTTTTCCAGATAGCCCTTCTCCATTTCCGTGAAGGCGTCGCGCTTCTTCACCCTTTTTAGCTTCATTGTTCGCCCAGGCTTGAATTTTGGACCCTTTCCATATTATTTCCCCTTCTCAAGACCTTTTGTATATATGTAGAGTTCGTAGTGTTCTGGGGTCTTTCGATTACGTTGTATAGGATCTTGTAGGAGCTATTCGTAAGCTCCACTCAATATAGGCGTAGAGCGACTCGATCCAAGTCTACTTTTCTCCATACATTCCTGTTCCTCTATCATAATATACAGATTTTGGAGGTTGTGCATAATTCTTAAACGTCCCAATACCAAATTGGAGTATAGACTCTGCAGTAATATTTTGAACATATCAAGTAATCCCTGAAATTTTAAGGAATCGGGTTATCTTTCACCTAGTTCCGGGGTGGGAGCCCCTCTCGAAGTTTCCCCTGTGATTGAATTTTTAATCGCCACGAAGACCATTTCTGGCCCATTTGCTTATAACACATAGAATATTTATTCATATTTTTTCTATTTACATTTATGGGATTAAATAACGTAGTGTGTGGAATAAGTCTACAAGTTTGAACATGTGTAAACCTAATTTTTTTTAATAAAATTGGAGAGTCATTCGTTTGCGTCACCACTACTTATGTACTTACAATTCGCCCATAGTAGTGAAAAGGGTCCTCACCCCTGTAGTCAACCTTCCGACTTTATTTTACCCTTTAAAGTTAAAACGATAAAAGCTTCAACCTCCATCCTTCCTTTCTTTTTTATATTCTCTCGCATAATAAATTATTTCCAAAAATTTTACACGAATAATTTTTCTCCCTAGATTTTTTTTTTTTTTTACCCGGAAGAGACTTTGTTCAGAAATTCACTTAAGTTCAAGGTTTAAAAAAAGTAAAATTAATCATAAGGATTAAGGTCGCTCTTGTCAAAATCTTCCTCCTAATAAAATAATTTGGACTTTTTTTTTTAGCTAAAACCGTCGTCATGCGATTTTCGCGTGTAAACACCATGTGCACTACCGTCTTGCATCTAACGTCGGACTCGCCTTAACGTAGCCTTCAGCCATGTAGTGAACCGCCTCGCATGTTGTAACGATCCAATTGGTGGTTGGAGGTTTTGAGGGGTAATGTTCAGGAGGGGAGTTGCGCTTTTTAGGTATACTCGGTCTGTGTACTTTCACTGCCAATCACTTTAAACCTAAAGGCATGGCAGGAACTCCCTGTCCCAATGTGTATCACGCAAGAGTGTATCAGGCGTAGCGTGTGCCAGCCTGCCGAAGCCTGACATCTCGAGGATTGTGTACCCTCTCAGCCCCGGAGCATGTAGGAGGTTATGCGGCCATTTTGACACCTTTTCACTTCTACACCACTCTACCGACTTCTCGTTACACACTTTCTGGCGAATATGATCTCGTTGGT
This sequence comes from Ceratothoa steindachneri, assembly GCA_963969495.1. Classification (NCBI taxonomy): domain Eukaryota; kingdom Metazoa; phylum Arthropoda; class Malacostraca; order Isopoda; family Cymothoidae; genus Ceratothoa; species Ceratothoa steindachneri. The sequence goes on along the minus strand of OZ018328.1, from coordinate 50,470,113 downwards.
TTGCTTTAAACTTCATTTAAAAAAAAAAAAACCCGCCAATTTGCGTCCATGAAGTGGCGGGAAAGCTCCATTGTTTTCGAATAACATAAAAAAAAGGACTTTAAAGTTTCGGATACGGTAAATAATGAGTAGTGGGCATTCGGAAATGATTGCCCCACCTCGTGTCCAGAAGAAACTAAAAGAAATGGATAAAAATGACAAAATGAGAGGGCACTTTAATATCTATTAGCGCCTCCGTTCGCAGCTCTGATGGGCATCAATAGAGAATTGTGTCGTGACTCATTTCTTCAAGGACTTTGTTGATCTTTCCACTGAATTCAACTCAGTTAAACTGCAGTGTATGGTGTGTGGTTCCTACAGCATTGATTAACCACCATCACGCTGCATCGGGTATGGCTACGCGGCACTCCTTATCCTCACTAAGCATCCATAGTTGCGTACACTGACAATTGTAACATGCATCGTGTCCCCGCTGTTGGGTGCTACCCCAACCCCTGGTGCAACGACAAGAGTTGAGGGATGTTAGATTGGTTTACTGTAACGGGTACAGTTACTTGCTTGGGTGTGAATAAGGGGCGTACCCCAGACATGCTCAATGCAGTGTGAATGTTATATTAAGCGCACTGTCACAATTTCCGTTGAATAACGATTCCGAATTATTTTTTTCGAACATTAACGAGTTAACTTTATTTTACGTGAATGATCCGCCACGTTCACAGACATTAAGCAGTGGTTGGGTCGTGAGAGCTTTCATACATGAGGCTCTGCCATGAAGAAATGTCGCCTCTGCACCACTCAAAACATGCTGGCTTTCAAAAACTTCTTTCACATGTTAGGCTAAGATTTCGTCTAAAAAAGAAGGCCCATCCCAATTGGTTCATCTTAGTTTAATAACCCAGATGAGTTTCTGAATAGAGAACACGACGAAAACACCCACACATACTAGATTCTTTACTATTTCCCGATACTTCTCGTCATCCAAAAATTCATCAGTTGTTCCCGATACCCGTTCATCATGGGACGTTAGTTTTCTGCAGACGTAAACGAAAAACTCATCACTAACAACCAAGTGAAGGAAATCGTCGTTTGACCATTCCGTCAGCACGATCTATTTTGATTCTTAAAAAAATTCTCCGATCTTTCTCGTATTTTCGATGTTACCATATGACATCGAGGATTAGCAATCATCATCCAATTCCACCCCGAAACCCACCACTCCATGTCTTAACGTCTGCCGCGCTCCGCGCTAGCACATAGCCCGCCTCCACTTCATCTTACCTCCTTTACCGATCTTGCACTTCCCTTTTCTACTTCTGTATTACCCCTGCCGTTTGCATATTTAAACTTAATTCGTTAGTTATGCTTTGCTAGGTTGAACCATTGCTCTCCAATTTGCGTATAATACACGAAAAAGAAAACACCAACCAACATACCATGATGCAGTGGATCAGGCCATGGATGGAGAGAGTGTAAGGCGGCAAAGGAGAAGTGCCCAAACTGCGGCCTTAACCATGGGGCGATGGCAATGTCCTGCCCCCAAAGGAAAGAAATAGTAAAGATGAAGAAGTCAGAAGACCAAAGGAGAGCCAATACCTCTTACGCCCAAGCCGCGAAGAGAGCCCCAAACACAGTAGAGACCCCACAATCCCAGAAGAAGACATACCTCAAGCTCGAGAACGAGAACTCGACAAAGATTTTAACGTGCATACTCTTCGCGCACGTGAATAATCTCACAAATCCGGGGACGTTTGCAAAGACCCTCAACCTCATGCTCAAGAAGAACGGCATGGAGGAGATGTGGTTTCCCGATGACCCACCATCGGGAGACGTACTGAGACTCCAGTTCGGATCGGACAAAGTAACAGAGGCCCCAGCAACCCCATTCCCCAAAGAAAAGATTGTGACAGAGATAGAAAGATCGGAAAGCTCATTAAGCACGAAGAAGGCCAGCACGTCCCGGCTGGACCCCCGACTAGAAGCGTGAGAAGAAGGAGAAGAAGGCTGCAAGGAAGCTGAAAGAGGCCGAGGGTAACTTGACCAGCGAAGCTTCCTCGGACTCTGAAGCTGACGAAGCAGTAAACAGGGCAACCAAGAGCCCTGTGAGCTCCAGAAGCAGGTCGAAGACCTCGAAACGTACGTACAAGTACGACGGAGAGGAGATCGACCTCAGAATCGTCTCGAACGAGCAGATCCCCCACCCAGAAAAACTCTCCCCCACGGAAATCCTTAAGGGGATCCAACAAGGGAGTATTAAATGGGTTTACGCCGCAAGTATAAAAGAAAGAGAAGTAGAGGAAGCACTGCATGAAGGCGCAGTAAAAATTTATAAAGACTCTTGCATTGCCCTAAACAATGAAGAGTTTAAGGAAATTTGCAACGGGAGGTTTAAAACGTAAAAACACCAAGAAGAACACTAAAACACATAACATCTCAGACTGGAAAACACTAACAACGCCTTGAAAATACTTACTCTGAATGTGGATGGATGGAAGGGAAAATCCATTGTTTACGGCAACATCTTCCGTACAGTGGACCCAGACATCATCCTCATATCAGAACATGGTATAAACACAACCACAGACAACATAAAGATACACAACGACAACGTTATACAGAAGAACCACACCCAAGAACGATACGATGGCGCCGCCATCGCTATCAGAAAAAACATAAAATACAAAACACTGCCGGACTTAGATGAATCATTCGTGGCAGTCGAAATCCCGACCCTGGTTGGTGGCCTAACTGTGGTGGCAGCCTACCAGCCACCCAGGCGACAGTACCTACCGATCAACAACTTCTTCACCCTGTTCGGGCACAAAAGGCTAGCGCTGCTAGGCGGGGACCTAAACGCCCGCTGCCGTGCATCTGGCTACAGGTGCGCTGACCAAAGGGGACGAAATCTGGAACTACTATTCGACAGAAATAGAGTCCAGAGAGTAGGACCTGACTTCCCAACTTATCTAACAGACTGTTCGGCGACAAAACCGGACATTGTGTTGGTGAGCCCGGAATTCCCCTTTAACATCGCCAACGAACCTGGCCCAGTAGTCCCGAGCGACCACGTCCCAATTATCACCAACATTTCGCTTGCGCCAATGCTCAGGCCCGTCCCACATAGGAAAAGTTATGCGAAAGCTAACTGGGAGCAGTACAGAGAGATGCTCAGCGCCTATCACCCAGCTGACCTGGAGGACGCAAATCTGGAGGAAATTGATGAGGAGATTGAGAACATCACCAATCGCCTCATTCAAGCCGACGAAAGATGCGTCCCCAGGATCTCGTACAAAATGCTCCCGCAAGCTAGGTGGACGGATGAAATGAGGGACATCGCTAGGGAACACAGGGAAATTTATGAAGAAGTCGGTAGGACAGGCCCGACCCGGGAAAAGAAAGCCCGAATGAGACAACTAAGCGAGGCTATGAAAAACACAATCCTCGAGAAACAGAAGGAAATCTGGGATGATATCATTGGCAGACTAGACCGGGAGACTAATCCTGTACGTTTTCGGAATAGCATCCGAAGACTTAGGGGATTGCCTCCCAGGCCTGGGATTAAAATCAAAGATGGCGACATATTCATAGAAGATCCGTATACCCTAGAAAGAAAATTCAGGGACCACTGGAAAGAGATCTTTGCGATCTCACCTGAGGAGAACGACGATTTCGACCAGGACTTCGAAGACCAACTGCTCGACGACCTCGGAACGATGATACATAGGACCCACCCACAACCGCAAGTGTCTAGAGAGAGAGAGATGGTTGACCACGGACGCCTGATCACTGTTGAAGAGACGATTAACACCATTAAGTCCTTCAAACAGAGGGCGCCAGGATGGTCTGGGCTCACTAAGAACAACCTAGTGAATGCCCCTAGGCAAATTATTCAGGGAATGGTCAACATCATGAACGCCTCCCTGAATACAGGCTACTTTCCAGACGGGTATAAGATGGCAAAAATCATCTTTATCCCGAAAGGGAACAAGCCCCCAGACCAAGCGGCCAACTACCGCCCAATCTCTCTCCTAGAAGTACCCGGCAAGATCTTCGAGAAGATTATAGCCAGTAGGCTACAAAATCAACTCGACGAGTTAGGAGCGCACAACCCGGCACAACATGGGTTTAGACCAAAACGGGGGCACTGAAACTGCCCTGGCGCTCCTAACAGAGAAGATCGCGCAATGCCGTGCAAAGGGTCACTACGTAGACATCGTGATGAGGGATGTGCAGAAGGCCTTCGACAAGGTTTGGCTGAGTGGACTGCAATACAAGATCCTAAGTCTCCAGCTAAACCCGGTCCTGGAAAGGATTCTTTGTGACTTCATCATGGACAGAAGGGCGCGTATCATGATAGAAGATCACAAGGGTCCAGAATTCGAACTTAAAGCGGGCGTTCCCCAGGGGAGCTGCCTGAGTCCCTTGCTTTACCTGGTCTTTACCATCGACCTCCCTACTCCAATCCACGGGGACACGATGTACCTGCAATACGCAGATGACATCACTCAGATCGTCCCCTGTAGGGAAAGGAAAGCATGGAGCCAGGCAAACAACACCATCGCGGAGATCTCGAACATCAACAACTTCGAGAAAAAGTGGAAAATCCGGACAAACAGGGAGAAATTCACAATTCTCCCGCTGGGCCGTGAGTTGACGTGGCCCATCATGATTGATGGGAGGAGATACGGTTACTCCTCCGTAGGCAACATTCTGGGCCTAAAAATCTCCGACCGCGGATACTCGAAGCACTACACGGTGAGGCGGAATATGGCGAGGAGAGAAATCTCTAATCTATACAGGTTCAGAGAACTCAGCTCGGCGAACATCAGGAAATTATACCTGTCGTTCATCCGGGCTAAGCTTATCTACCCCGCAGTAGTGACTCAAACGGCCAGCAAAACAGCTATGAAAAGGCTCCAGCGAGTACAGAACTCTGCGTCCCTCTTCATGAACAAATGCAGAAGAAGGGATCAACTTCGGCAGAGGGACCTGCACCGCAGGCAGAAACTGGAGCCGATAAATGTCGCTACCCAAAAATTGGCCAAGAAAGTCTGGTCCACAATGGCCAATGATATCCTACCAGACTTACGAAGAACTGGACACAGAATAAACATCCCTGCCAGGTTGCACGGGGAAGTCGGTCGTAACCGGCGATTCCCGAGCACCAGAGTCTGTTCGGAGGAAAACATAATACCAATATACACCTAAAAACACAAAACACCAGCAACACACACCATAGTGACACAAAAATCAAATCATAAATTCATGACACGCAAAACTAAAGAAGATCATTGACACGAAGTACACACACATAACTGCAAGCTTACAAAGGCTTGAAAGCTCAAGTACACAGTTTAAATATCACAGACAAACAAAGAACAAATACAATGAAGAACAACAAGAAGAACACGCACAGAACGAAAACATAAGAACATAACAATACCCAAACAAAGGAAAAATAAATTAATAAATGAAGCAAGCTAACGATGCCCCTAAAACAAGGGCAACCCCCCCCCCCCCCACTTCACCAACTTTTTTACCTTCTACTATCTTTTCATATAGAGTGATTATTATACCATCAACCAACATACCGAAGATGACCGTGAACTTAACGAGATACTGGAGGCTATCTGCAACCAGCCACCCAAAACACAGCCACAAAGCTCAGAAGAAGAAGAGGCAGACACCGAATACGAGAAAAGCGCAAGCGAAGAAGAAATTAAGGAAGAAACGTTAAACTTAGAAATTTATACCACCAAAGGGAACCCATTCCCAGAAGACTGGAACGACCAAGATGCTATAATCGATGGCATCGAAAGGAAAATATAAATGGATGGAGCAGCACCGTGAAAGAGATATTAAGACTCATCTTCGAGGGTGAGTCAAAATCTTCAAGAGCCGAGGCAAAGTCCTAAAAAAATCGCACTTTAAATTTTGTGCGGTTGAAAGAAGAAATGACGAACTAAAAAGAATTTTTCCAACAAAACTAAAAGGAGGTTAATAACCTAATGTATGCAAGAGAATAGCTGGATCTCCCGGCATCTATGCAATCCTAAAACTTTCTTCCATAAAAATTTCTCCAAGTCTTTTGATAAATTATCTACCAGCTTTAACTCCTACACTCATCTTCGCCACTTATTCGCGAATTAATCAGTCTATTCGCGAGCCCCCCCCCCCTCCAAATAAATTCCTTGCTCTCATATCCTGAAGCTTTCTTCTTCCCCTCCCTCTCTCTCCTACTCTCCGTATCCAGTGTCTGGAACCTACTTAGACTGGACAGTGTGGCTGCAGAGGAGTAGCGGATCTCGCCCTCCCCCCTTCTTGGGCATTTCTATGGGGGGGGGTCAGGCGAGCAGTTCTCTGTCTGAGACTTTTCATTTTATTTTATTTAAACGCCCCGAGATAAGTTAAGAGAAAGGTCTTCACTAATAAAGGCATTCCACCCGCCATTCCCTTCTTCCCTCAGCAATATTAAAATTATTATGTATTTCTTAAATTTTCGTTATTTTTATATTAACAGATGATATATTTTCGATTATTTGTGAAGAACTATTGTTCTAATAGCTAGTTCGACTTCCTTTAGCAGAAACAAGGGCTTGATCACGTCGTGGCATGCCATGAACTAGTGTCTTGTATGGCTCTTGAGAAGGTAGCAGCTGCCCGCATCACTGAACAAATGTCCTCATCTACCATCGACGAAACATTTTAGTCCGGCATCAAGGCACGTCACAGCTCGGAATCGGCTCTCCTACATGTGACTGACCGATTCCCACCGCGAGGTTCACGCTGAGAGGCCTTCAATTCTGGCGCTTCTCGATCTCTCGGCAGTGTCTGACATCGTTGACCACTCCGTTCTTCTCCACCACATTCTGGACTTCTTGTGTGTCTCTGGAACTGCTCTGGACTGGTTTTACCCTTATCTGCTATCCCGTACTTATTCTGTCCGCATTTATGGTGGGGTCTCTCGGCCAGCTGCTGTGTCCTATGGTGTTCCTCAGTTCTATGTCTTTGGCTAGCTCCGTTTTTTATCTATCTCCTTCATCTGCGTCACCTGTCTTATCTTTTCACTTATATGCCGATGACAGGCAAATATTTCTCTCTTCCCCAGACTGGTTTGCCGTGACTGTCACCAATCTTTTATCCGCAAATGACATGATTACTGAGTGGCTATCGGATAACTTCCTCAAACCTAAACCATAACAAGACAGGTTCTTTTGAAGGGCACCTGCAGATGTCACTCGCCTTAAAAATGTACCCCCCTGTCAATCTAGCTGGCTCCCCGATCGCGCTCTTTGACAACGTTAGAAACCTAGGTGTTTTATTTGATGGTCAATGCGATTTCAAATTGCATGTTACTAATATCAGCAAATCGCCTCTCTGCTTTCTCTGTAACCTCAGTCGTATCCGGTCCCTCTTTGATCGAAACAGTTTCCAGATAGCCACTCATACCTTTGTTACCTCCCGCCTTGATTACTGTAACTGTCTTCTCACTGGAGCCCCCAGTACTACAATTCGTCCCTTTCAACTTGCCCATAAATTTGCGGCACGAGTTCTCCTCCGTCGAGGGTGGTTCTCTTGTACCACACCCTCGCTCCGTGAATTGCACTGGTTGCCCATTAAATTTCGACTTACTTTTAAAATCCTAAACACCGCAACTTCATCCCTCCTGTCCTCCTCACTGCCTGTGTCTAAACAACAAAGAGCCCTTCGCTCGGGAAGTGCCCTCTAGTGCACAGGTGATCGTGTCTTTTGTGTAGTTGCCCCTACGCTGTGCTATGGTCTGCCCTCTGGCATAATCTCATCATCCTCGCCTGGTGCTTTCAAGCAGGTTCTCAAAACCCACCTATTCTGTTAGTTTTTTCCTAGTCGATGGACGGGTGCCCTACGAGGGCTTCAAAATTATTATTAATTCCTTGAATTTGTCGGAATGAAAGCAAACTTTAATAAGTCGGCAAATAAGCTGCTGTTTGGTCGTAATTAGCAATTGGTGCAGCTCGTCCTTCAATGACGACCATAAACTCTTAATGGAGTTCATATCTGGTGAATTTCCTGGCCATGGTAGCAGCTCGACAGTATTTTCTGTACATTTCTTTACAGATTTTGCAGTGTGACGTGGGACAGAGTCCTGTTAGAAAAATCTATGTACTGTCGCCATACCATTTCCTTATTTGAGGTAGTATACGGCTCGTAGTTGCTCTATGTACTTTTACTGGTTCATTGTTACCTCTACGATGCGCAGGCGACTTGTTCTCTATGCAGATATTGCCGTCCAAACCATAAACTTTGCGGAAATTTCACCGTCCTCTAGAAACATTCTGGTTTAAATTCTTCATCAGGCCTCCTCAAGCTTTGCATACACACATTCATCAAGCACTGCAATTGTCGATTCGTCAGAACATAATCTATCAGATTGGAATGAAAGTAATATCCGATTTTACGATATATATTAAAAATGGTAAATTTATGACATTTGAAATATTTAAACATAACCTCCATTGCTTCCTTGAATCTCATTCCATCTGTCAACAAGCTTATTAATGCGACGCTTGTAAAATTCTTTAGGTTTTGATGAAAAAGATCATTCGATATCGGACCTAATAAAAAAGATTAAGTTGTCGTTCATTGCAGCGATACTATAAACATTGATGAATTTCCTCCAGGCGACGCGCCTCATTTTGTTACGAATAACATCGAATTTCCCTTCCTGAAATTAGTGATATTACTTTTTCGGTGCTTTATTTGAAAAGCCGCTTTTAAGTTAAATTAAATAGAATTGTGATAGCTTTTGGCTTTATGTTCGCCGACAGAGACGCTTTCAACGCAATTTTATTAATGTAATATAATCAAACCAGGCAATGGCTTCGCCACTCTTTGGGCTTGACTTCTAAGATTAAAATTTAAAATCTAAAAAAAGGCAGCCAAGGTTAAATTTTTAGAAATTTTCTGAAGATATATAAAAATAAATTTTCTGAACTTCACCACTTGTAATTCTTTGGGTTTTAAAAAATTCACAAAATTTCGATACTTATATTTATTTCTGAACTTCAACATTTCGTTTTTTGATATTATAAAGGATTTATTATAAATAACTTTGATAAAAAAAACATAAGTCATAATCAAACTAAGATGAAAATATTATTCAAATACTAAAAAAAAAATCTCCTTCTTAAATTATAAGCCCTCTGGTTGGGAGCATTTCCAATTCACATATCAATAATATGCACCTCATTAGTAAACTTCATGAGCTCCCCTACCCTGATAATTTTAGCCTGGTTAGTTTCGATGTTTGTTCCCTCTTTACTAAAGTTCCTGTACCCGATCTCTTGAATTTCCTTGAAGAACACCTAGACACAGTTGCTCTCCCTATACCCGCTTCTACCCTCATTAAATTCATTGCTCTTTGCATTAGCAATTGCAAATTTACCTTTAATGGAAAATTTTATCGCCAAATCTTTGGAATGGCAATGGGAAATGGTTTGTCCCCAGCACTCGCAAACCTATACATGGAATTCTTCGAATCTAGAATACTCCCCCAAATTAATGAGACCCCTATAGCCTGGATGCGATATGTTAATGACATCCTTTACCTTTGGCCTAATAATTAAATATTAATACATTTCTTACTAAAATTAACACCTTTATGCCCTCGATTAAATTTACTTTAGAAGTTGAAAAAGATTGCACACTCCCTTTTCTAGATTTTCTAATTCATCGGACAAACCATTGTTTCAAATATGAAATATATAGAAAACCCAGAGCCATAGACTCTTTTATACACTTTTATTCTAACCACCATAATGACATCAAAGTGTTTTCTCCTCTATGTTTTTGCGTGCCCTTAGAATTGTCTCACCAGAATACCTAATGAATGAATAGTGCCGAGAAAAGATGCTGCAAAGCCCAAACGGACTCTTCCACAGCCAAATTCAAAGATATATACAAAGTCATAACAATATAAATTTTAACTAAAAAATTTAAACATTCTAAAAGGTAAATTAATAGAAATTTAACAAAGGATAAAAAACAGGTTATAGGTGGGTCACTAATAGATACAAAAATGGTAAATATGAAGTCATGACACTATATATTTTGTTTAAATGCTTCTGAAGCTTAGACATTATATTAACATAGAAAGAGTCATGTAAAAAATAAACTGTTAATAATTCAACAAAGGGAAGGGGGAATATATTAAATTTTGTCTAAAAGGTTTAGATTCTTCTAAAAATTAAAAGAAAACATAAAAATAAACTATTAAAGATTCAACAAAGAGTAAAAAACATATAGATTATAGATTGGTCAATGGTATATACAAGAGCAAAGAGTATAACATCATTGAATAATATATTATGTTTTGTCTAAAAGATTTAGATTCTTCTAAAAATTTAGACATTTTATTCACATAAAGGAAGACATGTAAGAAATAGATTATAAGCCAGAGAATATAAAATCATGGCACTATATATTAATTTGTTTAGTTGCTTCTGGAACTTACGACATTCTATTAACATAGAAAGAGACATGTAGAAAATAAACTGTTAATAATTCAACAAAGGGAAGGGAAAATATATTAAATTTTGTCTAAAAGGTTTATATTCTTCTAAAAATTTAAACAATCTATTCATGTAAAAGAAAACATATAAAAATAAACTATTAAAGATTCAACAAAGAATAAAATCAGATTATAGATGGGTCAATGATATATACAAGAGCAAAGAGTATAAAATCATTGAATAATATATTAAGTTTTGTCTAAAAGATTTAGATTTTTCTGAAAATTTTGACATTTTATTCATAAAAAGGGAGACATCTAAGAGATAGACTATAAGCCAGAGAATATAAAATCATGGCACTATATATCAAAATTTTGGCTAGAAGATTAGATTCTTCTAAAAATGTAAAAGTTATATTCGCACAAAGAGAGACATGTGAAAAATAAGCTATTAAAATTCAACAAAGGATAAAAAACATAGACTATAGATGACTCAATAATAGATGCAAGAGTTAAGAATATAAAAACATAGACTATAGATAGGTGAATAATGGATACAACAGCAGCAAATATAGAATCATGAGCTAATATATCAAATTTTGGTTAAAAGATTAGATTCTTCTAAAAAATTAAAAATTCTATTCATGCTAAAGGAGGCATGAGTCTCAGAAAAGATGCCCCGCAGGACCTGCTGGGGGGTCATCTGCTGAGTAATGAAAGGGAAGACCCTCCTCCTTAGATTTCTCAAAAGGGGGCACTCAGCAAAAATGTGAAGGATAGATAGTTGCACTCCACATAAGATGCATAAAGGTGGAGGCTGCTCATTCATCAAGTGTTCATGAGTGAGGCGGCAATGGCCAATCCTCAGTCAGCACAAAATAACCTCTAGTCTACGTGGTCTCATGGTAGGACTGAAGGTTTTATGGAATGGAACTTGGTAGGAGCAAGTTCATCCCACCTCTTCTGCCATAAGCCGACTACATATTTGGTGATGAGAGGATAGATATCACGAAGTGGGACTGGAGCTGATGGGGTGTCCCCAAAGATGCCGCCTCCTTGGCCGCCACATCCGCCCTTTCATTACCTGGGATGCCCACATGGCTAGGCACTCAGCAAAAAGAAATCTTGTGGAAGGAAGAAAGATAAAAAAAGCCACCGCTGGATCTTTGAAACCAGTGGATGGCTAGAACCAAAATCACCCAGTGTCTCCAGAGAACTGAGGGAGTCAGAGAAAATTGTAAAACAACCAGATGGCATTGGAGCAATAACAAAGAGTGCAGCAAGAATGGCAACAAGTTCTGCTGTGAAAACAGAAGATGCACTTGGTAGGCGAACCAATGCTGTCTGAGATGGGAGAACAGCAGCATCTCCAACTTTGTCCGATGACTTGGACCCATCAGTGAATACAAAGTTGCTAGGTCGATGGTGGGAGGAGTGGTGATCGAACATGGTTCTCAGGGTTACAGGCAAGGACTGATTCTTGGGCTTGCCAGTAAGTCTCTTGCATACCACTACAGGCGGTATGACCCATGGGGGAATCTTTGGTATTGGGAATGGAATAATAGAGATCTCACTTAGACGTTCTGTGTGCTCGGACATGCGCAGAGCAAAGGGTCAAGTCAGGGATGGAAGTTTATCATATGAGGCCATTGTTCGCAAATTGAACGTGTACTCATATACTGGTAACCATGGCAATTGTTCAAGTCTACAAAGATATTTAAGGTTAGATTTGAGTCTGTGAAGGGGAAGAGGAAGAATCCCGTTCTCTGCATAGAGACTCCACACAGGAGAGGACTTGAAGGCTCCAGAAGCCAGGCGCACACCCTGGTTACACACAGTATTCAATTTTTCAAGAGTGGACAGCGAGGCAGAAGAGTACACCTGTGACCCATAGTCCAGCTTTGACTGGACTAATGCTGAATACAAAAGCCACAGAGTACGTCGATCACTTCCCCAAGAGGTGTGTGACAGTAATTTCATTATGTCCATTCTTTTCAGACAAGACCTTTTCAAGGCGTCCAAGTGAGGCCTCCAAGAAAGCCTTGAATCAAATATCACCCCTAGAAATCTGAATTGGTGCTCAAAGTTGACATGGGTACCATAGAGTGACAGATGGGGGGGGTCCCATGTCACCAATCTATGATTGTAAAAATGGACATCCTTGGTCTTTAGTGCGGAAAAGCGGAAACCCTTAGAAGAAGCATTATCAGCTACAGTATTTAAAGCTTGTTGTAGCTTACGGATGACAAATGGAAGTCTAGGCGATGAACAAATAAGTGCTAAATCATCCACATATAGAGTCGAGGAAGTCTCTGCTGGGACATTTGTGATAATGCTGTTGATGGCCACAGAGAAGCAGGTAACACTGAGGACACTTCCCTGTGGCACACCCTCAAATTGCTCTACAGGCTCTGATAGGGCATTTCAAACTTTTACACGTAATGTGCGCTGCATGAAGAATTGCTCGACAAACCTGAGGAGAAAACCCTGCAGGCCCCAATCATGGAATTGCTTAAGGAAGCCACGCCTCCAGGTGGTATCATATGCTTTCTCAATATCAAAGAAGACCGCAACTGAATGCTGTCTCTTTGAAAAAGCATCTCTTATATGAGATTCCATTCTAACAAGCAGGTCGATGGTACTCTGCTTTTTGCTGAATCCTGATTGAGAGGGAGATATGAGGTAGTTTGTCTCTAAAAACCATATGAGTCTTGTATTGATCATCCTCTCAAATAATTTACATGGACAACTAGTAAGGGCACTGGGGCGGTAATGTGTTGGTTCTGTACCATCCTTTCCTGGTTTTCTGAAGGGTAAAACTACAGCCTCCCTCCACATAGAAGGGAAGCAGCCCCTAATCCAGATAAAATTATACATGTCCAGCAAATGTGAGAGGAGGGATGGATGCACATTCCTAATCATATCATAGGAAATGCCATCCGATCCTGGTGGAGTCGATCCACAGTGCTTCAGTGCATTATGGAGTTCACGGAGAGAAAAGAGCCGATTGTAAGGCTCATTATCCATGTTAGGCTCCATAAAGTTGATAGGATGCTGCTCTTGTTGTAGTCTAAAGCACTGGAATTGGATGGAATAGTTATCTGGGCTTGAAATATTAGCAAACGACCTGGCTAAGACATTGGAAATATGGGACAAGTCTCCTAAGAGTTCTCCGGCTTGAACAATGTTGGGGGCTATAAAGCCATTGGATTTCCCCAATAGCTTTTTGACCCTCTTCCAGATTTTGTCTACAGGGGTTTGCCAGCTTATTGGCGCAATGTAACCATTCAACGAGGTCTTTCGAGCTTGTCGGAGGATGCGTCGCTGTGCTGCCCTTGCTCGGTTACGAGCAATTTTATTTACCATCGTGGGGCATCGGTGGTAACGTCGGCAAGTCTGTTTACATTCAGTGACAGCTCTCGAGCATTCAGCAGACCACCAGGGTACTTGTGGTCCACGAGCAGCCGAGCCGGAGAGTGGGATGGAGGAGTTAGCTGCATGGTTGATGTGGGTTAGAAAATTTTCAATAGCCACATCAACATCTTCATGAGGGAAGGATCCATCATGGCTCGAGAGGTACCTGAACTTAGGCCAGTTTGCTTTTTTCGTATTCCATCTTTTGCTTTGTGGTAGAGTACTACCTGTACATGGTGTTATTACAATAGGGAAGTGATCGCTGCCTCGCAAGTCAGGATCCACTGTCCAGTCAAAGTCAGCTCTACAGATTGGTGAACAGAGAGACAAGTCCACACAGGTAAAGCTGTTTGTCTGGATGTGGAATGATGTGTGGCTGCCATTGTTAAGAAAGCAGACATCATTACTACCCAGAAATCCTTCTCTTTTTGGGGTCGAAGGAGTTCCAAAGCAGTATCAACAAGGGGGGTTGGAGTGATAGTTGGCTTTGGAGCTGAAGGAGATCTTGGTCCTTTAGGAGCGGGGTGGATATCCAGAGGTAGGATGGATACTACTTGAGGACCAACATGATTAACATCTACATGCTCTGGGGCGGTAGCAGGGTGTTTAGCCACCCTTGGGGAACCAGGAGAGGAAGGAAGGTTCCTCTTCTTGTTGACAACCTCAGAAACATTGTTAGATGCCGACAAAGAGTGTTCATCACAAGATGCACGTTTAGGACGGGGGGGGACTCTTTACCTGGTCAGGCAGAGGAGAGCCGGTAGGATATCTCCGGCTTCTCTCTTTCCTTGGCCTGGTAGAACGTAGAGCATCAGAAAAGCTCACACCAGGTTGGACGTACGTCTCCCTTACTCTTCTTCTGGCCTCATTAAAACTGACCCTGTTCTTGTTTCTAATGGCAATGACTTTCCTCTCATAGAGAAAGAATGTACATTGCTGTGATGATGCAGGGTGTTCTTCACCACAGTTAGGGCAGCATGGCTGTTTAGAACAGGGTGTGCCATGAAAGTCTGCTCCACAATTGACACACAACCTTGCCTGTTTGCAAAAATTGCTTACAGGGCCAAAGCGTTGGCAATGGAAGCACCGCCGTGGGTTTTCAATGTAAGGCTTGACTGGGATATTAAGGTAGCCAGCCTTAATGTACTTGGGTGGCTCCAACTTGTTGAAGGTTAGGATTATTGTGGCGGTAGGTAATCTAGCGCCATTCACAAACCGGGAAATGCGGTGGGCACTTAAAACCTTCTGACTGGTAAGTTTTGACACCAGCCTGTCGATGTCATAATCTATTAGTTCTTCCGATCGGATAACGCCTTTAGAAGTGTTAAATGTCAGGTGCGAAGCAGAGGACATGTCTACAGAAGCTAAGGACTGTAGTTCTTTAATTCGCTGATGCTGTTCACTTGATTTTGCCTCGACTATCAATGCGCCATCATTACGTGGCCACATTTGAGCAGGTTCGCCACATTTTTCAATAAAATCCTCATAGACATCAAAAATATCAGCCTTACTAAGAAGACTATCATTTGCTTTTAAAACTAAAAATCTGTCATAATCGAGCTCAGGGTCAACTTCTGACCCAAAAGGGTCAAATCTTCTAATATCAGAGTTCAAGGCACGATGACCAGAAACCTGCGGTCTGTGGGAGTTATTTTTGTTAAGTTTACCCATGTTATTTTTATTTTGGGCTGCCTCTAGAGCCGAGGGTATGCACCAAATCGTCATCGTGAGTCCAAAGAGCGCCCTTACAGCCCAGGTGGGGTAACCCGCCCCCCGACTCCCACTGTCGTTTTAAAAACAGCTGAGCCGCATAACGGAGATTCTCTGGGCTGCGGAAACCAAACCTCCTCTATGGCACGGTCCTTCAGACGATGCCCCCCAGTGGGCGCATCCGTCGACCCGTACAGAGGCATTTTATAGCTGGAACCAGGTGGGCCAAAAGTGCACTGGAGTTCAGGAACACAATTGCCCCACAAGGTGTGGGGTACGCTTGGTCTGGCTCTTCACCCAGGACCTATCCAGTATGGTTGGACCTTTGTAAGAACTTAGTCTTACCCTGGTACGGCTCCTGGGATCAGAGCTCGCAAGCCCCTCCGCCACGGCAAGGCGGTACCCCTTGGAGGGGACCAGAATACCTAGACAAAGAAGTCGATAGAATATATAAAATAAGGATAAATTTGTGTTACCCTTTGTACTTTCTCGACAATTGTTATAAGTCCGCTAAGCGTTCCTATTATCAAACTAATGTTAATATCCCTAAGTTTCAGGCCAAAAACTTATTAGTTTTACCCTATAACCTTATTTTCATTAAATTACCTCGTTTACTTAGGCTTCTGAACCTAAATGTTATTTTTTAAGTACGAGTTTACGATGTATCGCATTCTTGTCAAAGATCTCCCCTCCTCCCCCTCCTTCGACGGCATTGTTTATTTGATAGGCTGCAACAACTGCCAAAAATGTTATTATGGACAAACCGGGAAACATCAGGCCATTGTACGTAATCACAGTGAACAATCTGCGCTCTTTTTCGACATATGTACAATCCTAACCATAGCATTAACTAGAACAGTGACAAACCAGTCATAAAATGCATTAATTATATTTCGAGAAATATATTAGAATGTAGTCTCCCCCTTCCCCTTCCACTATTTAAGGCAATGTATTTCCCTTTTTTGTCATTCCTTGAAAAAGATCTTTAAGAATAAAGACGAAAGCGCTCGGAATCTTTTTTCACTTTTCCTTTGTGGGTGTATCTGCATATATATATATATATATATATATATATATATATATATATATATATATATATATGAAAAACTCACAAAATATCACGTGAGGGTAGCAAATGAATGCAATGTCCCACAGGACAAAATATGTTATCCTTGATAAGGAACTTTATAAAGTTCGAAAGTACTCGGAAACACTATTTCATTTTTTCCTGCAGGACATTGTATATATATATATATATATATATATATATATATATATATGATGAAAATTAATGCAATATCGCAAGAAAAGATGAGGAATTAAACCACATTCTCCGAAGACAATTTAATTCAGAACAGTTTCGGTGTATCTCACACCCTTTTTCAACTGACACTGGATAGAAAATATAAGAAAAGTGCTTACAAACATAACACAGGATCAGGTCGTGAAAGATCCCCTCCCCCCCCAATCCCCTACTTGTTGCTAATCAGGGACGGGGGGGGGGGTTAGGCCTAAACATATGTTTACGCCTAACACCCCCCCCCCCGTCCCTGATTAGCCACAAGTAGGGGATTTGGGAGAAAAAAAATTAAAAAAGGGGATCTTTCACGACCTGCCCCTGTGTTATGTTTGTAAGCACTTTTCTTATATTTTCTATCCAGTGTCAGTTGAAAAAGGGTGTGAGATACACCGAAACTGTTCTGAATTAAATTGTCTTCGGAGAATGTGGTTTAATTCCTCATATATATATATATATATATATATATATATATATATATATATATATATATATATATATATATATATATATATATATATATTTCATGAACTTTCTATCTTCATCCAAACAGAAGTTTCGATATAAAGATGAAACCATGCACACTATTGTTAAAATAATCTTTATTTATCTCAAGAGGTTTGGGGTTTAAAATTTCTAATTTAATAAAATACTAAAACGATCAGTGCAATTTAGGGTAAGTTACTGTCGAGGGACGAAGGCGTGTGACCCAAAAGTCTCAAAAAGGTACACACGTGTGTAAGCCAGGGCGCCACTGTCGGCGCTGTGCTCGGGTACAATTGAATTAGGGGATGGTAAATACCTTCCAACTAGAGAGCAGTATTATTAAGGTTGGGTCTTTTAATGGGAATACGTTCGCCGGGTTCGTCTCAAGGGTTATTCGAAAGATAAACAACTCTACAAAAATAAACTTTAATAGAAATAATAATAAGAACAAGGGCACAGATAAATATGGAAATCTAAATAATAATTAGTACGACCAAAGAATATTATAACGGGCAAAAATTAAGGAAATTAGATCCTGCAAGAATATATAAGTGATCCAATAAGTTGGATTGAAGGAAAGACAGCAAGTCTATTGGCGTTACACAAAATGGGGGAAATTCTTCTTAGGATTGGGAACGAGAGGTGGGACTTACGAGGAAAGGACTCCTGGTCACTTCGTTAAATATGTAGATTATCGGCGCGAACGATGGGACGTACTATTTCGTCCGTGTTCCAAAATGTTTCACGTTTTTGGAGTACATTTAAGTTGACGGCTCGTGTGGGGGTAAACACAATGGGGGGACTACACTACGATGATCCTGAGTTTCATTAAATGGGGGGGGGTCTGGGGGGCACAGCCCCCAGTATATAATCCTAATTGTTTATAGAATAATAATTCGAAAAGGACTCAAACTCGCATGAATATTCCCACACGAGTGAATGATAATATTTACACACAATTTTTTTTCTCGGCCGGGCCGCTAATCTACATATTTACCGTTACATCTGGTGGATGAACTGGGAAGGTGGAAGACCAATGGCCAAGTCTTCGTCGATAGGGTCCCGATGCGAAGGTGTCCAGAGAGACCCCGAAGGGGGGTTGATATTACCTAGGCTCCAGGAAGAAGTAATCACAAATCGAGATTCGTCTCAACTAATGTAGTGAGACGAGAGAAACCCAGGACAATCTTCCGTGGCGTAAACGGGGTTTCTGTAATCTTTCTCTGATCAGGGCGGATTATGCGAAGACGATCTGCTGACGAGATCACAAGGGCGAGGGGACCACTTCATAGGGAACAGATACTCGGTTCTGGACGGCAAGAAGCTCGGGCGCTCTCTATCTGCTGAGGCTTTGCAGACTTCACCTTAAATAGGAGCCACAGCCATGGTCGTCAGACGGCTGTGCGCAGCAAGGCGTCCCAAGGGATATCGGACGCAGCTTAAGCAAACATGGACCTTAATAATTTCAGAGCATCGACGAGGCGAAAGGGAAATAAGCGAGATTCCTTTCTACCCCAAAGGGGGGGGGGAGATGAACACGCCTGCTGAGCCTCAGAGCGGGACGGCGTTATCAAACTTGGAGAAGACGGTAATAAAGCACCCCAAATTAAATACAGCTGCGCTGATCCGTCTCGACCAGGGAAATTCTTTGTGATAACAGCGTATTGAGTTTCATGCTCTCACATTACTTAAGGCAAGACTGAAAAAATCCATTAATTTAGGATATAATGAAGAGAGCCGTTTGATTTATATTTAACTTAAGTTTTAATTTTACGATGAAAAGCGACTAATATTCGTAATTCGTTGAAATGAGAGGTGATAAAAGTATTTTAAAATTGTCAAAATTAATTTTAGACTTAGGTATTTTTATTTGATCTCGTATAGGTTTGTTTAAAACCAGCTCCGATTCTGCTCGATGCGACAATGGATTGTCTTAATGGTCGAACCATTATACGATGATCGCGAGATTCGCGACTATATTTATAAATTACAGAGGAGTGACAAAGGAATGGACTTCCGTTCTTAGAGCTAAAATAAGTTCCATTATTATGCCCAATCTTTAATACTAATTTGGGATCGAGAGATGGGTAGAATGTTGTCTTCTTGAGCTCGTTAATAATGTCGCTCGATAATTTTTATACTGTATTTTGTGTTGGATTTTCATGATATAGAGAATTAAGAAACCTTTTTAATATGTTTCTCTACTACTGAGTCGGGGTGCGCCAGTAGGTTTTTTTAAATATTTAAAAAACAATGGCAACCCTGACTAGGTAGTGGAGAAACATCAAAAAAGATTCCTAATTCTCTGAAAGTTTTTTTTTCATTAATTATCAGCGTGTACACTATGCTAATCCATAATATATATATATATATATATATATATATATATATATATATATATATATATATATATATTGTTTTATTTAAATGGATTTTTGAAAATGTGATGTGTAAGGGAGGGTGATTTATGTGGTTTCTTTGAGTCTCACCTGACCATTTCTGTCGCAGGGGTCCGGCTTCCTGAAGAGGGCGAAGAAGGAGAGCCTCAAGCTTATCTTCGATAAGGTAAGTGCCGACAGGTGGAAGGGGAGGGAGGGGTGATGAGAGGCTTGTGACATGATTCAGTTCTGGTGTATGGTGAGGGTTTCTACGACTTTACGGCACGTAACTCTGCGCCGAAGGTGTCGTGAATGGGGTGGCCATTTGCTTTCTCAGGCGCTCGCCAAGAATGTGTAGAGGACGCGCCCCAACGGTTCCCGCCCTCTCTCGGGAGCACATCAACCAGCTCAACTCCCTCAGAGGGGTAAGATGCGTTATCGTCCATTGGGCTCTCCAAGACTACGTCGATCCGAGGTTAGTTACTTTGATGGAAGCCGGTATGCCCGCTCACCCCCTTTTCTATATGAAGGTCGGCCTCCCCCTCCTAATGACCTTTGTGACTGGCCATAAGCTGTCTAAATCCACGGTCGAGATACCCAAAGCCCATTCCGGGGTTGAAGAGAAGAGTTGCACTCCCCACCTTCGAAAAGAAGTTAAAATAAGACTTGGGGCTCCCCTTTTGTGGCGGAGGGGATCCCCTGCTGTTTTGACAGGTGACCAAGCCAAGACTGGCACGTCCGGCCCTCTGGGGCCTTCGAGCGCTTCTTTCTTAACTGATAGCATCATGTTGGCCAATGGCTACATGTTCTATCAGAGGGTAGCACTAGCAAGGCTGATTGATAGAGAGCTGAACGGCATCTGTTTCTCGAAGGAGAGCCTTCTGGTGAATGCGTTGGAACCTTCCTAGTTAGCCTTTATTAGTCCTCTACGGACACTCAATGGATCTCCGGTGCAGGTAAAACCGCCCTCTACCATAAATTCGTGAAAGGGGTGGTTAATGCGAGAGAGTTGTGGACTAATTAAAATACATCACCGAAGGGCTTGCCGACCAAGGGGCAGTTAAGGTCGGACGTGTGATAAGAAAACAGGGGGTGAGGCTGGAGACACAACCCTACTCTTGATTAAATTTGATCGTGTCAGGTTCTTTGAGTCGCTGCGTGAGGGTTTGTATCGCTTCCGTGCCAAGGCCCCGCAGGAGGCTACCCTGTGTAGTCTGTTAACTTTGATACTCGGAGAAGCTGCACGTCCTCCCGTCTGAGTGCAAACTAGGGACGCCCTGTTACTTGGTTGACTTGAACACTCTGACAGGGCATGGGGAAGTTGTTGGTGCGGTCTTCCTCGCTCCCTCTCAACATTCCATTTTTCTACGACTCTACGACAGACCTGCTTGTCCGAATGGAGTCACTCGTAAGAGATGCTTTTTCAAAGAAGCAGCACGCCATCGCTGTCTTCTTTGATATTGAGAAAGCATACGATACCACCTGGAGGCGTGGTATCCTTAAACAACTCCATGATTGGGGCCTGCGGGGTTACCTCCCCAGGTTTGTCGAGCAATTTCTGATGCGACGCACACTACGCGTAAGGGTTGGAGGCACCTTATCGGAGCCCGTGGACCAAGTTGAGGGTGTGCCACAGGGAAGTGTCCTCAGTGTCACCTGCTTCTCTGTGGCCATTAATAGCATTGTTAGAAATCTCCCTCCCGAGATTTCGTCGACGTTATATGTGGATGATCTGGCGCTCATTTGTTCTTCGCCCAGACTCCCATTTATCGTCCTTAAGCTACAGCGAGCTATAAGCACTGTAGCTGAAAATGCTTCCTCCAAGGGTTTCCGCTTTTCCGCAGTAAAGACCAAGGCTGTTCACTTTTATGGGCATAAGTTAAGGACATGGGACCCCCCCCCCCCATCCATTTGTCGCTATATGGTGTGCCTATAGATTTTGAGCCCCATTTCAAATATCTGGGGGTCATATTTGATTCAAGGCTTTCTTTCCGGCACCATGTGGACACCTTGAAAAGATCTTGTTTAAAGAGAATGGACATAATGAAACTGTTGTCTCACACTTCTTGGGGAAGTGATCGACGTACCCTGTGGCTCCTGTATCTAGCATTGGTCCAATCAAAGCTAGACTATGGATCACAGGTGTACTCCTCTGCCTCGCCATCCATTCTCGAAAAACTAAATACTGTGCGTAACCAGGGTGTGCGCCTGGCTTCTGGAGCCTTTAAGTCCTGCCCAGTGTGGAGCCTCTACGCAGAGAACGGGGTTCTCCCCCTTCCCTATCACAGGCTCAAGTCTAATTTAAACTACCTCCTTAGACTTGAGCAATTACCGCAGACGCCAGTGTATGAGTGCATGTTCAATACACGGACAGTGGCCTCATACGATAGATCTCCATCTCTGGCTCGCCCCTTTGCTCTGCGTATGGCCGAGCACACTGCGCAACTAAGGGAGTTCTCAGTGATTCCCTTTACCATGCCAAAGTTTCCCCGTGGCTCATACCACCTGTAATGGTATGTAGGGAACTAGCTGATAGGCCCAAGGATCACCACCTGCCTGTAGTATTGAGAGCCATGTATGGCGACCACTCCTCTCAACATCGGCATAGCACTTTTGTGTTCACCGATGGGTCACAGTCACCGGACAGAGTTGGAGCAGCTGCTGTCTTTCCATCTGAGACAGCATTGGTCCGCCTGCCAAACGCAGCTTCCGCATTCACAGCGGAACTCGTTGCTATGATGGCGGCACTGACTATCATAGCTGGCAGGCCATCTGGTTCTCATACTATCTTTACAGACTTCCTTAGTTCGCTTCAAATGTTGGGTGATGTTGGTTCGAGCCATCCGTTGGTTTCCAAGATCCAGCGGTGGCTCCTACGACTATCGCCCATCCACGAGATATCCTTTTGCTGGGTGCCTAGTCACGTGGGCATCCCAGGCAATGAGAGGGCAGATGCTGCAGCCAAAGAAGCAGCATCACTGGGGACAGCTCCAGTGGCCCCAGTCCCACTCTGCGATGCCTATCCTCTGATCAATGAATACCTGGTCGGCCTATGGCAGAAGAGGTGGAGTGAGCTCCCTCCCACCAAGCTCCACTCCATAAAACCCTCCGTTCACCCATGGCCACGTACAACTAGACATCGTAAAATGGAGGTTGCGCTTGTCCGTCTGAGGATAGGCCATTGCCGGCTCACCCATGAGTATTTAATGAGTGGGCTGCCCCCACCTATGTGCATTCTGTGTGGGGTACAAATATCTGTCCTCCATATATTTGTAGAATGCCCATTGCTAAGGAATCTCAGAAGGACGACTTTTCCCTTCATTACCAGAGAGATGGCCCCTCAGCAGGCTCTCCGGGGCATCTTTTCTGAGACCCATTGCTTCTTTGACGTGACTAGGATACTAACCTTCCTAAAAGAAAGCAATCTTTTAAACAAAATTTAAAATAGTTTTATATATTTATTGTTGATCTATTCATAGTTTATGTTTTTACATTTTTAAAAATGAATAAATTTTTAACAAAAATATAATTGCTTAATAACTTTTAAAGTTATATTGTTGATATATTCATAGTTTATTTACTTGTTATTTATTATTTTTTACTTTTTTTTAACTTTTTGTTGAATTTTTTAATAGTCTATTTTTTGTTAAAAGATTTTAACTCAACTGACTTAATATTGCCTATTAAACTAATTTTGGTCCCAAGGACATTTTTGCTTTTTTATGTATTTTAATATGGCAATATTTTAAAAATAAGAATTTTAAATTCACTGCCCATAAGTGAATTTGGCTGCGAGATAGTCCATCTGGGCTACGCAGCTTTTAATCATTAATGCACTATTCATTCATTCATTCTACGACTCTCCCCTCAAGCCTTTGACTAGGCTTAAAGTCCTGCCCAACTAGCTCATGCTGTGTCGGAAGAGAGGCTTTGGAACCTCTATAAACAAGGTCCTTTAACATTTGCGGGTCGCAAGAGACCAGGATTTGAAGGGTCTTGGGCGTTGGGGTGCGATTATTAGGAAGATCTGTTTCGCCCCAATAACCCCTCTCTGCATGTAATGGGCTGACCACATCCCTGCAGCCATTTTCGGCTGCACAAGACTGTACTGTTTATTGCTGATGGGCTTTACTGCTGCCAGGCCAACTATAAGTCTCTGGTCTCGCCTCTGGGTCTTCCACAACAGAACTTTAGATCTTGCCCGTCCTGTCGACGATTAGCCCCGTAAGATGCGCGGCGATTTGCCTTCCTGGCCACCGTGGTGACGGGACTCATCGCCCCGTCCGGCCCCAGCTTAGCTTCTTCTTTCTGACAGCCTGTGCTTTCTACCCTACTTCCTCACTTTCCCTACAACCTCTCCCGCAATTTTCTCTGTTCGGCCTCTAATTTCACAGGGTAGATGCTGACTAGCTTCCTCTCACCCAACTATCCCGGGTCAGGGATAAGAGGGGAGGGGACAACGTTCCCTCACCCCTGAGCTCTAGTCTGGGGTGGGTTTTTTTTAACAACCTGCTTCATCCCCACACCACGGTTTTGGCGAGCCGGGCAGATGTCGAGATTATCTTCCGCTGAGTTCCTGGACATGTAGGAATTGCGGGGAATGAGGGCGCCAAAGAGTCCGCGAGGACTCTGCGACCGGACCAGCGTTTCGCTCTTCCACACACAGACTACATGGCAGGAATACAGGCAGCTCTTCGGACTGCTTGGCAAAGAAGATGGGAGACGGTTGAAGGAAACTTAAAGTTGCGTGCCATTTCACCGCGACTGTTCCTATGGATCTACCCCCCAATGCCGCAACGGCTTCAGGTCGCTTTCTGTCTTCTCCGAATCGGATACACTCGTGTGACGCATCGCTATTTGATGGAGCGCTCGCCTGCGCCCTATTGCAACGACTGCGTCGTCCCCCAGACTGTTCGGCACATTCTTGTCGAATATCCCAGTCTGGGTGATCTTCGCGCACGACACCGGTACCGGGATGGGCGGGGTCGCTACCGCCTGTCCCTTGTACTCGGGACGAGTGCTTGCACATTGACTGGTAGACTTGTTGACTTCTTGGGGAAGGCCGGCCTTTTCCCTATTATTTAAGCAGGGTTTGTTTTTTGTTTGTTTTTTTTGGCCATTTAGGTTGCACGCTCCTGCGCCGGGGGGACCTTCCCCGAGGCACCAGCTTGCTTTCTTTTCCCCTTTTGGGGTGTTTTTTTTTTGTCTCTTTAATCTTATTTTAAAGTAGCCTAGAACTAGGCCAGTTTTAATACGGCGACTAATGCCCATGTAGGCAGTCGCCAGATAAGCTCTTAAAAAAAAAAAATGCTTCATCCCCATCCACACCTTCCTCACTTACCCTTTCTTTCTCCTTTCAATCTCTATACATTTTACGCCGTGCTCAAGGTGGAGCCGCCAGGCCACTAGGCGGGAGGAGTGGTCCCAAATAGCGGCAGCTGGCTCTGCCGACCCGTACTCACCCCTCGCAGAGCGGCCTACTGCGTGGGGGTTATGAGCGTTTGCATACCGTGATTATTATAGGGTCACCATACCCAATCATGAAATTAAATTAAAAAAAACTCTTACCTTCCCCACCCCGTAAGGGGCACGGCGATTTGCTCTCCTGGCCGCCGTGCTGAAGGGACTCAGCCCCCCGTCCAGCCCCAGCTTGGCATTCTTTTTCTTCTTCCGCTAACCCCTATCTCGTCTTCTGTACCAATTCTTTTCCCCGTAAGGGGCGCGGCGATTTGCCTTCCTGCCTACCGTGCTGACGGACTCAGCGCCCCATCTGACCCCAGCTTAGCCCCTTCTCCTTTTCTTACTTCTGCCTCTGTACGGGTCGACGGATGCGCCCACTGGGGGCCATAGTCTGCAGGACCGTGCCTTAGAGGAGGTTGGTTGCCCGGGTCGTCATTTTGTTTCTGGGAAGTCTTAGCACCGCAGTCCAGAGAATCTCCGTTATGCGGCTCCGCTGTTTTTAAAACGACAGTGGGAGTCGGGGGGAGCGGGTTACCTCGTCTAGGCTGTATGGGTGCTCTTTTGGCGTGCATGCCCTCGGCTCCAGGGTCAGCCCAAAATAAAATATATATTTATATGAGTAAACTTAGACGCTTTGTTCCTTTTGGGTCAGAAGTCGACCCTGAGTTGGATTACAACCGATTTTTAATCTTGAAAGTGAACGATAGTCCTCTTAGTAAAGCTGACATCTTCGACGTCTATGAGGATTTTGTTGAGAATGTGGCGAACCTGCCCAAATGTGGCCACGTAATGATGGCGCATTGATAGTCGAAGCGAAATCAAGCGAGCAGCATCAGCGGATTAAGACCCTACAGTCTTTAGCTTCTGTAGACATGTCCTCTGCTTCGTACCCGACATTTAATACCTATAAAGGTGTTATCCGATCGGGAGAGTTAATAGATTACGATGTTGACAGGCTGGTATCAAAACTTACCAATCAGAATTTTGTAAGTGCCCACCGCATTTTCAGGTTTGTGAATGGCGCTAGGTTACCTACGGCCACTATTATCCTGACCTTCAACAGAGTGGAACCGCCCAAGTACGTTATGGCTGGCTATCTTAACATCCCAGTAAAACCTTACGTTGAAAACCCACGGCGATGCTTCCATTCACAACGCTTTTTGCCATGTAAGCAATTTTTGCAAACAGGCAAGGTTGTGTGTCAATTGTGGAGCAGACTTTCATGGCACACCCTGTTCTAAACAGCCATGCTGCCCTAACTGTGGTGAAGAACACCCTGCATCATCACAGCAATGTACTTTCTTTCTCTATGAGAGGGAAGTCATTACCATTAGAAACAAGAACAGGGTCAGTTTTAAAGAGGCCAAAAGAAGAGTAAAGGAGATGTATGTCCAACCTGGTATGAGCTTTTCTGATCCTCTGCGTTCTACCAGGCCAAAGAAAGGGAGAAACCAGAGACCTCCTACTGGTTCTCCTGTGCCTGACCAGGTAAAAAGTCCTCCCCGTCCTAAACGTACATCTCGTGATGAACACTCTTAGTCAGCACCTAACAGTGCTTCTAAGGTTACCAACAAGAAGAGGAACCTTCCATCCTCTCTTGGTTTCCCAAGGGTGGTTAAGCATCTTGCTACCGCTCCAGAACATGTGGATGTTGATCATGTTGGTCCTCAGATGGTATCCATTCCACCTCTGGACATTCACCCTGCCCCTAAAGGACCAAACTCTTCTTCAGCTCCAAAGCCAGTTATCACTCCATCCCCCCTTGTTGATACTGCTTTGGAATTCCTTCGATTCCTGAATGAGAATGAACCAACCTTTGCTCCTTCCCAGGAGCCAGCTGTTGTGGAGGTTACCTCCTCATCTGAGGAGGACTCTCAAAAACTGACTCCACATCTTTCTCTATCATCGCCTCCACCATCCAAACCAATACCACCAGCCATGTCAACATCGTGTGTTCCTTCGACACTTGAACTGATCCCTGGAGTTGCTTCCATCTCTGCTTCTCCAGTGAAGACAGCTCTCTCTTACAGCCACTTATCAAAATCTGATGCGCCACCTCTTAAAGAAAAACCAAAGGCAAAACTCAAGCTTCCGATGCCTACTTCCGCTGTTAATTCAAATCCAAAATCTCCTTCCCCTAAGGGTAGGAAGAAATCTACCATTAGGATTAAAGAGTAACAATGTTTCCAATTATTCATTGGAACCTCCAAGGTCTCTTCCCTAAATGGGAAGAGTTCAAGCTCCTGATTAAGGATTACAATCCCGATTGTATTGCTTTACAGGAGACTTACTTGCTTGGGTACTCGCAAAGTACCCAATATTTTGGGTTTTGTGGGATATTATAAGAACCCCGGAGAACCAATTCATGTTTATGCTGTTTTTGTTAACAACAGGGTTCCCCACAACCAGCTCTCTCTTAACACAGGCCTGCAGGCAGTTGCTGTCCGCCTGTTTTCCAGTCGCCATTGATCGGTATGTTCGCTTATCTTCCTCCTGGTGAGGAAAGAGATACAGCTTCTTTAGCTACAAAGTTAGCTAATTTAATTTCTCGACTCCCTCCTCCCTTTTTATTGATTGGCGACTTTAAGGCTGACACCCCCTTTTGGGGGACCATGATAACAACCCTAGAGGAAATATGATTGAGAGATTTCTGGGCACTAATGATGGCTGCTTTCTTACGATGGCAGCCACACATCATTTCACATCCAGACAAACAGCTTTACATGTGTGGACTTGTCTCTCTGTTCACCAAGCTGTAGAGCTGATTTTGACTGGGCAGTAGATCGTGACTTGCGAGGCAGTGATCACTTCCCCATTGTAATAACACCATTTACAGATGGTCTTCCTCCACCACCTAGCAAAAGATGGAATACAATACAAAAAAAAAGCAAACTGGCCCAAGTTCAGGTACCCCTCGAGCCATGATGGGTCCTTCCCCCATGAAGATATTGAAGTGGCTATTGATGATCTTCTAGCCCACGTCAATCATGCAGTTAATTCCGCCATCCCGCTCTCCGGCTCAACTGCTCGTGGACCACAATTGCCCTGGTGTTCTGAATGCTCGAGAGTTGTCACTGAATGTAAACAGTCTTCCTGATGTTACCATCGGTGCCCCACGATGGCAAAGAAACTTGCTCGTAACCGAGCAAGGGCAGCAGGGCGACGCACCCTTCGACGAGCTCGAAAGACCTCGTTGGATGGTTACATCGCATCGATATGTTGGCAGACCCCTGTAGACAAAATCTGGAAGAGGGTCAAAAAGCTATTGGGGAATCCAATGGCTTTACAGATCCCAACATTGTTCAGGCCGGAGAACTGTTGGGAGACTTGTCCCATATTTACGAGATCTTGGCCAGATCGTTTGCTAATATTTCAAGCCCAGACAACTATTCCATCCAATTCCAGCGCTTTAGGCTCGAACAGGAGCAGCATCCTATCAACTTTATGGAGCCTAACATCGATAATGAGCCTTATAACCGGCTCTTTTCTATCCATGAGCTCCATAATGCACTGTGGATCCACTGCACCCGGATCGGATGGCATTTCCTGATATGATTAGGAATATGCATCCATCCCTCCTCCTCACATTTGCTGGACATCTATAACTTCATCTGGATTAGGGGCTGCTTCCCTTCTATGTGGAGGGAGGCTGTGGTTTTACCTTTCTGAAAACCAGAAAAGGATGGGATGTAACCCACCCATTACTGCCCCCATTGCCCTTACTAGTTGTCCATGTAAATTGTTTGAGAGGATGATAAATACAAGACTCGTCTAGTTTTTGGAGACAAACTATCTTATATCTCCCTCTCAATCAGGGTTCAGAAAAAAACACAGAGTACGATCGACCTGCTTGTTAGAATGGAGTCTTATATAAGAGATGCTTTTTCAAACAGGCAGCATTTTGTTGCTGTTTTCCTTGATATTGAAAAAGCATATGATACCACTTGGAGGCGTGGTATCCTTAAGCAACTCTATGATTGGGGCCTGCGGGGCTTTCTTCCCAGGTTTGTCGAGCAATTCCTCATGTGGCGCACACTACGTTTAAAAGTTGGAAATGCCCTATCAGGAGCGGTAAAGCAAGTTGAGGGTGTGCAACAGGGAAGTGTCCTCAGTGTCACCTGCTTCTCTGCCTGTGGCCATCAATGGCATCATCGCAAATCTCCCAACTGAGATTTCCTCAACTTTATATGTGGATGACAGCGCTTATCTGTTTATCGCCTAGACTTCCATTTGTCATCCGTAAGCTACAGCGGGTTATAAATACCGTAGCTGATAATGCTTCTTCCAAGGGCTTCTGCTTATCCGCAGTAACGACCAAGGTTGTCCACTTTTACAATCATAGATCGGTGACATGGGACCCTCCCCATTTGTCACTCTATGGTGTCCCTGTCACCTTTGAGCCCCATTTCAGATTTCTAGAGGTGATCTTTGATTCGAGGCTTTCTTGGAGGCCTCATTTGGATGCCTTGAAAAGGTCTTGTCTGAAGAGAATGGACATAATGAAATTACTGTCACACACTTCTTGGGGAAGTGATCGACGTACCCTGTGGCTTTTGTATTCAGCATTGGTCCAGTCAAAGCTGGACTATGGTTCACAGGTGTACTCCTCTGCCTCGCCGTCCATCCTTGAAAAATTAAATACTGTGCGTAACCAGGGTGTGCGCCTGGCTTCTGGAGCCTTCAAGTCCTCTCCTGTGTTGAGTCTATGCAGAGAACGGGGCTCTTCCTCTTCTTTTTCACAGGATCAAGTCTAACCTCAAATATCTTTTTAGACTTGAGCAATTACCATGTTCGCCAGTATATGAGTGCACGTTCAATTTGCGAACAATGGCCTCATATGATAGATTTCCATCCCTGGCCGCCCCTTTGCTCTGCGCATAGCCGAGTTTTCTGTTATTCCGTTTTTATTACCAAAGATTCTTCCATGGCTCACCACCTGTAGTGGTATGCAAAGGGCTTACTGGTGGTCCCAATGATCAGTTCTTGCCTGAAGCCTTGAGAACCATGTATGATCAACACTCCTCCCACCATCGGCCTAGCACCTTTGTGTTCACCGACGAGTCCAAGTCATCGGACGGAGTTGGAGCTGCTGCTGTCTTCCCATCTCACACAGCATTGGTTCGCCTACCAATTGCAGCTTCTGTTTTCACAGCAGAACTTGTTGTCATTCTTGCTGCACTCTTTGTTATTGCTCCTATGCCATCTGGTTGTCTTACGATTTTCTCTGACTCCCTTAGTTCTCTGGAGACACTGGTTGCTTTTGGTTCTAGCCATCCACTGGTTTCCAAGATCCAGTGGTGGCTTTTTTTATCTTTCTCCTATTTACAAGAATTCTTTTTGCTGAACTAGGCATCCCAGGTAATGAAAGGGCGGATGCTGCGGCCAAGGAGGCAACATCATTGGGGACACCCCCATCAGCCGCAGTCCCACTTCGTAATGCCTATCCCCCCATCATCGAATATGTAGTCGGCTTATGGCAGAAGATGTGGGATGAGCTTCCTCCCAACACGCTCCATTCCATAAAACCTTCAGTCCTCCCATGGCCACGTACCATGAGACCACGTAGACTGGGGGTTATTTTGTGCCGACTAAGGATAGGCCATTGCCTCCTCACGCATGGGCACTTGATGAATGGGCAGCCCCCACCTTTGTGTATCGTGTGCGGGGTGCAGCTGTCCATCCTTCACATCTTTGCCGAGTGTCCCCTTTTGAGAAATCTTGGGAGGAGGATCTTCCCTTTCATTACTGCGCAGATAGCCCCCCCAATATGTTCTGTAGAGCATCTTGTCTGAGACTCGTTTCTCTTTTAGTGTGAATAGAATTTTTAAATTTTTAGAAGAATCTAATCTTTTAGCCAAAATTTAATATATTGTTTCATGATTTTATATTCTCTGTTCTTGTATCTATTGTTGATCCATCTATAGTCTCTGTTTTTATCCTTTGTCGAGTTTTCAATAGTTTATTTTTTATATCCTTTTACACCCCTTGATGGTTTTAAATTCCTGTACTTCCATTCTATTGATTTTAATTTCATAGCTATATTTTTGTATATTCTCCAGATGTCTATATTTTTATTGAGAATTTTCATGCAAATTACCCGTCTTTGAATTTGGCTGCGGGTTCGTCCGTTTGGGCTTTGCAGCATTGTATTTTCGGCGCTATTCATTCATTCTTACCTTCCCCTCGCCCATCGTCGGAGCCACCCTCGGGCAACGCCACTGAAAATATGTAGGTCCTGCCCTCCCCCTGTGCTTTCGCAGAGGACCTTCCAAAACTCTTGAACCGGAGAAGAGGCTTACTCCTCTCCTATGCCTGCGGGTGCAGGGGACTCCCCCTCGCCCCCTTCTCTGGAGGTGCTTTCGAGTGCCTCCCTCTTTCCAGCGGCAGTTCCCCTTCACTTTCTAAGGGCACTGCCAATAAAGGCAGGTGGCCCATATTTGGCCGCTCTCGTTGGGAGCGGCACGATAAGTCCAACCCCCTTAGGGGTAGGAGGGAAGACGGACCCCGTCGGCATCTTCCTTCTAAAGACCTGCGGGCTCGCATATTGAGCTTAGAGGGGGTCACCGTACGAGCACCCCTCTCTTCCCCGACAAAAGACTTTGTGAGCAATGGGACCTGTGATGTCCTCCGGGGAGATTGCCACATGGACATGGTCCCTGAGGCAACCCAGCCCCAAACGGTAGGATCTTCCATGTGAACGAACCTGGGCTCGGTGCCAAGCACCGAACCTGAGTCCGCCCCTGTGCAAGGTCCTCCTCAGATGACTCGGGTATCCAAGGTTTTACAAGGAGAGGATGGATCTCCTACATCTGGTGCCCCTCTAACAGCCGAGACCTTCTTCATCTTGGACAAGGATCTTGCTGAAGCCGGTCCATCTGGCCTGGGGGCTCCTGCAGGCGGAGGGGAGAAGCGAGTTAATTCCCCACCCTCCTCCTAAAAAGTTCAAGAAAAAGAAGAAGACTACGCGGGGCTCCTTCCCTACGTGGGAGCCGGGGGGACGGGCGAGGTTGCTGCCGCTTTGGCAAGTGACCAAGCCAAGATCGACACGTCCAGCCCCGTTGCTCCCCTGGGTGAGGAGTCCCAGACGAAGACCAGAACTGGGCAGAGCGGAGCCTCGATTCCGTCGGGGCCCCTCATTCACAGGCTACCTGGCGTTTTCAATCCCGCTGGCTTCAAACGCTTGCTATTCACTCCACTGATGGCACCCTGTTGGTTAAGGACAACATAATCCATCAAAGGAGAGCTCTAGCTAGTGTGATTAGTAGAGAGCCGAAGGTGACCCGTTTCTCTGACGGTAGCCTTTTGGCGAATGCGTCGAATCCCTCTGAGGCTGCCATGATTAGTGCCTTTCGGATACTTGATGTCACGCCTGTGAGTGTGACGTCGCACTCTACCATGAACTTCGTGAAAGGAGTAGTTTATGCAAGGGAACTCGTGGATTACTCCATAGATGACATCACGTTAGAGCTGGCCGACCATGCGGCTGTCAAGGTTGACTGTGTGATTAGAAAACAGGGAGAGGCATTAAGACCCACCCCTACAATTCGTCACGTTCGGTTCGTGCCGGTTGGTATCGCTATCGCGTAAGGCATTCGTGCCACTGCCGCGGAGGTGCTACTACTGTCACAGCTTCGGTCATACGAATCGCTCCTGTTGACGTACAAAGTAGGGGTTAACCGAAATCTGTGTAAGTTGTTCCAAAGCCGCACACGATAAGTCCAAATCATGTGTGGCCAAGTGTGTTAATTACGGAGAGCCGCACCCCGCTTCTTCGAAGCAATACGGTGCGTATCTCCTTGAGAAGTAAATCCTGGCCGTTCGGGCTCAAGATCGTCTCTCATTTCGCTACGCTAAGGACTTAGTCCTGGCGCGCCCGACGCTGCCAGGGATCTCGTTTGCCTCAATGTTGAGAAAGACACCCGCTGCTCCTGGTCCCTTGAAGACTACAAGCACGCTCGTTTGCGCTCCATTTCGGAACCCTTTTGTGGGTTCTACCCACCCCGGGCGCTCTCTAGTAGAGTTGGCGGCACAAAGGGTTCACACCCACGCCCAGCGAAAACCTGGGCTTCCCTACTTTTCCCCAGCGTGACCGTTTTCCCTATTGCGAAATGGCCGCGCGACTCCACCGAGTCATTAGCTTCACAGGAGGCAACAACCGTGAAGAGGGTCGTGAGGGCATCTTCCGTGGTTCCCAAAACTGCCTCCTGAAAGGAGGACAGCACTAAATGAGCTTCGGCTTCTTCGCACACACTCAGTGGTAGGCTGGGTGGCTTGGAGACGGTGGATCCTCCAAAAGAGGGAGCCCCGCTCGCCTAAGGTTTCGAGGCGGAGTGAGGATAATACTCGCATGGCGAGCCCAACCTCTCCCGATAAGTCTCGAAGGCGACAGCCCATTGTTCGGCCAACAACGCCCGGGGTTTTGCCTACTATTAAGCGTACGGCCATTCCTGTGAGGCTCTTCGAAGAGGGACCCCGCATCTCCTCCGAGCTAGGCCTGGAGGCCATATTCCTCCAATGGAATTACCGCGGAGACTATCTTGGGCACGTGCACCCTCCCAAGGTATAAGGGTTTTGCGACCCCCACCACCACGGGATGGGTGCCGGGCGGGAGGATGCGCGATTTACATCCGGCATGATGTCTCGTTTCTTCTCTTCGCTTTAGATACCTCATTTAACGCAGTAGCTGTGCAGCTGCACCTGGATAGGAGGTATACTGTTATTTCCACGTATATTCCACCGTCAGCCCACTTCGAAGCGGGAAACTTCCGCCTCGTCGTGGCACGGTTGCCGAGGCCTTTTCTCTTGCTCGTAGATCTGAACGGTAGACACTCCCTATGGGCAGCTTACTCTATTAATCCCAGGGGACGAGTCCTTGTCGACCTGATCGACGAGCTGGAGATAGATGTCGTAAATGTGGATGAGTTTACGCGTTACTACCCAAGAACCGCTTCAATTCTTGTATCGATCTATCTTTATGCTCTCCGGATGCCCAGCCTGATTTTGGGTCGGGGTGGTCGATGACCTCCATGGTAGTGATCACCTTCCCATTCAAATATCATTTTCTTGGCCGCTGCCGCCCTCGAGCCCGCCAAGGTGGTGCTTGGCGCGGGTGCGGTGGCCCGCATTTCAGGAAATGTCTGATTTTTTTGTCTCATGCGAGGAGTTTAGGTCGGTTGATGAGGCCGTTGAGTTCTTCTCCGTCAACCTCATCGCCGTGGGACTAACTATTGTTCGTAGAACGTCTGGCCGTTTTGCACGCCGACAACTCCCGTGGTGGTCAGGAGAGTGTGAGACTGCCCGCAAACAGAAGCGTAATGCCTACATGCCCTATAAGCGCCCGCGCGAATGATTTCACCGTCGGTGAATTTCGTCGATCTAGGGCTAGGTTCCCGTATATTTCGATTCATGCCCGCTGCTCTTCTTGGCGGGCATAAGTGTCTTCACTTAACGGGAAAGACCCCTCTATCAGAGGTGTGGAGGCGAGTCAAAAGGATTGGGGCAAGTTCTCCAGGAGAATGGGACCGCAATCTCGGACCCCGTGTTCGTGGCGGAATCCTTGGCGACCGCTTTCTCCGCTTTCTTTAGCCAGGACGATGCTCCGCCAGTATTCAATGTGCTTCCTAATGTCGCTGAAGGCCGCCGACTAGACTTTACCTCCAGAGGCAGAGAACATTTCAACGACAGGTTTACTATAAGTGAGTTGCGTTCCGCTTTTTCTTCGTGCGCGATGACCGCCTCTGGTCCGGACTATGTCCCGTAGGCCATGCTTCTACACCTGGGTGAGCCTGGCATGGCCTTTGTTAGATTTTTTCTACAGGATCTGGGTAGAGATTATCCTCCCAAATTCCTGTCGAATCGCTACTGTGCTCGCTTTTCGCAAACCGGGGAGAGATGACTCTACCCCGGCCGGTTTCCGCACAATCGCTCTAACCTCCAGCGTTTGCAAGGTGATGGAGAAATTGGTAAATGTTAGATTAGCCTTTCTGGACATCGGTGGCCATCTGTCATATGAACAGTGCGGCTTCTTCAACTTCCACCCAACGTTGGATGCTCTGCTCCGACTAGAAAATGCTGTTTGCGAGCCCTTCCTTCGTAGACAGCACTGCACCACGTGTTTTTCGATCGGGAGAAGGCCTATGTTACCGCATGGCGATACGGTATCACGGAGACTCCACAAGATGGGGTGAGGGGACGCCTCCCAATGTTTATATCTGAATTTTTGCGAGATCGTCGATTCCGCGTATGGGTGGGGGGAGCTCTCTCCGGGCCAATGGAGCAGGAAGAGGATGTCCCTCAGGGAAGTGTCCTCAGTGTCACACTCTTTGCCCTGATCAACAACGGCATCACCTCAGTGCTGCCAGAAGATGTTCTCGCTACGCTCTACGTGAACAACCTTTCGATCTCTTTTGGCGGGGCTCAGATGCCAACTCTGGAGCGTCGACTCCAACAGTCATTGAACCGAACCCCGCTATGCCGAAGCGCACAGACTTCGGTTTTCTTTGGCCCAGACTAAGATGGTGCACTTCTGCCGCCATCCACCGCTTCACCTTTAGCCAGACTTGTTTCTAAATCGGTTGCGCCTGGCAGTGGTTGCATCGCACTGTTTCCCTGATCTTGTAGATTGACCTACGCCTCACCTGGGAGGCTCATATTTGCAGCCTTGGATTCTGTTGTACTCGCGACATGGATATTCTTCGTTCCGTGACATTCAGTGCTTGGGGCGCTGATAGGGCTACTGCCTTACTTTTTAGTGATCCTTTGTTCGTTCGCAGCTCGACTACGTTTGCGAATTTTATGCATCCGCAGCCGAGCGTGTATTGCGGAAGATGGACTCGATCCACCACACCGGCCTTCGCCTGGCGACCGGTGCCTTCCGCACTTCCCCCATTGAGAGCCTACTTGTGGATGATGGGTAGATGCGTACAGTGCATTATTCGCCTGTACGCGCGAGACTGGCGCCCCCCTCATTCGCCAACAGCTTTCAATGCATCCGCTGCTGATCTTGACGGTGCCTATGCCGCCGAGAGGCGCCAGTCATACCCTACACCCTTTGGGTTTCGGGCTAGAAAACTCCTTCGACAGCTAGGTATACCTCTCGAACGCTCCTGGTTCTACCCAGAACGCCACGCCTCTGCTCCCAAAGCTTATACGGCGCCGGGAGTATTGCGTTCGATCTTTTTTTGGAGGCACACTTCGTGTCACGCTCGAACCACCGTGCCAGTGTATACGGATGGCTCCAAGTCCCAAGAGGAGGTTGTTTTCCACGCCATATCCTCTCTCTTTGAAGTCAGCGGGTCTCAGCCAGACGCTGTGTCTCTTTTCACGGCTGGACTGGTTGTAATACAACGCTCGCTACGGGAGATAACGCGACGTGCCCGGTTCGGAGATCAGATTGTGATTTATAGCGACTCACAAAGCGCCCTGAGTGCTCTCGGGGCATTGGAATCTTGTTTCGCGATATCCATGACTCCACAGTTTTGGTGAGCAGGCGGATGTCGAGCTTATCTTCTGGATATGTAGGAACTGCGGAGATTGAGCGCGCCAAAGAGTCCGCGAGGACTGGGCGACCAGACCTGCGTTTCGCTCTACCTCATACCGATTACATCGCATGATACGGACAGTTCTCCCGGCGCCTTGGCAAATAAATGCCAGACAGTGGAGGTTAACTTAAAACCTCGTGCCATTGGGCGCCTTCTGTTCCCATGGACCTACCCCTCAATGCCGCGACGGCCTCAGGTTGGTTTCTGTCGTCTCCGAATTGGACACACTCGCGGGACGCACCGCCATTAGATGGAGCGCTCGCCTCCGCCGTTTTGTCTCCTTCACTGTTCACCACCTTCAACAAGAATGTGGGGAACAGTCTGGGGGACAATGCAATAATCGTGACTGTTTCCTGCACATTAACTATTGGAGTATACGACTTTTTGGAGGAGACTGGCCTCCTCCACTTCATTTGATTGTTTGTTGTGAGTCGCATGTTCTTGCCTGCGCCGGGAGGAGGCGGACCTATCCCCGACGCCGAAGCGGGCTTCCGTCTTGCCCTTTTTCGTCTTGCCTTGTTTTCTTGTTATATTTTTTTAGCCTTTTTTTTTTTAATATAACCTATTAGTAGGCTGTGTTGTGTACGGCGACTTATGCCCAAGTAGGTAGTCGCCAGATAAGCTCCTAAAATAAAAAAAACACTAGGTTGACGTGAACTCTGATGGGGCCTGGTAAAGTTGTTGGTGCGCTTCCCCATCACCCTCTCTCAGCACTGCCTTCTTAATTAATTTTTCTACTATTCTACTATCCCCTCAACCTATTGTCTACCTGCACCCGGTACCAGTATATTCTCACCCAGACAGAGTGCAAATTAGGTTCCCTGTAAGGGGCGCGGCGATTTGCCATCCTGGCCGTCATGCTGATGGGACTCAGCACCCCGTCCGACCCCAGCTTAGCCTCTTCTCCTTCCTTCAAAACACTTGTTTCCTCGCTTTTCATACAACCTCTCTCACAACTTTCAATGGTCAGCCTCTAATTTCACAGGGTAGATGCTAACCTTCTTCTTAAGTCAACCGTCCCGGATCGGGGCTGAGGGGGGAGGGGACAATGTTCCCTAACC
Organism: Ceratothoa steindachneri; assembly: GCA_963969495.1. Lineage (NCBI taxonomy): Eukaryota > Metazoa > Arthropoda > Malacostraca > Isopoda > Cymothoidae > Ceratothoa > Ceratothoa steindachneri. Next base: position 50,432,281 of record OZ018328.1, on the reverse strand, counting down.
CCTGAGCTCCGGTCTGGGGTGGTTGGTTTTTAACAACCTGCTTTATCCCCACCCATACCTTCCTCACATCCCTTTTCCTCTCCTCTTCACAATCTATATATTTTTTACGCCGTGTTCAAGGTGGAGCCGCCATGCCGATGGACTGCTAGGCCACCAGGCGGGAGGGGTGGTCTTAAATGGCGGCGCCTGGCTCTGCCGGGATTGTAAGCACCTCTCGCATTGCGGGCTACTGCGAGAGGTGATGCGCGATTGCATCCCGTGTCAAAAAGAGGGTCACCATGCCCAATGATGAGTATAAAATATAACCCCAACCCCCAACTTCCCCTATAACATCGACGGAGCCGCCCTTGGGCAGCTCCAGCAAAAAAATGGAGGTTCCCTCCCCCTGTGATTGCTCAGGGGACCCTCCATATATATCTAACCGGAAAGGAGGCTTACTCCTCTCCTTCGCTTACGGGTGTAGGGGACTCCCCCTCATCCCCTTCTCTGGAAGTGCTTTCGGGCGCCTCCCCTTTACCAGCGGCAGTCCCCTCTGTTCTTTCCAAGGGGACTGCCAAGAAAGCCAGCCGCTCCACATCGAAGCGGCTCGGTAGGGCAAACCCCCTTAGGGGGAGAGGGAAGCCAGGCCCCTTCGGTCGCTTCCCTCAAAAGACCTGCTGGCAAGAATACTGAACCTTGCCGGGGTCAAGGCCCATGCCTCCCCAAAGAAGACTAGTGACGATACTGCCAACGGGACCTGCGATGTCTTGGGAGGGGATGGCCAACTGGAGGCCCCCCCCCCCCTGAGATAAACATGGTCTTTGAGGAAACCCAGCCTCAGACGGTAAGGCCTTCCATGGGGGGGAATCCTGGCTCGGCGCCAAGCACCGAACCTGAATCCACCCCGATGCAAGGTCCTCTTCAAACGGCTGTGGTTTCCGAAGCAGTACAAGGAGGGGAGGGATCTCCTCCGACCGGTGCCCCCACGACTACCAGGACCTTCTCCATTTCAGAGAATGACCTGGCTGAGGCCGGTCCATCTGGCCGGGGGCTTCTTCCGGTGGAGGTGAGAAGCGGGTTCATTCCCCCCCCTCCTCTCCAAAAAAGAAAAACTAAAAAGACAAAAAAGACTCGGGGCTCCTCTCCATCCGCGGGGGCGGATGGATCTGCTGCCACTCTGGCAAGCGACCAAGCCAAGATCGGCACATCCGCCTCCTCTGCTCCCCCGGTTGCGGAGCCCCTGACTAAGACTAATACCAAGAGTGCACAGGGCGGAGCCTCGATGACATCGGGGCCCCTCATTCAGAGGTTACCGTGCGTTTTCGAGCCCGCTGGCTTCAAACGCTTCCTCGCTATTCGCTCCAATGATGGCACCATGTTGTCCAAGAGCAACATGATCCATCAGAGGAGAGGATTAGCTAGTGCAATTGGTAGAGAGCCGAAGGTGACCCGTTTCTCGGACGGGAGCCTTCTGGCGAACGCGGCGAATCCCGCCGAGGCGGCCAAGATAAGTGCTCTTTGGACACTTCATGGCACCCCGGTGAGTGTGACGCCGCACTCTACCATGAACTTTGTGAAAGGAGTAGTGTATGCCAGGGAACTCGTTGACTACTCCATTGAGGACATCACCCTAGAGCTGGCCGACCATGGGGCGGTCAAGGTCGAACGTGTGATGAGAAAACAGGGAGGGGCCTCGAGACCCACCCCTACACTCTAAGTCACGTTCGACTGTGACAAGCTCCCTGAGTCGGTGCGTGCCGCTTGGTACCGCTACCGCGTGAAGGCATTCGTGCCACTGCCGCGGCGGTGCTATTACTGTCACCGCTTCGGCCAAACGAATCGCTCATGTAGACGTGCAAAGTCGGAGTCACCCGAAGTCTGTGTAAATTGCTCCAAGGTCGCACACGATAAGTCCAAATCGTGTGTGGCCAAGTGTGTCAATTGCGGAGAGCCGCACCCTGCTTCTTCGAAGCAATGTGGTGCATATCTCCTTGAGAAAGAAATCCTGGCCCTTTAGGCCTAGAATAGACTCTCATTCCACGAGGCTAAGGACTTCGTCCTGGCGCGCTCGGCTCTGCCTGGAACGTCATATGCCTCAGTAGTCAGAAAGGCACCCTCTGCTCCTGGCCCATCCAGGCCAACGAGCACGGTTGTTTCCGCGCCCATTCGGAGCCCTTCTGCGGGCTCTACCCAACCCGGGCGCTCCCCTAGTAAAGCTGGCGGCGAAAAGGGTTCATACCCAGCCCCGGCTAAAACCAGGGCTCCCCCCTCTTCCCCCAGCGTGACCGTTTGCCGTAAGGCGAAACTGCCACGCGCCTCCACCGAGTCGTTAGACTCACAGGAGGCAACACCCCTGAAGATGGTCGCTAGGCTATCTTCGGGGGTTCCTAAAGCTGTCCCCCGAAAGGAGGACAGCAACAAACGAGTTTCGGCTCCTTCGCCCACGCCTCGAAGTGTGACAGGTGGCTTGGAGACGGTGGTTCCTCGAAAAGAGGGCCCCCCGCCTCCGAAGCCACAACGCCTGCCTAAGGTTTCGAGGCGGAGGGAGGAAAAGACTCGCATGGCGAGCCCAACTTCCCCCAATAAGTCCTCGAAGGCGACAGCGCCTTCAGCGCTTTGTCCGGCCAACAGCGCCCCGGGTTCTGCCCCCGGGAAGCGTACGGCCATTCCCGTGAGGGTCTTCAGTTCGAGGAGGGCCCCCGCGTCTCCTCCGAGCTAGGCCTGGAGGGCATATTCCTTCAATGGAATTGCCATGGACTCCGGGCCAACTGGGAGGAGCTGCGGAGGTTCGTCTCGTCCCGTTCCCCGTTAGCTATATTTTTGCAGGAGACCATGCTAGGCGCGTGCCCCCTGCCTGCCCTCCTGGGGTATAAGGGTCTTGCGACCCCACCACCGCGGGATGGCCGGGCTGGGGGATGCGCGGTTTTTCACCCGGCATGATGTCTCCGTTCTTCCTTTCTCTTTAGATACCTCCTTTCAGGCAGTGGCTGTGCAGCTGCACCTGGATAGGAGGTATACTATCATTTCTGCGTACATTCCACCGTCAGCTGACTTCGACGCGGGAGACTTCCGCCGCGTCGTGGCACGGTTGCCGAGGCCCTTTCTCTTGCTTGGAGATCTGAACGGCAGGCATCCTCTCTGGGGAGATTACTCCATAAATCCCAGGGGACAAGTCCTTACCGATCTGATCGAAGGGCTTGAGATGGGTGTCCTAAACGTGGATGAGTTTACGCATCACTGTCCGAGAACCGCTTCATTTTTTTGCCTTGACCTATCTTTGTGCTCTTCGGATGCACAGCCTGATTTTGATTGGGCGGTGGTCGATGACCTCCATGGTAGTGATCACTTTCCCATTCAAATATCATTTTCAGGGCAACTGCCGCCTGAGAGACCACCTCGGTGGTGCTTGGCGCGGGCGCGGTGGCCTGCATTTCAGGAAATGACTGAATTCTCTATCTCAGTCAAGGAGTTTAGGTCGGTAGATGAGGCCGTTGAGTTCTTCTCCGGCAACCTCATCGCCGTGGGCCTGACTACTATTCCTAGGACGTCTGGCCGTTTTGCACGCCGACCACTCTCATGGTGGTCAGCGGAGTGTGAGACGGCCCTCAAACAGAAGCGTTATGCCTAAATGCGCTATAAGCGCCGCCCGAACGATTTCACTGTCGCTGAATTTCGTCGGGCTAGGGCTAGGTTCCGGTATATTTCGAAGCACGCCCGCAGCTCTTCTTGGCGGGCATACGTGTCTTCATTTAACGGGAAGACCCCATTAGCTGAGCTGTGGAATCGAGTCAAAAGGATTCGGGGCAAGTTCTCGCAGGACCCTCCCTCGCGTTTTACAGGAGAATGGGACCGCAATCTCGGACCCCGCGTCCGTGGCGAAATCCTTAGCGACCGCTTTTTCCGCATTCTCTAGCCGGGATGCTGCTCCGCCAGCATTCAATGCACGTCGTAATGTCGCGGAAGGCCCCCGGCTGGACTTTACCTCCAGAGGCGAAGAACCCTTCAACGACAAGTTTACTGTGAGTCAGTTGCGTTCCGCTCTCGCTTCGTGCGCGGACACCGCCCATGGTCCGGACGATGTCCCGTACGCCATGCTTCGCCACCTGGGTGAGCGAGGCATGGCCTTTCTGTTAGATTTGTTCAACAGGATCTGGGTGGAAGGTCTTCTCCCAGACTCCTGGCGAATCGCTACTGTGCTCGCCTTTCGCAAACCGGGGAGAGATCACTCTACTCCGACCGGTTTCCGCCCAATCTCTCTAACCGCTTGCGTGCGCAAGTTGATTGAGAAATTGGTAAATGTTAGATTAGCCTTTTTTCTTGGACAGCGGAGGCATCTGTCTTCCGCACGGTGCGGCTTCCGCAAGTTCCACTCCACGTCGGATGTTCTGCTCCGACTGGAAAATTCCGTCTGCGAGGCTTTCCTTCGTAGACAGCACTACGCCACGGTCTTTTTTGATCTGGAGAAGGCCTATGATACCGCATGGCGATACGGTATCATGGAGACTCTCCACACGATGGGGGCGAGGGGACGCCTCCCAATGTTTATATCTGAATTTTTGCGAGATGGTCGATTCCGCGTACAGGTGGGGGGGGGGAGCCCTGTCCGGCCCAAAGGAGCAGGAAGAGGGTGTCCCGCAGGAAAGTGTCCTCAGTGTCACACTCTTTGCCCTGAACATCAACGGCATCACCTCGGTGCTGCCGGAAGATGTTCTCGCTACGCTCTACGTGGACGACCTATCGATCTCTTTTGGCGCGGCCCAGATGCCAACTCTGGAGCGTCGACTCCAACAGGCATTGAACCGCGTCTCTCGCTATGCCGAAGCGCACAGGTTTCGCTTTTCTTTGGCCAAGACTAAGGTGGTGCACTTCTGCCGCCATCCACGGCTTTACCCCGACCCAGATTTGTTTCTTAATGGGGTGCGCCTGGATGTGGTTGAGTCGCACCGTTTCCTTGGTCTTGTATTCGATCGACGCCTTACCTGGGAGGCTCATATTCGCAGCCTTAGGGTCTCTTGTACCCGCGCCATGGACATTCTCCGCTCCGTGACGTTCAGCGCTTGGGGCGCTGATAGGGCTACTACCCTACTTTTTTATCGATCCTTTGTTCGCTCGAAGCTCGACTATGGATGCGAGTTTTATGCATCCGCAGCCGAGCGTTTATTGCGGAAGGTGGATTCGATCCACCACACCGGCCTTCGCCTTGCGACCGGTGCCTTTCACACTTCCCCCATTGAGAGCCTGTTGGTCGATGCTGGGGAGATGCCACTCGCTCTGCGCCGCGTGCAGTGCATCGCTCGCCTGTACACGCGAGCCCGGCGTCTCCCTCAGTCGCCAACAGCTCTCACTGCATCCGCAGCTGATCTCGATGGTGCCTATGCCGCCGAGAGACGCCAGTCATACCCTAAGCCCTTTGGGTTTAGGGCCAGGAAACTCCTTCGAGAGGTAGATATAGCTCTCGGGCCGGTGGCGCCCCTGGTTCTGCCCAGGACGCCACCCTGGAGGGTACCACATTTGGCTATTTGTCGCCACTCCTCTTCTCCCAAAGCTTGTACTGCGCGGGGAGTATTGCGTTCGACCTGTTTGGAGCACACATCGTGTCACGCTGGAACCGTGTCAGTGTATACGGATGGCTCCAAGTCCCAAGAGGGGGTCGACTTCCACGCCGTATCCCCTCTGTTTGAAGTCAGCGGGGCTCTACCAGGCGCTGCGTCTGTCTTCACGGCCGAGCTGGTGGCAATACACCACTCGGTACGGGAGATTACGTGACGTGCCCGGTTCGGAGATCGGATTGTGATCTATAGCGACTCACAAAGCGCCCTGAGTGTTCTCGGGGCATTGGAATCTCCGCATCCCCTGGTTCGCGATATCCGTGACGCCACGGTTTTGGCGAGCCGGGCAGATGTCGAGATTATCTTCTGGTGGGTTCCTGGACATGTAGGAATTGCGGGGAATGAGCGCGCCGATGAGGGTGCCAAAGAGTCCGCGAGGACTCTGCAACCGGACCAGCGTTTCGCTCTTCCTCACACCGACTACATGGCAGGAATACGGGCAGCTCTTCGGACTGCTTGGCAAAGAAGATGGGAGACGGTCGAAGGGAACTTTAAGTTGCGTGCCATTGCGCCGCGACTGTTCCCATGGACCTATCCCCCAATGCCGCGGCGGCTTCAGGTTGCTTTCTGTCGTCTCCGAATCGGACACACTCGTGTGACGCATCGCTATTTGATGGAGCGCTCGCCTGCGCCCTATTGGAACGACTGCGTCGTCCCCCAGACTGTTCGGCACATTCTTGTCGAATGTCCCAGTCTGGGTGATCTTCGCGCACGATACCTGTCCCGGTACCGGGATGAGCGGGGTCGCTACCGCCTGTCCCTTGTACTCGGGACAGATTCGTGCACATTGACTTGTGGACTTGTAGACTCTTAGGGGTAGGCCGGGCTTCTCCCCTTTATTTAAGGTTCTTTTTTTATTGTTTTGTTTGTAGGTTGCACTCCTGCACCGGGGTGAGAGGGGACCTCCCCCCGCTGCCGGAAATTGCTTCCTGATTGTTAAGTTTTTCCAATTTATATCATTGTTAAGTTTTCATATTTTTATTTTAAAGTAGCCTAGTTCTAGGCTGTCGTGTTTTTCGGCGACTTATGCCCAACTGGGTAGTTGCCAGATGGGCTCTATAAAATTTAAAAAAAAAATGCAAATTAGGTTCCCTCCAGGATTGGGTTTAATTGAGCTCTGACGGGGCATGGAAGTTGTTTGTGCGCTTACTCCTCGCTACCTGACAGCATTCTTTTTTTCTCTACGAACATCCCCTTAATTGAGGAGCTGACCACCTACCTCATGCCGTGTCAGAAGACGAGCTTTGTAACCTGTAAAAACAACGCCCGCAGGTTGCAAGAGACCAGGCCTTGCTGGGACCTCGGCGTTGGGGCGCGAATAATGGAAATATCGGTTTTGCCCCGATAACCACCTTTCTGCCTATACTGGACTGACCATCTCTCTGTGGCCGTTCTCTGGTATATAAGGCTCGCCTGCTTGTGACGGGCAGGCTACTAAAAGTATATGGCCCGTCTCTGGGTAATCCACAAGAGATCTTCAGATCTGGCCTTCCTTTGAGGATTAGTACGTCTCAGTAAGGATATCTGCCCTGTCGCCCTGTCTCTCTGACTGCCCAGTTAGGAGCTGCGACCTTTGTGGAATTACCGGCCACTGGGTGACTTGTTGTGGGGGTGAGCCGCTGCCCTAGGTTGGCGCACACTCTTTACTGAAAGCCCGACAAGGATAGGCGGGAGCAGCTAGACGCTGAATATAGCCCGGTAACCACTTTTTTTTTCTTTAGTGGTCACAAGTGTCAAAAATTAACGTGTGTTGGCAAGCTTCCCAAAGTTTTTCAGCATTTCTAACATTTCAGTCTATATTCCTCACTCTCAGCCCGACCTTGACGTTGCAGCGGACGAGGAGCTAAAATACACCACCTTTCTGACATGTAAATGGGCTTTCCTCTTATCTTCTGGATGCGACAAATGGGGTTTCCCTTTGCTATTTCGTTTGCCGCCACCGGTCCCCTCCGACATACGGTGGAGAGGCTCCCCGAGGTGATCCCACCCTAGATGGCAGAGTTTTCCAAGCGGACGAACTTTGGCTCAGTGTCAGACATTGAAACTGCAAGGCCCTCCTCAGGCGGCATGGGCCCACGAAGATTCGTAAGGAGATAGGGATCTCCTCACCCACCTGGTCCCTATTTGACGGCCAAGATCTCGCCCATCTCGGAATAAGATCTGGCCGAGGCTGGTACGTCCCTCCTTTGGTCCCCTTCCGGTTGGGGAGAGAAGTGAGTTTACTCCCCGCCCTCCTCTCCAAAAAAAGGAAAGGTAAGAAATCAAAGAGGACAAGGGATTCCTCTTCCTCCGTGGGTATCCGGGGACGGACGGGTCTGAGGCCTTTGGGCAAGCAGCCAGGTCTAAAACCGACACACCAGCCCTGAGGTACCTCGGGCTGGGAGGCCCAGACCAAGACAAACCTCCCAAGTGCGCTGAGCGGATCCTTGATTATGTCGATGCCCTACATTTAAAGATTGCCTGGCATTTTTAAGCTCCCTGGCTCCAAACGCTCCACTGATGGCAGCAAGTTGGTCAAAGGTCACATACTCCATCTAAGGAGAGCTTTAGCTACAGTAAATTAACTGGTAGAGAGCGGAAGGTGATTTGTTTCTCGGACGGGAGCTTTTTGGCGAATGCAGCGAACCCTTCCGAGGCGGTCATTACTAGTGCCCTTCGGTTAGTCGATGGCTCATCGTGGAGTACGAGGCAGCATTCTATCATGAATTTCGTGAAAGGAGTGTTTTATGTGAGGGAACTCGTAGACTACTACTTATAAGACATCACCGAAGAACTAACTGCGTGACCAAGGAGCAGTCTATGTCAAGCTTGTGATGAGAAAACAGGGAGGAGGGTCGAGACCCACCCTACACTCCTCGTCATGTTCGATCGTGACAGGATTCCTGAGTCAGTGCGTCCCTGTTGGTATCCCTACCGCGCCAAGGCATTCGTGCCTCTGCCGCAGATATGCTACTGCTGTCACAACTTCGGCAATTATAATTGCTTGTGTAGACGTGCAAAGTCGAGTTACCCGAAGTATGTGTAAGTTTCTCCAAGGTCGGCAAGGAAGGCAAGAATGCAAAAGAGATCCATGAACGCATGGTTGCAGTTTACACCGACACCGCCCCTTCCTATGCAACCATTGCTCGCTGGAATAGGGAGTTTTGCCATGGTCGTGAGTCCCTTGAAGATGACCCCCGTCCAGGGCGCCCGTCAGACGTGACCAACGAGGACAATGTGGCCCGTGTGGAGTGGATGATCATCGAAAATCGACGGGTGAAGGTCGAAGAAATCGAGCGAGAACTTGGAATATCACATGGAAGTGTTATCAACATCATCCACGACAATTTGGCCATGGCCAAGGTCTCTGCCCGTTGGGTCCCTAGAAACCTCACGAAACCTCACGCCCCATGATCTATTTCAACGTCGTCAAAGTTCGGAGGAGCTGCTGCTCCTGTACAACCAAGACCCGGCGGGATTCGAGTCACGCATAGTGACAGGTGATGAAACGTGGGTCCATCACTGGGATCCCGAGAGCAAACTCGAAAGCATGGCCTGGAAGCACAAGGGCTCTCCCCCATCAAGTTCCGGACCCAACACTCAGCCGGGAAGATCATGGCCACCATCTTCTGTGATTCTGAGGGAGTGTTGATGGTGGACTATGCACCTCGTGGAAGGACCACCACAGGCCAATATTACGCCGTGGGACTGGCTGGGTTGAAGAAGGGCATCCGTCAGAAGCGGTGCGGCAATTTGACACGCGGTGTCCTGCTCCTCCACGACAATGCCCCTGTCTACAAGGCCAGAGTTGCACAAGCTGCCCTGCGCGAGTGCGGATTCGAGGAGCTCAACATCCCCCCTACAGTCCAGATCTGGCCCCTAGCGACTACTTTTTATTGCGCCAGCTCAAGGTTGCACTGTGTGGACGCCGGTTTGGGGACGATGAAGATGTCCAGCTCGCCCTCCAGGAGTGGATTGAACAGCAGTCGGTAGATTTCTGATTGTCGGGAATTCGAAGCCTCAGGGACAAGTGGCGCAAGTGCATTGAAGTCGAGGGTAGTTATATTGAAAAATAATAAAACACTTTTCCTCATATCTCGTTTCCTTATATCCGAATTGCAAAACTTATTGACCGCCCCTCGTACGATGTCATAATCGTGTATGGCCAAGTGAGTCAATTGCGGAGAGCCGCACCTTGCTTCCTCGAAGCAACGTAGCACGTATCTCCTTGGGCAGGAGATCCTGGTCGTTCAGGCTACGGATTGTCTCTCCTCCTTTCCCTAGGCTACATACATTTTCCTGGTGTACCCAGCGTTACCTGGGACATCTTACTCATCGATATAAAATTTAAAAAAACCCTGCTCGTGGCCCCTCCAGGCCTACGTGCACGATCGATTCGACGCCAATTCGTAACCCTTCTGAGGGCTCTAGCTCCCCCCCCGCCCCCCCCCCCACACACTCCCTGGTAGAGCTGGCGGTTCAAAGTGTTCACAGCCAGCCCCGGCTAAAATCAGGGCTTACCCCCCTCCCCCGCGTGATCTCTCGTAAGGCAAAACGGACGCGTGCCTCCACCAGGTCGCTATACTCTCAACAGGCAACCACCCCTAAAGTGGTCACGAACAAGCTGGTTTCATCATACCGCTCGGTACGGGAGATAAAGCGGCGTGCCCGGTTCTGAGACAGGATCTTGATCTATAGTTAATCAATGCGCCCTGAGTGCCAACGGTGCATTAGAATCTTCACTTCAACGTATCCGTGATGCTACGGTTGCCGCGAGCTCTTATGTCGAGATTATGTTATGTTATGTTCTTGGAATTGTGGGGATTGTGACGAATAAGAACGCAAAGAGTCCTTGAGGACTGGGCGACCATACCAGTATTTGGTTCTTCCTTACACTGACTACATGGCAGGAATCAGATCAGCCATCCTGCTGCCTGGGAAAGATGATGAAAGACAGCCATTGAACCGCAGTTCTTCCCCTGGACCCCCCTCTTGCCTCCAATGCCTCCGTCCTCTTCACAGTGAGCACACATGCGCTCACATGTACCTTACTACGACGACTGCCTTGCGCCCCATGGGGTTCGGCACATTTCTGTTGAATGTCCCAGTCTGAGGGATCTTCGTGCACGTTACCTGTCCCAGCAGCGTGGCAAGCGTGGTCGCTACTGCGCTTGTACCTTATGCTAGGGACGTGTTAGTTCACACAGACCTGTTGACTCATGGTCTTTCTGGCTGGCTTCCTCCCTTTTATTTCACTCTATGATGGCCGCATGCTCCGGTGCCAGGGGAAGTCGGGCATCCTTCTTGGTTTGCTTTAGTTTTTGCCTTTGGGGGGGGGTGAGTGGATGGTTGCCTTGTATATGTATGTAGCACTCCTGAAGAGGGTTGAGCAACTCCAGGAGACTTCTCTAGACGATTGAGGAACATTATTATTACCCTTACCTAACCGAAAATAATCCTCTTTTTCTATCCAAATCGACGCTTACCGCCTAATTATAAGTATACTTTGATGTAATTTGATTTAGTTTTAGGTGTTTCAGAGGAGCTCGGAATCCAGTTAAAGGGCAAAGGTAGCATTTCAGACCATTCGGAAGGCACTTGTTTCTGGGGAGAGTCGATGACCGCGTGTTTTATTTGTTTCCTCCGTCCCGGATCCATCCCGTCAGGCTGCACCCTCAACCAACTCTGTCGCTTGGACGGGGTTCTCATGGTGATCCATCACTCCGCCTAGATTTACTCTTGTGTGAATGTCTGGTATGTTGTGAAGATGGGTCGAGCGCTCTCTATTTACTGACCGCAATCTGTATCAATCAGTCTGGTGCGTTATTTGATTTCTTTAGTTTTGGGTAGTGGACGCATAGAGCCTTGCCAGGGCCCCGATTTGTGACTTTAGAGATGTTTCTTCAGGGTCGCTACCCGGCGGAATGCCGTTGATGGGGTGTTTAGGGGCCTTTGATTGGGTACACGGCCTTGGTGTGCGCGCGAATTGTTTTGTAGGTACTGATGGCCCAAACCTGAGGAGGCGGAGTTGTTCAGTGTTGACTGACTGTTGAATCCTTGCAGTATTCCACGGTGACGTTGGAAGGTGAGCGCTACATGACCGACCTGGACTTCATCCGAAGGTTCCTGGGACTCTACAAGGAGTCCAACTACAATCCGGACTCGATCCGACTCCTCGGAGGGATCCTGGACACGAGCAAGGACGGCCTCATCTCGTTCACGGAGTTCACCGCCTTCGAGGGCCTCCTCTGCGTCCCTGACGCCCTCTACAAGACCGCCTTCCAGCTCTTCGACACCATGGGAACAGGCATGGTCAGCTTCGGTACGTACTACACCTGTAAGAAGGTGGCTGTCAGCATGTAGCTGGCGGCTATGGGGAGCCGAGTTACAGGGCAGCAGTCTGGCGGGGGAGGGGGGGACTACAAGCGGACAAGTTTGAAAAGTACAGGCTGGCTTAGGAATAGATGTAAGCAGCCTCGGAGTAGGATCTATGAAAGAGGCGATTTCGTCCCAGGGCCCCATCTACAATCCCTGCCGCTCCAACAGAGAGAACAGATTGAAAAAAATGACAAACAAACAGCAAACCCCAAACGCATGCAGTAATATATAAATACGAACGAAAATATATACAGCCTTGCACTAAAAGTAAATATATATATGATCTCACAATATATAAATATTGGCCAACGCAAAAATAGAATTCAGTCACCCATCAAAAATATATAATTAGGGCCTTACAAGATAGACTAGCCAACGCAACAATATGAATCTCACCCCAAAAGTGGAAATAGTTATAGGATCCAGTAAACAATATTTGCAAACTACCGGTATTACAGGGGATGGAAGGAAAGGGAGGAGGGCCTGCTTTCTTTGACGAATTCCTTACGGTTCGAAACTCGGTGAAGCGTTCCGCACTCAGGGAACTGGGATGCGTTGGTTCCAACCACTTTGTTGAAAACTGGGAGGTGCTAGTTCCAACGACCCACACTGCAGGACGGCCCTTTCTCATTTGTGAGTGAGGATCAAGGCTGGCTGTCCCTGCCTCTCAAGTCAGATGCCGATAGACTAGCCGGTACCAAGGAGCTGAAAAGGAGAAGGCAGCTTCAATCACAGATTCACTGCCACACATACATCATTAACGTCAACATACATGCACACCCCTCCATTTGCACCAACTCTTACCTGGATGAGTACCCAGTTCCCACTTCTTTCTAACATCCAATTCGACCAACTTCCTCGCTTAATAAGTCACTGTACATGTAAGCAATTCTAAACTTATCTGAATTTGACAGTTGAACCATTCACTTAAATTACTTGCTGAAATATATGCCTGTGGGGAGAGAATGGGGGTCACGATAGAAGTCTATCGAGTCCACCCGGATCGCCCTCTCTCTTCATCTTGTTCGTCCCAAGTACCCTGGAAGAGGAGAAAGGGATTAGACATTTGGGGAGGGGAGGCGGACTACTACTCGCTACTACGGCGAGATACAGAATAGCCGAATGGAGCTGGGGGACACCAAGCATTTTTTTGTAATGAATGCAAGTACTTGAAAACTGCATGACAGAAGGTTTGACGACTAGAGGACAACTGGCTGGGAGGGGCTACAAGACAGCAAACAGGATGTAGGTTATATGACAGAAGGCTTTGATGGGGAGTTACAGTACTGCAGAATTTGGAGCCGAGCTAAATGACGTTATGCTTAGTGGGTGGGCTACAGTAATGCAGACGGTGGGTCCGAACTAAATGACAACTGGCTTTTGGGGTGCGCTACATGACAGTATGTTTTAGGGTGAGTTACAGGACAGAAGGCATTGGGCTCTGCCACAGGAAAGCAGGCTTTGGAGGTGGGTTATAGACAGTCTGTTTTTTGAGTAGGCCAAATAAGAGCAGATTGCCGAGGTGGGTTTATAGTATAGTCTGTTTGGGGGGTAGGCTACATAAGAGCAGGTTTGAGATGTGGCCTCATAGTGCAGCAAGCTTTGGGGCCGATATACAGGAGAGAAAGGTTTAGCTGATGGGATACATTACAGCATGCTTTTGGAGAGGTGCTATAGGGAAGCAGGCTTTGGGGGTGGATACACCACAGTAGGGTTTATCCGAAGTCTGTGTAAGTTCCTCCAAGATTCACACACGATAAGTCCCCATCGTATTTGGCCAAGTGTGTCAACTGCGGAGAGCGCACCCCGCTTCTTCGAAGCAATGTGGTGTGTATCTCCGTGAGAAGGAAATCCTGGCCGTTCAAGCTACGGATAGTCTCTGATTTCGCGAGGCTAAGGACCTGGTTCTGGCGCGCCCCGCGCTGCCTAGGACATCTTAAGGCACCCTCTGCTCCTAGCCCCTCCAGTCCTACAATCATGGTCGTTTCCGCGCCCATTCGGAGCACTTCTGCGGGCGCTAGTCTGGTAGAGCTGTCTGAAGAAGGATCCACACCTACCTCGGCTAAAACCAGGGCTCCCCAACGTGACCGTTTCCCGTAAGACGAAACGGCCGCGTGCCTCCACCTAGTCGTTAGACTCACAACAAACAACCCCCCTGAAGGTGGTCGTGAGACCGTCTTCCAGGGTACCTAAAGCTGCCATCGAAAGGAGAACAGCACCAAAGGAGCTTCCGCTCCTACGTCCCCACCCAAGGGTATGCTGGGTTGCTCGGAAACGGTGGATCCTTCAAAGGAAGAACCTTCTCGAAGCGGAAAGACGATAAGACTCGCAGAGCGAGCCAAACCTGCCCCGATAAGTCATCGAAGACGACAGTGCCTTGTTCGGCCAATAGCGCCCGGGCTAGGCCTGGAGGGCTTATTCCTTCAATAGAAATGCCGCGGTCAACTAGAAGGAACTGCGCAGGCTCGTCTCCTCCCGTTTCCCATTAGCACAGGTTTCGGTTTTCCTTGCTCAAGACTAAGGTGGTGCAATTTTACCGCCATCGACGGACTCCCAACCCCCCACCCCCATCCCACACCGACCCGGACTTAGTCCTAAACGGGGTTCGCCTGAAAGTATTAGGTTCGTACAGTTTCCTAATCTTACTTTTCCCTGACTCCTCAACTGGGAGGCTCATATACTTACCCCTGTGGTTTCTTGTCTCCCCGGCAGGGACATTCTTCGTTCTGTGACATTCAGCACTTGTGGTGCTGTTTGGGCTACTGCCTTACTTTTCTACGGATCCTACGGGTATGCTCGTTCGAAGCTTGACTAGTGATGCAAGTTCTCCACATCTGCATTCGAGCATGTATTACGGAAGGTGGACTCGATCCACCACACAGGTCTCCGCCTGACGACCGGTCCCTTGCGCACTTCCAAATTGAGAGCCTACTTGTCGATGCGACAGAGATGCCACTCTTTCTGGGCTGTACAAAGTGCATCATGAGTTTGTACGCCCGTGCCCGGTGCCTCCTTCAGTCGCCCACACCTCTCACTGCATTCGCAGCCGATCTCGACGGTGCCTACGCCTCCGAAAGATTCCGGTCATACCCTAAGCCCTTTGAGTGTAGGTCTAGAAAACTCGGTGTATCTCTCGTTTAGGTTGCGAGTCTGGTTTTGCCCAGGATGCCACCATGGAGGGTACCACCTTTAGTTATTCGTCACCACGCCTCTGCTCCCAAAGCTTCCACACCGCCTGGATCATTGCGTTCGACTGTACACGGATGGCTTCAGGTCCCAGGAGGCGGTCGCCTTCCATGCCATGTCCTGTCTGTTTGAAACCAGTGGGGCTCTTCACGGCCCAGCTGGTTTCAATAAACCGCTCGATACCAGAGATAACGCGTCATGCCCGGTTCTGATGAGACCAGCTTGCCATCTTTAGCGTCTCACAAAACGCACTGAGTGTTCTCAGGGCACCCCATCCCCCCCCCCCCCGCTTCAGCTTCCGCTTTATCCGTGACGCTACGGCTGCCTCGCGCCCGCCGGAGGTCGAGATTATCTTCTGCTCTGTTCCTTGAAATGTGGGAATCGCGGGAAATAAGGTCGTTAAAAAGCACGAGGGCTGGACAACCATGAATCTAGGCTGCACGGAGGTCAGCCTGGCAAAGAATATGAGAGACGGCTGAGGGAACTTAAAGTTGGTGTCATTGCACCGCGACTCTTTCCATGGAACTACCCCCCAATGCTACGACCGCTTCAGGTAGCTGAGGGTTGGGTCCGGAACTTGATGGGGGTCGGAGAGCCCCTGTGCTTCCAGGCCATGCTTTCGAGCTTGGTCTCGGGATCCCAGTGATGGACCCACGCTTCATCACCTGTCACTATGCGTGACTCGAATCCCGCCGGGTCTTGGTTGTACAGGAGCAGCAGCTCTTCCGAACTTTGACAACGTTGAAGTCTATCATGGGGCGTGAGGTTTCTAGGGACCCAACGGGCAGAGACCTTGGCCATGGCCAAATTGTCGTGGATGATGTTGATAACACTTCCATGTGATATTCCAAGTTCTCGCTCGATTTCTTCGACCTTCACCTGTCGATTTTCGATGATCATCCTCTCCACACGGGCCACATTGTCCTCGTTGGTCACGTCTGACTGGCGTCCTGGCCGAACTTTGGCAACGTTGAAGTCGGTCATGGGGCGTGAGGTTTCTAGGGACCCAACGGGCAGAGACCTTGGCCATGGCCAAATTGTCGTGGATGATGTTGATAACACTTCCATGTGATATTCCAAGTTCTCGCTCGATTTTCGAGGATCATCCTCTCCACACGGGCCACATTGTCCTCGTTGGTCACGTCTGACTGGCGTCCTGGCCGGGGGTCATCTTCAAGGGACTCACGACCATGGTGGAACTCCCAATTCCAGCGAGCAATGTTTGCATAGTAAGGGGCGGTGTCGGTGTACACTGCAACCATGCGTTCATGGATCTCTTTTGCATTCTTGCCTTCCTTGGTCAAAAGTTTGATCACTGCGCGGTGCTCAACCTTCTCCATTGTTGAAAAATTTGTGACTGACGATCTGCGATCAGCTGCTGCTTCTTAAATAGACGAGGCATGAGCGTGCGGCTGCAGGTCCTGACTTGTCATAACTTGTCCTAACACCCCCACAAACAGCCATCCACCTTCCTCTGTTTTGCCCTACGGATTCGCAAAACTTATTGACCGCCCCTCGTATCTTGCCGGGGATAGGATATCTTCCCCGACGTTGCTTCTTGAATTCCTTTTCCGCATGAAGGGGGTTGTAGGGGACCCCTCCATTGTACTAATCGTCGGCAGAACGGCCAAGATCTGTTGTGACAGACCCAGAGGCGGGACCCATGACTTTTAGTTGGCTTGGCAGCCAACAAAGCATTAAACACTGACCGCCACAAGCTGTAGCCTTATGCATCCGAGAACGGCCACGGGTAAGGTAGCCATTCCATTTACACGCAGGGAAGTGATTATTGGGGTAAAACGAATATTCCCTTTATTCGCGTCCTAACGCCCTGGCCTCTTGCGACCTGCTAGCGTTAAAGGGTATTTTTATGGTGGCTCCAAAGCCTCTCTTCTGACGCGGCATGAGGTAGCTGGTTAGGTCCTTAAACCTAAGGAAATGGAAGAAGGGATAGTCATAAAAAAAAAAGGAATGCTGAGGGTGAGAGTGAGTGATGAGGAAACGCACCCACAACTTCCCCAGGCCCTGATGCATAGTTCATGTCAACCCAGGAACGGGGGCTTCCTTAATAATTTTCACTCGTGGCCCTGAGGACGTGCATCTCCTCCAGGCAACGTGCAACAGGCACCTCCGAGGGATAAAAGTTACAAATAAAATCGTTATCGGTTTCCATTAAATTATATCCTCTATATATCAGTTTCCATTGAATTACGATCCTTTGATGTTGCTTTCCATTAAATCTGAGTATTTTATATGGGTTTCCCATTAATCCGTTCATTATGTATCAGTTTCCTTTTACATCAATCATTTTATATTATTTTCTAATAAACCTGATCCTTTATATTGGGTTCCGATGAATCCACTCTGTTCATCCTTTTTATATCGGTTTCCAATAAATCCAATCCTTTTTATATCGGTTTCCAGTAAATCCACGCTGTAAGGGAGTATCAGTTGCATAAGAAAACATGCTGCACCTGTTTCTGGAGCATTGCCTACCCTTCAGGCCCCCATAGTTGCAACCTGGTCTGCGGCTATTTATCTTTCACACATTTTCACCTCTTTCATTACGAATCTTTATTTACAACCTCTGGGGCAGAAATGCTCCCAATAAAGCCCAACCTTTTCTATTCAATTTATTGGCTTCTAATAAATCTCATCCTTTTCTATTGTGTTTATTGTTTTTTTTAATAAATTCCTCTCATTTTCTATTATGCTTATTGGTTTCTAATAAATCCCATCCTACTCTATTGTGTGTATTGGTTTCTAATAAATTCCTCTCCTTCTATCATGTTAATTGATTTCTAATAAATCCCACCCTTTTGAATTGGATTTATTGGTTTCTAATAAATCCCATCCCCTTCTATTGTCTGTATTGGTTTATAATAAACCCCATCCTTTCCTATCATGCATATTGGTTTCTAATAAATCTCATCCTTTTCTATTGTGTTTATTGGTCTCTAATAAATCCCATCTTTTTCTATTGTGTTTATTGGTTTCTAATAAATCCCATCCTTTTCTATTGTGTTTATTGGTTTCTAATAAATTCTATCCTTTTCTATCGTGTTTATTTGTTTCTAATAAATTCTATCCTTTTCTATCATGTTTATTGGTTTCTAATAAATCTCATCCTTTTTAATAGGATTTATTGGTTTCTAATAAATTCTATCCTTTTTAATAGGATTTATTAGTTTCTAATAAATCCCATCCTTTTCTATTGTTTTTATTGGTTTCTAATAAATCCCATCCTTTTCTATTGTGTTTATTGGTTTCAAATAAATTCCATCCTTTTCTATCGTGTTTAATGGTTTCTAAATAAATTCCATCCTTTTCTATTGTGTTTATTTGTTTCTAATAAATTCTATCCTTTTCTATCATGTTTATTGGTTTCTAATAAATCTCATTCTTTTTAATAGGATTTATTGGTTTCTAATAAATCCCATCCTTTTTAATAGGATTTATTAGTTTCTAATAAATCCTATCCTTCTCTATTGTGTTTATTGGTTTCAAATAAATTCCATCCTTTTCTATGGTGTTTAATGGTTTCTAAATAAATTCCATCCTTTTCTATTGTGTTTATTGGTTTCTAATAAATTTTATCCTTTTCTATCTTGTTTATTGGTTTCTAATAAATCTCATCCTTTTTAATAGGATTTATTGATTTCTAATAAATCTCATCCTGTTCTATTGTGTGTATTGGTTTCTAATAAATTCCATCCTTTTCTATTGTGTTTATTGGTTTCTAATTAATCCCATCCTTTTCTACCATATTTATTTTTTCCCATAATTCTGAGCCTTTTATACCCAGTGTGACATTAAGTAAGGAGAATTGTAACGATGATGACCATCCTTTAACAACAGGGATGGGAGAAAGAGGTCTTACATTTATTCCCATCTTAAGAAAGTGAAATGGTTAAAGGAGGTAAGAAAAGTGGATATTCACTTTTATGCCATGTGTTTTTTTGTTTTCAAAATTCTTTTGTAGCAATATATGCCCCATGCCACTATAAAAGGGTTCAAGAGGCTCGCAATTGGGATTATCTTAGTCCTTATCCTTTCCCATTTTTAGCTCCCTATTAATGCTTTTTCTACGTTGGATTATTTTCATTTATCTATAATTAATCATTGCTCTTCCGTAGAATAAAGACCGTAAGAGTCTCTCCCTTTCAGTTCATTCATTCAGGTATTGATTTGACGCGTGCAGCCTTCCTCTCTCCCGCAGCCAATTGGGCTCTCGCCGATGTCCTCTAACGACCATTCATCCTCCCAATCGCGCCAATCAACGATGCGTCCCACCCCTCGGGATGATCGAAGGGTGGGTGATCGTAACTACAAGAGGACAATTAGCAAAGTCACGTCTTTGTCTCTCCTTCCAAACGCACCAAGTAGTTCCTTTCTTTTTTCCCCTACTTTGGTTTCTTTTTCGCAATGCGAAAACTAACCGTTCTCCCCCCCTTGCTACAGAGGAGTTCGTGGGCGTGATCAAACAGACGATTCTGCATCAAAAGGTTCCGTTCGATTTCGACTCTGATTTCGTTAAGATGTATTTCGGCAAAGATAGGAAAAGGACCATCAGCTACACCGAGTTCAGTCAGTTCCTTCACGTAAGTTCTTCTCCCGCCCACCCAGTTTCTCGAAGGCACAGAACAGCCTTCAAAAGAGCTACTGCCGCAGTCTCCTCACATTCCGAATCGTGTTTATGTACCTTCTCTCTAAGGTCTCGTGACGTCACCAATTTCGTTCAACCGCTTCAACACCTTTCTCCGCCCCCATTCCGCCCCTTCCAACATTTCAAAGAAATAAAAGTGAGACCCGAAACTTATTTCCTTTGTGCGTTTCCACTCACTCTTTTGATGATTCGCTTCATCAATCACAAGATTTCATTTTTTCGGTGTCCGGATCATTTATCTTATAAAATCGTGATTTTCTGTCTTAAAAGAAAGAGAAAAAAAAACTTATCGCATACGCCACTTCACTTCAATAGAACAACGCCTACCGTGCTCGGTTTTACACTGGGATAACGCACTCTGAAATCTCAGAAGAACCACATGCAGGCAATCCAAGGAATACATCCGCCCATGCCTCCATGACCTGGGCACACAATCTCGTACCCACTCACATCATCACACTACAGAACACAAAAACAAAGGTCTTGCCCATAAAACATTATCTTGTCACAAAACCCACATACATGACAACTTAGCATCCAATCTCTGGATTTACCCCCCCTCCCCCACACCCTTTTCCCCCCAAGATTTCGACCCAGAGGAAACATCCGTCCAAAGACACGTATGGGTCGCTCCGGCAAGGCTCCGGTGCACTCACCACCCCAAACCTAACGCACAAATCACCTTCAGACCTCACTGATATAGATATCTGCTTCCGCTCCTATTCCCACCAAAGCAAAACAAAGTTCAACACATTAAAAAAAAAATTATGAATTCACTTTAAAAGCATTTAATTTCAAGCTTAAGTTTTTAAATTATTAAACTTATCCTAACTTGTGATTTTTAAGGATAAAACAATTGTATGTATTGGGAGAATGCAGTATGTAAGAAAGTTAAAGTGACGAAGGAGATGATAAAATAGCGTCATGTATATAGCGGGGAATAAAACTTCATACAATGATAACAGTAAGAATTATACATTTAAATCTCAATAAATAACAATAGAATAATCTATTACACTGTGTAGATAAAAGAGCAACCACGCCAACTTCTTCGCCTCATCCAAGGTCAACTTAATTAAATGCTATAAACATACCATTGACCGGCTGAAGAATTGACTCATTTTGAATAAGTTTAGTGACATAGGTGCAACCGGGCGATGAGTTTGTTAGATTTTCCCGTTGGAAACGGTTAGGTCATGTTTATAGAAAGAAGGGTATAGTTCGGGACACACCATGGTTGGTGGCCCCTGGTAGAAGAGGTAGAGGTAGGCCTATGGAGACTTGGTAAGGACTATGAGGCGGGAAGCAGAATATGATTGTTGGGAAGATTTTGACGCATTAGCTCAAGATAGAGCGTGGTGGTGTAAGTTCATTGAGGCCCTATGCATCCCCGGGGGTGCCACGGGAAATGATTGATTGATTTGATTGACATAGGTAGTGAGGACCATAGCTCTTCTATTCGATCAGCCCTCACTGGCGATTGCTGTACTACTGGGGTTACCTTCAACCACGCAAATTATGATTTCAGTATGTCCATTCTTTTACTCAACTACTCTGCCCTTATTCAACAAATACTGAGCACGCAGCTACCAAAACGACGAGAAATAGTTGACCAACTTCCTTTCGAGCAAACTAGCAAGTGTCATTCACAACCAGGCAAATTCAAAATACATGTCTCTATTTAATGGCGTCCCACAATGGGTTATCCTCTCCCCCCCCCCACCCTCTCAAATAACAGCAACATAGACAGCCAAAATAAACATACAAACACATCTCACACAATTAGAACTCTAGCTCCAAAACCCATAAGATGACAGTGTCCCCACAAAGATTCACAGTACCATTATTCATCTCGCATAGGCACGAATCAAACCACCACGCTAACATTACACGAAATATAACACGTACAATGTTAGGTCTCACCTACGATAGACACATGATCTTTCACACAGGTCAAAAACATAAACTCAATGATCTAAGCACTAACTGGCACCACATTCGGACAACAGAAGCAAACACTAACCACCTTAAATTTATCCGAACCACACTTAATTACGCTTCACCAGCCTGGCACCCCACCATTGATAAAGCAAACACACACACACACACAAACACGATACAGCACAAAACAAAGCCTTTAGGATAGTTACTGGCAGCAAGCAAACCACTCCATTACCTGTATGCACTCAGAAACCAAACTTCTCCCTATAAATGCACTCTTAAACTTGATAGGCCCAATCACACCCAGGCTACAGTATCAATACAAACCTACCCCCAAGGACTAACAAAGTAACGCCTTCAGTACATTATAACATAATCTACACCTCGCTACCCCCGTTTTCTACCGCAACAAAAACTATTCACATCCACACTCAAATAATTTACCACCACTTACACAACCCCATACTACACTCGTCTTGCCACATAGCAAAGGAAGAGAGTCAACCGTCCTCCAGAAACGCGGGAGTCACTCTTTCCAGATTCATATGAAGCCACTACCCCAACCCTACATTACTACAAACACCTAAACCAAGCAGACAACCAACACTGCCCACGCTGTAGCCACCCCTCAGAAAAAAAAACAACACCTTGTATCAACATGACCAACCAAACCTTGAACCCCGCAGACAAAACCGCAGCATATCTTGAGTTAGAGATTTGTGGACTCGGCCGTCGCCAGTGGCGGCCTTCTTGGCAGACGTAGGCTGGCTTTAGTCTAGCCAACCTGAAGGCTAACAAAGTATGATTGTCTCGGAAAATTCTGTTAATTTATGGAATAAATACCGCGATGCATAGGCTATGCGGTTTCTATGGCTACGGGAATTCGCTTGATTTTATATATAACGCTACTTGGTTGCGACCTCCAGGAAGGCCACGACGTCCTCCGGGTAGGTCCCCAGGTCACTTAGTGATGATAGATTGTGTGGGTTGCGTGCGAGTGTGAGGTTAGGGCAATCGAGGAGAAGGTATTTTGTGTCTTCTGGGGCTCGATTGGTGTTTGGTTGAGCTTTGTTCTGTGAGTATTGTTGTAGTATGGGTGAGTGGCCTGTTCGTTGTTGGGATAGGAGTACTCTGTGTTTTCTGTAGAGTGAAATTGTGGGGGTTGCTCGTTTATGTTGTAGTTATGCGTAGCATAACCACATATGTTTTATTATGGTGTGGTTTGGGGAAAGGTTATTGTGCTTAGCTTGGAAATAGGGTGCTGGGAATATTTTTTCTTTTTGTCTGGGTTGAGGTGGGAAAGGTTTTGTGCTCTGCTGAAGTGTTGGGTTCCTATCATGTCTAGGTGTAGTCTAATGGGTAATATGTTGGTAGGGCGGGTCATACTTTGGGGCAACTATATATTTTCATTAAATCCTTTAATGAGGGGTGATTAAATGATAGATTTTCTGGTGTAGATTTTGAAAAAGAACTTTATTTTGTTATACAATTGCTCCTACCTAAATCAATTTCCATTTTAATAAAAGTAAATTTTTCCTTTTCGTCACGAGCTTATGTAACCTATTTCTATTTAATCCAAGTACGCACAAACACAAAATAACCACAAATTTACATGTTTATTGAATGAGGAAAGTGTATGCAAAGCTCCACATATAGCTGCATGGGTCACTTTGGGTCATATTCAAAAGTTAAACTTCACCAGAGCACACAAATCTTGCTTTGACTCATTCCTGGACATCAGGCGTCTACTTGTCTCTAGTGCCCTGATTCCTTCATCGTTCTTTTCATGTGAGAAATACTTGGAAGAAGCCTCAGTCATCATTCTTACAACCATCTCAATGCTCTGTGTGTAACAAGGCCAGTCAGATACTTTCATAGGAGAGTCAATGATGTTTTTCAATTCAGAAGTACTTAAAGAGCAAGTGAGAGGTGGCTCAGATACCTGGTGTCCTTCTAAGCCTTACAAAGTAGTCTTCCAGTTGAGTATCTGGGTCCCCTTCTCCCCTGATGGTCTGGATTCTTTTCACCCCTTCAGTTCTCTCCGCCTGATCTTCAGAGCATAGGATGGTTTGGAGGATGGCTTCACTGTATGCATACTAAGCTGATCTCTTAACAGTTGGCAAAACAATATCCAACACCTCCTTCCTATGAGACTTAAGGCAGTGAAGTTGATAAAGAATGTGCCTAGGTCCCTCGGTCCAAGAGTGCTTAATCTTAACGTTAAACCATCATAGGTAATATACACCAATGATGAACTCAACAATCAGTCGTAGATTCTTAAAGGCTTTTCCTTTGAGCTTATGCTTTGGCACCCACAGCTGAAGAAGTCGGTTAGCTGTGGTCAGCCAGCGACTGTGGTTTACTGGTCCTATTTCCAATAGAGAAAGCCCTGTAGGAAGCACTCCATCTCTGATTACCGATACAATTCTATAGCCGTAGTGTTAATCAGTGGAAAGATCTTGCACCACTTCCTGAGGTATCTTGGTAAGAGGAGGACCTAAAGATATTTAAGTGAAATTTTAGGGTTGATATCCAAGTCTGTAACAGAGTCAAGGAGCTTTCCTAATGGTCCGGAATATCTTTTGTCAGATAGGGTCGGGCCACCATCCAGGTTGATAATTAGATGACGGAGAGAGAGTTCCCCAGTCAGAGTGCAGGTTACAGACCAACCAAACAAGCTTTCTGCCCAAATGGAGCTCCATTTTTCGCATTACTCCATCATTTATACCTGTGTTTACATTCGTGGAGTCTCCTCCAATGGCCATTAAGCTTTTATCCAAACCCCCTTTTCCTCAGCCATCCAAACATAGCCTTAGCGATCTTCTCTGCATATGATTCTTCTTTTGTAGTCTTTTCTGGGACAAAGTGGAAGAGGTAATTGCTCCCAGGCTTACTGATGACAGTGGAATGCTCCTCTTTTGTTCTTGCTGGAAACAATTTTTCACTCCCCTCTGCCTCCATCATAAAATTTGTCGCATCAATTCGTCCATCAAAGAGAACACGAGAAATTTCCCCCTCCTTCCTTAAGTTTTTCTCAAACTTATGTTCAATAACTGTCATTAGCTTTTCTTGTGCTCTCTTAACTTTATTCTTATCAATTACTTTACTTGTATCTTCCTCAGTGATGAATCCAGCATCTATTAAAGCTGCTGTTGCTATAGCTGCAGTTGGTCTCAATCCGACACCATACCTTATACTAACAAGAGCAATATTTTGATTTTCATCATAATTCTTTCTATTCCTGGTGGAAGATTCCGGCTCTTGGACAGCTTCAAAAGTTACTTCATCACCCAAACTGTTGTCACCATCAGAATTTTCTGCCAAAAAATGCTCGATTTCTTTTCTTGCGGCTTTTCCTGCTAAAACGGCGCTTTCTTCCTTACTTTTTATCTTTCTTTCTGCTATCCTTTCTTTTTATTTCCTTTCTGAAGCTCTTAATTGTCTATTATGCTCTGGAATATCAGGACCTCCAATTTGAAAGGTACCTTTACTTCCAACCTGCTCCTTTTGTCCTTTAATAAAGGCCAGTTCCCTAGTAGGTATTTTTTTTTCTCCTTACTACAACAGCAGTTAATGTGGGCTTCAGTCTCACAGCCATTACAACCTACTTCCCCACAACTGGAAATTTGACATTTGCATGTCAATACATCAAATAACTTATCTAGTTTTGCAATAAACCTCTTTTGTACTTCAATTTTTTCCTTTACCAGGGGAAACTTTTACTGCCTCCTTCTACACCTCCTTAAGCTTTGATATTATTGTGATCTCTTGATTTACAACAGCTGGTTTGAAAAGAGCATTAGCTTTGGTCCACTGATTAATCAAGCCCTGATACATGTGTTTTACCAGCTGGTCCACTTCATAATTTCTCTGGTCATCTTCACTTTGCTCCCTCAGGTAGATGCCGTACCTCAAAATATCTCTTATTGTTGGTAACTCAGACACCATCAGCTCTTGCCCAGTCCCAACAAAATTAGTCAGATGAGAACTTGATTTGGACCATGTCTTGATTTTCGCCATTGTCACACTAATCGCAGGTATATCTGCAAATTAAAAGATGGCACTTAGATTAAGAAATAATCTCTACCAAATAATTATATGTTATTCTAAACTGATCCACAGCCTTTACTAGCATTCAAATAAAATGTAAATGCTCTATAAACAATTACCAGTTACAATAATTACCAGAACTGGCAAGACTACTGGAATATTGCCTTCCACTGAGTAATGAGTACTGGCTACTTGCAATTTTGGAGTTAGACCAAACTAAATTAAGGGTCATTTTTAACAGGTTTCCTACTTCTCATGTCTCTCTAATACATTTTTTTAGACATATCTTTCAGACTACATAAATGTATTGATGATAGAAAACGGTAAATTTGATCTTTTATTGGTAACTAAAATAATAGTAAAATATGGTAAATGACCCAGAACTAAGAATATTTCAACTTCAAATTGATGTAGGTTAGATCAATCAGAATTTAACTTTTCTGCCAAAAGTTTGTTTTTTTCACTAATATTCATCATTTAAATACCCCTCATCATGTTGGCCTCAGGGTGGAGATGTAGGATTGGTGTGGTTTTGTGTATCCTGTGATAACTGAGTGCATTATTTTGTGTAATTTGAGCTGTTTGGAGTAGGCGTTTTGGAGTGTTAGGTGCTAGGCCGGTGCAACGTAGTTTAGAGTGGTGGGTATGAATTGTTTGTATAGTGTGGTGAGGGATTCCCTCTGGTGGCCCAAAGGTAGTGTTGGCTAGTGTTTTGAGGGCGTTAATTTTTTTGTGGTTTTGTTTATTATCTTGGTTGTGTGTGCTTTGAAGGTCACGTGGGTGTCGAGCGTGATGACTAGGAGGGTGTGAGTTTTGTTAGGGGGGGGGGTGAGTTATTGTCCATTTAGTTTAATTCATGGTTGCAGGGGATGAATAGTATTATTGATGATTTGTCATCCTGTTTTGTGTGAACCATTGACCCAGAGTGTTAATGTATTGTTAGTGTGTTCTGCTAGAGGTGGCGATGTTGTGCTTTGATAGAAATGTCGTCTGCTTGACTGTTCACGCGGATGATTTCGGTTGTGGTATGTCGTGAGTGAAGAGTAAGGGAGAGAGAATAGCTCCCGAGGAAACTCCGTTGTGTAGTTGTGATGTGTGTGTGTGTTGTGTATTCCTTGGCCTTGTCTGCCAAAGATAAAGTTTGTGAGCCATTTCTTGTCATTGTTTGTGAGGTCTGTGTTTATGATTTTGTGAGCTAGGATGTTTTGGGGTGTTGTGTTCAAAGCTTTGTTTATATCGATTGCTGTGAGGACGGTGCGTGCAGGAGGGCATTGTTCATCGAAACCATCTAGAATATGTTGTGTGAGTTTGGTTAGGAGTGTTGTGGTGGAGTGGTCTTTCCTGCAGCCATGTTGTGTTGGTGAGAGGGGTGAGTTTCTCTTATGTTTTATATATGGAGCATAGGAGTGAGATAGACCGGTAGGAGTTTGGTTCTGTTGGTAGTTTGCCTGGTTTGAGGATTGGGATGATATGGGCTGTTTTCCAGATTGATGGGATTATGTTGTCGAGGCATGAGGAGTGGTTAAAGATGTCTGTAATGGCTGAGATTGCTGTGTTTCCTAGGTGCTTGAGGTGGATGTTTGATATGTTGTCGGGGGCTGTTGCTTTGGAGTTTTTAAGCGATTTTAGTACTAGTTGGGCATTTTAAGTAGTGAAAGGGGTGCTTGCTATTTGTTTATGCCCGTTTTTATCTTGCCTGAGGTTTGTCTTTTTTGTCTGTGAGTGAATAAGAAACTGATGTTAGAATAGTAGTATTTCACGTTGATATTGCAGTGTTGATTTGGGGTTGCTATTTTGCTCCTGGTCATCAATGTTCCACGCGTGGGGGAGGAAGGTGTGTGTATGTCTGGATTTTTCTTTAGAGCTCTCCAGAGCTTGGACGTGTTTGTTTTGTGGTCGATTGTGTTTATGTATCGGTTCTAAGTTTCTGCTTGTTATTTTGCAATTAGGGATGTAATTGTGGCGTTACGAGTTGGATATCTTGTATTTCTTGTTGTGAAGTGCACCTGTTTTGTTTTGGGTTTTTTCCTGAAGTGTGGGATTTATTTTACGTTTGAGTCGTTTATTGTTTTGTAGATGTGGGAGAGAGCTTTGTCTAGAGAGGTGTAGTCGTTTATAGAGAAGATTCGTAGTTTTTCTATGTAGTTTGTGTAGTTTAGCCAGTTCGATTTTTAGTGGTGAGTGTATGTGTTCTTGTGAGAGGTTGTGCGAGGGTGTGTGGTTTAGAAGGTTGTGATAATGATAATGGGTAGATGGTCGGAGGGGAGGTCAGTTATGTGTTCCAGGTTGTTCTAGTGCGAAGGTGGGGCGAGCAGAAGGTTATGTAAGGGGAGGTCGTCTGTTTGGTATTGTTTAGAATGGTTAGCGTTTGGAGCTTCTCTGCTGTGCTGTCAACTTGTTTACTAGGTTGTATTCGGTGTTAATGATTTTAATTCTGATGGCTTGTATGTTTGGATTTGCATCGTTGGGTAGGAGTGTTTTGGTGCGAGTGGTGTTGTTTGTGAAAGGTATCGTGTTGTGTATGAGGGCTTTGGGTGTGGTGTATTGGTAGATTGGGGTTATTTTTTTTGTTGTGGTTTTAAGCATGTTTCCTGGATGACGGCTATGTGTGTGTTTGCTTAAGTAGGAAGTTTTGTAGTTCAGTGTGTTTGTTGGTGTTAGAGTGTATATTGAGTTGGAGTATGTTTTTTTTTGTGAGAGTTTGTTGGGGTGCAGGAGGCAGTGGTCACATTGCAAGATTCTGGTGTAATGTTCTAAGCTGGGTAGGTTGGTGCAGCGTTGATGTGTTCCTTTGAGGCATGACTTTCATTTTATGGAGTCCTTGCTCGTGTATATGTTGTGTTGGCATGAGGTGTAAGTGGGGGGGGACCAGGCTTGGCTTCGGTGAGAGTTGGGGTGGCTGGGTCTCCCACACGCATTGGGAAAAAGATTTGGAGAATATGTAAAGAGTGAGAGGATGGAGGGGTGAGTCTGAAACTAATTTGAGCACTGTCAGGAGACCAGGGAACGGCCTGGGGCCGCCCCTTGACCCTCCTCATGGGAGGTCATGGCGAGTAGAGGTATCGATGGTAACGGAAATTCGGTTGATTTATTCAATGTATAACGCTCTTGCGTAGTCTAACTACTGCATATTTGGTCTTTCTAGCGTTGAAGATTAGTTTTGAGGAGTTTTCTTGAGTAAATTTATTCATCGGACAAAACTATATATACAACTCTACAATTGGCTCCTAATAATGATAACTAGATGCCGTACTAGGCCCTTAATACTCTTAAGCCCATGAAAAAAACTTAAATGGCCTAAGAATCAATTGAGATTAATGCTGGCTTGATCTCGAGAGCTAGAAAATGATTAGCATAGGTAAAATGGAAAGTCCATTTAGAAGGGATATGAAAATCTTTCACTTTCTATCTCGAGCGTTTTTTCACAAGCGCATCTACGCCACAAAAACCAAAACCAAATAAAAGTGCCATTTAGGTGTACTGTTCGCCAGAATAAAAGAAGTTAAATAATTGTTGGGTGATAAACACGAACAACCGAAAATTACATTGTAAAGGAATAGAGTTTGGGTGAATATCGTAGGAGAAATTAACTCGGAGGGGGAGAGGGAATAAACTGAGATAATTGTTTAGACGGAAAGCTAGGAGGGGATGAACAGACAATAGGAGAAAGATTGTTTTAGTCCTGATGAGAATGGGAACGCTCTCTAGAGATGACCGAATTAATTCTTCTAAACAAGTTTATTAAATTCTTTTTACATAAAATTTTGATTGGGTGACTACTAATCTCTCTCTCTCTCCCTCTCTCTCAAGGTTACACCCTATTTTTACGGTTCATGTTCGTAGTTTTGTAAGCAAGGTGATGTAGTAAATGACATCAATGCGTACGTGAGTTATTCTTTAATTTCCAGGACTTCCACGAAGAACATGCCGTCCAGGCGTTTAAGAGATTCGATAAGGGAGGGACTGGTTTCATCACAGCTCTGGACTTCAACGAAATCATGTTGAATGTGAAACAACACCTGCTTACGGAACCAGTGAAGAACAACTTAGTAGCGGTGAGACGTTTCCTCTAGAGCTTATCTATATTAACTTGGAGATAATATATAATAAGGATATTTTGTACGGCGCTCTTTAATGCGATAGACCTTCATAGAGCGGCCCGTCTATCAACTAAGGATAGTTAGATAGAAGAGGGGTGTTGAAGGCGCTAAGCGAGGGGGCTGGCAGTTTATTCCACACTCTCGGAGCAGACACAAAGAAAGCACGATCACCCATGCAGCACAGACGACTACAAGGAACAACCAGTAAGGCGACATAGCCAGAGCGCAAGGTTGTGTGTGACTGGGGGGAGGTAGTGTTAGTGAAGAGGACTGATGGAAGGGCGTGCAGCATTTAAGGTCTTATATTGAAGAAGAAGAACGTTGAAGGTGATTTTGTATCGAATTGAACAGCCAGTGTCGTTCGCAAATGGGGGGAGTCGCACGAGAGGAACTCCCCCAGCCAACAAGAACCCCACGGGTTGCAAAATTCTGCACCAAATTTGGAGAGATCGAATAGTAATCCAACGAGAAGTGAGTTACAATATTCAAGGCAGGAGATGATGGTATGAGTGGAAATCTCAAAGTGGGAACGGATTAGTCGGGGGGGTAGGGGGTACAGAGAAAGCAGAGTGAGGATTTACAGACTTTAGCACAATGAGTTTGTACAGGTAATTATCAAAGAAAACGCCCATATTTTAACTCTCAGAACAGGAGAAATGAGAGGTGCCAAAGTTATATAAGCAGATAGTAAGATTTTAAGAGTCTCAACCAATGAGACTGAGATTTGAGTGTCATCGGCATAGAATTAAAACTATAAACCAAGAGCAGGCATAAAAATACCACGAGGAAGAAGTTAGATGCGAAACAGAAGCGAACCAAGAACCGATCCTTGCGGAACACCAAAACGCATCGGCCCGCCGAGATACATCATTACCAATATGGATATATCGAGTACCAGTGGAACTAGTTAAGGCCAGTTCCAGAGACTCCCAGGAATTCACGAAGCCGGTGAAGAACAACAGTGTGATCATTCAGAATAGTGACTGAGAACCACGGCACAGGGCACGTCAGCGAGTGGAAGTAGGAAGAAGGGAGCATGGATGTAGAGGCAGCAGGAGAGAATCTGGGAAAAGATCTGATGGCCACGTCTCTATCTAGGCAATGACAGTCTAACGGAGAAGGCGCAAGCCAAGATCCTTTATCCTATGTCTTCATTTAGTGTAGAGAGCCGATGTTGGTAAGGCTTGGTACAGTGTGTGTGCGAGGCTTAGATGAGAGGAGGATAAAAAGAACGATGGGGGCAGGTTGATGATTGAAAATTTAACTTTCACATATTTTCACTTTCCTTTAGAAGATTTTTTCTGGTAGATGTGACATGGCAATCGAACTGAAGACATACTTACCTCTCCCTGAAAGTTGAGATTTTGAAATGTGGGCGGTTACCGTGAATTCAAAAGTGGTTAACGATTGGTTGCTTTCTTCGAGAGGCAAAAAGACCTCGTCGCTGTTTGGTTACTCTTGCCTTAGGGGGCGTGGCTTGTGATTCCTCAACCACAGCGGGGGTTTATGTGGATGCAAGGTTGTATTTTGGAGTCTTTGTCTCTTTGTACGAACTTCGAGCAGTGAATTTTGAAGAAGTTACGATATCGAATTAGCTGCTGCCGACAGGCAAATCTCGTTGGAGACTGCCGCACGCAATGGCCCCAAGGTCTTGTGTAATCCAACGAAAGACTCATCGGGAAAGGTGGGGGTGCAAAAGGAATGCGTTTTGCTCGATACTAATTTGTTTTTATATGTGCACGCAGGCGGCCGAGGGCCACAAGGTGAGCTTCCCCTTCTTCATGGCATTCAACTCGCTTCTCACCAACATGGAGCTGGTGAAAAGGATCTACCTGAACGCGACCCAAGGTTCCCGCTCGCAGGAGGTCACCAAAGGTAACAAAGCCACTTGGGTGACCTAGTGCGCCACCCATGGTTAGTGTGTGAGTGTTTTATTTTGTCCTATTCATACGATGCCCCTACATCCCCCGGCTGATTTTGGACTAAATAATCACAAGGTGTGTGAGGGCCTCAGCTGTTACTGGGCTCATAGGTATAGATTAATGGGTCTTGGGTCTTTGCTTCCTTGTGCTTTTATGCAGCCGCAATTCAAATACTGGCCATGGTTGGGTCTAGTTAAAGCTGGTCCTCGGTGTGACCTAAACCCGCCCCCCCAATGAGACTAACCTCGAGGGGACCTGATCCTTGTGGCCTGCCTTGACTCGTTGCCATGTTTTCACGCAGAGGAGTTCCTTCACTCGGCGCAGATGATGTCGCAAATCACCCCGCTGGAAGTGGAAATCCTCTACGACTTAACGAACCTCATTTCGCAAGCGGCGGGGTAAGTTTGGAAGAGTTCGTGCCTTCCCTAGCGCACCGAAGTCTCCTCCTATGCTGACTCTATTTTTAAAAGGGATAAAAGATGGGGTGGCTTTAGAGGGAGGGGGGGGAATCAATGGGCTTGTCGCTGCGGACGTGTTCGACATGCCCCCCCAATGCCCGCAGAAGGGTCTGCCTTAATTTTCGGAAGATGAACCTGTTCTGGAGTGTTGCCCGGCCGCCCTCCCTGGCGTACTCTCCGCAGTGGCATCTTCCCTTGTGTATATACATTCCAGCGATGGGCATCAGCCAAGGCTTTAACGGGCTCCTTCAAAGTACCATCCTTTCTGCCCCTCTCTTCACTCTTTTCATGCATGACCGACAGATCACCTCTGTACGCACACTCTCCAGACACCTAATCAACTCCTCCCAAACCGCTTCACACTGGGCAAGTGATTCTTACGATTATAGAGGGTGACTGCTCATTTCTTTGAGAGGTGTGGGTGGGGGGGCACAAAAATCAACCTTGACAATCACAAGTCAGGATAACGCCCACATATCTGGCTCACAGTCAAGCTCTCCCATTCCACACATAAAATTAGCTCAAAAGCCGCACTTGGGCTCAACACACATAATCACCAATTCCGGACAACACAAGGGAAAATTGAACATTCTTTACAGATTATTCGCCCTGCCTTAACCTTTGCCGCCCAATCCTGAGGACGAACTATATTTAATACATACTTGCACAAAATACAATCAGTCCAAATCAGAGCCCTTCAACCAACTGGCAGAACAAAAAACAACCTAATACACCACCTCTTTGTTGGAACCAAATTCTCCTTATTGAAGACCACCTAAGGTTCACAATTGTAATCTGCGATGCCTTTCACACGCCCTGTCCACTTATACCCCTTCCCCCACTCCACTCCTGCCAACTACAGGCAATTATTAGCAAACCTTCACCCACGTGCAGCGAGCCAAAATACAATAAAGCGCATAAACACTCAATTTACTCTCACAACACTTAAAAAGCAGCCGCAAAAATACTATACTCCAAAGTCGCCCTCACCCGAACATTCACCCATCCGAATCCATTCTGGATCCCCGAACCACAGGCAATCTGGCTCGCCTGCGATCAGAACGCCACCCTTCCCTACGCGGATAGCCCCCACTACAACGTGAAAACACTGCTCACATCATACTATCCCGCCTTACACTTCCCAACTCTTTTACTTTAGTCTCTGTAAAAGAGGTTTTTCAAATTTTTTCACTGTGGCCTTATTCTAGAGCGCCCCTGAGTTCCACCGAGGAGAACCCTGGGGCGACCTACTAAGAAGTGTATAGATTGCACGTGTTTTTAATCACCCCCCTCCCCCCCACACAAGCACCCACACATCTTCACTATTACGCACCCCTACTCACATAGCGGAGATGCCCTCCGTGGCTTTCGCGTTAGCATTGGGTGAATAAAAAGAAGTTTCGAGAGGTGGAGATAGAAGGGCTACAACACGGGGTTCTCTCAGGGCTCCAACACTGTGGGTATGATGATTTCGACTTGGGTATGGAAAAGTATGTTGAGATGTGTCTGGTTCCTGGAGGAAGCGGATGCAGTTTGAAGGGGTAGTTGTTTTTTTGACCACTTACCTGCATTCCAGGTAGATTTTGCGACCAACCTACACTGGGTGTTTTTTTACCACCAACCTGCAGTCTGGGTAGGGGGTTTGCTACCCACCTGTGATCTAGGGTTGGCTTTTTGTCGCATAACTGCACTGAGTAGTGTGTTTTACCACTAACATGCACTTTGGGCAGGGTCTGTTTTTACCGCCGACCTGCATTCTCGGCAGGTTTTTCGTCACTCGCCTACACTCTGGGTAGTGTGGGGGTTTTTTCGACCGGCCTGCACTCTGAGTAGTTTTTCTGTCACTGGGCATTATTTTTTGCCGCTGACCTGCACTTGGTAAGTTTTTTATCACGGAGCTCCACTCTGGATAGAGTTGAGGTTGGGGGGGACCATCGTCCTGCACTCTTGGTAGTTTATTTTTAGCATGAAACTGACTTTTGGGTGTGTTTTTTATTGATCTGCACTCTGGATGAGGGGAAAGGGGGGTTACCACCGACCTGCAATCTAATTACGGATTTTTTGCCACCGACCTCCACTCTGCGTATTTCACCAACCTGCATTCTGGAGGGGAGGGGGTTACTACCGACCTGTACTTTTGGTAAAATCTTTTTGCCACCAACCTGCTCTCTGGGTAGGTCTTTTCTACTGATCTGCGCTCTGAGTAATTTTTTGTTACCACCGGCCTGTGTGCACTCTGTATGTTTTTTAGGGGGTGGGTGAGTTTGTCCGGCACTCTGGAGGTTTTATTATCGCCGATCTGCACTATTGCTTCCAGGTTTTACCACCGATCTGCAATCATTTAAGACGCCCTTTATTTTTCAGTGGGGTTGGGACCTACTGATTAAAGTGGGCTACGAATCACGTGTCTCAGCTGCCATGAAGGCGACCCGAATGTTGACTCCATCCGGTGACTAACCAGGCCCGATGTAACTTAACATCGCTGTAATCGCTTACTTAGGCTGCTAAAACATTGGGTGTTGCGGTGGCTCTGCCCTCGTCGGTTGCCTCATACAACGGGAGCGGGGTTGGTGCCAGTGCCGGTAAATTGACAGTTTGTCTCCTTCGGGGTCCCTGGTGCAGGCGGATCATCTACAGCGACCTGGAGGCCCTCACGCCCGAGCAGTACATGAAGGTGATCACGCGCAAGCTGACCGACATCAAGGCGGTGGAGAGCCCTGACCAGAGATCCGTGGGCATCATGTTCCTCGAGAGCATCTACAGGTTCGCCCTCGGTTCCATCGCTGGCGGTAGGTTGTGAATGCCTCCTTTGAGGTGCTCATTCCATACCCATGGGTACTATCTCATTTAGTTGCCTACGACGCGCTGCTGGCACTACAATGGTAGGGTTCTTGGCCCCTCGGTGCTGGGTGAAAAATCAGCGTACGAAGCATCTCGAGTTGTTTGTCATCAGAATGTTTTCAACTTTGTTTTTTCCCAAATCGGTGTGGCCGGTGGGCATCAACTCCCAAATTAGATAAATGAGATGGATATCCTCCGCCAATTTCCGGACCTCTGGTGGTGCGGTCGGAGGAAAGAGGTTTTGGGGGAGCGGATCAGTGATTTGCTATTTGGGCATACTCACCTAACCTTCCACGAACGATCTATGGATTCTCCATCCCCACACTCTTACTCCCCTGACGCATCCCCCCCCCCAAGACACTAGGGATTTTACATACCCGCATTCCTAATTACTATACGTTTTGGTTATAAAAAAACCTTTTCTTCGGTAGCTGTTGGTGCGACTGCGGTGTATCCCATCGATTTGGTGAAAACCAGGCTGCAGAACCAGCGCGCCGGATCCTACATCGGCGAATTGATGTACAGGAACACGTTTGATTGCTTCAAGAAGGTGCGGGCGATGAACGCGGGTCCACAAGCATTTCTTGTCAGGGAGTTGGACCCCTCCCCCCCTTCCTCACTAGCATTTTAGTTCTAATCATTAGTGTGGTCTTTATGCGTTAGCGTTAGACAAAAAACTTCCCACCCTTTATGATCAAGAACAAAGCCACGCCTCATTTCCCCCCGTGTCATATAAGCTCTTGATAGCATTGCGGCCGATTTGCTGTACCATATCGTTCATTTAGGGTGCGATCCTGGCTACAGGAGGCTCAAAGTCCCTCCATGTACTCGATACCATCCACTCGCTTTTCGATCAGCCTTTTCTATCACGCATTCACATAATCAACTCATTTCTTAGCCAGTCCTACAACCCTTCGAACACCCTGTAGGTCTTTTTATATTAATTCATCTTACATACCACATGAGAAAATTCTGTCATGGATTTTGGTTGGTGTGTGGCAGCGTTGTGGATCCCTGTCCGGAATGTAACACTGCACTCCACTGCGTGCCAACGACCATACACTCCTTGAGGGCTAATGTCTCCGGGCTGCTCTGCCAGATAGCTTGAGGATCAGCTACAATTTTTAGGCACAACCTCTTTCACAGATTTCCTCACATCATAAATACTTCACACACCCTTCCACAATTTGATTGGCATCAAATTTTGGGTTCCGTGGCTACACAGGCCCTCGGGACCCCTACAGGTCTTAGTCAACTTTTAGGAGATAAGAGGGAATGGAGTCTGAGTATTCTTTCTTCCTCCCCATTTTCCCCTTTTAGAATTGACTATTCATCTAATTCCCCCCCTCCTACATACACCACTCCCCCACAAAAGTGAGGTTGCTGTGCATCATCGTGCATAGAAGTACCCGCTCTATCCATTTTACCTGCGCCATTGGCCCTCCCGAGGCGCTGTGTTGTAGCTTTGTGCTAAATAAGGAGTGGATGGGGACGCTATTTGCTAGTGGCAAAATTGGTGATGTTATCACGCGTGTATATCCTTATCCTCTCGTCCTTAGGTGGTTCGTCACGAAGGCCTCACGGGTCTCTACCGAGGCCTGTTGCCCCAGTTGATCGGTGTCGCTCCCGAGAAGGCTATTAAGCTCACGATGAACGACTTCGTGCGTGACAAATTCACGGACAAGAAAGGCAAAATCGGACTCATCGGCGAAGTCATTGCTGGTGGTTGTGTAAGTATGTTTGTATTTAGACATCGTTCTTCCTTCACCCTCCTCCCAGACGTACCATACTCTTTGTTCTTATTTAAACATATTAATCACCATCCCCGTTATTGTTCAATAACTATTTTCCTTAAAATTTTTGCGTGTGTAGCGCAAAAACGTGTTTATTCAGCATCCATTATCCGTGTGTATGTTTACCTCATCCGTTCTATAGGGGGATATGTGTGCGAAAATTCGTATTTTTAGTCTCTGATTCGCTCATGTGATTGTCTTTCTTTTAAGGCCGGAGGTTCGCAAGTGGTGTTCACCAATCCATTGGAGATTGTGAAGATTCGTCTCCAAGTGGCGGGGGAAATTGCCACTACCCGCAAGATCTCCGCCATCACAGTGGTGAAAGAGTTAGGTTTTATGGGGCTTTATAAGGTGAGTAGAAACTAATCTGGTACGAGATGAGGAGTAAGGTGGAGCGCGTATTACCAGCTTGATTACAGAGATGGTAGAATACCGGTATTGCTGGTGTTGCAGAGTTTTAAAGCGCCCCACTGCATTTGCAAATTACTTTCAGTTTGACGTGAAGAAAGAGCCATTCCCCAGTCATCTTTTCATACTTTTAAAACAACTCACAATTCAGTAATGAGGCTATACTATTGCATTCTATCGAAAGAATACCAAATCTACCCACTTACTCCGTTGACACATAAATGATCTTTAATAAGCAAATGAATCGACCAGAACCGATCCAATCTCTCTTAACACATCCATGAGAGTATTATATTGAAGCAAATTACCCCTTTCACGCTCGAGATGCGATCACATTAAGTCGCCTACGACACGCAGCTAACACCGTGGAGATTCTGGGGTATCAGTCCATGACCACATACACGCTCCTCTGACAAATAACCTCTGTGTTAATTGTTTGATTCTTCTCCGACGAAGATCTATGTATCTTCGTGTTGCAGGCTTAATTGCATGTTCCTTCGTTGCAGGGCGCTCGAGCCTGTTTCCTCCGTGATATCCCCTTCTCGATGATCTATTTCCCCGTGTACGCTCATTCCAAGACCTTCCTCGCCGATGAGAACGGTTACAACAGCCCCTGGACGCTCCTGGTTGCTGGTGCTATCGGTAAGGAAAGCGACTCGAAAATACCCAGTCTCGCTGGTCCCTCGCCTCGGGCGAGCATATGAGCTCATAGGGTATCGATGGTGGCCTTGGGGGAGGGGGGGGGAGGATTGCTGATCCCATCGACGGGCCCCGTGTAGACTTACACCTGGTACCTGGAGGAGTGCCCCGTACCCCCGCCAGTTTCAAGCCATTACCCTCCCTCACGTACGCTGCAATGGACATAAGCCATCGGCATAGTACCAAAACACATCTTAGCACACAAAATCCTGAATACCAACCTCAACAATAATGACAAAAGGCGCATAATAGACTTCATCTTTGGCAAACAGGCCAAAGTCACCCACCGAACCCTTAAATCATACACCCAACCACTCTACAATGGCCTCCCACAACGAGCCATTCCCTACATGACACCCTACAACCGCAAACCCCATTAATCAACACCTACGCAGACGAACATCTCGCTCACATCAAAACAGCAATCAGGATACCTCAACAGCATATATATATATATATATATATATATATATATATATATATATATATATATATATATATATATATATATATATATATATAATCACATTGGCTTGATGTATATCAGTGAAAGATAATGGTAAAACACAATATTTGTATTATATTGAGAGGAGAATTGTGGAATCCATCATCATCAACAAAGTTGATAATTTCAATTTATCTGAAGGGCAATACAAATTTAACAAATATATATCGAATAAAGTCGCCAATCATATTCATAAGCCCCCGGACGCAATGCGTCTCAGGGATTAGCAACTCTCCAGATTGTTTCCGGTTCCATTTCATTTTGTTTAGCTTGTCATTCACGCCAGATTCACTCGAGTTTTTTTTTCCAGATTGTTTCCTGCTGTTTCATTTTGTTCAAGATGTGCCTTACCTTATATTGGGTGTCCCAGAAAAAAGTTAACCGTACTTTGAATTAGTATAACTCAAAAACTATTGGAGACTTTTGGATCCTGCAAAAAGTGTTTTATTTACCAACTATTTATCCGTCGATTCTATAAATTTCATTAAATTTCCTTTTAGGATTTTGATACACTAATGGGTTTAGTGGAGGCTATCAAAAATATGTTTGCGCAAGGAAGTAAAATAATGAAACGAAGCCTACGAAGGCTAGGCCACCGTGCACTTTCAAGAGAAGCGTAGGTAGCCTAGGGTCACTGTGTTATTCTTCAAGCAAAATCCTAGGTCATTTTACAGTAGTTTTTCAGCTACACTCTGTTATGTTCTCGTCATTATTGCTTACTAAGCAAATCAAAGCGCTTCTGTGTAAAAGTTTACTTCCATAGAACCTTTTTAATCATGCAAAAGATCAACGCGCATTTACAAACTTTATTAAAACTGGCAGTATTAAACAAGTAAAAGATTCATTGGAACAACGTTTTCCAGGTAGGCACCCACCAAGTAAGCCCACAATTTGGAAAAATGTTCGCAAATACCAACATGAAGGAACATGCTTAAATCTAAATAAAGGTCGTTCGGGTCGTATGAGAATAACAGAAAATATCGAAAATGTTCCGATGACACTTCTTCAAAATCCACATGTATCATTCATAAAGAATGGTTTGCAATTGTCAAAGTCATCATTTAACTACATTATTAAACATGACTTAAAATGGCATCCCTATAAGATGCATGCAAGACACCAGCTTCTTGAAACTGATTTTGCTCGTCGTAGACAATTTGAAGAATGGCTTCTCCATAAACCTGCTCGTTTGTTGGAAAACATTGTGATTGGTGATGAGGCAGCCTTTTTCATGAATGGAAAGGTAAATAGCCATAACATTCGGCAGTATGCGCCGCTGAACCCCCCCATCTCCTCCAGCATTCAACTTTGACACACGTATTTGGCAGCAGAAAGTGTCTCTGTGGATCGTAATATGCGAGAATGGCTACCTTGTCGGCCCATTATTTTACGGGAATAACTTGAATGGTGCTGCCTACCTGAGCTTGATCAACGAAAGGATCTTCCCGGAACTCGGCCAGATTTACGGCAATCAATTCAATAGACTTTGGTGGATTCAGGACAGCGCACCAGCTCATAGACAGCTTGATGTAAGAACAAAACTAAGAGAAACGTTTGACAACCGCATTGTCGCGCTAAATCATGCAATTGAATGGCCCCCAAGATCCCCTGACTTAACACTGTGCGATTATTTCTTATGGGGATATCAAGAGAATAAAGTGTATTCTACTCCAGCACAAAGCATTAGCCAGTTAGGCGATAGTATCACACGTGAAGTCAATAGACTTAAGGAAAATCACAAGTTAATTAAAAAGGTTGTTTAATCAATGCGATCAAAGGCGCAACTGTGCTTGGAAAAAGAATCGAGGACATGTGGAAGGAAATGGTGCTTAGAAAATTAAAAATGAATTTCTATTACCCATATGAAGATGTGTTATTGTTAAAAATGGATTTAAATATATTTGTTGATATTAACTTCGAAGTTTCATTATTTTACTTCCTTGCGCAAACATTTTTGATAGCCTCCACTAAACCCATTAATGTATTAATATCATAAAAGGGAATTTAATGAAATTTTCAGAATCGACAGATAAATAGTTGTTAAATTTGTTTTGTTTTGCAGGACTCTAAAATCTCCAATAGGTTTTGAGTTATACACTAATCCGGACGTGAGAAATCGATGGAGAATGAAACGGATTGTATATACAGTCCCTTTACTTACAAAAAAAATGTACAATGATAATTACAATAATATAATTATAATTTATATATACAAGGGAAGTGTGCACACTTCAAAATGAGGCCAAATTCCCCAATCCAAACAAGATACCCAAAAAAATTTATAACGGCTGAAGAGAACAAATTTACTCAAATATATCCACACAACGAAATAAAAAAAAAACAACAACAACCGAACGAAAAGGGGCACGGGACTATCACTTGTGCGCTGGAGGTGGGTGGTAGTAGGCCAATATAAAAGGGGGCAGGCTCGTCAGCTAATGCAGGTGGCAAGCGAGGTATGAAAGCCCTCCATCTCAGGGCTGGGCGGAGCACTCGCCTAGAGAACCCCTCTTGCAGTCCGTCCAAGCTTCCACTCTGTAGAAGAGATGATATCCCCCATTAACGATCCATTTACTATATGGGGAAGGGAAACCAATAAGTGGGCATTACCCGAGTAAATTCATTAACTATCTTACCTCTAAATGTATATCCAAGTGCGCACAACTAATTTACAGCTTTGATAATTCTTTAAATATTTATCTTTATATTTATATTTGCCAAAAGATTTTTTTTTAAATATCTCTGAAAAGAGAATACAAACATCCATAAAAATTGAAAAAACAAAACAAAATTTAAATTTCAGCTATTCACACACACCCGTTCGCACAGAGGGAGGGAGAGGGTATTGGAAAAAAAGGGGGAGAATGGCCCTTCACACATACACTCACATTCGTTCCACCACAACCCGACTACCACGATCGAACAAACACCTTAAAATCAGATTAAACGGATAACACCTGCCACTAAACAAACCGCCACACTTCTAGCACTCACACTAGACACCCAAATGACATTCAAAACCCACACAACAAACATTAAAAACGACGTAAAAGAAAATCAACGCCCCCAAAGCACTATCAAACATTACATTTGGACAACAGAAAGAGCCTCTCACCACTCACACAACATCTACACACTGAAACAAAAATCCTCCCAATCAAAATACACCAATACCTGATTGGAATCCAACACTTGCAGCAGAGCATTCACCTATTCCCCTTACCTGACACCAAAGCTCCCACCACCCAGACACACGAAAGAAGCCCCAGCTCACTACTTCCAACACCTCCACAATATCATCTCTCGCTCAAAGATACTTGAACGCACTATCACTAAACATGCTAAATGAGCCCCACCCCTCAATAAACCAATCAGAGAAATCACTACATAGAACACACCTTGTACTCCTTTCTCATGTCAAGCCACTCCACTCACTACATCATTACAAACCCAGAATATACCTTGACCAACACCAACATGCACCAGCTGCAACCAAAGCTCAGACATCACACACCTGCTTATTGACTGCCCAAACCTCACACTAGCACACAGTACACACAACATCTCCTCTCTCCGGGACCTGGGAACCCACTGAGGGAGCGTAGTGGACTTCCTAGGGGCCGCTCACCCCGCAGGAGAGGTGGTAGTGGTGGTGGAGTGAGGGTGGGGCAAATAAAAAATATAGACTACCTGTGCTTTATTCCTTATAAACATTTGCGATTTATCTTTTTGCCACTTTCCAAGCTGCTTATCACTTATTCTCTTGGCCTGCGGCTATATTGCAGGCTAGTCGCCAGCCACCTTTCGTCCATTTATCCCTGGGAGGAGGGCGCTGATTCACCATTCCATCTTGTCGCCTGTTGGGGTGATTAATTTTTTTAACATGTCTGCACCCCCCCCCCCCATATCTTTCACCTTATTTCTCGTTTAACCCACCTGCAAGGGAATGTGAGGTGACATCTGTAGTCATGGTTGATCTCTTCACACCCAAACTACAATGTGCTGGGAGAAGACAACCAGAGCTAAGCGATCTCGTCATGGATTCGACCCCCGAACTAGAGGGTTCCAAGTAATTAATAGCTACCACTCGAGTTTATTAGTTTAAATCTCCTTGGGGACGAAGACCTTATGAAAAGAAAAGCACATTACTCACCCTGGGTTAAATTTCATCTTGTACCGGATTTCAGGAGGTATTCCGGCCGCCTCGTTAACTACCC
Source organism: Ceratothoa steindachneri (assembly GCA_963969495.1). Lineage (NCBI taxonomy): Eukaryota > Metazoa > Arthropoda > Malacostraca > Isopoda > Cymothoidae > Ceratothoa > Ceratothoa steindachneri. Next base: position 50,389,550 of record OZ018328.1, on the reverse strand, counting down.
CCGCCGACGTAATCAAGACCCGTCTCCAGGTAGCGGCAAGGGCAGGTCAGACGACCTACTCCGGCGTATTGGACGCTGGGATCAAGATCTTCAAAGAGGAAGGGGGCAAGAGCTTCTGGAAAGGTGCTCCTGGTAAGGCCCTGCAACGCCGAACAGAAGCCCTTCGTAATGACCAGATCCAAGTTTATTAATGATGGATTTTCATTTCATTTAAAGTCTCCCTTTCACTGGCGGGGAAAAAAACACGTTATTTACATGTTTTTGAGATTCTCTATTTGCCGCATTGCGCTTCTATAAACGGGAGATTGGGAATTGGCTTTTTTTGCTCCATCGTTTAAAATATCCCTTGATTTAGCTATTAATTGATCCCGTAGTTTCTCCAGCTTTTGTTCTATACATATAAGCAGCCCTTAAGACGACTTGTTACTTGATCTCAGAGCTTCTCTTTGGGTGGGAGTTTAATATTCAACAATCAACACACCACTGCAGCTCGGACTTTAATCCATTTGTTATTGTATATTCTTTTGAACCATAATTTTACTAATTTAATCTTATTTGGGGGTGTTTTCTTTGATGGGGTCACTCGTAAATGAAGGCAATCCCTAATCCATCCGTGGAAGGGCTCTTTCACTCCGTTGCATAGGCGCCTGTGTTATAATCCTGCCTGATTATCTCTTGACACTGACCTCTGGCATGTGTTTTATGTTTTACCATTAACTTGTAAGTTCCTTTTATCCTCTAGTACAATTCCGTGGACCTCATCAGGACAACTGTTCAAGTTCCTACCCGAAATGTGGTTTTGTTTTGTTTTTGTCCTAGTCTCGTTTGAAGGAATTAGGGTTTTCCATGAATTTTGTAGATTTTAATCCCCCCGCTGGAGACTTTAATTGTCTGGTTTTAATAATGATAACCTCTTCTCACATCAAGTGGAAAGCTGGTTTAGCCTGGGTCTCGAACTGAATCGGACTCCCATCCGGTTACTAACTGTACCCAATGCAATAACTGAGGAGTGTGTTTTTTTTTTCTCGCCAGCCCGAGTCTTCCGTTCGTCCCCGCAGTTCGGTGTCACGTTGCTCACCTACGAAGTCCTGCAGCGTCTCTTCTACGTCGATTTCGGTGGCATGTGAGTTTCCTTTGTTTGGGTGGCAATTCTTTTAACCACAAGTTCGCACTCTTGAGCTTGGGGATCGCTGAGCTGAGAATTTTCCTCCCGAAACAAACCTCTTACCCAGTGACCACACCCATGCATTTCAAAAATCGACGAGGGGGTCCCAGTCACTGTTCACTTAATCCAAGTGAATGGGACTAGACCCAACTAACTGCGAAAGAGGGTGTTAAACCTGTTTATCATCATTCTTACGAGCTCAGCATCAAACTATTCCTCCTTTTTTTACCACCCGGCAGCCGACCGACGGGATCCGAAGCGCAGTTGCCGCCCAGCATGGCTGATCTCAAATCCACGAATCCGGACCACATCGGAGGCTACAAGATCGCCGTCCCAATCATCAAAGGCATCGAGACCAAATTTGGACTTTTCTTACCCAAATTCGCCTAAGGTTTGCTGCCTCGTTTTAACCACGAGAAAGTAGACAAATGTAGTAGATTTGCAGACGATTGTGTATATTTCCTCTATTTGGTCATTTGTACATATTTTATGTTGATGTCAATCAATGTTTGACCTTATAGAGTCCTGCATACATGGTAAAACTCCTACAATTATTTATTTTAGATTTTATTTTATCACATATATATATATATATATATATATATATATATATATATATATATATATATATATATATATATATATATATATATATATATATATATATATATTCATATATATATATATATATATATATATATATATATCGATGTTGATATATAAATATATGTAACTATGCCACGGTAATGCGCCTACAATAATTGTTTTAATTCATAAATGGCGTACCACAGCAATACCAGCATAATCGAATCTTATGGGTATTTGATTATCATGCATGTTAGATTGACAAATATCTGGGAATCTATCTTAACCCCAGTTCCTCCTGCATAATTGAAGGTTATTTTATAAGTGATATAATCTTATTGAAAATCCACGGTATCTATATTTACTATTGGCATCTTGGGGCATTTGTATATGTTCTCTCCATCCAATGTGATATCATGTCTCGTTTAGCAATCGTCATTTTTCCATTGTTGGTTTTCATTCTTCATTCATAAATTCCCTCTTTTCACTGCCTATTATCATTATTATTAGTAAATATCTCAGTAGTCCGCCTTTACAACTTAGAGAAATTTTACAGGTTATAGTTTGAACGGGAATTAATCTTGTGCTAAAGAATGGTACCCTTCTACCACGTAGTAGGTGTAAGTTTAAGCTGGTCAAAGAAAATGTGCGGAATTAGGTGAAAAGACTAGACTGGCGGAGTGAGTGAATCACAAGGCAGACTTTTGACCATGTAAAACTACCAGACACAAGCATGTCTAGAGTACAAAGCACACTTCCTTATGTTCCCGAATTTTGAGTGTCTTTATGTCTGACATTTTTTTTTTGGGGGGGCGGGGCTAGCGTTCTTATGTTGTTTAAAAGGAATTAATATTTGAAAATGAAATTCAAAAGTTTTTTATGTTAAACTACACTTTTAACTTGTCACAAGCCAATATTTGAAAAAGGAAATTCAAAAGGTTTTTTTATGTTAAACTACACTTTTAACTTGCCACAAGCTTGAAGCCCCTTTTTTCTGTTTAATGGATTATCTTATCGGGGGGGAAAGTGCTTCCTTAATATCACCTAGCATAGGAGCGTGTTGTCATTTACGAAGTGAAGGGCTTTCGATGCGCAAAATATAATCGAGTTGTACAACTCGCAAGTTTGTGTGTAAGTAAACTCCGCTAATTGGAGCCGTCTGATATTAACTGAAGAGCTTTCGAAAGTCGTGCTATACTTAACTCTAAATCAGTGTAAATTGTATATAACTGTAAATAACATCCGTAGCGTAGTTACGGTGCCTGTACGAACATCTGTATTTCATGCGGATTCGCTGGTTCGAGTCCCTATTCTGAGCTATCGCGGTTTATAGTTTACCCATCTCCATAAGAGCAATCTGAAATACGGAGATTCCTCCTAACAAGTTTTCAATTTTCGTAGTTTAAACTGAACAATACCCACAGTTCCTTTGAAAAATAGTAGGGATTAGTCTCGTGTGCTGGTAATTCACTCACATCACAACTCAAATAAAGCTGTCCCGAAACTCCATAATTATGTGAAAGCACAAAAACACCTTTTGAGACGAGAGAAAACGGTATTTTTATGCGATCAAACTTTCAGGTTGTTTCTTCTAAAAACATTTTTAAGTTCATTTTTAAGAACGGTTCACAACTCGGTAAATATTCCCATATAACTTTGCACTTTCCGTACTTGCAACTTCTAAATCTTGTAGGTCTATACGTGTAAACACGTACCTAGAAGTTTTATCTTTAATCCGTTAGTTAATTACAAAAGATTTACTCATAAATATCACTCAAATGCAAGTGGTGACTTATTCTGCTCAAGAAACCGGTTCGTCATAGCTTGTTTCTCCGTCGCACTGCATTCCTTATTAAATCTCACAATACAAGGAACTTTTAGATGTATCATTCATTACAAATTCAATACACTCCCTTGTGATAGAATGATGTGACTTCTTGGTCCATCATCACATAAATGATTGAGCAGCGGTTGGTTGGTCAAATCCTGTGAAATGTTTCTGGTTAGAGCTTTTATTATAGGCTTAAATTAATAAATTAGTTACCAGTTTCTTTCATCACTCCATAATCACTCAAGCTTTGAAACTCTTAAGTCAAAATGCTGTGTCGAGGTCAGTTAAAAGCTACTTTTCCTTAAGAATCTTCGGTAGCTTCGAGTCAGATTAAATAGAAAATGTTCTGTTAACGTTTTTGATGTAATTTTCATTTCAGCGGTAATAGAATTTACAGCTATTTGTTGAATAATTGTACAAACAAATTATTGTTAATATTTGTTATTAGTGCGATTGTTCCTAGACGCATTATTGAGCAAAGTTCTATGAGAACAAATAAAGATGAAACATTTATGAATTTTATTCCTTTAGAATCCCAGTGCTAAGGTTGTTATTCTGATGATAAATATCCCCTCATCTTGTGTTCATTCTTTCTCCGCTTTTGTAACTATCACGTGTTCTAGTAGAGTCGTCATCATCATCGGTCATTTCCTTATTAATTAGTGGTGACGCGCATCAACACCCAAGATCCTACGGAGAAATAAAAGGTATTAAAACGAGTGTAGTAGATCTTCAACCGCACAAAGCTACCCATCACTTTTTGCATCACATATTGGCCCTTCGTAGCGAAGGAGCGCTCTATGTTGTAACGACTCCTCCAGTTAGCGCTGATCCTTAGCGAAAAGACCCAAAATGCACACCCGCTCTATACAACGTCCACTTCATTCTAGCATTTCAAACATAATAAACCTACCCTTTTGCCAACCTATTGACATTCGCTCTCATATATTCTCATAGTCTTTTTACACCAACATCATCTGTGTCGTTTTATAGAAGTTGTGCAAGATGGCTGCAATTAAGGAAAGGAGGGCAGGAGAGTGGAGGAGCAAGCGAGACTACATCGGAGGATTTTAATTTTAGGAGCCCATCTGGCGACTGCCAACTACGGCAAAAGGTGCCGTAATTACGATACAGCCGAATACCAGGTTAAATTAACAGACAAAAAAAAAGTTGCAAAAGAAGAAGAAAGAAATGCACTCCGGCTTCGGGGGCCTCCGTCCCGGTGCAGGAACACGACGAGAGCTACAACAGAGTTAAATAATGAAATGGAGGAGGAGGCCAACCTCCTCCAAAAAGCCAGGCAGTCCGCAAGTCTGTGTACAGGAACCCGGTTCCCGAGTACAAGAGACAAACGGTGGCGAACCCAATCGTCACGATACGGGGAGAGTAAGTGTGCGCGAACATCACCCTGACTGAGAGATTCAACAAAAATGTTCCAAACAGTCTGGGGGACAATGCAGTCCTCTCAATATAGTGCGAGCGAGCGCTCAATCAAATGGTGGTGCGTCTAATTTGAAGACTACAGAAAATGACCTGAATCCGTGGCATCATTGATGGGAAGGTCCATGGCAACAGTTGTGGCGCAATGACACGCAACTTTTAATTTCCCCTCGCCCGTCTCTCGTCTTCTTTGCCAAGCAGCCCGGAGGGTTGCTCTGATTCCTGCCATGTAGTTGTTGTGAGGATGAGCTAAGGGCTGGTCTGGTTGCCCAGTCCTCGCTGACTGTTTTACGCCCTCATCGGCGCACATATTCCCCGGAATTACCACATGTCCAGGAACCCAGCATAAGATAATCTTGACATCGCCCCAGCTCACGGATACCGCGAACCTGGAGTGGGTGGTGGAGATTTCAACGTCACGAGAGCATTCAAGGCGCTTTGTGAGCCGCTATAGTTCACAATCCGGGCTCCGAACCAGGCACAACGTGTTATCTCCCGTACCGACCGGTGTATTACAACTAGTTCGACAGTGAAGACGACGCAGCACCTGGTAGAGAGGGCCCCACTGACTTCAAACAGGGAATACGGCGTGGAAATCGACGCCACTCCTGAAACTTGGAGCGATCCGTATACACTTGCACAGATCCAACATGACAGGAAATGTGCTCCAAAAAGACCGAACGCTGTAAGCAGTCCAGTTTCAGCACCGTACAGTAGAGTAGTTATACATAGAGCGGTGTCGACTGCTATCTTCGTTTTTAGGCTGAGGTTATCCTTTTGGAAGACTCTTATGCGCAGTTTTCTAAAGGCTACAGAGGCTTGATTTATTCTGTTGCAGGCCTCTTTATCTATATTATACTTATCCGACAGGATGCTGCCCAGAAATTTGCAACTTGTGACCTGTTTAATGTCATCACCGTTTATGTGGAAAGTTAGACGTGGTTCTGGATTCTGTCGTTGCATTACTATCTTTGTTTTATTGACATTTATTTTCAGACTCATTGCTTCGTAAATACCCGCTATGACATTGAGGGATCTTTGTAGAGCAAGTGGTGTGTGTGTAATCAGCGCACAGTCGTCTGCATATTGAAGTTTCAGAATATGATTGGTCACAGTTTTCGTGCGGGATTGAAGTTTTCTAAATTAAATAGGTTGCCATCATGTCAGTACTGGATAGCAACCCTTTCCACCTAAGGAATTGCATTCCGACTGAGTAAGGTAATAGCAGATATAAAGATGTTGAATAACACTGGGACAATGACACATCCTTGCTTGTCACCAACTTCAACGCTGAAAGGTACGGATCTTTCTCCTGAGGCAAGTACTGTTGCTGCCATGCCATCGTGTAGTTTCTTCATAATTGAGAAAATTTTGTAGGGGAGCCAAACTTTTCTAAAACGATCCATAGTAGTTCCCTATTGATTGTATCAAAAGCTTTTTGAAGGTCAATAAAAGCTATGTATAGGTCTGTGTTTTGCTCATTACACTTTCCCTGTAGTTGTCTTGCACAGAATATCATGTCACAGGTGATCCTGTCCTTACGAAATCCGCACTGTGTTTCTGGCAAGGTGCTCTCTGATATATGGCGACATAATCTGAGAAGCATAATTCTTGTCAGAATTTTAGAGGCCACTACCAGTAGAGATATTCCTCTGCTATTTTCACAGAGTGCTCGATCACCCTTCTTTTTGTACACAAACTATGTCAGATTTCAGAAATTCAGCAGGAGTTTCTTCGGTATTTCAGATGACCGACATGAGCTCATGTAACTTTGATTGCAAGAAATAACCACCTTTTTTGTACAGTTCAGATGGAAGGCCATCTGGGCCAGGTGATTTATTATTCTTTAAGGATTTTACGGCGTCAAGAGTTTCTTCAAAAGTGGGCAGTTCGTCCATTTTCATTGCTAGAAGTATCTGAGGAATGGCATCTAAAAGGTTTGGCTCTATAGGGTTTATATGATTTAAAAGGGTTTGGAAGTGCTGTCCCCAGCGATTTAGAATGGTTGTTTTGTATTTTAGGAGATTGCCATCTTGTGATCTGACAGGGGCTAAATTATGTTTTACAGGCCCATAGATAGTCTTCAGGCCGTTGTAAAACCCACGTTGGTTGCAATTGTCAGCAAGGTGTAGCAGGTTCTTTGCCTGGTTGGTCCACCATTGATTTTCCATATCACGAAGCTGGAGTTGAGTTTCCTTTCTTAAATTATCAAAAGTTAGTTTCAGATTTGCGGAACTTGGGTTTGAGAGCCAGGCACCATGGGCCTTGTTCTTCTGCGTCAGCAATATTTGAATGTCTTTCGTATTTTCGTCAAACCAGTCTTTATGGTGTCAAGGTTGAAAACCTAGAGTCTGCACACTGCTTCAGAGTGGAATGAAGAGTAGTCCAGACGTTGCTAGCTGTTACAGTTGGGGAGGGGGGAGTTGTGGCCTTGCATCAAATTTACATATAATGAACTGTAAGCATTTCGTTTTACTTGATATTTCAAGCTGTTGGTATTTAGCTTCTTTGAAGAGCATTTGCGCTGAACTGGGGCGCGTATTATAAGATTTAGCTTGCAGAGTAACATAGTATGATCTGTTGAGCACTCTGCACCTCTCATTGCTCGTGTGAGGTAAATGTCCTTTTGGTCACTCTGCCTGGTTATTATAGAATCAATCATATGCCCATGCTTGGAACGTGGGTGAGTCCGAGTGGTTTTATATTTGTTCGGAAGTTGAAATGTAGTATTGGTGACTACAAGATTATGCTCTGAACAGAGTGTTAGCAGTCTGAGACCGTTACTGTTCATTTTCCACATTCCATGTTTGACAATGACCTGTGGCCAGAGATGGGGTTGTTTTCCTACCCTTGCATTGAAATCCCCAAGCAATAGGATTTTGTCTTCTTTCAGTACTGCAATTAGTGCTGAATGTAGCGATTCATAGAATACATCTTTTGTTCTTCACTGGAGTCTAGTGTCGGAGCATATGGACTAATTAGAGTGGTGAAGCGGTACTTTACAAGAGGTATACGCCATAAAATCAGTCTTGGGGATATGCCTACTGGCGATTCAGTTATTTTGGCAAGTAATTTGTTACGTATGGCAAAGCCAACTCCATATAATTTCCGTTCGTATTCATCACAGCCTTTCCAGTAGACTGCATATCCCTCACCAACCTCTGTTAAACTATCTTCTCCTGGTAATCTCGTTTCGCTCAGTGCCACAATGTCAACATTGTATCTGTTTAGTTCATGGGCTATAATAGCTGTTCTCCGTCGAGGTCTGGTTTAGGGGTCATTATCTAATAAGGTTCTGATATTCCACTCAGCAACTCTAAGTGGTATTTTCCTTTTCTTAAGTTTACGACCGCAGTTAGGAATGCCTTGGCAGACGCAGTCTTCTGCCCAGGTTGTTGTAAGGCTGCCTTTTTTTAAACCGAGTCTTGGTAACGGTCCTCCCCATTCCTGGGTGAGCAGTGAGGCTTCCGTTTCCGGCTGCTCAGACATGAAGCTGAGCCAGCCCTGTTCGCCACTTATCCAGCGGCGATCGCCTCAACACCACCTGCCTGCAGAAATCAAGCTCGCAGCTCCCAGCCACATCCATGGACTGCCACTTACACCTTATCCTGTCGCCGAGGGACTGTTGATGATAAAGGGTTAATGAAGGGATGAGTGGGTGAAAGAGATGAGAAAAGATGAGTAGAGCTGTGTTTGTGCAGTGAGTGGATTAATGTGGAGAGGGGCTTGCGCTGGGCCTATCCCCACAGCTTAGCTTCACACAGAATTGATGGCGGCAAGAGTTAATCAGGACGACCATCGACTGTGAGAGGTTGCAGAGGTCTGTCGGACATCCTATTTGTCGAAAGCCACCAAATGTGGGACCCTACTCACAGCTTTTTCATTCGGGGTTGTGCTCTAGTAGACCTATCCCAATCAAGGGTAACCCACAGGTCGGGTGGGGTTATTCTCGCTGAGGAAAATATCTACTTACAGCTACCCTCACCTGGTTTAGCCTGGTGGTTAAGCAGTTTGCCGGGGTTTGGCCGCTGGTCATAACACGCCAGCTTCTTGGAGCCACAGGTGAGGGCTGGTTGCCAGTATGGGAACCAATGTCATCTGGATCACTCTAAAAAGGAGAAGCGCAACCATACATCCCTTTTTCTTTTTTTTACAATACGTTATGTGTCTAGTGTATGGTTATCAATGTGATTTATCTTCGGTTAATAAATCAGCCTAGATAGCGTTTCGAAAACCATAACCATAAATTTTGTTGGATCGAAGATGTCTCCTGTTAGCTTTAGGCCTAAAGGCGACAGCGAAATAAATTTTGGAATAATGACTTGGGTTTTAAGAAAGACAATTACACAAATATAAATATATTCATAAAATAAACGAATGTACAATGAGATAAGTAGGTTAGGTACACAATGTAAGATATTTTAACATATGATTTACAGTAACAAGACGCGAAGAGAATTGAGGTATGTGAAATTAATATGGTGGAACAATATAGTAAATAATTTATAATATAGTGTAGTAATATAGAGTATCTATGATGGATTGAATTGGGGTTGCAATGAGAAGTAAATATAATTAGGATCTACTCTCGTATGGTCGTTTGCAAAGAATTGTGAGAGAAAATGGAATCAACTAAGTATGTTTTGTTTGGAGGTAAATGAATAATTGTAGAAGGAATGATTCCCGACATTTATATGAAGAAAGCTGCGAGTCGAGTGGGCGGAATAGCTTGCAATTTGACCGAGCTGGGAACGTGTGTTTGTTTGTTTGTGTGTGAAATTTAAGAGATGTTGTTTGGAACAGTATACGTTAATTGAATTGGCAAGTAAAATAAATGAATTAATTAATTATTAAGTTTCACATAAAATGATTTAATTTACAAAAGTTGAAGAAAATTAATTGAAAGATTAAATTGACAAAGTTAAAGTAAATTAATTGAATGACTAAATTAACAAAGTTAAAGTAAAATAATTGAATGATTAAATTATCAGTTAAAGTAAAATAATTAAATGAATTTTATACATAATAAATGATGATATATATATTTAAGTTTCCCAGGGGTTTTTTATTATAGGAATGCCCAGAGGCATTGCTATATGTGCTACCTATTACAGGTCCAGTTGAAAAGTTTTTGCAGTTCATTCCCATGCTAGACCTCACTGGCAGAAATATTGCTACAACTGTTCTTGATATTCTTAGAGAGAACATCCCAGTTGTTGACTGCCGAGGAGATTCCTATGAAAACGCCAGCAACATATCCGGTAAATACCAGGGGGTCCAACAGATAGTCAAAAATGACTCATTCCTTAAACTTGGTAGCAAAGTGTACTGCAGAAAGCTGTTCTGCTGCAGTGTCATTGTTTGCTTTGATACAAAATATATACTTTCTTGTTGCGTCTATTTATCGTTAGAGGAGACATCCTTAGGTACTACAGACTAATAAAGAAAAGAAGTTGCAAGTTGCCAAAATACTTTCAGACACCCGTTGGTCTGCACGAGCAGATGATGTAGCTGCTCTGAATAGAGCATACAAAGAAAATATCATTGTTCTGGAAGAGTTTTTCTTAGATCAGAATAAGTCAGCTGAAACAAGTGGTCTTTTGAAAGATTGGAAAAAAAATTGGAACAGTGCTTCTCCTTGAAGTTTGGGATACCGTATTGGAAAGATTTTAGAGTAACAATATCCATTTGCAAAAATCTGTGCTCGGGCTCAATGCAGCTGCCACACTATTAGTCTCTCTTTACAATTTGCTAAAAACCTGAAATCCCAGTTCGATGACTTTGAAGCAAAAGCTATAGTTAAATGTGATCTCAGTGACATGAAGAATAATGATGCATACAACGCCGACACACAGCGTATTAGGAAGTGCAAGCGTCACCATGATGATCTGGACTCCGCGGGGGATATTACGGTGACAGGGAGAGATAATTTCAGAGTGACTGCATTCTTGCTCATCATTGACAAGCTCTGCGCTGCCCTGCAACAACGCATCGTACTTATAGCGTCCTTCCAGATAAATTTGGAGTTTTATCAGAAATCTCAAACAAAACAAACACTGACTTTAAATCATCAACTAAAAAAATTGTTGCTTCATATCCGAAGAACTTGGATGCTGGGTTGGAGTCGGAGTCGGAGCTTTTGCAATTCGCACATGTTATTAAATCCATTCAACCTCCAAGAGATTCACCTGAAAGTGCTACTTCATCAGGTGATACAAAGGCTGCAAAAGTCCTGAACTAGAAATGTATAAGATAATACACAAACATGACATGCAAGGAACATTTTCTAATGTTGAAATCGTATTAAGAATCTATGCATGTTTGTCACAAGCTGCAGTGGTGAGCGATCATTCTCCAAGAAGTATCTAATCAAGAATTATCTAAGAAACACCATGGAGCAGGACCGTTTGTCTTCACTCACCCTTTTGAGCATTGAGTTTGAGAAATTAAGACAACTTAATTTCACTGCCATCAAAGAGTTTGCAAGTAAGAAGACTAGAAATTTGTTTGGGCTAAGATATAATTAAGTGAACTGAACGAATTTGCATAAGTTTTATTTTCATTATTATTATTTAGTTATTCTGTAGTGTTAAGCTTCAAAAAAATAAATGTGTAATATTCAATTGTGAAATGATCACTTGACTAATTAATTATTATTAAATTGGATAATGTTTAAAAATAAATTTTATTTTAATGATTCGCTCCCCCAATTATTTGAGGGCCCTGCATGAGCACTGGGTCTAGGGCCCTGCACAACCTACAACCGCCCCTGCCCTTTGGGACACCCATTCCTGTTCATTTGGGCCAAAGAGGGCTTCCCTCATGGCTACGTGGAATCGACAATCTCGCCAAAACTACGAGATAAATATTGGGAGGCGTCCCCTCGCCCCCATCGCGCGGAGTGTCTTCATGATAGGGTATCGCAGTGAGGTATCATAGGCCTTCTCCAGATCGAAAAACATCGTGGCGTATTGCTATCCATCGGGTGCCCCCCCCCCTCCCCTCCAAAAAAAAAAACAGAACTCACAAAGCTTAGAATAAAACAGTTAATTTCAATTTTTCTTCTTTTTTCAGGGTATACAAGTCGACTTTGTGCATGAAATATTGGAATACTTTTCTTTCCCAACATGTTTTGGTCAACCACGGAAAAGACATTTTTCGTGGAGGCTTATTTCGCCAAAAATCATACACTGTAGTGCAAACAAATTTTCGGAGAAAGTTTCGGTGTCCTCATGCTCCATCAAAAAGCAAAATTTTTGACTGGGTTCAGAAGCTCAGAGAGATTGGAACTGTGCAAATTCTTAATTCTAAAGGTCTGAGGGACACTTATTCTGGTGGGAGGGTGAGTGCTAGGACAAAAGGGAACGTTGATGCTGTACAGGCCTCAGTGGGACGGAGCCCAAAGAAATCTCTTCGACGACGCAGTCAAGAGCTGGGAATCTCTCGAGAGTCTTTGAGGCGTCTTCTTAAATCGGATCTTCATTTGTATCTTTACCAGATCCAAATAATGCAAAAACTTACGGAGGTGGACATGGAAGAACGCGTAACCATGTGTGAATGGTTTTGTGACACAATCGAAGACAATCCAGACTTCTTGGATCATGTTTGGTTTTCTAACTAAGCGCACTTTCAGCTGATTTCATAAGGTAAATTGTTTTCTCATTTTCAGAAAAATGAATCATTTGCACAACAAATGATTGTCAGATTTGGCTTTAGCACCTAAAAATTAACTTGATGACATATAATTTAAGGCCAAATACAGGTTGACACCTTTTATCCATAATTACCGTTATTTTTTAAAACTTGAATTAAATTTTAAAATAGCTTCTGTAAGTAGGCACAACCAGTTAGCCAAAAATGTTCTATCATATTGGTCTACATTCTATTTTCGAGCGCAACACTGTTTTCTATGACATATCTAGTGTTGGCGTAGGCCTACCAGTTTTAATAATAGTTTCTCTTTCATTATAAGTCATCGCACTGAACTTCTTTTTAATAATTTTTCAATAATGCAATCACATTTTCTCCCAACTTCATTTGCATCCATTTTGATTAAAAGGGGGTTATCATTTAAAAAAAATGAATAACAATAGGCCACACTATCTAAGCCCTACCTCAGGACTACTGATCTCAAAGATACAAAGGGTGACTGGTAGGCCCGCTATTTAGGTGTGTGATAGAACGAGTTGAATCTGTGTAAAATTCAACTCCTATCCCATATTAGTTAAAACCTCGAGGAGGCCCACGTGCATCTTCGATTCGAGGCTTGGAGTCTTATCAACAGCTACCGGACGTCAATGTTTAAACAAGGAGGTTATCGTCCCCCCGTTCGCCCCCATACGCCGACCTCGCCAGATCGAGTTAGGCTTATGAACAGATAAGGCATTTTTCTCCGGCCCAGCTGTGCGTTCCCTCCAAGCTTTCACTCCATTCTCCCCCACGCCAAGGAGATGTCCTGGCTATTTATATGGACTCTTTACCACTAAGATCAGATTGGAGATCCAGATTTTCGTCGCGAAACATCACCACGACCCTCTCTCCCTTTGTGCGCCAAGGGACCTCGACCTCGAGATTCACCATCACTTGTCCAGAAGGAGGACAATATTCCTTGAGTGCCAAAGGTTCGAGCCTTTAGTGACGCCAAGTCCCCAAGGCATCCCCCCCCCTGTTGTTCAAGGAGAACAACATTAGAACAGCCATTGTTCGTTTTGAGCCCTTCGCCAAGAAACGGTTCTCACCCCCCCCCCCTGTTGTTCAAGGAGAACAACATTAGAACAGCCATTGTTCTTGAGCCCGTAGACAAGAGACGGTTCTCATCCCCCCCCTTTGTTCAGAAGAGAACAACCTAGAACAGCCATTGTTCGTTTTGAGCCCTTCGCCAAGAAACGGTTCTCATCCCCCCCTGTTGTTCAAGGAGAACAACATTAGAACAGCCATTGTTCGTTTTGAGCCCTTCGCCAAGAAACGGTTCTCACCCCCCCTGTTGTTCAAAGGAGAACAACATTAGAACAGCCATTGTTCTTGAGCCCGTAGACAAGAGACGGTTCTCATCCCCCCCTTTGTTCAGAAGAGAACAACCTAGAACAGCCATTGTTCGTCAAGCCGTTCGTCGAGTAACGGTTCTCCTTTTCAAGACGCCACGTCAGGATCCTTTTATCCCCCCCCTTCGGCTGGAACTCGCCAGCGGACCGAATATTCCTTCAAGTACCTTCCACTGCACCCTAATGAAGTTACGTAAGCCAAGCGTCACCTTTTGAGTATTGATCCCTTATTTGTCAATTCTATCCTGTGCTTTAAATGGTTTATCGAACCATCCCATCTCTTTAACTCCATATTTGTTTTACCTTTTTTGATCCCTTAAATCCTTGGATTAGCCCGAGTCTCCACGACCCTTTCCATTCTGTTTGTCAATATTTTCCGTTTTTGTGTTTTGTTTATAGTTATTATTAATAAAACTCTATTTTATTAATGATAGCAATATTATTATCCTTGAGCTCAGTTCCACTTCTTAAGCATTTTGAAGATACATAATTTCGGCCGCCAGACAGTAAAACGCACTCTAAAGATAATTAAGGAAGTTCCCTCAACGAATAGTGTAATATATGGTATCGTCGGGAGTCATTCTACGACAAGGTGCTTTCTTTCTCAGAACCAGTATTTAAATATAACCTAAAAATTTGTTTACGCCTCAGAGCATAATAATAGTAACGTCAATGGGTCTTAGATATTTTGTTGCTTTTTACTAGATTCTGGCAATCCTGCCGGATTGCCATATGCAAGCTGATGACTGCAAAGGTAATATGCTTCCTTTTCCATATACAAATGGGTATATTTTTTCCTTAATTCTAACACGGCGTTTGAAATATCTTGATAAAAATCATAAAACTCTAATGACTGTATATTATTGCTAAGAAAAGCAAAACATCTTTTAAACTATTCATTCCAAATCACCAAAAAGCAGAACTATTATTGAAATTAAGAAAAATAGAGTAGAAATCTTGATGAAAAGGATACATTTCTCCAGTTGCAGTTGGGCTCATCAGGGTCTAACGTCAGTTCGATTGAAAGTGAACGGTACCGTATGGAGTATACAAGTATAGACAAATATAAATGTGAGAATAAAATTGATTATGCTGTCATATTTATTGTTGGGGTGTAATTTATTTTTATTTTCTTCCTAAATCTTGGAAGCATTGCTTCTCTTGCTTCCATTGACTGCACGCCACTGTTAGACACCCGTGCCACGGTGTGGTGGAAGTCTACCTCGTCGAAGTCAGGTGAAGGTGGAATGTACGCAGAAATAATAATATACCTCCTAACCAGGTGCAGCTGTACTGTTACTGCTTGAAAGGAGGTATTTAAAGCAAAGTGAAGAATGGAGACATCATGCCGGGTGTAAATGACGCATCCTCCTTCCCGGCTCATATATCTCGGTGGTGGGTCGCGAAATCCTTATACCCCTGAATGGTGGGCAGGGACACGCGCCCAGCATGGTCTTTTGCAAAAAATATTGCTAACAGGGAACGGGAGGAAACGAGCTTTCACAGCTCTTCTCTTTTGGTCTGGAGTCGGTGGCAATTCCATTGAAGGAATATACCCCCAGGCCTAGCTCGGAGGAGACGCGGGGGACCTCTTCAAAGAGCAGACCCTCACGAGAATGGCCGTACGTTTCCCAGAGGCAGACTCCGGGTTTTGTTGGCCGAAAAAGATGCTGAAAGTGCTGTCGCCTTCGAGGGCTTATCGGAGGAATTTGGATTGCCACGCGAGTCTATTTCTCCTTTCCCTCGAAACCTTAGGCGGGCAGGACGGAGGCGGCTTCTGAGGCGGGAGTCCTTCCTTTGGAAGATCGACTGTCTCCGAGCCACCCAGCCCAGCCCTGGTTGTAGGTGTAGGAGCCGAAGCTCCTTTGGTGTTGTCCTTTTACTGGGAGACAGCTTACGAACCTCGGAAGACGTCCTCACGACCCCGTTCAAGGGTGTTGCCTTTTTTAAGTCTAACGACTCGGTCGAGGCGATACCAACCGGCACGCACTGCCTCAGAGAGCCTGTCAAGTCATGGTCAAACGTGACAAAGAGTGTACAGGTGGGTCTCGAGGCCACTCCCTGTTTTCGCATCACACCTTCGACTTCGACTGCTGCATGGTCGGCCAGCTCTAAGGTCATGTCATCGATGAAATTATCCACGAATTCCCTCGCGTAGACTATTCTTTTCACGAAGTTCATGGTACAATGCAGCGTCACACTCACCGACGTGCCATTAATTGTCCGAGAGGCACTAAGCAAGGCCTCTTTCGAAGGATCACCCGCATTCGCCAGAAGGCTTCCGTCCGAGAAACGGGACACCTTCGGCTCTCTACAAATCAAAGTAGCTAATACTCTCCTTAATGGATTATGTTTTCCTTGGCAACATGATCTGCAGTCAGGTCTTTGGTGAAAGGGAGGCCTCAATTTTCCTCTTCCTCCCCGACACCTAGGTAAGAGGAGGCCGCGTTTGGAGGCGGATCTCCATCCGCCTGTGGTCACCCACTATTGCTTTTACTTGCCCCCCTCCCCTATCAGTTGGGAGGTTAGGAGAAAAGTCTCTATATGAGACTTTAGTTGCCCCCCCTCCTCTATTAGTTGGGATATTAAGAGAAAAGTGTCTATATATGATCAGAAATTCCAGAATATGATCTTTTACACATACAATCGGCCCCAGTCCGACGTTACAAGGAGTTACAAGGAAAGAGAGTACCCTAGGAGACCTTATAGTCCATTCAAAGAGGATAACTTTGGACTAGCAATCGAGCGGGCACATGGCTGCTCAGTTGCTTTGCGTCCCTAAACGGCCACTTTTCAAGACTTTGTCTAGTCTTGACTTGAACTGGTCAACAGATTCACTGTTGACAGCTTCCACTGGAAGTGCGTTCCACTTACCGCAGATACTGTAGGTGAAAAAATTTCCACACAGATTGCGGTTGTAACGCTTCAGTTCAAGTTTAAAGCCGTGATTGCGCGTTCTGTTCTCACTCAGTGTGAAAATATCCCGGTAGTCAACATTGTCGAACCCTCGAAGTATTTTGAAAACTTCAATGAGCTGACCACGCAGTCTACGGGTTTCCAACGATAACAGATCTAATCCCTTAGTCTATCCTCATAACTTGTATGTCGGATAGAGGGAATCAGTTTGGTTGCCCTAGCTTGTACGCGTTCCAATCTTGCGATGTCCTTTCGAAACGAAAGACTCCAAAATTGTACGGCATACTCCAGGTGCGGCCGAACGAGGGAGTTGTACAGACAAAGTACTATCTCCTTGTTACGGTATCCAAACTGGGCTTTCTTCTCTGCCTCGATGCACTGTTCGAGAACTTGAGGTCGCTAGTGATAGTCACATCCAATTCCTTCTCAGTGTCAATCGATTCAAGAGCAGTGCCCTTAAGGATATACTGAGATTGGGGGTTTATGTGGCCGATATGCATTACTTTGCATTTCCCCACGTTAAAAGGCATTTGCCACGTGTCCGACCACTCCCCAATCTTTCCAAGATCTTCCTGCTGGCGGGCAGTATTTCCATCCTTTGCAACGTTCATACCAAGCTTGGTATCGTCGGCAAATTTGGAAATCTTGGCAACCATGTCATCGTCCATGTCGTTAACGTAGATGATGAATAGTAGTGGTCCCAGGACAGAACCTTGAGGCACCCCGCTAGTAACGGGCACCCACTCAGAAGCCTGTCCATTCACCACAACCCGTTGCCGTCTGCCACTTAGCCAGTTCTCGATCCAGCCGGCTACTTTTCCGTTTATGCACAGCGCTCGCACTTTCCGGAGAATGCGGCGGTGTGGTACCTTATCAAAAGCTTTCTGAAAGTCTAAGTACACCACATCTACCGACTTGTCCCGATCGTGCTCACTGAACACGAAGTGGAAGAATTCCACAAGGTTCGTCAGGCATGACCGTTGCCTTCGGAAGCCGTGCTGGGAACTCCTCAGTAGCAGGTCTGACTCTAAATACGACGTCATTTTGTCCACCATCATGCTTTCCATGAGTTTACCGACTATCGAAGTCAGATTGATAGGTCGGTAGTTTGACGGATGGCTGGGTTCTCCTTTCTTGAAGATCGGAGTCACCTCCGCCTCACGCCAGTCTCTAGGAACGCATCCGGTCCGGATTGACATGTTAAAGATAGCGCACAGATGTCGTGATACTTCATCGCACACTTCCTTCAACACCTTGGATAGAAACCCGTCCAGCTAGGGGACTTATTCGTCTTTAGGTCAGCGATCTTTTTCTTTATTTCTCCTTCGGTGAAGTCCATTGCCTCCAACTTTTCCCCCGAGTAGGAATCCGTGGGCTGGGGGATGGGACCACACTCTTTAGTAAACACTGAAAAGAAGTATTTATTGAGAAGGTTAGCATTTTCTGCATCTGAGTGAGTTAATGCACCTTCCTCGTCCACTAAGGGCCCAATCCTACGATGGATTGGTTTACGGCTATTTACATAGCCGAAGAACTCCTTGGGATTCTCCTTGCAGAGTCTCGCCACTCGGAGTTCCTCAGTACGCTTAGCCGCCCTTATGCTGGACTTCACTCTCCTGGCTAGCCTCGGGTACTCGTCAAAGGCACCCGAGATCTTCGATCGCCGGTACGCATTTTTCTTATCCCTAAGCAGTTAGCCGATTTCTCGATTAAACCACTTTGGTTGAACAGAAGACCGACGGAGGCATTTCAGAGGGATGCAACTTGATTGAAGACTCATGAACTTAGTTTTGAAATTGTCCCATGAATCCTCAATCTCTTCGCATACTGCTAGCCTTACATCAGTCAGCCCAGCACGAAGGCTTGCAAAGTCTGCTCTTCTCAAGTCAAGTTTCCTTGATTGACTGGCAACAGACCTTACCTTCGTGATTGAAACGCTAAATCTAATTAGCTGGTGATCACTGCCACTGAGCTCTTCGCCTACAGAGACATCCTCGACGATATCATCCTCAGAGATGAAGACCAAGTCGAGGATATTGTCTCCTCTCGTCGGTTCTCTGACCCATTGAGTGAGGAACTCGTTGTTGGCGAACTCCAGGAGTAGCGCGCTCTCGCCACAGGCTGCTCTGGTTTCCCAGTCAACTTGTCTGTTGAAGTCACCCATAACGATGCACTCCTCTGCCTTGAACAAGCTCACCCAGCAGCTGGTACAGTTCCCTGTCCTTCTCAATGGGTTGGGAAGGGGGTCTGTAAAGCAGCAGGGTCCTGTATCTGACAGGACCTATCTCTAGATCAACGCCTAGGAGCTCGTGATCAGATATAATGTTGGAGTTCGTAGATTTGATTGTATCCTTAACATAAAACATTACACTGCCACCCTCTCTGTCTGGCCTACCTTTGTGGAAGAGTTGGTAGCCAGGAACCGTGAATTTGTCTTCAAAGTCTCGGTTTGAGGTTGTTATCCACGATTCTGTTATGGCTACCATTTCGGGTTCTTCCGTCGCTACGAGGCCACGGAGCTCAGGAAACTTGTTCCTGATTGACCTCGCATTGAACAGAACTTTCAGGGAGTCCCCGACTGTAGGACTCCCTACGCTCTTCCGATTCCCGGCTGGTTTGTTGGCGAGGCCCCCCTCTTTGCAACCTCTGAGAAGGTCGTTCCTGGAGTGACACGGGCGAACTGGCGTACGTCCGCCCTTACTCTGGGCCGGATACTTCTTTGGGTCCTCTCTACGACATCCTGGATGATGTTCGACAGAAAGGCATTTCCTTTAAACGAAAGATGTACCCCATCCCTTTGGTAGAGATCATTTCTACCATAAAAGGTGCGGTACGGGTCCACAAAAAAGACCCCCTCTGCCGTACACAAATCTGCCAGGCGCCGGTTTAAAGAGACATTCATCGAGTGAGCGGTCCGTGTTGGACCTCTCCTCGGGAGCATCCCGACTACCACACGCTCGCGGGTTTTCAGCCCACAGTCGTCCACGGCACCCATGACCGTGTGGAGGATTTTATCTGTAGGGCCTACCCTACCTCCTCAGAGCAACGACTGAGCTCTCAGAAATCTGTGATTTCTCAGCCTCTACTCTGATATGGTGGTTACCACATCCTGGCAGGCAGCTTACCTTCCCCTTAGTGCGAAGGCGGGCCGCTAGCAGGGACTGCAGGCTCCGTGCTTGAGAAACACCAATAAGGGTGACTCTTGCACATTTGTCTGCAGGCGACTTAGTCTTTCCTCTCGGAAGCGACTTGCCGCTTTCCTCTTGTATCTCTACATTTTTATTTTTATTCTTCTTCTTCTTATTTTTCTTGTCATCATTTGTTTTCTCTTCTTCCGTTTCTATTTTCTCTTCTTCTCTTTCCACTTTCCCTTGCGCACCAGTAACGCTCGAATCCTCTACACTGGGGTGAGCTGCATTAAGGTCGTTTTTCTTTTTTTAATTCTTTTTCTTTTTCTTCTTCTCATTTGCTTCTCCGCGTGGCTGAAGTGGGACTGCCAATGCAGTTTCACCTCCTTGAGCTGGAGTCACATCAGCGGAACCACCCAAGTCAGTGGGACTTTCGTCTCGAGTTTAGCTGACTGGGCCTCTAGTTTAGAGGCTAGCTCTAGGATTTTTTCCTCGAGACGCCAAATCTGAAGCGCGTGCTGCGTTTCTAGGGTCTGTATTTTACTTTCCAGCGCCCTAGATTTTTATTCAGAGGTTGTGAAGAGATCCTTGAGTTTGTTGCAGTATGCCACTGCCTCTCGGACCTCTCCTTTAAGGATGCAGTCGGTGCATATATTTCCCGGGTGGCATTTCGAAAAACATCCTTCCGGGAAGTCCACGCACGACTTATCCTTCAGGCATATCGCACATGTATATTTGAGTGCAGCTGGACCTTTATTCCCTGTCATTTTGAACACTTTCTCTCTATCAAAACTTTGCGACCAATCAATAGAAAAAAGGGGGTTGGTGAATTCTCCCCGCGTGAGTCGCTCCCGCCTATCGATCGGAGACGTTTCGGATCTTTCAGAAGGCACGCTCCATGTGCTACTGTTCGTCCGACCGAGTCGTCAAGCATCGGCGTGCCGTGGCTCCCAACCAAGCAGCACAGACGGTCCCCGAAGGGACCATCGATTTGTCACCAGGTGAACAACAACGAACCACGCCCCGTACTAAACTCCTACTAGTTTCCTTCACGACGGCCAAGATCTCGGAGCAGCGTTCAATTGATATCCCGCCACACCAAGAAACTCGACCCAAGGCTTTTTGTTGGCCTAGCAACCAACATGGAAACAAAATGCCGTCACCTCGGACCGATGCTATCAGAGGCACCCGTCAACGGTCACTGGGAATGGTCAATAATTATGCGCCAGGAAAGGAGTGAACGGGGCACTACCCCCATCCTATTCATCGTGCCCCAGCTCCTAAGACCCCTCAAGTCTTAGTCATTCGCAACCAGTGAGCGTCGATTGGCGTTGTTTACTTTCTTTGAGAGGGAGAGAGAGAGAGAGAGAGAGAGAGAGAGAGAGAGAGAGAGAGAGAGAGAGAGAGAGAGAGGTGGGCTTTGCCAGCCCAGTCTGCTATTTTGGCGAAATTGTCCTGGATGGGGCCGGCGTAGCCACCTTATATGTGTACTGGAAGAAGGTGATCAGAGGCGACGTCCCAGCACCCCCCATCCCCCTACCTAATACTTACTTTAGCCAGTGGGCTTTCGGCCCTCCAGCATGTAGGGACCTCACAGTATACACTGCCACTCGACTAAGGCTCATAAGAGGACAAAAATGCGCCGGGAAACCAGAACCTCTGTGGATAGGAGAGCAGGTGTGGAAAGGGTTAATAGGGTATATAATAAAGAGTAGAGATAGGCAGGTCCACTAACGACCAGGGTGGGTGATCACCTATTATCATCATACCCTGGTACTAGGTGATTCTAGTATGGCATGCAGTCGACCAAGGCACCATGGCTACCATCAGAACTCTCTACAGGTGAAAACACTCTTCCTGGTGCAAAGTGGGGGGGGGGACATTAAGTGGAGAGCCGTTATGGGTGAAGGCACCAAGCTTATAGATGCCTTCGGGAGTTGGTTGAGTTACCAGTTTATGGAGGGTTTGGGGGCAAGCGAGAATGTCGAGTCTTACGCGGCTTTGTTGTAAATTTCCCTCTACGTTAGATAGCTGGGGCTAGGACGGCTGGACCTAAGGACGATGAACGCTAATAATAAACACACCAGAATGAGAATACGGCCACCAGTTTATAGGCGGGGAAAAGGGGTGACCGGACCGAGGATTGAGATGGCAGACTCTACTTTTGATGGAAAATTCGCAAGGCTTCTTTTTCTTCTCCATCCTTCGAGGGGTCACCAGTCATACAGTCTACTTCCTTGGGAGAGGAACGCCCCATAACCAGTGAGAAGGCATTCTTCTTCAGGCCTACTTAATGTTAAGGCTGGAGGCTATCCTTTTGGCTAGCTTATACTGATAATGATGAATGAATAATTTATTGTTTTGAGAATATTTCAACCCCTCTATTTATACTCCCTCCAATTAAAGGGGCGTGACTTCATTTCTCCTAATCTGGACGAGGGATGGAGCTTACGGTGTGAGAAGTATGTTCGCGTGTACTTTATTAAGACTACTGGGCGGAGTCAAATGGTATGTGCGTGTTCATATTGGGCATGTGTGTATTGCATTTGGCCACCTGATCGTTGCTTTATCAAACCGGCATCCATAGCAAGGTTGATTCTGCCGTCCCACAGGTTCACGCAAAATCTAGCTGGTCAGATCAGATACCACCCTAAGTTTGCCCAGCTGCCTTCGTTATCTTGTATCGAGCCCTTTTGTCTTGCACCTGCTTCCTCGCGTGTGTATATTTATGTTTTCGCGTTTGAACGTCCAACTATTCGCTTGCCTTCTTTTTCTTAATACATGTACATTTGTGATATAAGTATTTCGCTCAAATCTACATTGTTTTATTGCTACTACATGGCATGTTATTACAGTAGTTAATATGTGTGCCCAATTTCAAGATTTTATAGGTCCAACAGGGTGCTCATTTGTGAAGTTCCTCGTTGAGCCTACTTCACCTTGCAATTCGGGCAATGGCATCTCGTGTATAGGCACTGCGGAATTGCAGCACCCCCTATTTCCACTCGATTTTATCGATAACATTCAACATAATGAGTCCTTTTTTCTTTAATTCTTTCTTTATACTTGTACATTATATAATCCTTAAGCTTATTGTCAGTAGTCATCCCCTAGTTTATGAAAAAAATACAAAAATCCTTGTATAGAACTGTGCGCTTCACAGTTCCAGGGACGCGGTGTTTGGCTGTTGTGTACAGGCTCACATATCCGAGATAGGAAGCTGCACGCTAGGAAGAGAGAGCACTATGGCTCACGCAGTGCCAACCTTGATGTGCTGGTGGAAGGTAGTGTTTCGTTTTGTGTGTTGTGCTTAAAAACGTGTTTATATTCTTGAATGTGTAGAATTTAATTCATATTTGTTTCGGTTCTTTTATCAATTAATTAATTGGGCTGCTAAAATTTATCTTAGGAAAATAATCTAGATGATGTTCTTAGTGAAATTACGAAAATGATAAAAATACTCTTGACAATTCCCATGACTAAATCAGAGGCAGAACGCTGCTTTTCAACACTGAAAAGAATAATAACTTTTCTAAGGAGACCTATGAATCCTGAAAGACTCAATGCACTTGCAGTGCTTTCATTGGAGCAAAAAATCCTCAGTAGTCACCCAAAGATCAAGGAGAAAATAGTTAATCTTTTCACGCAAATTAAAATAAGAAGAATGGATTTTTTTTTTAAATGAATGGATCAAGCTTGAACTATACCAATTTAGCTACTAATAAGTAAAAAAGAAAAAAAGGTAATTTTGTTCTGTTTAGGCTTTTATCAAGTTTATATATACATTTTCTTTTTATATGTTTATTTCCTTTTATACAATATTAAAACAATGCTAAAAAATGTCTGATGCAGCACTTCCACTAATTTTTGCTACGAGCCGCCACTGAATTCGGGTGTCGCTACACTGGAATGATGATAATAAATAATACTTATAATAAATAATAATAAATAATAATAGTATATCATAATCAATACTAATACTCATATAAAAATATGCAAAATAATAATACTAAATAATGATAATATATAATAAATAATAATAAAAATGATAACAATAATAAATAATAATAATAATAAAAGGATAAAGTAGTTCTGATAGGGGGCGAGGGGAAAACGCACCAACTTTCCAAGACCCAATTAACTCAATGACAGAGCCTCCCTAATTTGCATTCAAGCCTAGAGGATGTGCAGCTCCTGTGGATAACAAGTGTAACAGTCTATTTAGAATACTTTTACGCTGAGTACATCAGAGGAAGGTTGGGGGCGCACTAGAGAAGGAAAAGAACATTTGCGGAGAATCGGGTGTGGACTTTTAGCCAAGATCAAACGTAAATATTCAGATTGGGGGTAGAATATATATAAAAAAGAAAGCAGCCGCGACTGGTGATAGAGTACTGGGGCCACTGGTTGAGTACGTGGAATACTGGAATACAACGAATCAGGTACGCCAGGGGTTCTAAGTAGGGGATCGGGGTGGATCGCGGAACACAAGGTGTTCGTGGGTTAGCCTGATATGACCCAGACGGAGGCCGGCCAGCATCACCCTTTTATGACGGGAGCGGTGTAAGGATGCGGCCCTGTAGCCGAGAAATGGCTTAATACGAGTACTGTTGAGATTGGCGAGAGACGGAGTATGCTATGCAGTAAGCTATTGTGAATCAAAGATCTTCACGTGTGAAAGAAAATTTTTAGAGGATAGGAAAAGTTGGGGTGCTTGAGTGGAGGCTGACCGGTCAGCTACTTCGTTTCCAGGCACCCGACAGAAGTTAGTAGCTTTATGGGAAGAGCTTGAAAGCTCGTGTAAGAGTTGTCGGATCAAAAGGTGGAGGTGAGGGTAGTGGGGTCTGGCAGAGATCACACTTAGGAAATTCGTGAATAAAGCGTAATGGGTGGAAGGGAGTAGATAGTCGAAACGGGGAGCCTCCCTGATGGCGTACAACTCTGCCCAGTATGAAGAACAGCCGGAAGGAAAATGAGTAAGCAGGTATGGTCATCCCCCCCCCATACAGGAGAGTATGGTGTAATGGGTAATATCAATGCTACACCTGAAACCTGGAAGAGCGGCAATTCCTACCCACCCCAGTACCCCAAAGAAACTGGTGAGCTTTCTCTTTGGTCGTCTATTATACACCTTTTAAATCTCCCACTTTATTTTTCACCCCTGAATAGAAACAACAAAGGGTGAAAGAGGGCGTGAAACTTTATTTTTAAAAAAATGTGAGGTCACTACCAAGATGGCACCGGACGATCTGTGGAGGTAGCTATCTGTGAAGATGTCCTTGCTCTGAGCTTAAGTGGTTGCATGGCTAAGGAATTCTGACTTTAGAATCCTAGCCAGCCTTAGAGGGCTTGCCAGTTGGTAGTAGAAGGTTGCAGTGAAAGAGATTTGATAAACAGAGGAGAGGGAGCATGAGTGCGAAGAAGAGTGGTGCCACAGTCCCTGGGAGATGCCAGTGTTCCTCATTGGACACCAAGAGAGACGTAAGCACCCGGAGTAATGTCTTTCGCAGACGTGAAGACACTCCTAATCGCAAAGGGAGTGACGCCACACTCCCTGCGAATGATAGCCACGGGGAAGGACCGGAAAGCACCTGAGGTCAGACAAGACCTCGGTTTAAAATTGGGACAAGGCGACGGAGGGTCGAAGAAGATGCGTAGACATACAATGTTCACCTAAGTCTGGTTCGGACTCACGAGCGCAGTGTAGAGGTTGAGTAAATTGCAACCCATGTAGTGTGGGACAGATTGCTCAGGAGGTTGAGAGTTGACCTGGTGGCGGAAACGAGGTAGGAGACGTGAGGCTTTAACGAAATCTTTTTGTCAAAGATTAGACTAAGGAACCTCACCGAGTGCTTCGCTGGTATGGGGACCCAAGACATAAACAACAATGGGGCGGCTGGTGTGGAAGAGGACACAGGAAGATCTTTTTTAGGGGAGAAGCAGTCTCTTCAAGGTAGCCCACTCGACGGCCGCAGTAATAGCAACTTTGACTTGCCTGGCGACTGTGGTGAGAGATCTACCGCAGTAGTATATCACCAGGTCGTCAGCGTATAGTAAGATGTTAAGGGAACGGAGAATGGAGGAGATGAACATGTTCATCACTAAGAAGAAGAAGAGCACATTTAGGGCTGAGCTCTCAAGTACTTCTTCCTCCTACGCAAAGAGCCCTGAACAAGAGGAAACTACTTGAACCTGGAAGGAATGGTCGCGCAGGAATTGCGAGATGAAGGAGGCAGAAATCCTCGGAGTACCACAGAATGTAGACTCGTGGTGATAACGGAGAGACGGGTATTATCAAAGGCTTTGTGGGTTTCAAAAAATACAACCAACTTGACACTACAGCGCGAGAATGGTTCTTGGACGTCCTATCTAAAGCGGAGAAGGAGATCAAAAAGACTGCGAAGTTGGCAGAAGCAAGTCTAGAAGTCGTGGAAAAAAGACTAGGATTTAGCATGTAATGAGAGGTACTAGGCCACCTTTGTCTCTATGATTTTTTCTTAGGAACAGCAAGTTGTGTCCATGGGACGGTAAGATGAGGCGTTGTAGGGATCGGAATCTTTCTTGAGGACAGTCACTACAATAACCTTGCGCCAAGCAGAGTGGAAACTGAAATGCCCTCAATCCAGATCCCATTATAAAGATCTAAAAGGAAATGAAGCGTTAAGATGTGGCGTTCAAGGAAACAGTAAAGGTTGCCATCGGTGCCATTGGGCAGTGGTTTCACTTAAGGAAAGGGCGAGTTACAGTTCTCCTAGGGAGAAGAGGTGATCGTAATTAATACTTGTCTTTTGTGGGTGCTAAATGGGCCGAGAATGAGTTCTCTGGGGATTTTGAAATTAAGACACAGTGGAGGGTATATCACCATCCCCATGAATAGGTGATGACAATTAGGCAGGCTTACGGGCAATACTGCTAAACCAGCTCCAGACGTCGTTAGAGGATGAAGAGTTTGAGATTTAGGACACATAGGCCCTCCAAGAGGAACTGCGGTCCTCTTTGAAAAAGTGACGTAACACTGCTCGTGCATGGTTCATTTGGACCTTATACTGGTGGAGCCGGGTTCAGTAGTTTTGGCGAGTTGAATGCTTCTTAGCGCAAACTGATTCACTACACTCAGGGGTCCGCCTTAGCGTGAACTGTGGGACTGGAGATAGAGGAATAGGCAGATCTGAGTACTGGATGAATGCTAAGGCCTCCTCAGTAGTTAGAAAGTCATGCACGCTATGAGAGCATGCCATGTCAGCTTCATAGAAGGTCAAGTCCGCCTTGTGAAAGTGCCACCTCTCTCCCTCGACAGATAGGAATACTGTGGTGGAGTGAAAGAAAAAATTGGAAGTGATTGCTACCGAAACCTTCCTGGAATACGGCCCCAAAATAGTCCAGCACTGCTTCATCAGAGAGAAGTGCCATACAAGAGTGGGTGTCAGTGGAATGGTGGATATAGGTGGATGAGTTCAAACAAGAGATGGAGAGTTCGTCCATGAAGGATAGAAGAGTGTGCGCGAGGTAAGTTGAACACCAGTCGCCCGAGGTTGGGTCCGTGCTGTTGAAATCTCGTGAGGGCAGAAATTATCGGGCAAGCTAAGGATCAAGTTGCAGATGGTGGCAGAGGAAAGACGGTCGTGAGGATCAAGTTGCAGATGATGGCAGAGGAAAGACGGTTGTAAGGGAGAAAAATACGCACAGCCCAGCCACCGCAGGAAGGTCAGTTCAGAAGGGCAGAGGGTGGTATGAGCCTTATAACTGGACGAGGATGGCCTCACTGGCACGACCAGATCTTTACCGAGCGGGAGAGGGAAAATGATGGTAACAGGAGATCTTAGTGATCTGGCAGCCATCTAGGATTAGTTCCTGGAGGCAGGAGCAGCTAGGTTGAGGAAAGGTTAGAAGAGAAGTAATACTCTTCCAGTTAGCCAGACTACTACGTCAATTTCAATAGATTACTGTGGAAGAGGTGAACGGGAAAGCAGACTTGAAAATGAGAGTTAACGTTTGTTCAAGAGGGGATGAATATGCTACCCGGGATGAGGAGTAGGGACTCTTCTATCTTTAGTTAGCCTAGGGTCACTGAGAGATGGGCCCGAGGGCGGTGTAGGACAGGGGGCTGGTGCTATGTAAGGCAGTGGAGTATCCAGGATAAAATTTGGGTGGGGGCTAACCTGAATTCCTCCCACTGAGTCGTGTTTGAAAGAGCATTGATCATTAATAATGGTTCTCTTGCATGACATTGAATATAAATAACAGTAACTCACCCGGGAGTGAGCAATAACTCTCAGATCCGAATTTTAGTCTGCACATCAGAAAATTGAGTTGTGGTTTAATGTAGATTTTGAACGTCAGCTAAGGTATAATAGTGAATTTAATAATTATATTTGAAATTTACCTGTACTTTAGACATGTATCATATAAGATAGGTTCGATCGCAATGGTTTAAAAACTGTTTATATATATATATATATATATATATATATATATATATATATATATATATATATATATATATATATATATATTACTGTAAAAATGTGTAGTCGCCGACTAAAATTTTAATGAGAATATCTAAATACCTGTATTAATATTTTGTGTGAAGCCCCCTTCTCCTTTTCACACTCTGTAGACGTTTTGGAATGGAAGATGATAGATTTTGGAGTTGTTCAGGTGGGGAATTGTCCCACACATCTTGGATTTATGTGCATAGCTTGATGAGTGTTGAGGTGTCATGGTTGTGTAGTTTCTTTATAATGATTCCCCAAAGGTTTTCTATGAGATTTAGGTTAGGGCTATTCCCAGGCCAGTCTATAATAAGGTTTAATAGGTTCACTAATTTTGTTATATGGCAAGGGGCACCATCTTGATGAAAGTATTTTGCTTTGCACATGCCCATACACTCTTCACCATGTTCAGCTATCAATTCAAAACATCTGACTGCATTCAGAGTCACATTAGCAGGTAGGAAAATGAGTTTGCCAATGACATGATAACTAAAACACCCCCAGAACATGACTTTCTGGGGGATTTTCACAGTCAAAATCCACGTATTTAGGACTAAGAGGGTCAGAACCCCTGGGTCAGTACACGTGCCCTTGCGTGTCTGCCGCAAAAAGGAAATGATGCTTCATTCGTCCTTCAACCTACGGTTGTATTAGATTTACTGTACTCTAAGTAACTTTAAGAGGGCGACCAGTCTTTATCCCATGAGTAGGAATGGTCTCTGCACCACCCTTTTTATATTCCTTGATCTACCGTTGAACCGAACATCTACAAACTCGAACACACTCAGCAATTTCTTGGGTACCAAGATTTTGCTTGTGCAGCGCTATAATCTGACCTATAATGACATCCTGAAGGGTTTATTCTTACCCATTTTCCCCAAACACTCAAAAAAAGTACAATAAACCACTGAATATGTCAGAAAAACACAGAAGAGTGTGCAAACACAAGCTACCAGGTCGAAGTCATAAAGACAACTGAGCGTAAAATGTGTGACGTCATGAGTCAAGAGCAGATTGCCAGATTTTTCGAATCGGGCACAATTAAACCGCCCCTTAGAGTACTTGGTTACGCGCTGCCTCAGTGCGTTTGGTTCGAATCCTATCCCTGTACGGAATTTTTCGAATTAGGAAATAACTTTTTCCGAAGAAAATTTATCCTGTTTTTCTGTTTCTTGCGGTTTGCTGGATATATATATATATATATATATATATATATATATATATATATATATATATATATATATATATATATATATATATATATATATATATATATATATATATATATATATATATATAACTGCTCTGCTTCAGGTCAAGCGGGAGATCCTATCCTCCTCGAACTGGAAGACTACATTTATAGGATAAGCCGTGAGGGGAGAGTCTGTGAGGTGGGGGCGGGGGCAAGAGTGATATGGGTTAGGGAGATGGTTTGGGGAGAGGATTTTTGAAAAATGGCCTGGGGGCAGATGGGGTTTGGATGTGTGCCTGTGGAGTTAGGCTTTTGGGAGGAGTCTAGGGAGTTGTGTTTGGGGGGAGCCTGGTGCTGGGGGTTGGGGAGCATTTGGGGTAGAGTTTGGGGATGGGACCTTGAGGTAATGTTTTTTTTAGGGGTGAGGAGAGAGTGGATAAGGGCTTGGGGGGGTGTAAATTTAGGGGGGAACTAACGGCTTTGGGAGGAGAGGGGGAGTAAAGGGAGAAGGGAGCGGTGAAGGCCCAAAGAGGTTCCTTATTGCTTCTTCAAATGTGAGGAATGAGGTCTCGAGGGGCGAACCGTGTGGTGCACGCACCTCCCTAACGGCTACGTGCTCCATGGTCATAAGGGGTGCTTGCGAAGGTAGGAAAACCTTCGAGAGGCGCCACATGGCGGATTTATTTGGGACGCAACGATTCACAGGAGGGGTAACTTAAGAGGCTATGAGGATGTTATCCCCTATTAGGGGAGGTACAGCCCATCTGTCGGCGAGGGATGCGGCTGGGTTCGAGTGAACCGTAGGGTTACAAAGCAGTGCGGGGTTCGGTACTAAGGTTATCAATAAATACCGAAATATGGTTAGTGAGGTGCAGGGGATCAGTAGAGATGAATGAACGCCAGATGGTTTGGTGGGGGCAGGGCGGGAGAGTACGTTGGCATAAGAGCCAGAAGAGCCGTGGCGAGCACATACCTACTCCCACGCCCTTCGAGCACTCAGATATGCGGAGTACCGTAGGGATTGAACCTTGAACTCGAATTGGTATGTCGGACAGTCGCGTGAAGAGGTTGAGTCTTTCCCAGACGAATTTGAGTAGTGGGGGTTTGCTCGGTAAGGAGGAATATGGGGCGCAGCACCTGAGTTTGTGCACAGTGACGCTTTCGCTTGGCAGGTAGAGTTAACGTGCCCAAGCCGGTTGCATTTAAATAACGGGTGGGGTTATCACGTATGGACAGACACCGAATTTACAGCTCCGATTGTCTCTCACTCCCCAGTAAATGTAGGGGAGTGAAACCAAATACCTAAGGGGGGAGTAGCAGCCGGCCTGCTGTTGGAAGCAGTGGACCTTCGCGAATCCGAAGAGGAACGAGGTCCTATAAGAGATCTTCTACATATATGACACGAACGCCTTTGACAAAAAATGGTACCTCATCATCATTTGAGGCGGGGCTGCTGGGTCACGGAGAATGCACATCCCATTAACTCTCGTAGTGCGAGGAGAGAGTTCGTGCAGTTAGCTTTATGTGACTTTATGAGAAAGGAAGGAGTTGTCCGACTGCTGCGGGAAATCAAACCTCTCCATTAAGGTTTTTGTGTGCAGGGCCTGATAGAGGCACTCCAGATTTTAGAGTAGAGCGGTCACTGTGAAGGCTGGTTTCAGAACCAGAAAACGGTTTATGGGGGAGATAGCTTTGAAGCTGAGATCGAAAATCGGCAGAGAGGGTAGAATATTAAGTGGACGTTTAGAGGTGCGCGTTCTTTTCAGTTTAGTTGGAAGGGTTTGTAAAGGTCTAAGATTTTGGGGAAGAGTAATGGAAGGAGATTTGATGGGGAACTAGGGGCGGAAGGGAGTATAGTTAGTTGGGCCTGGGAGGGTAGCGCAACAGCTGAGGCTGAGGTAATTGAGGTTGCTAAGTAATGGGAAGCTTGTAAGTTGAACTCTCCTACGGTTGGTTCTGCACGCCGGGGAGTTGAATTGGTATGCGTCTTGTCCGTAGAAAAGTCGGATCAGAATCCAATTTGAAGCCAGCTTTAGTTTTCATCATCGGGCATTGAGGAGACCCAGGGTAGTCAATGGGATATATAAACAAACACCTTTCCCCAGTTGCTCGTTTAGAGGAGGATGCATTGAGTGAGGGAGGGAGGCGTGGTGGTGCCACTCAGAGCCACCTCTTGAGCCCAGTTACCAAACCGTCCCTCAGCGTGGCATATCCCACTTTGGACTTGTTTTATAGAACGAAGGTAATATATAATAATAATAAGTATTTATAATGCGCCCTTCAGGGTTAGAGTCGCATGGCGAGCCCAACCTCCATCAATAAGTCCTCGAAGGCGACAGCGTCTTCAGCACATTGTCCGGACAACAACGCCCAGGATTCTGCCTCCGGGAATCGTACGGCCATTCCCGTTAGAGTCTATTCTTCGAAGAGGGCCCCCGCGTCTCCTCCGAGCTAGGCCTGGAGGGAATATTCCTTCAATGGAATTACCGCGGACTCCGAGCCAACTGGGAGGAGCTGCGGAGGCTCGTCTCGTCCCGTTCCCCGTTAGCTATTTTTTTGCAGGAGACCATGCTAGGTGCGTGCCCCCTGCCCACCCTCCCGGGGTATAAGGGTTTTGCGACCCCACCACTACAGGATGGGGGCTGGACTGGAGGATGCACGGTTTACACCCGGCATGATGTCTCCGTTCTTCTTTTCACTTTAGATACCTCCTTTCAGGCAGTGGCTGTGCAGCTTCACCTGGATAGGAGGTATAGTATTATTTCTGCGTACATTCCACCGTCAGAAAACTTCGACGCGGGGGACTTCCGCCGTGTCGTGGCACGGTTGCCGATGCCCTTTCTCTTGCTTGGAGATCTGAATGGCAAACATCCCCTCTGGGAAGACTACTGAATAAATCCCAGGGGACAAGTCCTTGCCGATTTGATCGAAGAGCTTGAGATAGGTGTCCTATATGTAGATGAGTTTACGCATCACTGCCCGAGAACCGCCTCATTTTTTTGCCTTGATCTATATCTGTGCTCTCCTGATGCACAGCCTGATTTTGATTCGGGGGTGGTCGATGGATGACCTCTATGGTAGTGATTACTTTCACATTCAAATATCAATTTATGGGCCGCTGCCGCCTGAGAGCCCACCTCGGTGGGGCTTGGCGCGGGCGCGGTGGCCTGCATTTCAGGAAATGACTGAATTCTCTATCTCAGGCGAGGAGTTTAGGTCGGTAGATGAGGCCGTTGAGTTTTTCTCTGGCAACCTCATAGCCGCGGACCTGACTACTATTCCCAGAACGTCTGGCCGTTTTGCACGCCGACCAAACGATTTCACTGTCTGTGAATTTCGTCGGGATAGGAAAAGGGTTCCGGTATGTTTCGAAGCACACCCGCCGCTCTTCTTGGCGGGCATACGTGTCTTCACTTAACGTGAATACACCTCTAACCGAGGTGTGGAGGCGACTCAAAAGGATTCGGGGCAAGTTCTCGCAGGACCCCCCTCCCGTTCTCCAATAGAATAGGACTGCAATCTCGGACTTCGCGTCCGTGGCGGAATCCTTCGCGACCGCTTTCTCCGCATTCTCTAGACGGGATGCTGCTCCGCCAGCATTCAATGCTGGACTTTACCTCGAGAGGTGGAGAACTCTTCAACGACAGGTTTACTCTGAGTGAGTTGCGTTCCGCCTTGCTTCGTGCGCGGACACTGCCCATGGTCCGGATGATGTCCAGTATGCCATGCTTCGACACCTGGGTGAGCAAAGCATGGACTCCTGTAGGATTTATTCAACAAGATCTGGGTAGAGAGAAACCTCCCAGACTCCTGGCAAATCGCTACTGCGCTAGCTTTTCGCAAACCGGGGAGAGATCATTCTATCCCGGCCGGTTTCCGCCCAATTTCTCTAACCTCCTACGTGTGTAAGTTGATGGAGTTATTGGTAAATGTTAGATTAGCCTTTTTTCTGGACAGTGGAGGCCATTTGTATTATGTGCAGTGGGGCTTCCGAAAATTCCATTCCACGTCGGAAGCTCTGTTTCGACAGGAAAATGTTGGCTGCGAAGCCTTCCTTTGTAGACAGCACTTCGCCACGTTGTTTCCGTTCTGAAGAAGGCTTATGATAACGCATAGCGATATGGTATCATGGCAACCCTCCACATGATGGGGGCGAGGGGACGCCTCCTGGTCTTTATATCTGAATTTTTGAGAGATCGCGGATCCCGCGCACGGTTTGGGGGAGCCCTCTCCGGCCTAATGGAGCAGGAAGAGGGTGTTCTGCAGTGAAGTGTCCTCAGCGTTACACTCTTTGCCTTGAGCATCAAAGGCATTACCTCGGTTCTGCCAGAAGATGTCCTTGATACGCTCTATGTGGACGACCTTTCGATCTCTTTTGGCACGGCCCAGATGCCAACTCTGGAGCGTCGTCTCCAACAGGCATTGAACCGCGTCTCTCGCTATGTCGAAGCGCACAGGTTTCGGTTTTCTTTGGCCAAGACTAAGGTGGTGCACTTCTGCCGCCATCCACGGCTCTACCCCGACCCAGATTTGTTTCTTAATGGGGTGCGCCTGGAAGTGTTCGAATTGCACCGTTGTATTTGACCGACGTCTGTTGTACCCGCGCCATGGATATTTTTCGTTCCGTGACGTTCAGCGCTTGTGGCGCTGATAGGGCTACTGCCTTACATTTTATCGATCCTTTGTCCGTTCAAAGCTCGACTACGGATGTAAGTTTTATGCATCCGCAGCCGAACGTCTATTGCGGAAGGTGGACTCGATCCACCACACCGGCCTTCGCTTGGCTACCGGTGCCTTCCGCACTTCCCCTATTCAAAGCCTGCTTGTCGATGATGGGAAGATGCAATTATCTATGCGCCGGGAACAGGGCATTATTTGCCTGTACGTCTCCCTTTGTCATCAACGGCTCTCAAAGCATCCACAGCCGATCTCGACGGTGCTTATGCTGCCGAGAGACGCAAGTTAGGGCAAGGAAACTCCTTCGAAGGCTAGATATAGCTCTCTGGCCAGTGGCGCCACTGGTTCTGCCCAGAACACCACCCTTGAGGGTACCACCGTTGTCTATTTGTTGTCATGCCTCTGCTCCCAATGCTTGTACAGCGCCGGGAGTATTGCGCCTGGCCTTTTTACAGCACATCTCCTGTCACGCTGGAACCGTGCCAGTGTATACGGATGGCTCCAAGTCCGAAGAAGGGGTTGGTTTCCACGCTGTATCCCCTCTGTTTGAAGTCAGCACGGTTTTGCTAGGCGCTACGTCTGTCTTCACGGCTGAATTGGTGGTAATACACCACTTGGTACGGGAGGTTAAGCGACGTGCCCGGTTCGGAGACCGGATCGTGATTTATAGCCACTCACAGAGCGACCTGACTGCTCTTGGGGCATTGCAATCTCTCTACACACTGGTTCGCGATATCCATGATGCTACCCTTTAGGTGAACCGGGTAGATGTCGAGATTATCTTCTGCTGGGTTCCTGGACATGTAGGAATTGCGGGAAATAAACGCGCTGACGAGGGTGCCAATGAGTCTGCGAGTTTTGGGCTACTGGACCAGTGTTTCGCTCTTCCACACAAAGACTACATGGCAGGAATACTGGCAGCTCTTCGGACTGCTTGGCAAAAAAGAGGGGAGACGGTTGAGGGAAACTTAAAGTTGCGAGCCATTGTACCGTGACTGTTCCCATGGACCTATCCCCAATGCCGCGACGGCTTCAGGTCGCTTTCTGTCGTCTCCGAATCGGGCACACTCGTGTGACGCATCGCCATTTAGTGGAGCGCTCGCCTGCGCCCTATTGTGACGACTGCGTCGTCCCCCAGACTGTTTGGCACATTCTTTTCGAATGTCCCAGTCTGTGTGATCTTCGCGCACGTTACCTGTCCCGGTGCCGGGATGGGCGGGGTCGCTACTGCCTGTCCCTTGTACTCGGGACGAGTGCGTGTACATTGACTGGTGGACTTGTTGACTTTGGGGGGTAGGCCGGCCTTCTCCCTTTTATTTAACTATTTTGTTGTTTTTGTTGTTGTTTCTTTGTAGGTCGCACGTTCCTGCGCCGGGGGGACCTCACCCGACTCGGGAGCTTGCTTCCTCCTTTTTACGGTTTTCCCTTATTATTTTTGCTGTTATTGTTTTTCATTCGTATTTTATAGTAGCCCAGTGCTAGGCTGTCATGAGTGCGATGACGTGTGCCCAAGTGGGTAGTCGCCAGATAGGGTCTTAAAAAAAATAAATAACCCCTTCAAGGCCCTTAGCCCTAACAGAGGGCAGGTTGTGTAGCGAGTGTAGAGAAAGTTTACAGGGAAGAGAAGGCAAGCTTGAAGAGATGATTTTTCAGGAGTCGTTTGAAAGTAGCAAGGGAGTGAGAGGATCGGACTTCTCCAGGAGAAAGAAGGGAAAGACGAGAGGTGGGGGGGGCGAGATAAGGAAGACGAATAATTAAAAGTCTAGTTAGCGAGCGGATACGTCTTACGTAGCGAGGTCCTCGCCACCCCTCCCCCATCCCTCCAAGCAAGGGATGTCCGGCAGCTAGCCTTTATTGAGAGGATTTTGTGAGGTTTCAGCCCCTGCTGCTGCTTCCCCAACTCCTATAAAGACCAATGCTAAGTTTATCTCTTGTTTGGTAAATGTTTTCTGCAGCAATTCGGATTTCAGACTCAATTTACCTTTCCTTAAAGGCAAATTGAAATAGAAGTCATTTATAACAGTTTAATAGGAAAATAATACTCAACTTTAACAACTTATCAACTGACTGAGATCGTGAATGGTAAGTGAGTGATCTCTATTGACCTCGGGGGTTAATACTGCCGATTGTGTATCCACCGAGGAAATCTTATTAAAGTGAATTGAATGGACTTATATCAGTTAACTTCTTTATCGGTAGATAGAGAGTTAAGTAACCAGAATCGCGAATGGCAAGACGAAGATTTGCAATGAGTTCTAATCTCTTATGATGATATATCCACTGAATAATACTTATTAAAGTGAACTGAGTGGACTTAGTCGAGTTTAAGTCCTTACTCGGTAGACAGATCGTATATGTATAGGTGACTGAGATCACGAAAGTCAAGAAGAATTCTGATGAGCTCTGAACTTGTGTCCAGAGAAGAATTCGTGGTAAAGTGAATTGAGTGGACTTAGGTCAGTTTAAGTCCTTCATCGGTGGAGATAGGGGAAAGAATTGACTAGGATCGCAAATGATAAGAAAAATTGCGATCCTTTCATCTGGTGATGAGAAGAGAGATGGCGTGTTTTGTGTGTAGAGAAAGTGGCCGGATATGTTATATTCACTAGTAGCGGATCTCATGCAACCTCTTATTTGCTTGTGCTTGTGATAGAGATACCTGTATGTTTTAAGAGGATAATGGGAGCTTTAAGTGAGAAGGGGAACAAATGGAGAAGAAGACCCACATCCACAATCTGAGGGATGAGCTTCTATTGTGAATTAAATTGGCTTAATTAAGCTTTGGAATGCGGATAGTAGCTAATCTAAACAGAAAACGAATTTTTGTCTGTTTCTTGGCTCTGTGTGATCTGGAGTGAAGCCTGTTTATAAACCTCATATATTGATAGCCCTAAGTGTGATATCGAGATGGGACTCTTCGATTTGACTGCAAATGCAAAGGCAAGCTAGGTATTTGCACGGGACTGGTTCTTTATTTTCCATCTCAAACGAAGTTAAATGATAAAATTATATATATAGTCATGGCGCAAAGTTTGGGAGACTACGATATTTTTTCATATAAGAAAATGAATAGAAATAATCAAACGTTGCATTGTGGTTTAGTATGTTTGTATCATAATTTGAAGGTGAAATATACAAAAATTCAAAGCACAAACCCATTTTATTAATACAGTCAATTGATGCGCGCGGTCAATATTTAAAATGCTGTTCATTTTTCTTCAGGACTGCTTCAATTCTTTTAGGGATGCTGGAGGCCAAATTTCTATTGCTATCTTGACTCGTATTGCTACATTTTTGTTCAATAAATAACTGCTCACAATTGGATGCAGTTTGTTTATTAACCGCCAATTTGATTATCAGCCACAAATTCTCTATTGGGTTCAAACCGTAAACCCACATTACATAATAATAATAATAAGTCTTTTGTAATGCGCTCTTCAAGGCCTGAGGCCTTCCCCGAGCGCACGTTGTGCTGAGATGAGAATAGAAATTCAATGGAAATTCACGGAGGGAGAAGGCAATTCTGAAAAGATGCGTTTTCAGGAGACGCTTAAATGTGGTAAGAGAAAGAGAAGACCTGATTTCAGCAGGAAGAGCATTCCACAACTTAGGGGCGCAAATTGAGAAGGAGCAGTCCCCCATTGAGCAGAGGGATGAACGAGGAATATTCAAAAGAGGTGCATGTGATGACCGAAGGGCCCGAGGGACATGGCGTGGCGAGAGGGCAGAAGAGAGGTAAGACGGGGCCTTGTTGTTTAGGGCCTTAAATGTGAAGAGAAGTATCTTGAAGTGAGTACGGGATCTGACAGGGAGCCAGTGCAGTTCATGCAGCAAGGGTTTTGAGGGATAGAAGCGAGGGCGACGGAGGAGAAGCCGGGCGGCATAGTTCTGTACAAGTTGAAGGGGGCGGAGAGAGGAGGATGGCAGATTCACAAGCAGAGAGTTACAGTAGTCAAGGCGTGAGGTGATGAAGGCATGAACAGCAGTCTCAAGACTTTGGCGATCAAAGTGAGAGCGAATTCGAGAGAAGTTACGAAGGAAACATAGAGAGGATTTGCTGACATTGCGGATATGAGGCTTAAAGGAGAGATGCTCATCAAAAACAACACCCAGATTCCTAACGCAGTCAGAGAAAATGATAGTATTACCGCCCAGAGTAAGCGAGGGAAAGAGAGATTTAGATTTTTTGACAAGAGCAGGGGTGCAGACAAGGAGGACCTCAGTTTTGAAGTGATTAAGCCTGAGGAAGTTGGTAGAGAGCCAGTCAGAAATGGAGGAGTAGGCAGCCAGGAGGTCAGTGATAGAGTAGGCAAGAGACGTGGGGGATGAGCAAACGAAAATTTGAGTGTCATTAGCATATAGGTGAAAGGATAGACCGAGATTACGGAGAAGGGAACTAAGAGGGAGAAGGTAGATACGAAATAGTAGAGGACCAAGGACAGAGCCTTGTGGCACTCCAAAGCGAATGGGGGGTAGAGTCGGATAAGGCGTCGTTAATCACAACGGATTGGGTACGAGACGAGAGGTAAGAGCGGAACCAGTCAAGCACGGTGCTTGATATGCCTAGGAAAGAGTGGAGACAATCAAGTAGGACGGTATGGTCAATAGTATCAAAGGCAGAGGAGAGGTCGAGTAGAACGAGGATGGAGGCACAACCCCTGTCCGCGGCTCTTCTTAATCACATTGAGAAGGGCGGTTTCTGTGGAGTGACCTGACTTGAAACCAGATTGATAGTTTTCATCAATGTTACAGGCCACCATGTGACTGTTGATGCGTGAAGCAACCACTCTCTCCAGAACCTTAGAGAGGAAAGGAAGTTGCGAAATCGGGCTATAATTGGAAGGGTTAGTGGGGTTCAGTTGAGGCTTTTTAAGAATCGGACGGATGTGGGCACGTTTGAAGGAGGGGGGAACAAGACCAGTTGCAGGTAAAGTGTTGAACAGGTGAAGAAGCGTTGGGAGGATAGCAGGCAGAATTTTACATGACAGTTTAGGCGGAAAAATGTCCTTCGGGGAGCCCGATTTCTTAGAACGCGAGAGCAGGGCTGTAAGCTCCAACGCGGTCACAGCGGGAAAAACGATAAGCGGCTGAGGCGGGAAGTCAGGGAGAATAGCAGGAGCTGGAACAGAAGGCTGAGGGAGGGAGGCACGGAGGTTAGTGACCTTATCTGCGAAGAAATTCGAGAGAGTAGTACGGGGATCATTCCTATTATCCGTAAGCAGATTACGTGAGTAGGCTTCACGAGCAGATTTTAATTTCGCCACGTAGGAAGCTGTCGCAAGTCGGAACGCCAGCGAGAGAGGGGTCGTGTCTTGCCCACGGGTGCGAGCCTTTCTAAGGACTATTTCATGGTCACGCATGGACTGCCTAGCACGCAGGAGTTCCATAGAGTACCAAGGGGCACGGTGACAACGGGAGTTCAAAGGGGGTGACAAGGGGAGAGTGGGCATCAAGACAAGTGAGAAGGGGTTACTCCAAAGAAGAGAGAATCTCGTCAGGAGAGGCAGAAGCATCAATGGGAGGAAGTTTGGAGGCCATATCATTAGATAGGGAGGGAATATCAATGGAGGCAAGTCGAAGGAAAGGCTTAGGATTATGAGACAGCTGGGTAGGTATATAGAATGGGATAGAGAAGTTGAAGTTGATAAGGAAGTGATCAGATATAGCATTGGACAAATTTGTAGTCGTCAGGTTGGAAATAAGACAGTCAGAGATTACAAGGTCTAAAATGTTACCGTGAGAGTGGGTAGGGAAATAAACATGTTGGGTGAGGAAAAAGAGATCAATGATTTCAGAAAAGGCTTTGAAATTAAGATTGTGGCCAGGAAGGTTAAAACCACCGAGGATTAGCAGCGAACCAGTGGGGGAGAGGCCAGCGAGGAGGTTACTAAATTCATCTAGAAAAAGCTCGAGGGAGGAGCTGGGGGGGGGGCGATAGAGGACTAAGAAAGTTAGAGAGGGGGGGAATCAGAGACATTGATGAGCGCCTCAAAAGAAAGAAGAGGGGAGAGGGCAGATTATTCAGAGGGAATGAGGCACTGTGAATGAGAGCAACTCCACCACCGCGAGAGTTACGGGAGGTATGGGGGTGGACGTAACCATGAGGGGTAGCGAGATTTAAACAGCAAGCAGAAGGGGCAAGCTAAGTTTCCATGAGTCCAAGGAGAGTGACTCGAGTGTTAATGAGGAGGTCATGAATGTAGTCAGCCTTCTTCGAGAGGCTTCTGACATTGAGGAGAGACGCTGAGAGAACGAGTGAAGGGGCAGGTGAAGAAGAATCAGGGGTAAGTGGGGGGGGGGTGATTCAAGTAAAAAAGTTTTCTAAGAGCAGGAGCTAAACGGAAACCACGTTTGGTCTGGCGGCGGGAACGAGAAATTCCCAATGCATTAATGTGAGTAAGGGTGTTTTGAGAAACACTGGTAGCAGTTCCATTGAGTGCAAGAATCGTTAACCCATCAATCATAGTGGCTAAGCGACACAATAATGGGAGAAAAGCAAATTAACTATATAAGTAGAGTGGCTTAAGCGACACAATAACGGGAGAAACAACAATCGAGACAAAATAAAGAGTAATCGAATAGTGTGATCAAATAAAGTTACGATAGAAACAAGGGAAAAAAAATAGTGACGAATCAGAATTAGCGGTCGGTGAGGGAGGGGGGAGGCGTGGGCGGGAAGACAGAGCGGAGGTAACCACGAGGCAGCTTGAAAAAAAAACACGTAGGTGCGGGAAGACAGAGCGGAGGTAACAACGAGGCGGCTTGAAAAAAGCACAAAAATGCAACACAGCAAATGTTGAAAGCACAGGCAATAACACTGCAAAAAAACAAAATTAAAACACAGCACAAAAGATAACTTGAACCGTAGAAAGAGCCACAGATAAGCGCATCGATCCACTCGCCAAATTTAAACTCAATTTCATTAAGACTTCTTCTCGCGCACTTTACCTCTCCTTCTCCTATCTTCCTAGCTTGGTTTTCATAAGGAAGTTACCTTCCTCTCTAATTACTTCGCCTAAAACGGATACCTGCTAAGCATATTTAACTGAACTATTCGAACATTTCTTAATGAAAAGTTCAACCTTAAAGTCTTTTCTTACAACGTTCCTAAAGAGAAGGTATACATACCTCAGCCTTATATAAGACCTCTCAACTCCCTTCTCTGGTCCAAACTCTCACCTATCATAAAACACACTTTCCCCGCTACTAACCTTCAACCAGTATTTTAAAACACACACAAATTACGACGCCTCTTTAACAACAAAGACAAAGTCCCAACGCTGCTTCGATCGTAATTTTTTTTTAGTAATAGAACTGAACTGAAGCCCCCATTACCAATCCGTAAAATTCCCCTATCAGATTACATTATCGAACCAAACACAGAGGCCATATACCCTCATTCAATGAATTTCCAACTAAAGATTGTCAGTATATAGCGAATTAAGAACACTTGAATCCTTCTCCATTAAATTTACAAACCCGACTCTAAACCCCGATACCAGCTCCGTTCCCTTACTATTATTGCATATGTGAACAACCACAGTTTATCAACTTCAAACTTCTCCCATTCCAAACCAGTAATAATGCTCAGAAGCATTCATTTTCGGCCTTTCTGTGCAATCCGAGGGTCAGTCACTTCGTTATTGGGTTTGTGAGTTTTTACCAAACCGTACATATATGGAAGAGAAGCGTTGCTAGATCGGGAATTTTTTTTTAAAAGGGATCGAATATTTTATGAAATTCATTGTTAGTAGTTACTGTAGGGTCTTT
The DNA here is from genome assembly GCA_963969495.1 of Ceratothoa steindachneri. NCBI lineage: Eukaryota > Metazoa > Arthropoda > Malacostraca > Isopoda > Cymothoidae > Ceratothoa > Ceratothoa steindachneri. The sequence continues at coordinate 50,347,313 of OZ018328.1, read as the reverse complement.
TGTAGGACATCATAAGTAGATTCATCTTCTAATAATAAGTTCATTTTTTCAATATAGTTCACTTTGTCCATAATAACAACGTCACCAGATTTGTCTGCTTTCGTAACATGTATAGAGGGATTTTTTCGAAGATTAGATATAGCACGGTGAAAACGCAGAGGATAATTTATGTGGGTAGGCCGAGATAAGCACTGATAAACACAACCCTTAGCGGTCGAAATTAAATCACTAGGGACATCACAATATTTTTCCAAATGAACTTATTATTAGAAGATGAATCTACTTATGATGTCGAGTCCGCGAGGACTCTGCGACCGGACCAGCGTTTCGCTCTTCCTCACACCGACTACATGGCAGGAATACGGGCAGCTCTTCGGACTGCTTGGCAAAGAAGATGGGAGACGGTCGAAGGGAACTTAAAGTTGCGTGCCATTGCGCCGCGACTGTTCCCATGGACCTATCCCCCAATGCCGCGGCGGCTTCAGGTTGCTTTCTGTCGTCTCCGAATCGGACACACTCGTGTGACGCATCGCTATCTGATGGAGCGCTCGCCTGCGCCCTATTGCAACGACTGCGTCGTCCCCCAGACTGTTCGGCACATTCTTGTCGAATGTCCCAGTCTGGGTGATCTTCGCGCACGATACCTGTCCCAGTACCGGGATGGGCGGGGTCGCTACCGCCTGTCCCTTGTGCTTGGGACAGATTCGTGCACACTGACTTGTGGACTTGTTGACTTCTTGGGGGAGGCCGGCCTTCTCCCTATTATTTAAGCAAGGTTTGTTTGTTTTTTTTGTTGTTTTTTGCATTTGTTTTGTTTTTTGTTTGTTTTTTTTTCTTTAGTTGCACGCTCCTGCGCCGGGGGGACCTCTCCCCGACGCACCAGCTTGCTTCCTTTCCCCCTTTTGGGGTGTTGTTTTTTTTTCTCTCTTTAATTTCATTTTAAAGTAGCCTAGAACTAGGCCAGTTTTAATACGGCGACTAATGCCCAAGTAGGCAGTCGCCAGATGAGCTCTTAAAAAAAAAAATAAATAAATAAAAAAAAAAAAAAATACTTATGATGTCCTACAAAGAGACCCTACATTAACTACAAACAGTGAATTTCATAAAAACATTCAATCCCTTTTAAATATTTTCTCCGATTTAATTACTAAATTTAAACTAGTAACGCCTCTCTTCCATATATGTACGGTTCGGTAAAAACTCACAAACCCAATAATCCTATTCGCCCTATTATAAGTTCGTTAGGCTCTGCCTCATATTCCTTATCAAAATGGCTTGTGAATCACTTATCCCCGCGTGTGGGGTCCACCTCCCAATCTCATATTAAAAATAGTTGTGAACTTATAAAGAAGCTTAATATAATCCTTACTCCAACAATTTCATTCTTGTCAGCTTCGATGTTTGTTCTTTGTTTACTAAAGTTCCTATAATTTAGATCTCCCTGTACCGGTCAATACTTTCCTAAGGCTTATTTCTATTTGTGCTAAAAATTATAAATTTCCATTCAATGATAAATTTCACCTCTCTAATTTATATATTGAATTCTTTGAGACGTTATTCTTGCCCCAAATCCTCGATTTTCCTATTGTATGGTACCGTTACAGTGATGATATTATGTCTTTGGCCTTCCTCAAAAGATATTCACAATTTTCTATGCAATCTTAATTCTCTAGTCCCTTCTATTAAATTTACCCTTGAAATTGAGAAAAATCGGACTCTTCCTCTACCTGACCTTTTTGATATATAGGACGCCGTCAGGTTTTAAATTCTCTGTTTATCGCAAACCGTCCAACTCCAGTTCATATATTCACTTTTATTCTTATCACAGTGTTAAAATTAAACGGTCTGTATTCATTTCTATGTTTCTGCGTGCATTACGCCTTGTTAGTCCGGAATTCTTGGATAAGGAATGGTCCAATATCTTTGAAATAGGTAAGAAACTTGGTTATCCTCGTCAATTTTTGCCTACTTCATTAAACTTTGCTAAGAGAACTTTTTATAGAACTGATAACCCACCGGTTTTCAATTACAAAAATTGTCTTATCTTGCCATACTTTGAACCATTTTTTGGTCTCACTCGTATTTTTAAGCAACTTAATATCTCTGTAAATTTTAGATATGAATCTACTTTATATAAAATGTTAGTCCACAATAATACAAGGTAAAAAGGTGGAGTATATTCTATAGAATGTTCTATTTGCAATTTACCTTACTTCGGGCAAACTGGTAAATCTTTATCTACTAGAATTTACCAACATAAGTATAATATTAGAAGAGGTGAACTAAACAACGCTTTATTTTTACATTTATCCGAAAATAACCACCTCATTGAGTGGAACTCTGCAAAATTCGTTTATGATTCCGCTGATTTCACAAAAAGAAATATTGTCGAGTGTTCATTAATCGGCATGTTGCCTAATATAAATATCTCCCCTGGCTTATTTACACTCGACCCTGCTATGATCGTGGATTAACTCTTAGCCCTAAATGTTTTCGCTCTAATGATAATCCTTTAAAATTTTTTGTTTTTTTTCACGCACCATTTCCATTCATATACGTGGCTTTGTTGTGTGTATATCGTTTTGGGGATCCATATGTCTGTTATTACTTGCCTAATGATCTTCTTATTGGTATTTCTCTGTCTTGTTGTTGTGTTTTTCCATTGGTTTGTACTATGTGATGGGCGTTCCCTTCGTATCTTTGTACCCTATATAAGGTTGTCTTCTCCATTTTCACGCTATTCCTTGAAAATGAACTTGCAAATATAGTTCGAAAGTGCTAGGATTCATCTTTTCATTTTCCTGTGGGTTAATTTTCATATTATTGCTTTCATCGCGTGCCACTTTGTGAGTTTATTATTATTATTATTATTATTATTATTATTATTATTATTATATATATATATATATATATATATATATATATATATATATATATATATATATATATATATACATATATATATATATATATATATATATATACATATATATATATATATATATATATATATATATATATATACATATATATATATATATATATATATATATATATATATATATATATATATATATATATATACTCGTATATAAATATATATATCCCTATTATGGGCAAGAAAACCTGAGCCTGTTTCGTCCTTACGAAAAAACTTCCAGACTTCCAGAAGACTTTTAAAGACCGAACTCGACGCAATATTGTGGTCGAAACGTCGCCGCTAAATAAAAAGGATGACGCCAACGATTTTTCTCGCCTTGGGATTTCAGGTGTTATCGAGAAAATGTCTTTTCAGTACGTTCGAAATCTTCCTTCCAGTACCACCGGGTCCTCTAAGTAGTCATCCCTCTCCTTTATACGGGTCTTCTCTCTACTTGGTAGTCCTTTTAATTTTCGAATGTTACACTAGAATTCAACCGGGTTAAACTCGTCGTCTACCCTAGCTATCAAGCTTTCCCAGATCTCATCATGTTGCTAGCCTAAGTTCTTCGCTTAAGCGCCGTAGCAGCGAGCTTCGTTCACGGTTCGGTCCAGCCCTTCTTATTTCCTCGTACACCTCTCTGTGCTCCCTAGCGATCTGGCACATCTCCTCTGTTTCCCTGGGCTGTGGGGGAGTTTTGTATCCTGTTTTTGGTACGCACCTGCGGTCTGCCTCGATGATGGAGGTAGTTATCCTGTCCAGTTCCCCGCCAATCTCCTCCAATGCTGCCTCGCTTAGATCAGCTGGTTGGTATCTACTGAAGAGTTCCCTGTAGCGTCCCCAATTGGCCAAAGCGTAACTTGTGCGGAGAGAGACTGGAACCTGTCGTCAGAATCGATATATGATTAATGGGTCCGTGGGCCTGGCTCGCTATGGTAGTTGAACGGGAAGTCTCCACTTGTCATGATTATTGCAGGCCTTGTTGCTGACCTGTTGGTGATATAGGTCGAGAAGTCCGGCCCTATACTTTGGATGTTCTTCCTTTCCATAATCATTTCCAAGTTTCGACCCTTTTCGTTCATGTTAACTGGCCGTTCGACATCTGGCGTTGAGGTTGCCCACAAGGAATGCCATTCAGCGATGCCGAACAAGATGTAGAAGTTATTGAGGGGGCCGGTGCGCTCTTCGAGATGGTTGGCATGCTGCCGCTACCACGAGTTGCCCACCAAGGTGGGCAGTTCCATGGTCACAAAAGCCTCGTACAGTTCCTGAAGTTGCCTGAACGAGATATTCCTTTTGGTAGCGACAACAGCACCGTCGAAACTTTCTTGCGAGTGGTTTTTCATGACTACTTTGTAGCCCGGTATCTTTATGCGACAGAACCTTGTGTCGATACCGTGCTCTGTCAATAGGATAATGTCGGGGTCAAGCACTCGGAATATATTGCCATATGCCGCGGCCTTTCCCTCTCATCCATTAACATTAAGTGTCACAATCTTCAGCGTTTTTTTGACGTTTTCCATTTCGAATTACTGGCGTTTCCTTAGTATTTTTTGGTCGTTGCCTTCTTCCTACCGTTTTTTTTCTTCTTATATTCCGTAGAGGATAATTGCTCGCATGTTTTCGCATAGAGGTCCACGTTGTGGTTAAGGAGTGCCTCCTCGACTGTCTCCTCGTCGTTATGGGAATCATATAGCCATTTGTACATCTTTCTCTTGATTCCCGTGAAGATTTTAGCGGGATCCAGGTCTTTAGGGAAAGAGAATTGATACGATACATAGATTGTGAGATTGGTTCTATCTGCATCGAGAGGTTTCTTGGTTTCCCGCTTTCCTCTAGCGTGGCATTGTTCTTTGCTAAGGACTTCAGAGTAAGATGTGTCTGAGGAATCCGAGTCTGTTGTCTCTTCTTTTTTCTTTTGTTTTTTTTTCTTTTGGGGTTTGATTGCCCTTTTATTTTCTTCTTCCCTATTCTTTTTGGCCTCAATCCGAGGGTCAGTCTCTTCCTTATTGGTATCCTTGTTTACTTCTGGGCTTTGTGTATCGTTTTGGGGGGTCGGTAGTATTTGTAGCTGCACGATTTTCCCCGATGGAGGGTTGTCCGGAAACCACATCTCGCTCATTCCATTATAGGCCAGCATTTGATAAAAATTTTTGGCAAACGTTCCCGGTTGAGATAAGTTCCTGACATGTGCGTATAGTATTCATGTCAGGATTTTTTGTCGAGTTCTCGTTTTTTATTCGTAGGTATGTCTTTTACTATCCGCCACTTGCACATACGTTGTTTTTTTTTTCTTATAGCCTCCTCCTGATTGTTTGTTATGTCTCCTTTCGGATTACTCTCTTTTCTTTTGGGCAGGCCATGGCCATCGTTCGGGTCCTTGCCCGCAGTTTGCACATTTTTCGCAGTTGTTTCTGCCGTTTTTCCAATGATGGTCGGTCACACTGCACTTGGAACATATATCATCTTATGCTATGCAATCTTTTATGGAGTGCTGCTCCACCTTATAGCAACGGAAGCAGAATTGTATAGGGATAAACTCTTCCCTCTCGATCTGCTCCCCGAAAATTTTAGTGTTGAACAGCAACAGCCTACATAATTTAGCCTTTTTTGCCATAGTAGTATCGGCGAAGGTGATTGTGAAGACGTGGGAGTAGTCCGAATTGTCACGTTTATTTCTAAACTTCATGACCTCTGCCATCTTTGCCCATGAGGGGTTCTTCATTATTTCCTCTCTAATTTCTTCGTTTGTGTGGCCGCCAATCCATAGATCTAACATTCTGCAGGCCACGCTCCTATGGGTGAGGATCTGAGGAGAGATGGCAGGTTGTAGGCTAATCTCCCGTAGTGTCTCCACTGCCTCTTCTTTTGTAATAGCCTCCACATCTTTCTCTTTTTCACATATTGCCACGTGGCCTGATCATGGCGATGTTCATCCGTCCGTAGACGACCTCGAACACATTATCCCTGGTCGGCCTGTTTTGCCCGCTGATGGTGGATAGGAAGATCCTTGTTGTCCCATTTTGCGCCATCTTCTTGCGAGGGTGGCCTCTCAGGGTTGTATCGTCTTTTAAAATTCTTCTTGTAATTAGTTTATGTGTTCCACTCTGGTAATGGCTCGTCGTTTGTCGACGAATGAATCCTCGTTTTCCTTGGTGTAACTTGATGGTAACCCCCCCCCCTCTGTTGTAACAGAGCTTCAATGAACGTGAACTTCCATATGAGATGGGTGAACCCGAGGGAGGAGGGGGCTCTGAAGGATGATTTATGGTGGACTTTTTGTTTGTTAGCGCGGAATCAACCATCGCTAACCGGGGGTGCCGCCCCTCGAGGTTTTGGGTATCAGAACTGCATCTGACATACATAAATACGGGTGTGGAATCCCTCTATGGTACTGGCTGATCCTCCGAGGTAGAGAGGGGGGGCGGACCCCCTCCCCGGGGATTGCAGTTTTGCCCCTTGTCCGAGTACCTCTGACGCCGAGTTCCACAGTGGGCTAATTCTCAGACATACTTTCCTCGGCGCCCCATAATTATATCCGTTGGATGGGGCTGCCTCTGCGTCCGAGGTGTCAGAGGAGTCCGATGATTCCGTACTTATGGTTTCTGTCACCTTCTTGGCTTTCTCCTTCTTGTTTTCTGTTGCTTGCTTGGCTGCTGCCTCTCTTTCTTTTCTTGCTTCCATTCTGATCTCTTGGTTGGGTTTGCATTTTTAACTTAGTTTCTTGTCTCGCTTGGTTGCTGGGTGGGAACCATCTGCAGTTGCAGGACATCCTCTAAGGGGGGAGGGAAACTACATTTTGTTCATCCGGTTATTTGCAAACATCTGATTTAACTCATTAGCGAATGCTCCCGGATGTGACAGGTTTCTTACAAGTGCGTAAAAGATAAATGTCAATATCTTCGTGGAGTTTTCATTTTCGATTCTTAAGTAGGTCATTTAGTTATCGTTTTCGGTGCACATCACCTTTGCTACTCGAGCATAAGTGGTGTTGTGTCTGCGTGTTTCTTCTTGTCTTTACTCCTGTATATTTTATTCGAGGTGATTTCTTTCCTAATGGGGCATGCCATGGCCATTGACCTATACCCCTGCCCGCAGCTTACGCACTATTCGAAGTTATTTTTGCACTCTTTCAATGGTGCCCACTTTTACTACCTTTGTAACACCTTTCCAGTGGCTCTTTGCAGTCTTTGGTTGCATAGTGTTCCATCCTATAGCATCTGAAGCAAAATTGAATCAAGGGGAACTCCTCTCTTTCAATTTGATCGCCGCTGACTTTGGCGTTGGACATTATTAGACCTTGTTATTTTGCCTTCTGGGTCATTGTGATCTCAGCGAAGACTACCTTGAAAACGTGCGAGTAGTCGCTGTTCTCCCTTCTGTTTTTTGAACTTGATTACTTCGACTACCTTGGCTCAGGTTTGTCGGAGTTGAATTATCTCTTTGTTTTCTTCTTTTTGTGTGATGCCCGATCTGTGGTGGTATGGCGGGCTGTAGTCCAATTCCAGGGAGTATCTCAACTGCCTCTTCTTTGGTGATGGCCCCAATGTCTTTCGAATTTTCGCAAATAGCGACATATCCTGAGGCCACATCCCGGAGTCTTACCATGACGATGCTTAGTTTTCCGTACACCACCTCGAAAACCTTTTCCCTGCTGGGCTTGTTTTGTCCGTTTATAGCACACAGCGAGATCCTGGTTGTATTCTTCTGGGTCATCTCGGTGCAGTGGTCTTCTTATTCTCTCTACTCTCTGGTCTTAGTTGTCTTGCTTTGAGAGGCAATAGTTCGTGCTCCCTTTCTTCGAGCGGTATTCTTTTTTGCACTTAAGTTTAAGGTGACTCCCTCTTCGTCGCAACTATGTATCCGTGAACGTGAACTGCCAAATGTGAAGAATGAAGTGTGGCGTATTTTTTGTTGGTTAGCACGGAATCAATCATCGCTAACCAGGGTGCCACTCCTCGAGGGTCTAGGTATCAGAACTGCGTCCTGGCATACATGGAGAGGGGCGCTGCTTTCCTCTATAGTCCTGGCTGGGCTCCCGGGGTAGAGTGGGCCCCCTCCGCAGGAGTAGCAGTCCTGCCATTGTTCGGGTGCCTCTGACGCTGAGTTCCACAGTAGGGTAATCCTCAAACCTGCACTTCTTGGCACCCTAATTATGTCTATCAAAGAGAACGACATAGTTGGAGCAAGGCTAGATGATAGGCAGTCCAATTCATTTCTGCTTCGTTGTTCCGTCAGGGGAGTGAGGGGATGTTAGGCCGACATAAAGTCGCTTATGTGCAACTTGTAATTATCTCTCCTTTTTCAAAAGTCCCCGTAGGAAAAATGAAGAAAATTTCCACGTTTTCCGCCTGGCTTTCACTTGCGCAGACCTCTTTTATTGAGTAGCAAGTTTTTTCCGAGTTAGCGTAGTTTTCACAATTCTGACTGACCAAATTGTTGACTTCTTTGAATTTCAGCCTTCTTCTTATTGCTATGGCCACCCCTTCATGTTGCTCGTCTGAAGGGTTTGCATTTATGAAGGTGTTGTCAAACAGTTTCATTGTCTTTGCTTCTGGGTTCGCTTCGTGTTCTGATATTAATATAATATCTAGATCGGTTTCTCTGAAGTTATTTCCTAATGTCGATGTTTTACCAGTCTATCATGGAGTATTAATATAGAGAATGCTGAGCTTTCTTCTTCTCTCTGGTTCCATTGTTTACTAAGTTTGGTCGTTTAGAGTTCTTTGGATATCTAGCGGGTCGATCTCTTGGTGGGTTCTGCTTTGTTACCTTTAAACCTGCCAGTTTTCATATTTTGAAATGTAGCATAGCAGAGAGTAACGCAGTCACCATGATAGATTCGCATTTTGTCATCCATTAAGAGTTTTTGCACTTCTTCCTCGTCTTTCTCTCCTATCTTTCCTTTGAATGCCCATTTGTATTTTATTTCTTCAATAGCCTTAATGATGTCTTCCTGCTTCTTACCTTTCGTGAGGGAGAAGCATTCATCGATGTAGACTTTAAGTTTGATTTCCTGTGCTTTCATGCGTACTTATTATCTTTGTCTACTTCATTGATTTGCACTGCCATGTTTGAGTTTGAATTTTCTTCGGTAGTGGGTTCATCGTCGCACGTTGGTGCCGACATTGAAGTGACGTTGATCTTAAGGATTTCGGATGATGGGAGCTTCTCAGGGAACCACATCTTTTTCATTATATCTTTTTTCTAACATCGTATTTAATGTCGTAGTGAAGGTGCTCGGTTTCCAAGTATGCATGTGAGTATTTTTTTGATGTCCCTTCTGGTACAGTTAGGTAGGTCTGTGCTTCCTGCATTTGTTTCACAGTTGCTTTAGCCACACCTGCATGCGTTGCATTTCTTCTGGTTTCTTCTTCGTTTCCCGCTTCTCTTTCCTTTCGTTCTATTATTTCCTTCCTTTGGGGGCATGCCATTGTCATAGTCTTATGTGGCCCATATGGCAGTTTAGGCATTTCTTAGTGTTTTCCTTGCACTGTCTCCATTCGTGGTTCTTCTGCCCACATTCAGAACATATTGTTTTTTCCTCGGTGCAGTTACGTGTCAAATGATCCTTCATCTTGTAGCAGCGAAAACATATTTGAATATTAATATGTTTCTCGCGCTTCATGTTCTCTGGTGGAATTCTCATGTTAAACATAAGTCCTCGCTGGAATACCTTTGCTACTCTCTGTTGTTTCACACACAATTTTGAATACCTGTGTGCAGTGGCCAAATTTAATTATCTCGTTTATTTTTACGCCTTCGTGATTTTTCTCTATTTCTCTCTTCATTTCTTCTTTGTCATGGGAACCCACCCGGATGTCAACTTTTCTGCAGATGACATTTCTGCTTGCGGTTATCTGGGGAGGGATTTGGGGCTTAAGTCGGATTGTTTTTAATGTCTCTACTCCTTCCTGGGACATTAATTTTTCTACATCTCTTTCCGTGGTTCCAATTACAACGTAGCCATTTGGGAGGTCGATAATTTTAATGAGGGCTACTTTTACCTCTCCATAGTGTGTCTCGCAGGCATTTCCTTTGTCCGGCTTGTTCTCCTGGTCAATTGTCCTTAGAAGTACTTTCGTAATCATTCCAGGCTAGCCGAGAGCCTAGGCACCCTTTTCTTAGTTACTTCCTCCGAAGTCTATGTTTATTTTCTTCCCGCCTCTCTAACTCTACACCTGTAAAAAAGGACAGTAAAAAACGTTACCTATCGCCTAACAGCCTATGGTCCCTATTTACCTACAATTTTAGCGCTTCATGACCAACTTATATATATATATATATATATATATATATATATATATATATATATATATATATATATGAAGTGGGCAGTATTTAAATATAATGTATTTATATACTTTTTGCAAATACTTTACTGATAATAGGTTTATATAGCTGTTAAGAACGTATAATGCATGTTTTAGCTTCTCGCAACTTGTATGACACAAACGGTTGACTGCGTGAGTCGGTGAGGGAAGATTGCTTGCATCAGTTCAAATTCAGTTAACAGATGGTCACAGTTGTCTTCGGTTGTATAGTGAGAGCGCTCAGCGTTATTTCAACTGCTGCATGGCAACTTCAGCTTCTTCGAAAGAGTGTGAAATGCAGAGATTAGACAATAATAAAGACAAGGAAGAAAGAAGAATCATGTAATTATAGTCATCCTTTACTAGATGGTAATTTTTTTAGAGTGAAATCTTCCGCCCGAAAAAAGTGAAGTGTGTATGTACATCATGCAATGACGAAATCTATGCGGCCAGCAATGCTACTTCCAATCTACGTATTCATTTGAAGGTGAGAATTGATTAAAGCTAATTATATGATACTTAATTGAATTGTCAAGTTATCTCTCTTGGCAATTCTTGAAGAAGTCTCCAGTTTATGGCATGCATTGTTTCATTTCTTGGGGCTAGAATTGCCCTTTGACAGAGGCAATTCTTGTTTTGGAAGTGATGCTGTAGGTCTGGATAAACCCTGAGTTGCATATCTTCAATATCCTTCACCAAAATTCCACAACCTCCTGGAAGTGAAATATCCCCATCTGCATTATTTTAAATTCTACCATTTCCTAGCTCTATAAGTTGAGAAGCAAATATCCCAGCATTGACATCTCCATGTAGGTAACTGTCGAGGGTTTAGTGAGTGAGTAATCCCAGTCCCACTTCCTGGACATATATTTTATTACCGCACCGAGGTGAAGCGGAGGTGAAGCGTATCCAATACACCTACCTTAGCCACTTCCGGTGAATAATAATAACCCCGGTGCGTACCCTTTTGATCAAAACTAAGATGATGATCCCCTGAGTGTGTCCTCCACTCAGTATAAGCCAACCATAGGCGGGTCGGTGGAATAGAGAGTTTTAAGCCGAGTGGATTGCTTAATAATTGCCAAGGGATCGTCCAAATTAGTTAAACACTCATATACAAAAATAATCTTTAATGTACATGAATTTGAAATAAACACAGCGTATATAAATATAAATAGGATTAATCTTGCACTGAATAAATAAGTCTACAAAAATGTCGTGAGGATTACTTGCAGATTACTCACTGGGATGTTTGCGTCTTAATGACACCAGACAGAACGAAGGGAATATTATTATTGAGTTAAACACTGAATTAAGTAAGTACTTCTAATATTCGAGGGTATGGGCTCAGGATGAAAATTCTAGTACACAAATAAACTGGTGAAGTTAGGGGAGGGGATAATTCAATTAACGATACCTCTGAGTTCGTAAGTATTTTTGAAGGGGGGCGATGAAGACGTTATTCTGGTGACGATGATCGCACCTAGTCCGGCTGTCCGAGGTATCCGAATGAGAGGGTAATCCTAGACCGGTGATATACTGATCCTTTGCCAGATCACGAAGGTGGGCTAAGCGGTGACTCAATCGGGCTTCTTCCTCGAAGTACCTGTCCGATTATTCGGCTCCTGGAGTACGTAGCCAAAACCAATTACCTAGCTACGTCTAGGGTAATCCGCAGAGGAAGGTCCTGTGTAATCTCAGACTCTGAAGGGGAACGGGGGGCTATGAGAAGTTTGGCACCTATAAGTACGGTGACGGCGACAACCAATTTCCCGAGAAGTTCCTTCCTTGCAGCGGGCGAACGGTTTCCTATGTGGATCGTGTTTCGCACAAACTCGACGTAGGTCCAAGGGCTTCTGCCTGATTCCAGGAAGAAGCCTTCCTTTTATTCCTCCCACGAGCAAAATTCAGAGAGCGAATCGAATTCTCGTAAAATCCCTATCGTCGCGCGAAAGAACCTTTTTTTCATCTTTGAGCCGACGATATTTTTTTGACACCTTCGAGCCATCTCGGATTTTACAGCGGTGCGAAAAAGGGCGTCGGGGAATTCTAGGCAGGCGAGAGGTGCATTTTAGGGATACGAGAGGGCGCGCAGCTTTGTGTCGAAGTGTTTCTGCGTACACCTATGTACGCGGAATTCAGACTTCTACAGTAACCCTTCATGTTTTTATTCAAGGACAGTCTTTGAACATGACTCCAAAGGTAAGAATTCTTTAAGCAGGCATTGAGTTCATCAGCTGTTGTTCCTCTCTTAATCACTGGCAGAGTTTGTCTGAAATCTCCTGGTTGTTTTGCCTTATGCCCTGCAGTGTTTTATTCAAAGCTTCAAAAACCTTTCTGTGAGCCATAGTGCATTCGTCCCCAACAATAACTGATGTTTCTTGCAAAAGATTTGCCATATCGGTTCCTTTCTTGATGCTGCAGATTGGATTTTCATTAACATTCAAAATCGATGGAAGCTTGAATGTGGAATGGGTTGTTCAACCTCCTGATAGAAGTGTGGCAGCAATGCCAGATGAGGCTACTGTAAGTGCAATCTTTCTTTGGGTTCTCACAGCTGATAGAATCAAGTTTATAACAAAGGTTTTTCCAATTCTTCATGGAGCATCCAAGAAGAATATTTCATCCTTGACGGAATTTACATTTCTTAGTAGTTCATTGATCAGCACCATGACAGCAAGTTCCTCAATATTGTAGCTCGTCTCTCTCAAGGTTTCTCTGTTCACTGAAAGTGAATATCTGTTTTGTTTCGGAATTCCAAATTGACTCGAATTCCTTTGAGTTAAGGATACGACTTTGTCTTCTATCTCACAGAGTGCAATATTGGCAATTATTGGGTTCATTTCTGCTCCAGTTTGTTGTAACTTTAACTGATATATATATATATATATATATATATATATATATATATATATATATATATATATATATATATATATATATATATATATATATATATATATATATATATATATATATATGTATATATATATATATGTATGTATATATATATATATATATATATATATATATATATATATATATATATATATATATATATATATATATATATATATATATATATATATATATATTTATACACTCATTTGGGCCCACAAAACTCTGTGTGACCCTCGGGGCCCACAAAAAGGGGGTTACGCATATGTAACCGAAAGTCTTTGATGACGCCATAAGCATGAAAGAAATTTTATCATTAGAAACAAGAGTAGCAGCTTCGCTAATCCTCCTTACAGAAGGAGCTTGCACTTAGCTGGCAGACTTTCGGTCTCTGGCCTACGGCCTATCATAATTCTCTTTTTTTTTCTCCATCTAAACTTGCTCTAATAATTTCCATGCCAAAATTTTAATAAATTTTCTGAACTTCACCATTTGTAATTCTTTTAGTTTTAAAAAATTCACCAAAATTTGATACTTATATTTATTTATGAACAGGCAATGAAAATATCTTCTTTTGCAAATATCAATCATGCTGCGTTGGGAAAATGCCTAGCATTATGGAACAAAAGCGGTCGTCCAAAATCAGCAGAGATTATCAAAACTGTTATCAACTGCTCATTAAAGGTGCCTTGCATTACAAGATGGAACTCTCTGTTTGACGTATTGTCATTACTTTTAAAACACAAGAACAAATTACATCCACTCATGACGACCCTTGAACTTCCAGTGTTCAGAAGTCACGAAATTGAATTTCTTGGGGACTATGTCTCAATTTGGGCTCCTATTGCAGTTGCAATTGATCGCATATAGGGACAACAAAACTGTTTTTTATGGAGAATTGCTTCCTACCTTGCTTATTGTGGAGAAAAAGCTGAAGAGCCTAGAGTCACGTTCTCTGAAATTTTTTAACCCTCTTATAAGTGCAGTCACTAAGGGCTTTGGAAAGCGCGACCAATCTTACTTGACCTTGGCAAATAAAGCCAGCGTTACAGATGCAATTATTGCATCAACAAGCAATCCATTCTTTAAACTCCACTGGTTAGAAATCAGTATTTCATGGGACAGTTCAAGCCATCAAGACTCTGTTAAAAATATTATGATTCAAGTGATTGAGAATTTAGCAGAGGGACCCGAAGCTGAATCATCCAGTGGTGTATCGGACAGTGACGATTATTTTGGATTTACAAAACCCACTCAAACACGATCAACCGCAGATATAGAATTATTTAGTTACCATCAGGATTCAAATAAAACACTTCAAAGCTTAGATAGATATTCAAACATAAAAAAGTTATTTATTAAATATAACACCACCCTTCCGTCGTCAGCTCCTGTGGAACGGCTCTTCTCTTTAGGAGGATTAACCTTATCTCCAAAATGGAGTTCTTTATCTGACGAAACATTTCAGCAACTGATATTACTTAAATGTAATGCTGATATAAATAGCTAACTGAAATTTCATTCTATGGAACTTTCTTTTTTTTTGTAGTACCTAAGTCCAAGTGTCATCAAATCATACATTAGTAATTATAATATACAATTTCATTTTAATGGATATTTTTTGTCGTGATACCAATGGTCCTTATCGATTTTCATTATACTCGTATATAATGTATTTGAAATGTATTTAAAAATCTATCTAAATACATTTAATGTATTTATTATCTAAATACCTTTTTCTCATGTATTTAATATTTAGTATTTAAGTACTTTAAATTTATTTAGTGCCCACCTCTGTATATAGTACTAGCGGAATATTATGGATTTTTCAAAATATTGAAATTTTTCTACAAAAATGCTAATATAACTGCAGTTTGTCCACCCATAGCATACATGAATGCTTTAGAATTTCTTGGCATGGCATTAATCAATGTTCTGCACATTTTATGGATTCGCTTAGATCTAAACCAGACTTCAATGGGACGGTATATGAGTATTTGAAATTATTGGGAATTGATGGTTAATAATGATCGTTATTAATTGGAACTGATTCTTAGCGTGATTAATGGGTCTGGAAATGAAAGACGCCATAATTAATTTGCGTTTGTTCAAAAGAGGGGCAACAAGCTAAGAAAACAGACTTAAATTTTTGAACTGACCTTTCTCGATGAGCACAGGAATCACATGAGAAAGAAACGTGGGTGTAAACGCGCTTGGGAAAAATGAAAATGTTGCCAACCGAATTTTAGCGGTGAATACCCTATATTTACATATATTGTTGTTGTTGTTTTTTTTTGGGGGGGGAATTTTTATAAACATGTAGGGGTGAAGAACCCTAAATTACTCACCCTCCCAGGAAAATAAATTATACAATACAGAATGATTACAAGTGGGTAATGGTATTTAGTCCTGATACCGGTGATGCTCTTAACAAGGCGTCCAGAACGCGTAGCAGTGCCTTGTGGCTGAAGAGAGATGCGGTCCGAAGGATTAGCAGTGCCACTTGATATAGGCGAGAGACTTTCGCGAGCGAGGGCAGGCTGGGCGTCTGACATCCGTTCTGAACCTCCCCGACTGGTATCAGTCCGTGGCTGAGTGTTGGTAGGCTCTACTGCCGGTGATGAGGGTTCCTGCAACAAAAGGGAAGACGGCAGCAAGCGAGAAGTAAGATTGGAGGGTGCAGGATTGGAAGTTGGAGAATTGGGCGTTTTAGAGTTAGGTATGTAAGTTGGGGAAACCACTGGATTATTATTGGTAGAAGATAAATGTAGCGACTGTTCCAGGTGAACGACCTCTATAAAAGCTGGTTTCAGGAGATCAATGGAAACCGTATCCTGCTTGGTGCCAAGCTGAAGAAAAAAAGAATTTCGGCTTCCTGGAGATGACGAGAAAGGGTCCGTCATAGACTGGTTGCAAAGAGGAGCGAGTGGAATCGCGAGGGACAAAAACGTGAGAGCAAGTTGCCATCTCCTTTGGCACTAAAGGTTTCTGATTTGTAGGCACTCTTGTAGCAGTCGGCTTAACCTCAGCCATCGCCCGTACTAAAGTGTGTACGTATGCAGCAGGATGTATGTCTGAAGAAAGAGGACGGTCAGCAGAAGAAAAGAATTGTCTTGGAAGGCGAAGTTGCGTACCATAAACGAGTTCCGCAGCAGAACAATTTAAATCCAATTTCAAGGAGGCACGAATTCCCAGGGGAATTAAGGGTAGCTTGTCCGCCCACGTGATGTTGGGGTTCGTGGAGCGTAAGCTTGCCTTGAGAGTCAGGTGAAAACGTTCCACCTTAGAGTTACTCTGGGTATGGTAGCTAGTGGTACGGAGAAGAAAGGAGCCAAGCACTGAAATGAGTGCATCCCATTGGTGGGACTCAATTGGCTACTTCGATTAGTCATGATTGTCGATGAGACACCAAAACGAGCAACCCATTCTGAGACGAAAGCTCGAGCTACAGTGGTAGCTCTAATGTCCGGGATAGGAACTGCCTCTGACCAAGAGGTAAAACGATCGATCATGGTGACAAGGTAAGTGCAACCACGGGAAAAGGGTAGAGAACCAAGCAGATCGATGTGAACAGCATCGAAACGTGCCGAAGGAAGCGGAAAAACAGCTAGAGGTGACTTTATAAGAACAACATAAGAAAAGAAGGAGACTGCAAAAGACCATTCATGGCCTACACTTGGCAGCTCCTGTTCTAGTCAACACACAAAAGATTTATTACCAGAGAAAAGTCATCAACATTGTCACCCTTTACAGGAGTTCGTCAGATCTAATCTACAATATACATAAAATGCATCCAGAGGATTATGTCCATTCATGCAACCGCAAAATATAATCTCCCCACTCCTTAGAAAAATATATACATATGTACATAAAAAAGTCAGTCCCATCTAGCAGCTTCATCCATATATTTATCTAATCTATTCTTAAAACTACCCAGAGAGGAGGCTTCTATCACATGTCTAGTGAGCCTATTCCATTCCTTTACCACACGATTTGTAAACCAATTCCTCCCAATCTCCTTCCTAAACCTATACTTATCAAGCTTAAACCCATTGCTACGTGTCCTGTCATGTTCACTAGGTATAAGAACCTTACCCAGATCCCCTTTATTATATCATTTTACCCATTTGAAGACTTCAATCAATTCCCCTCTGACTCTTCTCCTTTCCAATGTATGTAGATTTAGGTTTCTGAGCCTTTCACCATATGGTAAGTTCCTTGGCCCACCAATCATCTCTGTCATCCTTCTCTGCACAGACTCAAGCAAATCAATATCCTTCCTATAATATGGTGACCAAAATTGTACTGCATAGTCTAGATGAGGCCTAACTAGCGCCCGATACAGTTTTAGAATGACTTCAGCACTCTGATTGCTTACACTCCTACTAATGAATCCCAATATCCTATTAGCTTTATTCTTAGCATTTAGGCATTGCTTTCTAGGACGAAGGTCTGAACTTACCAAAATACCAAAGTCCCTCTCACAATCGGTCCTCCCTAAAATTCTCCCATTTAATTTATAACTATTCAATGGATTATTTTTACCTATACTAAGTACACTACATTTGTCTATGTTAAACTTCATTTGCCATTTCTCGGCCCAATTGGACAGAATGGTCAATTCCTCCTGCATTACAACAGCATCAGAATCAGCCCTAATGGCCCTACCTAGTTTAGTATCATCAGCTAATTTACTCAGGTCACTACTTATACCTATGTCAAGATCATTAATATAAATTAAGAATAGCAAGGGACCCAAAACAGATCTTTGCGGAACTCCACTGCTAACACACCCCCAATCAGATTTAACTCCATCTATACTAACTCTTTGCTGTCTGTCACCAAGCCATGACTGAATCCACCTAAATATACTGCCATCGATCCCGTGTGCTTTAACTTTGCTCAGAAGCCGTAAGTGTGGCACTCGCTCAAAAGCCTTACTAAAGTCCAAGTATAAAATATCATAGTTTTCATCATTATCTGCTGCTTCATACACCTTACTATAAAAAGACAGCAAATTATTCAGACAGGATTTACCCTTACTGAAGCCATGCTGTGATTCTTTTATCAACTTATGCTTATCCAAGTGATCTCTAATATTACTTGCTATAATAGATTCCATCATTTTCCCTACCACTGATGTCAAACTTACTGGTCTGTAATTAGACATATTTGTTTTATCCCCTTTCTTAAATATAGGTATCACATTGGCTTTCTTCCATGCCACTGGCACAATGCCACTCTACAATGATTTTCTAAAGATGCATGCTAGGGGCTCACTTAACACATCCCTACATTCTTTCAAAATTCTTGGAAAGACCTCATCAGGACCAGGTGCTTTACTACTTTTGATTTTATCAATTTCCTTTGTCACTATCTCCTTTGTGATCAAGATATCCTTTAATTTCTCTTCATCATTACCCCGAAAGTTCATTGACACCTCGGGTATATTTAGAGTATCCTCCTGTGTAAATACTGAGAGAAAAAAGTCATTTAGCATTCCAGCCATTGAGTCCCTATCACTCACTAATTCTCCATTGGATTCTATAAGTTGGCCTATTTTATCTCTAACCTTAGTTTTGTATAATTGATAAAAACTTTTAGGATCTTCCTTTGCCCTATTTGCCACTTTAATTTCATAATTTCTCCTTGCTACTCTAATTAACTTTTTAACATCTCTTGCTAGTTCATTATATCTCTGCCTTAAGTGATCCTCTCCATTTTTTATTTTCCTATAGATGCCCTTTTTAATGCCGATATAATGCTTAATTTTATCTGTCATCCATTTAGGGTCATTATTTTTTAGTCCTAATCTCCTTATATGGAATGTTAATCATCTGACCTGTAATTAATTGCTCAATTATTCTTTCATACTCCTCTTCAATTGTAATCTCTTCCTCCTGGTGATTATTGTCTCCACTACCTGATATCATTGAATCTATTCCTGAATTGATTTCATTGCCTGGTTTCTGTACAACTGCCTCCAGGTAAGTCCTTAGCCCATTATAATTTGCTCTTCTAAAGTCAGGAATTTTAACATTGTTCATGCTACTATCAATACCATTCCATTTCATCTTGAATCTAATTTCACAATGGTCACTATTACCCAAATTTCCTCCAATCTCAGTATCCTTAATAACTTCTTCCCTATTTGTCAGAACTAAATCCAGTATTATATTACCTTTAGTGGGTTCGTTAATAATCTGCCTCAGAAAATTATCTTGGACAACATTCAAAAATTCCTCAGCCTCCTGATCATCCACAAGAGCTTCCCAGTCTATATTTCTGTAATTAAAATCGCCCATTATACACACATGCTTACTTCTACATGCCCGTTCTATCTCCTGCCACAGAAGATTTGAAGCTTCCTTACTAAGATTTGGTGGTCTGTATAATAATCCTATGACAAGCTTGTTTTTACCTTCCTTTACATTTAGCCATAATGACTCTGTGTTATCATCTAATTTAATTGTACTGTTTACACAACACTGGAGATTATCTTTAATATAAATAATAACCCCTCCTCCTCTCTTCCTATTCCTATCTGTATGGAACATGTTAAAGCCCTCAATCTCAACCTCAGGTTTAAAGTGATTACCTGCCAAATCAAGCCATGACTCTGTTATCGCAATTATATCAAAATTCTCTTCACTCGCTAACGCTCTTAAGAGATTTATCTTATTCCTTATACTCCGACCATTTGTGTAGTATATTTTTAAGTTTTTTTTTATGATTCCCATCCTGATTGCATCGTGCTTTTTTATTCCTAGTTATCTGTTCATTCACTTATGCATTAGTCCCCCTATAACGCATCAGTATGCCCTTCCCCCTAGCTATTCCTCTATCTCTGCATCCCTTCCATTTCCTACACCTGCCCTCTATTCCTGTTATTCCCTCACCTCTAACAGCTTCTAGTTTCCCACCCGTAAGGACCTAATCACACTATCCAGCTCCCCCCATAGAACCTCAACACCTACCCGACTAAGATGGAGCCCATCCATCGCGTACAACCTCCTATTCCCGTAAAACCTACCCCAGACATCCACAAACACCAATCCTAACTCCTCACACAGTCCTTTCACAAATTCATTCAAACCAATTGCACGCGACAACCATTCTACCCCCACATCTAATCTCGGAAGCACACCAGAAACAACACTATTTACCCTGCTTTTACTTATCCTTTCAACTAACCTTTTATACTGCTCACGTAACTCACATGTACCCACCTTCTTTACATCATTCACTCCCACATGCGTAATCACAACTGCATCCCTCTCACACCCAGAAACCAGCCTATCATACCTCTCACAAACATCACTTACACCAGCACCCGGCAGACAAACTCTCATTCCCTTCCACTTGCTATCACTCAACTTCCTATCTAAATACCTAATCTGAGAGTCACCCATCACTAGCACCTCAGTCATTCTCCTATTCTGTCTTGGCCTAACATTACCCTCCCTCCTGCTCTCAGTCACACTACCACCCATCCTGCTTTCATCCACAATCACACCAGGCAAATCACTTCCACACTCTTCCTCTCTCAGGACATTGAATCTGTTAGTCAACCTAACAGGTTCTATGTCCTTCCTTTTCAAACACCTAATCTGTCCTAACTTATCTATCCTATCCATTTTCCCCCACCATTCATTATCACTCACAACTTCCACACTGTTTCCAGTCCTAACCCTATCTTCCACCCTCTTAGCACTAATCTCACCCTTCAATCGCACACTTGCATCTCTTCTCACCTCAAACACCAAATCATTCAACCTCTTACATTCCCCACTCAACCTCCTAACCTCCCCTTCCAGAAAACACACACGGCATTCAGTTACATTCACTCTCCTTTCAACTCCACATGCATCACACACCACATACACCCTACTTTCAAACGGCATGCTCTCACCATCTATACAAACAGCCATACTCTCATAAATTTACTAAGGAAAAAGTTAACACTCACCAAAAAAATTCTTGCTCAGGATTGCTGCCAGTTATCTTCCCCAAAAGTATTAATCACTAATGTATTTATTACACAGTGATTGATGTATTAAATAAATACAAGAAAAACTACACACCCAAATCAGTATTATATCCCAATCTTACAGTGAAAATCAGGAGCTTCCTGTAAGACAACCTTCCAGAACAAAGCCAGACAGCCAACTGAGAACATGCGTGGGTCCATTTGGTCACGTCGGCACTCATACCTGGCCACACATAACGTTGTGTGATGAGCTTGCGAGTTGCTCGAATGCCAGGATGAGAGAGACCATGAGTCTGGTTAAAAATGTGCCGACGGTAAGCGAGAGGAAAGAGTGGACGAGGACAGTCCGGACTGTCCGGCAAGTCGATTTCGCGTACGATAAGCTGAAAAGAGTGACGCATTGTTTGCGTGTCTTCATCTTGTTTCTGGGCAAGCGCTGTTATCGCGTGATCGATGAGCGCAGTTTGGGAGAGTTGCGTGCCTGAAATCGATGAAATGCGAGAGAGCGCATCTGGTACGACGTTTGATGAACCAGGAACGTAGCAAATATGGTTTGTCATCTGCAGGAAGAAGTCAAGGTGACGAGTATCAACTGCAGAGTGCACAGATGAAGTGCCACTAGAGGCGAGCACACCAACCAATGGCTTGCAGGCGGTAAAAACAGTAAATTCACCCCCTTCCAAGTATTGTTGGAATTGGCGGAGAGTGAGGTATATGCTCAGTTATTCGCGGGAGAACGTACTGTACCTCGGTTGAGAAGGGATGAGAGCCTTAGAGAAGAAGGCGAGAGGTTGTTAAGCGTCACCAACCTTCTGCTGTAGCGTTGCGCTGACATGAGTAGCGGACGCGTCCGAAGTAACGCTTATGGAAGCTCCTGGGCAAGGATGGGCCAGTGCGACAGCGGAAGCCATAGCCTCTTTGGTGCGAGAGAAAGCCTCGCAAGCTTCGGGGGACCAGGAAAGAGAAAGGTTCTTTTTGGACTTGGAAAGCAATTCGTAGAGAGGTTGCATAATGTGGGAGATGTTAGAAATGAACCTGTAGTAAAAGTTTACTATCCCACAGAATCTACGACGTTGCTTAGGCGAAGAAGGTCGGGGAAAAGGCCGGATAAGTTCGACTTTGTCCTCGACAGGACGAATTTCGTCAGGGGAAATGTGGTGTCCCAAAAAGGAGGGCTGTGTGACACCAAAGATACACTTAGAAGTGTTGTGTACGATACCATACTCATCTAAACGTGCAAAAACATGGCGAAGGTGAGAAAAGTGCTCCTCTAAAGATGAAGATGCTATCAGGAGGTCGTCTATGTAGCAAAATATGAAGGGGAGACTTCTCAGAACCTGATCCATGAAACGTTGGAAGGTCTGACCACTGTTACGAAGACCGTAAGGCGTTCGATTCATGACGAAGGAACCGATTGGTGTGGCGATAGCCGTCTTAGGGATATCATCAGGGTGAATCGGGATTTGGTTGAAGGTGCGAACCAAATCAAGCCAAGAAAAAATTGACCAACCGAAGAGAGCGGAGTTAAAGTTCCAATAAGAAAGGCAGAGGATACCTATCCGGAACTGTACAGGCATTGAGTAGCCTGTAGTCACCTACAACTCTGAATTCCCCCGGAGTAGACTTAGGTACTACATGAAGCGGTGAAGCCCATGGGGAGGTGGATGGGGAAGCGATCCCGGCTTCCATCATGTATTTATATTCTTGCTTCATTACGGCAAGTCTATCCGGGGCCAGTCGACGGGGGCGTGAGAATACTGGCCCTCCTGTCGTCTCGATCCTATGCAGTACATTGTGCTTGATGGGCCTGGCCTTAGAAGGAGGAAAACTGAGGCTTGGTAACTCCCACACAAGTTGCTGGAAGCGGGGAGCAGTTGCAGGGAAACGAACAGATAAGAGAGAACTGGTGGAAGAAAAGAATGAACCAGCAACAGTTAGTGTCGTGGTTCTGTCGATAAGCTTGCGGTGACGAGAATCTACCAAAAGATCATGAGCGGAAAGGAAGTCGAGGCCCAAAATTGGCATGTCGACTTCGGCAACGATGAAGGCCCATGGGAAAACACGACGTAACCCGAGAGAGAGTTCGAGGATACGCCTCCCATAAGTCCTTATGTCCGATGAGTTGGCAGCTTTAAGGATAAGATTAGAAGAGGTGCAAGCTTTCTCGACTGGAGGGGCTAGAATGACACTGCCTTGGGCATCAGTGAAAACCAGGAAGGAGAAACCAGAGAGTGGGTCATGAATGCTAAAAGGAGGATCAACCTGATGAATGGATGAGGTTGCAGAGGTGATAGACATACGTATCACTTGCGTTTCTAATTTAAAGTTCTCTGTGCTGAAGGTGAAGATTGATTTTGAGGTGAAGATGAGCATTTTGCTGGTAGTTACAAGGGGCAGAGCATTTTTCTGCTCTGGCGGCAAATTTGAAGTGATAGCAACAAAAACCTGAAGGATGAAAGATAGCAGTTTGAGCAGCACGACCAGAATGAAGGTTAAAGTTGGGTGCATGAAATGATGCACGGAAAAAGTTGCAAGGCTGTACACAGCGTGCAGCGTTGCTCGCATATTTAGAATAGTACCAGCAGCTACCCTGAGAATTGTCAGGATAGGGGAATTAGGCCTATGTTGAAAATGAACATGCTGCCTCTCACCATTCTGCTGGAATTCCCTCGTTGGTTGTGCCTTGAACGGGAGGATGAACGGCGTCTGACTCCATCGTCCTGCCCGCGAGTGTGCTCTCGCCGAAACCCATTTTGTAATTTATGAGCCCGAATATCATCCTCGATCCTCCCCAAGACAGAAGCAAGATCCTGAGCTTGGGGAGGTGCGTCAGGTGGAGGTTCCGTCCGGTTGCCAGGAGACCCGCTCGATGCTTGAACCTGCGAAATATATGAATTTAATTTTTGGTCGGAATTAAGATTAGAAGTATTTACTTTTCCCCAAGTAACGTAGGGATTGGTATAAATTTGGTCGGCAGTTTTTGCCATTTCATCAACGTTCGAGGGCGACGTCATTAAGATAAGTGGCCTAACCTGTTCGGGGACCCCACGCATGCAAATCTCTTTTAATAATGGATCAAGCTGCTCAAGATTTGCACCCTTAGCGTGAGCTAAGCTCTTGAAATGTTCGAGAAAGCGTGAGGGCCGCCTAGCACCCATTTCCTGCGTGTTAAGGAGGGTCCGCAGATCTTCATTCTAGACCTCCCAAATTCCTCCCTGAAGGATATTTGCAAATTCTTCCAAGACCCAGAATTACCGAATTCGAGCATTATGTGTTTAAAGATGGAGAAAATACTTAGGGGTAATTTCTGGGTGATGCAAAGAGTTTTGTGTTGGTCGGGGATGGCGTGGTTGATCATTATGTAGTCGGCCATTTCCAACCATGGGATCCTCTGCATCGAAAGTTAGAAGAATGATGGAAGATAGAGGTGAGTGGCCAGGCTGCTGGTGAGTTGAGTGAGGCGATATGATGCTTGAATGCGGGCTCAACGTGGAAGTGATGATGGCAGTGTTGCTCCCTAGAGATGCCATTGATGTGATGGTAACGGATGTGGAGGTGAAAATCACGCTAACCATCGTTATTCGTTAACTACCATTATATTTATATGAGAAAAAACAAAAGAAGGATGGAGGGATTTGATTTTAAATTGACGCTCGCGTTGTCCTACAGAAAAATGGCGGTGGAGCCGTCCAATAACGCGGGAGGGGCGTGGTTCGTTGTCGTATACTAATTCCTTAACTTTCAAATTTGACTACGGGTCTGGGTAACCAATTTAGCGGGATGGTTTTATGGGGGGGAACGCTCTTTCCTTTAGCTTTTATTTTATTTATCAATATCATTCATCTTGTTGATTTTCTGTATTCGTATCTATGTATTATTTCTAGACTGAAGATCCCCTTTAAACATTGACTCCATTTATCTGACTCTTCTTATTCTTATTGGCTGGGTTAGTACTTGATCTTCTTTTTTCTTGAAGCATCTTCCTTTTAACGACGATGTGATGATTCCTTCCAATTCTGATGACGTGATGACTTCTTCTGCTTCATGATGACGTGATGATTTCTTGAGAGGAGTTAGCCCTTGATAATCGTTTTCTTTCCGTTTTCCTTGACAGCGGTTTTCTCTAGAGTTGATTTCTTGAGTTGTCCTTTAAGCGTTTTTCGTGGTCTCCGTTTTCTTCGAGAATTTTCTTTGTAAAAATTGTGGACTTTGGGGTTCGATTTTGGGTCTTTTGAATCCCGAGGCTAGCACTATACCATTACGCTACGGCGAAGTCCGTTCTGACTTAGTAATTTAATGGGCTATTTATATTCTCGCTTTTTGGAAAGAAGTTTTTCTCTTATACATCTTCGCACCCCTACAGTTCGTAAGAATTTATTGAATGCTAAGTTGAATTATATTGAGCCTAGATAACTAAGGGCACCAGCTAAGATCCTAAATATCTTAGCAATGAAAGAATTTGAAGAAGGATGTTTGAATAAAAAATAAGATATGAATTCAAGGTTACCAAAATAAGTTTATTTACAAATCTAAATTAGATATTTTAATAGTAATATAGTACTTGGTGAGAACTTAATTGATTGAATTAATAAATGGGAGAGTTTAGGTTCAAATGGCGTTAATTTACAAAATTAAAGAGTCTTTGTATGACGATTTTCAGTTTTGGCGAAACCATGAATTACTGAATATACGACAACTAGAATTTAAGAAAATGGCAGCAAAGTAAAACAAAGAAATATTACATTCGATTATGACTGTTTGTTATTACAATAATTAGAATATTTTTCGATTGATAAATAATTATTTAAGAGTAAATATATTTGAAATTATTGGGAATTGATGGTTAATAATGATCGTTATTAATTGGAACTGATTCTTAGCGTGATTAATGGGTCTGGAAATGAAAGACGCCATAATTAATTTGAGTTTGATACAAAGGGGATCAACAAGCTAAGAAAACAGACACAAATTTTTGAACTGACCTTTCTCGATGAACACAGGAATCAAATGAGAAAGAAACGTGGGTGTAAGCGCGCTTGGGAAAAATGAAAATGTTGCCAGCCGAATTTTAGTGGTGAATACCCTATATATACATATATTTTGGGGGTAGGGGGGATTTTATAAACATTTAGGGGAGGAGAACCCTACAATTGGATAAATAGTAATTGGTAAATTGTTAAAGGTTGTGAGAAATATATTGTAACGTAGTTGAATGGATGATGGTTAAATAGATTGTATTATAAATAATTTGTAAATAGTAATTGTTTAATAGATTGGATAATTGTTAAATAATTTGATAATTAAATTATGAGTAATTGGATAAATAGTAATTGTTAAATTGTTAAATGGCTTGATAAATAGATTATAACGGAGTTGAATGTATCTGTTTCACCGATTCGGGACAGCAAAGCGAATTAACCTCATGGCTTGATTCTAAGACGCTTGGTAGAGTGGGTGTAGCAATCTCCCGGTTTAAGTCAGGGTTACTAAACCTTCTTGAAATTATATATATATATATATATATATATATATATATATATATATATATATATATATATATATATATATATATATATATATATATATATATATAAATTTATATATGTATATATATATATATATATATATATATATATATATATATATATATATATATATATATATATATATATATATATATATATACACAGTAAGGAATAAATATTTACATTTTGTAGGTGTTTAGACCGCTACAATACTGCCCCACCGAGGGAAAGTTCGCACAAAACAAGGTATTTACATAAATTTTAGTCTATATAGCGGTGAGGCCTCCTTGCAACAGATAGAGGAGAGTAGGAAAGGATGAAAATAAAAAAAATAATAGCGTAGGCGAGTTGCGAACAGCTTCCCGCGTCTCTAGACTACTGTTAGCAAGCGGCGAATCCACTCGGCAACCCTGAGTCTTACGCTATACACCTCCCCCCCCCCTCCTCCTCCAAAAAGCAGAGCGTATTTTGAAGAAATGAAGAGATCCTGTTTGGAAATGTTATCCAAGGGCTAACGCCCCCCTCCCCCCCCCCACACGGCTCCCGGGTCTGGGCACCATTTATAGGTCTTATATGAACATTGCGGCAATATCCTAGATAGCTCTCAGATCACAATAAACATAAAAACCTATATTTCGTTATTTGAGGGAATGAATTGTTAAATGATCACGAGTCTAAATTTTGCAAACGAATTCCCTAGGCCTAATCTGTGCGAGGTTGGGGAAATACGTAAATTAAAACAAAGAGTTATGAAAAATATATATTATTGAATAAACAGTTAGATTATTTCAGGGTGAATTTATACAGTGACATTTTATGATTGTATTGAGAATTACGCGTTAATTTAATTTGTGACAGTTAATGGGAATGGATTTACAATTGATAAATATGGTTTGGTAATTAGAGTATAACAAATGAGGATTGATAATTGGATGATAATTAGTAACTGGATAATTGAGTATGACAAATGATGATTGATAATTAGATTATAATTGATAATTGGATAACTATTAAATAGATTGTATTATAAGTAATTTGTAAATTGGTAAATGGTTTGATAAATAGATTATACGGAATTGAATGGGTCTGTTTCACCTATGCGGGACAGCAAAGCGAATGAACCTCATGGCTTAATTTTAAGACGCGGGTGTAGCAATCACCCGATTTAAGTCAGGGTTACCAACCCTTCTTGAAATTTTATATATATATATATATATATATATATATATATATATATATATATATATATATATATATATATATATATATATATATACATATATATATATATATATATATATATATATATATATATATATATATATATATATATATATATATATACACAGTAAGGAATAAATATTTTCATTTTGTAGCGGTATAGACTACTACAATAGTTGCAAAGGTTCTTTGTAATCTGCTCGAGGCTGATGACATTTCAACTGTTCTTGACAAAAACTAAGCACAGCTTCTTTCCAAGAAATACATGTATTGTGTGCTTCACACGATGAAGTATTGATCTTCCAGGAATCACATACACGCGAGAATAATTGAATTTCTGGTCCGGATGAAGCGCCAAAACACTTTTGAAATACGTCAGATACAATTATTTCATGAACATGATGCCTGTATGGGGGCGGGGGGGGGGGCTTTATTTATATTTATTTATTTCTCACTGATTGAAGTAGCCCCTTGAAACATTGTCTTCCATTTATTTTGACTTCATATTCTAGTTGGCTGAGATTCCTTCTTCTTTAAGTTGGCTGGGTTAGTTCTTGATCTTCGTAATTATTGTCGATGTATCTTCATAATAACTTGCATTTATCTTGATGTGATGATGCCTTCTCTTGATGGCGGGATAATTTCTTGATGAGTTGAGATGAGTTAGCACTTAAAGTCATTTTCCTTGAGTTCCGTTTTCTTCTAGAGGCGATCCATTTATCTTGAGTTGTCTTTAAAGCGTTTTTCGTGGTCTCCGTTTTCTTCGAGAATTTTCTTCGTAAAAATTGTTGACTTGGGGATCGATCTTGAGGCTTTTGAATCCAGAGGCCAGCACTCTGCCGTCACGCTACGGCGAAGTCCGTTTTGAGTTGGTAATTTAATGGGCCATTTATATTCTCGCTTTGGAAGGAAGTTTTCTCTTACACATCTTCGCACCCCTACACAGGTCCCTTTCTAGAACGCAGAGTGAATTTGAGGATTAGGGAGGGACTAGTCTTGGATTTATTAATCGAGGATTACTAGTAGCTCTCCCTCCTACGACCTCCAAGTCTGCGGGATGAGTGGGTTGATTCAGTGGGATTGAGGAGAGGGGCGAAGTCTCTTAATCAATGAGTAATATAGCATCTCCTCCCCGGATCTCCTGAAGTTCCCTACAGCACTTTAGTAGGAGAGCAGGTGCAGTTGTAACGAAGACCAGAAGATTGTTCGGCCTTTTTGAGGGTCACCAGTTATGGGGGGGCCTCCTTATATTTGTTTATTCCTTGACTGAAGATGCCCCTTGAAATATTTTGTCTTCCAATTATCTGGACTGAATATTCTAGTTACCTGGGTTAATTCTTGATCTTCCTAATTCTTTCTTTTCTTGATGTATCTTCATATTAACTTGCATTTATCTTGGTGTGATGATTCCTTCCAAATTCTTGATGACGTGATGATTTCTCCTTGATTCTTTCTTTTATTCTTGATGAGTTAGCCCTTGAAATCGTTTTCCTTGATTTACGTTTTCTTCGTGAATTTTCTTCGTAAAAATTGTGGACTTTGGGAGTTTCGATCGCGGGCATTTGAATTCAAATGCCAGCACTCTAGCCGTCACGCTACGGAGAGTCCGTTGGTGCCTCGGTAATTTAATGGGCTATTTATATTCTCGCTTTGCAAGGAATTTTTCTCTGATACATCTTCGCACCCCTACACCTGCAAGGAAAAGCAAAACGAACTGTATTTAGCTTTGCTTCTATTGTCACACATGCACCTTTCTTAGGACCAGTGTTACTAGCAGTGGTGTCAAAACACATGGTTTAAACACTGTTCTCGATATTCCAATCTTGAAGACATTCCACAATCTCTTTGCACCTGTACCTGACGTTAGTTTTGGTATTCCCAAAAGCTCAGACACTAACACAAACAGTCTATTTATATTTTCACTCCTAATTAAATCAGGCATTAATTTGCCATCCCAATAGACTGTAAGAGGTGTATCTGTATTGAATGTTTGCTTCTAACTATCTGCTATTTCTTTACGCAGTTCTTTTCTTTTTCTTTGCAGTGTACTGCAAAGAAAGAGCTAATGCTGTTGCTGAGATCACCATCATCGCATGACGATCACTCATTTTTGTTCTGTCTAATGTAGCCACTAAGTCAGGTGGAATAATTTTCTTGCCCTTAAATATTCTTTTTCTTAGAGGATTAGATGGACCGGGCTCTGCTTCGTCACTGCTGTTTTTTTCACTGATTGAGCTACTTGTTAGCTGGAAAACTTGCAAATTTACTTCTCTACGCAATTCTCGTTCAATTCGCTGCGATTCTTCTTCACTTCTTTTGCGTTTTTCTCTCATCATTATTTACTGTTCTCTTTCAACACTACCTCTATAGCCTCGTCTACCTTTCTCTCTCTGAGCCTGTAGAAATGAACGATATTTTTCATTGGTTATCATTTCTAGTGCGTTAGCATGAGCTATATCAAACAAATCATTTAAAGATTCTGGAAATGAAGTTTCCTTTGATATTTGAGTTTTATCTTGCCTTGATTTTGTTTTTTGGAGAGTGCTAAACTGCTCATATTTCTTCTGAATCTTTGTCACCACATGCTGTTTGTCTCTAGTTGTCATTTTTGCCTTGTCCCATATTTAATATATTTCTGAATAAACAATGTTACAGGCCGTCTTAATATATCATCATTTGATGGAAGTTTTGTGGTTGGAATTGCATCAATTATTTCTCCAATTAGTCATACTTCTGTTTTACTTCCTGTTTTAATTGAAGTTGACATGTTAATTATATTTCAGAAAGGATTTGTTAAACACAGACACTGAAACAATATTCACGCTTCACTGGTTCACACAATACTGAGTGGGGCATTGGGAATTGCCAACCAGAACGCCTACAAGACAACATGTTAGGTTTATTTGTCCATTGTATCTACCCTATAACACCACAGGTTATAGGATGAAAATGAAACTTAGAATGCATTTAATATAGCTGTTCACCTACTACAACTATTAATTTATATTTAGGTAATATTTACTCTGAAAAAGAAAAAAAAATCACTAATATTTGACTATTTTTCATACTTTGAACATATTATTAATATATGTGAAACTAACGGCCGTATGCTTAAATACAAAATGTGTCACTTCACAATTGTGTTACTGGTGCACACCACATGTGGTTTACACAAATTTTTCGTATGCTTAAAGCTGAGAATTGTGTCGCGTGACACTTCCACAATGTGTAGTCCACAATTGTGGTATGCGGCGAAGTTGGTAGTACTGTTCGTAATTTGTTTACATTTTTGTAAGTTCCACACGTAATCCGTCATCGTTGTCAGCAGTCATGGAAATGGAGAAAAAGGTGTCAAGTTCATGTTACGCCTCAAGAAGAGAGCAGGAGTTGTTGGTTGAATTATATGCAGCCAGAAAAGACATCCTTGAGGATAAAAAGACTGAGTTTTGCATGAAGGGAAAAATAAAAAAGGCAGAAGCTTGGCGGTTCATTAAAAAGGAATACAATCTTGCTGCACTTGGACCACATAAAGAATATTGTCCAACTGAAGAGGATGTGCCAACACATGAAAGGTGAGGTGAATCGCTAGATTGACAGAGTCCTTATTCAGTCTGAACCTCATGATGAACTCTTGATCAGGCAATTCAAACAAGTTCATATGATCCACAATTATTCAAGAACTCCAGGTCACGAAGCTCTCGGATCGCGCGAAGTTCAAGGAACATATTAACATATTGCTGTAATAATAATCATATGTAGTATGGAGCAACAAATTGCAATTATATATATATATATATATATATATATATATATATATATATATATATATATATATATATATATATATATATATATATATATATATATATATATATATATGAAAAACTCACAAAGTGGCACGCCAGGAAAGCAATTATATGAAAATTAACCCACAGGAAAATTAAAAGATGAATCCAAACACTTTCGAACTATATTTGCAAATATAGTTCGAAAGTGCTTGGATTCATCTTCATTTTCTTGTGGGTTAATTTCATATATATATATATATATATATATATATATATATATATATATATATATATATATATATATATATATATATATGTGTGTGTGTGTGTGTATTTTTAAAGGCCCAAGGAAATGAAAATTGGTAACACAACCCGGAAAAACACTACTTTATTTATTTTCATATAACGGTTGAAATAGTTTGTCCTATCTTTCCGTTCTCTACGTCTCCCATTTTCCTTCTTAAGCTTTGATTGGTTGAAAACGCAGTGGCCGAGGCGAGCGAAGGCAGAATGGGCTTGCCTGATCCGGTCTTCCACGTTTTTGTAGGCAGAGTTGTAAAGGTCGGTTGTCCCCTGAAAGCCGTCAACAGGCCTGCTCGGGTGGCGTTGTTGTCGGCATACTGCATCTCACGGAAGGATATTATAGATTTCCCAGTCTTTGCGCGAAATCGTGCGAGATTGAATAGCCCGCCGTCCATGCGGTATCACACGTCAATGGTGGAGGGCTCTGGTGAGATTTCATTGAACATGTCTGCCATGTACAGCGAAAAACATGTCGGAGCTAAATCGCACTCTTGTTTGGTACCACCAGTGATGTAAAACGGGTCTAAGAGGGCATTTTGGTGGCAGACTCTTCCAACTATACCTGTTTGAAGGGAGCGGACTAAGGTGATGAAGTCAGATGGACATCTAAACCTGGCGAGGACCGCCTTTTTGAGATTCCCAGAAGATGAACATGGCTGACTGTTGATGTTCTTGACTCTTCTCCTGGAGTTGGCGGGCTCAAAAGATCATGTTTATTGCCCCTCGAAAAGGTCTGAAGCCACACTGGAACTCAGGGAGAACGTCTTTCGCGAGAACAAGGAGGCGGTTGAGGACAATGCGGGGGAAGATCTCGCTCGCAGTATTTAAATGTGAGATACCGTGGTATTTTCGGCAGTTCTCTCGACCCCCTTCTTGAAAATAGTAATGATATTCGCGTCGCGGAAGTCTCTCGGGATGGTCTTCGTTTCCCATATCTTGAGGATGAGGTACATCGGGTGATTATGCCTCTCAGGGGCCACCGCAAGTGAAGAACCTCGAACGGAATGTTATCCGGTCCTGGAGCTGTGCTCGGCTTCATGCGTCCGACGGCTTCATTGAATTCTTCAATCGTAGGTGGCAGGGACATCCAATGGTGGACGGGTGCTACGGGGTCATATGGAGAAGATCATCCGGGGTACGCTAATGATCATTGAGGAGGCTCTCAAAATGAGACTTCCAACGATTAATGGTTCCCTGGTTATTACTGATGGTAGTAGAGCGAACGCATCCAATAGCCCACCCACTGATGACATTATGGGGCCGAAGACCTCCTTGGTTGCGGTATAAAAGCTACGCAAGTCACGTTGGGCAGCGTAGTCGTGGATATCTTCTGATTTCCTCTTCCACCAGGTATTCTAGGCCTCGTGGATACCTCTTTGGCATTATACGGATGCCTATTGGTGCTTCTGCTTATTATCCAATGTGGGTTGTTTCTCGAAGGCGAGGCGTGTCCTACGTTCAGCTTCGATGCGACAGGTGATGTCTTCATCGTTCTCGTCGAGCCAATTCTGGCTCTTCTTCAGGGTGAAACGAATCGTTTCCTCAGCGGTATTGGTCATAACATCGCGGAGGGTGGTCCAACGGTCCTCTATTGAGGCCGACTCCGGGATATCCATGAGGTGTCTTTCAATGGCCCCTCTGAAGTCTTGAGATGTCTGAGGATCACGGAATTTGGCACACTCAAAGCGACGACTGGGTCTGTTTGCTGCGACCTGCTTCGGTGGTCCGCGGATCTTGATGGCAAGGCGAGAGACCAGTAGGCGGTGATCTGTCCCGCAGTTCTGCCCCAGGCATAGACCGGGTGATGTAGACTTCTTTCCTGTTTCTGGCTCTGGTCAAAATATAATCGAGTATGTGCCAGTGTTTCGAAAGCGAGTATTTCCAAAACGTCTTCTGTCGGTTGGAGAGTTGGAATAGGGTGTTAGTAACGACGAAGTCGTGCTCAGCACAGGCGCCAAGGAGAAGTGGCCGTTTGCATTGTTGTTACCGATGCCATGGTGGCCAAGGATGCCTTCCCACAAGCGAGGGTCACTGCCGACTCTGGCGTTGAAGTCTCCCAGCACAGCGAGCTTGTCGTGTGCGGGGACTGCCTGGTACGGTCGAGCAGGTTGTAAAAGGAGGCTTTGGCTGGCTTTGTATTCAGAGGTGAGACTAGGGGCGTACACAAAGATCAGGTTAAGGAATCTGCCCGAGTAAGCAGTATCTGAACGGACATTATGCGATCACTGATGGCAGTCGAGAAAAAGTTAAGCTGGTGCACGAGTCGAGATACGATGGCGAAGTCGACGCCATGGTTTAGTAATATTTGAGTTCTAACCACTGAATAAGAAGTCTGCCAGCCGGGGTAAGCTGGCCAGACAAGTTTGTCGTGTCCGATCTTTACTCCACTTGAAAGATTGAGTCTTTGCAATTATATATAAATATTTTCTGTGGACGAAATTGAAAGTTAATTGTATCAATTGATTTAATGACCCCTGGAGACTGAATTAGAGACTCTAGTCAAAGAATGAGATAAATATAGTTGGTGAGAGTTAAGATATACAAGAGTGGAATTGAAAACTTAAAAATTATAATGGGGGGGATGGGTAGAGGATTGGGGTAATATTGGCTGGGTGTGATTATGATAGTGTACGTATATAGTGATAATGGGATATGTAGCAATGAGTTATAAATTGGTACTATGAAGTATCGATTTGACATTTTTGTATGGACTTGTACAATAAAGTAATGTGCTAATAACTAAAGTAGTCTGGGAAGGGAAATGCATGACTTAATTGTGGTTCTTATAATTCTATAAACGTTTTTTTGTATACTTTAGCAGGTTGTAAAAACCAACTTTTGATGTGAATTGTTGAGCATGAGTGGAAATGTCATTATTGAAAAGGACGCCAGCAAGGAAGTGTGTTGCCCGAATGCAGGAAAAGTGTATAATTTTAATGAGGAAGTCTCATGACTAAGAACTGATTTTATATTTTGTAGGGATAACAATATGATTTAAAGGGTAATGTAATATGCACTTGTGTTGAAATTATATTTTTTAACTAGGTATTTTTTTCTTCAACAATTAGAATTAAGTGTTGACAAAAGAATAATATATCCTGATTGCATCAAAAGTTAAAAATATCAAATTATAACTCCTTTTTAGGGAAGTTATATTGGTGTATTAATAACTATAAGTTTATTAGCGTAAATTGGGAGTGTCCGCTAGTAAGGTGTTGGTTAATGATTGCCATAATACAAGTATATAATTGCTACGTACATTGCGTGTTATCTGTCAATTGTAACATATATCGAGCCCTTACGAGTGTAGCTTAAAATATTGGATTATTTTATTAGATAAAGTCATTTGATTGCAGCCGTGCCTGATACAGCGTCAATTTTAGGATGCTGGATACTCTGACTGGGGGTGGGGAGGGGGATCTTTGATTGACATTTGTGGATTTTTTCATTCATTACGTTATGGTATACTATGGCTGTTTTTATTTGCTATAAGAGCCATACTCGTTACTGACCTTTGAAGATCTGGGTATATTTTAGTGGATAGCGTGTAATTACAATAGTTTTTCCTTCAAAATTTTAAAGTGATTTTCAAGGAAATCTTGTTGATTTAAATGGCAGAGTTCGTCGGGTAAATCGATCTGATCGTTATAAAGGCATTGCTTTTCAAATTCTTCACCTAGCGTTAAGCGTTTGAGTTCGTAGTGCTAGCTTAGGTAAAAACATTTGATTTTTATACTAAATATCTGAAGGTTTGTAACCAGCTTAAAAATAGTAATAATGATAAGAAATTGATTTCTTCACCATGTAGCAATGAAATTACCGAAATAAATTTAAAAGCTGGAGTAAACTTGAAAAGTATTGAAAACAACTTTGATCCAGGATCTTTCAGCATTTTTAATTATTCAATATGGTGAGCATCTCTCGTATTTCGCTATTTAAGATTTATCCCACACAATTTAACTGGTCATATTTTCAAGTGCTCAGGTAGTTAAAAAAAAAATGGTAAACATGAAGATTGACAGCATGCCCCCATTTTTTTTTTTTCATGTATCGTTCACCTGCACATGCATATTCATGTGTGTTTGGTTAAATAAAAACATTAGAACATTCTATAAACAATTATAATTGATTGAAATTTTTTTTTAGTTACTTTAGAAATAGATTTCAGCCAAAATCTATCGGGACCAAGTTGCTTTTATATTTCATTCAGACGCGCAGAAACAATTTGTTAAAAAAAACAAATGTGAGAACATTATTCTATAAACAATTACGACTATATAGTAGGGGCTATGCCCCACAGATCCCCTCCCCCAATTGATTGAAATCTCAGGGGCAATGCAGGGCGATCCCCTTCACGAGCCGTAACTCAAAATTAGTCAAAAAGGGTGAAACATATTGGAACATGGACGAAATATTATGCGGCCAGGACTGGAGAACAGCGGAGGCGAGCGTGTGATGCAGATGTTCAGGTTTACCCTATCCCCACTTTTCATTATTATAATTGAGCCGCGCTTCTTTTAAATGAGACCACGATCTATAGAAAAGTCTATTAAATTGATTGAGGAATTGACACAAGTTGTATTGGTCAAACAAACCGTATTCACAGCTATCACGCTCTTTTAACTGCTCGGTTTCAGGGTTGCCAATGTTTGAAATAAGGTTGAATTAGGGGTTGCCAGTGTGTGAAATTAATGGTTTAGTTTCACAAAAATAGTTAAACGAAACATACAAAGTTTAATACATTAGTAATTATAAAAAAAATCAATGCATTACTAAATAATATAATTAAGAAGAAATGCAGGCATTTATTAAATAATAAAGAAGAAAGATTGTAGCCCCGAAACAGCGCCCCTAAACTGAAGTATTACCAAATTGGTTTTGAGATGCATTTCTTAAACACACCCAAAATTCAATTCTGATGCCATATTCTGAATTGATGGGTAAATTACCTTTGGATAGCAATTTTCAGCCTTCTATCTTGTCGTAGAAAAGGAATTATTGGCGGTCAAAGTTGGTCACAATTTTATGAGTGCACAAAAAAAATAATACCTTCCCTGAAGTACCTTGAATATGAAGATAGACTGAGGGTACTAAATATGTTCTCATTTTAGAGAAGATGTGTGAGGGCAGATATGATTGAGCTTTTTAAAATCTGCTCTGGAATGGATAAGTTGGATTTTAGCAAGTTATTTGAGTTGGAAGGTAGTAATAGGGTGAGGGGTCACCACTTAAGAATTAAAAAGCTGAGTTGCAGGTTGGATGTTACAAAATATCTTTTCACCAATAGAGTGGTAGATTACTGGAATAGTTTGTTATCTGAGGCGGTAGACAGTCCAAACTTGAATGTTTTCAAATGCATATTAGATGATTTTATGTGGAGGGAGGGTTAACTTTGCGGGGTATTCTAGACTTATTCCTGTGGATGCAGTTTTTTATTATTGTATATTACGATTGATTTGGATTTTGACGAGTCTTGATGATGATGCTCTTTGTATTTGACACATTCCTGTGGATGGTTCTAATTGTATATTATAGATGCATGATCTAACATGATCCTATGGATTGTTTAAATTGTATATTATAGATGCATGATCTGACACAATCCTATGGATTGTTTAAATTGTATATTATAGATGCATAATCTGATACATTCTTGTATATGGTTCTAATTGTATATTGTAGATGCATGATCTGACACAATCCTATGGATTGTTTAAATTGTATATTGTAGATGCATGATCTGGCACAATCCAATGAATGCATTATGTGGGTGGGTTTTGGCAGATGCAGATGACTTTTGATAGGCCCTTGTGGCTTTTATCATCCATGAAATTATGTTATGTTATATTATGTTAAAGGGGTGTAGCACAGGAAATCAACAGAGCCATAACTCAAAGTCTGTGGAATATTTGAATGTAACTTTGGGCCTTTTTTATTACAGCCAATAAGGTTAATTTTGTGGAATTTTCATCAAAATCAATGGAAATCGGGTGATTTAGCATGGAATGACATTCTAGGGATAATGTAGACTTTTCAAACTGTGGTAAAAATAGGAAAATACACCTGGGAGCTTTTTATAGACCACCGGGACAGACTGATTGCATCGATCAGTTAATGATTAGGGAAATAAGTAAAGGATGCAAAGAAGATACAGTTATTCTGGGTGACTTTAATTTAACTTCTGTAGACTGGGAAAATATGATAGGAAGAGATAGAGCAAGTTGTAAGTTTATGGAGTGTTTTGAGGATAGCTTTTTGACCCAATTTGTTAATAAGCCAACAAGGGGGTGCCAATATATTAGATCTAATTCTTTCAAATGATGATCACTTCGTTCAAGGATTGAGTGTAGGAGAATCATTGGGAAACAGCGATCATCAGATGGTTCGGTTTAATTTGCAAATAGTTAAGGGTAGAACAACGACAAACTCCACAAAAATTCCAAATTTGTATAGGGGAGATTACGATAAATTACGCGGCATGCTAAATCAGATTAGGTGGGATATAGAATTCCATGGAAAGAATACTTATGAGATGTGGGATATTTTTAAGACTATATTAAACATGGTTCAGGAACAGTGTATCCCGATGAAGTCTATTAGGAAGAAATGTAGGAAACCATTATGGTGGAATCAAGAAATAGCTAATAAAGTTTCTGAGCAAAAAAGGGCATACCAGAGATTACAAAGTGAGAGTAGTTTAGATAATTTAAACCATTATAGGTCAACCAGAAATGAACTAAATAAGATTATTAAGAAGACCAAAAGGACAGCAGAAATTAATTTAGCTAAAAATAATAATAAAGATCCTAAAAAATTCTTTAGCTATTATAGAATCAATAATAAATCTAACAGTGATAAAATAGGGCCTATTAAATATGAAGGGGTTTTGAAAGAATCTGATGAGGAAATAGTAGAGGTCCTTAATGATCATTTTGCTTCAGTATTCACAGAAGAGAAACCAGTTAGATTAATTGATGATAATTCTAGGTCAAGGAAAGTAGGGATAAATTCTATTAATATAGACAGAGAAGAAATTAAAGGGCTTATAATGCAGTTAAATACTAGTAAGGCATCTGGCCCTGACAACATTCATTCTAGGATACTCAAAGAAGGTGTAGAAAGTATTGCAGTAGCTCTTGAGAAGATATTTATTAGATCACTAGAGTCTGGAGAAATACCAAATGATTGGAAATTGGCAAATGTAGTGCCAATTTTTAAA
Source organism: Ceratothoa steindachneri (assembly GCA_963969495.1). NCBI lineage: Eukaryota > Metazoa > Arthropoda > Malacostraca > Isopoda > Cymothoidae > Ceratothoa > Ceratothoa steindachneri. The sequence goes on along the minus strand of OZ018328.1, from coordinate 50,308,136 downwards.
AAGGGAAGCAAAGAGGATCCAAATAACTTTAGACCGGTAAGCTTAACTTCTATAGTCTGTAAAATTCTTGAGAAGATGGTTAAGAAGGGAATTTCTGATCATCTAGAGAGTAGCAGGTTAATTAATGATGCTCAGCATGGTTTTAGAAAAGGTAGATCGTGTTTAACTAATTTACTGGATTTTATGGATTATGTAACTAAAGAATTAGATAGGGGTGAGAAAGTTGATGTGATCTACTTAGATTTCAGCAAAGCTTTTGATAAGGTTCCACATAGAAGACTAGTTCATAAATTAAAGCTGCATGGGATATGTGGGAACGTTTTAAATTGGATAACTGAATGGCTCAAAAATAGGAAACAGAGAGTTGTACTCAATGGAGTGAGGTCAGAGTGGAGGAATGTTATTAGTGGTGTACCTCAGGGATCAGTTTTAGGCCCTTTATTATTTATAATCTATGTAAATGATCTTAGGCAAGGTGTAAATCGCAAAGTGTCAATTTTTGCTGATGATACTAAATTGGCAGCTGTAGTCAGAGGTTGAGGGTAGCTTTAAAGTGCAGGGTGACTTAAATAAGTTGTTAGCTTGGGCTCAGAAGTGGCAGATGACTTTTAACCTTAATAAATGCAAAGTTATTAACATGGGGAGAGATAATAGGCAATTTAGCTATGAGATGGATGGGTATTGGCTTAATTCAGTTGAAGATGAGAAGGACTTAGGAGTAGTAGTAGATAGGTCACTGAAATTTTCAAAGCAGTGTATTGAGGCAAAAAATAGAGCAAATAGGGTGCTAGGTTACATTAAAAGAAATGTTAGCTACAAGAGTAAGGAGGTCATCCTTAAACTATACAACTCTTATGTCAGGCCACATTTAGAGTACTGTATACAGGCATGGTCACCACATTTTAGACATGATATAAACTTATTAGAGTCAGTACAGAGGAGGGCAACAAAAATAATACCATCCCTGAAGCACCTTGAATATGAAGATAGACTGAGGGTATTAAATATGTTTTCATTTGAAAGAAGGTGTGTGAGGGGAGATATGATTGAGCTTTTTAAAATCTTTTCTGGGATGGATAAATTGGATTTCAGCAAGTTATTTGAGTTAGAAGGTAGTAATAGAACTAGAGGCCACCACTTAAAGATTAAAAAACAGAGGTGCAGACTGGATGTTAGAAAATATTTTTTCACTAACAGAGTGGTGGATTATTGGAATAGTTTGCCACCTGAGACTGTAGACAGCCCAAACTTGAATGTTTTCAAGTGCAGTTTGGATGATTATATGGGGATGGAGGGTTAATTTCTTACTTTTTGGTATGTGGATATGTTTCTTGACTCATTCCGGTGGATGCAGTTTCTTTTTATTGTATATTTTGGGGGACTTTGATTTTTTTTTTTGACAGACTCCTATGGAGGCTTTAAATTATATATTGTAGATGCATAGTTGGACATTCCTATGGATTGTTAAATTGTATATTGTAGATGCATGATCTGACAAAATCCTATGAATGCATTATGTGGGTGGGATTTGACGGATGCGGATGACCTTTGATAGGCCCTTGTGGCTTTTGTCATCCGTGAAATTATGTTATGTTAAGATGCCAGACTTATGTGAGTGAAGGGATAAATAAAGTGAGGCTTTGAATATTATTTATCAGACAAAACTTTTGTATATAATCCTGAACATAAACAACTAATATTAATTAGCCTGCCCAACATTTACTGAAAATGCTAACCATACAGGAGTGGGTTTTTTTTCAGATTTGTTGGTAACAGATAACAGACATTTTTACAAGATACATAAGCTAGCATTATTTATGCATGCAAACCCTATATTTTATTTTTGATAAATATGTAGATTGGTGGTTCGGGCCCCCAAAGTGGATTTTTATGTGTTTATATTTCGTTCACCCCTGCCTGAATATTCATGCGCATTTGAGTCCTATTCCAAATATAGCCAACACCATTTTTATTGTAAAAAAAATGCCCAAAACTAAACAAACAAAAAAACTTTGTTTACTTGCGCCATTTTTGGTTAAATCATTCAGTTCTATAAACGTTAGAACATTCTATAAACAATTAGGAATATGTACTGGGGAGCTATACCCCCCAGACCCAGCCACAATTGATTGAAACTCAGGATCATCGTAGTGTGTTCCCCCCATTGTGTTTACCCCCACACGAGCTGTCCCCTTAAATTTACTCCAAAAATGTGAAATTTTAGAATACAGACAAAATAGTACGTCCCATCATTCGAGCCACCAATCTACATATTTACCTTATTTTTACATCTACAATGCCTATATCCCATTTATGATCAAGGGTAAAATAACCAAGAATGCTGTAAAAGTTCCAAATTTTCATAAGGGAGATTATGTAAAACTCCGAAGCTTGCTAAATTTTGTAGACTGGGATGTAGAATTCAGAAGTAAAAATACTTATGGTATGTGGGATACTTTCAAGCATATAATAAATGTAGTCCAAGAACAATGTATCCCAATGAAGGCCTTTAGAAACAAAAGTAGGAAACCATTAAAGGGCATATAAGAAATTACAGGTAGAAAATAATATTCAAAATTTAAGTGATTATAGAATGGCTAGGAATGAGTTAAATAAAATTATAAAGAAGAACAAAAGGGTGTCAGAAATTAAATTAGCTCAGGATAGCAACAAAGATCCTAGAAAGTTCTTTAGTTACTATAAAATTAATAACAAGTCTGGCAGAGTTAAAATAGGACCTATCAAATATGAAGGGGTTGTGAGAGAAACTGATGAGGAAATAGTTGAGGTACTAAATGGTCATTTTGCATTAGTATTTACAAAGGAGAAACTAAAGTCTTATGTATAGTACTCATGGGTCAGGGAAAGAGGTGTTTACTACTATTAGTGTGGATCGGAGGACGATAAAAGGACTAATAGGTGAGTTAGATACTACCAAGGCCTCCGGCCCTGATAATATTCATTCTAGGATACTTAAAGAAGGGGTAGAAAGTATCTCAATAGCTCTGGAGAAGTTGTATACTAGGTCACTGGAATATGGAGAAATACCCGATGATTGGAAGAGAGCGAATGTAGTCCCCATTTTCAAAAGGGTAGTAAAGAGGATCCAAATAACTTTAGACCGGTTAGCCTAACTCCTGTAGTCTGTAAAATTCTTGAGAAAATAGTTAAAAAAGGGATTTGCCAACATCTAGAGAGGGAGGGGTTAATCAGCGATGCTCAGCATGGGTTTAGATCAGGTAGATCATGTTTGACTAATTTACTAGACTTTCTGGAGTTTGTAACAGATCAAGTAGATAAGGGAGAGAATGTAGATATAATTTACTTAGATTTTAGTAAAGCATTTGATAAGGTACCACCTAGGAGACTAGTTCATAAATTAAAAATGATTGGGATATGTGGGGGTGTTTCAAATTGGATAGCTGAGTGGCTGAAAGACAGGAAGCAAAGGGTAGTGCTAAATGGTGTAAAGTCAGAGTGGAGGGATGTTATCAGTGGGGTTCCTCAGGGATCAGTTCTAGGTCCATTATTATTTGTCATCTATATAAACGATCTTGGAGAGGCAGTTAATTATAAAGTGTCAATTTTTGCGGATGATACCAAATTAGCAGCTGTAGTTAAAGATATTGATGATAATTTTAAAGTGCAGGGGGATTTAAATAAATTGTTATCCTGGGCACATAAGTGGCAAATGACTTTCAACCTTGATAAGTACAAAGTTATTAACATGGGAAAAGATAATAGAGAATTTAACTATGAAATGGATCGGCATTGGCTGAGCTCAGTAGATAATGAGAAAGATCTAGGAGTAGTAATAGATAAGTCATTAAGGTTTTCTAAGCAGTGTATTGAAGCAAGAAATAGGGCAAATAGAGTGCTGGGTTTCATTAAGAGAAATGTCAGTTACAAAAGTAAGGTTATTCTTAAACTCTATAACTCTTATGTTAGGCCACATCTAGAGTACTGTATACAGGCATGGTCCCCACATTTTAGACACGATATTAACCTTCTCAAGTCAGTGCAACAGAGGGCAACAAAGATTATTCCTTCCCTGGGCACCTTGAATATATAGATAGACTGAGGGTATTAAATATGTTCTCGTTCAAAAGGAGGTGTGTGAGAGGGGATATGATTGAGCTCTTTAAATTTTATTCCGGGATAGATAAATTGGATGTTAGCAAGTTTTTTGAGTTAGATGATGGAAATCGGACTAGAGGTCACCACTTGAAAATTAAAAAGCAAGGGTATAAGTTGGATTTAAGAAAATATTTTTTCACCAATAGAGTGGTGGACTTCTGGAATAAATTGCTGTGGAGGGTAGTAGGTAGTCCAAATCTAAATGTATTTAAGAGTAGGTTGGATGAGTTTATGGGGAGGGAAGGTTGTGATGGTTCCTAAGTTATGTATATATTAATATTGTTTGTAGATATCTATAGCTGCATGATTTAGTTCTTGACAAGCCTTGATTGGTGATACCCTTGTTTCTGGACGCAATCCTCTGGATGTAGTTTTCCTGGGAGTTTGGGTGCCTTAAAAAAGAGGCCGTTTGACTCAGATGACCTATGATGAGCCCTTGTGGCTTTTGTCATCCGTTATATTATATTGTGGGGGACTTTGATTTTGTCTTCCCCTGGTGATGGTGCTTTTTGTGGGTGGGTTTTGACGGAGGCGGATGACCTTTGATAGGCCCTTGTGACTTTTGTCATCCATGAAATTATGTTATGTTATGATGAGCCCTTGTGGCTTTTGTCATCTGTTATATTATATTGTGGGAGACTTTGATTTTGTCTTTCCCTGGTGATGGTGCTTTTTTGCGGGTGGGTTTTGACGGATGCAGATGACCTTTGATAGACCCTTATGGCTTTTGTCATCCGTGAAATTATGTTGTTATGTTATGTTTATTATTTATTTCTATTATGGACCATGGAAGTATATGAGATTGGGTGTTGTAAAAATTCAGGATGACAATATCTGAAACTGCATGAGGCATCAATCGCACAGTACACCCTTGGTCCCAAAGCTTTTGGAAAAAGTTAATGATCTCAAAATGTGCATATTTTTTTCTGGAATTTAAAGCACAATAACAATGAGGCTGTATCATGCAGAAAGTGTATAAAGAGAGATCTTTTAAGAAACTGCTGAAGCTATAGAAAGTGAAAATGAGTGGATAATAAAATATAGCTGTAGAGCCTCCTCCAGATATTGGGTTGGTTAAGAGGTGCCTTGATGCACACTGCGCAGTGATCGTACCTGCAGATATTGGGGTCAGGAAGACAAACTACCAGCACTGGGGCCCAGATGACACACTGCAGGAATTGTGCTGGGAGGGAAAGCTATAGGTATTGGGCCCAGAAGGGCGCACAAGCTTCCAGATGTCAGTTGATAATATTAAGTAGTACAGAAAGTAATGGTGCTTTTTAAGATGCAAAGTTTAAAAAGTAAATAAATAGGTAAATAATAAATTTTATTTTTAATCAAAATAGGTTCCATGTGATTGACTGCCCTTTAGCTAATGTATTACAATGCCATTTATGCCTTAACACGTTTCCTGCAAAGAGACCCACCGGTGTCCCACAGGAAGTTCTCTGTCATGCAAAGTGGGACACCCGTGGTACATTTCCATTTTTTGACCTCGTATTTAAAAAAAAATTTGATGCATGTTTTGCTACATTTATTATAAAAAAAAACAGAAATATGATAAAATAGGTTCAAAAAAGTTTATAGAAAAAAAATGAGGTAATCTCATTTTTATTCAAGCTTATTATCCTATTCTTAAAAATATTTTTTTCAATGATTTAGTTTGAGAGTGAATCAGATAAATATTGATCAGATAAATATAGTTTTATTGGGTTATAAAACTATATATTTTTAATTTTTTAATGAAAATCCTTTTACAAAATTGAATTATAAAGTATCCATGGGGAAAATAAAATGCAAATTAGAAAAATTAAAGTAATAAAAATTGCAAACTTCATGAAAAAAAGGAATATTCTTTTATCAATTATATTTAAAGAAAACTATTAGGAATGGCTTTCTGAAAAACATATAAGGCATAAATAGGGTTTATCACCACACTCATTACAGAATATGGAAACTTTTCTTGCCTTATTTTTAGTTATCTTTGATCCCTCACTCAGAGATTTTTTGGTAACAATTTCTGCACCTTTTTCGATTGTTCCTTTTTGGACCAGCTGCTTCATTAAGGTATTTATGGTTCTCACCTGAAATCTCTTTTGAGGACCTTCCTGGTCTTAGGTTCTCTTGGTGGATAACCAGTAAGACTCTTTGAATGCTTTTAGTGTCATATCAGGCTTGACTGAACAAAATTGATTGTAAATTACATGAGCGTTAATGACAGATGTACCTACCTAAAGCTCAATCACAAGTTTACGATGCCATTTCTTGCTTTTTTGAAAGGGTGAATAATACAGAGAGAGTTGATCACTAATATCAACCCCTTTCTTTGCAGAATTGTAATCTATGACACTGTGGCGCTTCAATTTTTCTTTCCCATTTCTAGTCATACATGGTAGCAGGTCTTGACCATGTTCTGGTACCGTAGATAGCATCATGACATTTTTTGTCTTTCCAATTGTAGAACTTTACATTTTTTAAATTATTGCACTTGCCATTTCATTTTTCTTGATTTTTTTTTTTAGTTACCTGTTTTGGAAGGTGCTTTCTGTTATATCTAATAGTTCCACACACATAAGATTTTCTAGTTAGTAGATATTCAGCTAGGGTCACAGACGAATAATAATGATCCATATAGACTGTAACACCTCTATCCAATAATCCTTCAACTAATTTACTGGTTGCATTTCTGTTGAATTGAATCAATCAATCAACTCTATTTTGTTTGCCGCAACAAGCAAATTCCATGTGTATCCTTCTGGTGTACAAATTTTGTATTCATTAGCCATATTTATGCGCTTTTCCAGGATTATATTTTCTGATACTTGTTCTGCCTCTGAAAGGTATCATGCTTTCATCAATGATGACATTTTGGCCTGGCTTATATACAGTTTTATATTTGTTTACTAGGTAGTCTAGAACTGGCCTAATTTTGAAAAGTCTATCATTATTTATGTTTTGAGACATATTGTCATTAAAATACATTAAAAAAAGAAGCATTTTGAATCTTTCCCTCATCATTAAATCAAGGGCAAATGGATCTGCATAAAGCTTACTTTTTGACCAGTAGTCTTCAATTTCTGGTTTTCTGACCAGATCCATGTACATTATAATTCCAAAGAATTGATTTTTGTAGAATCTGTATTTTTCCATCTATGTAGACGTGAACTACTTGTTAAAGTCTTATTTGCAAGAACCTTCCCAGCATACCTATTTGTTTCTTCTACAATTATATCTATTAATTCATCAGTAACAAATAGTTTGTATAAATCAATAGGCCATGTCTTATTTTCATAAGAAACACCAGGACAATTAAGCAACTCCTCCTTACCTGTAAAAGGAAACGACCTGAGAGAAGGGGTGATTGGTAACCATATGGGTAAACCTGAATTTTGAGTCTGAGTATTATCTTCTTGATCTAATAATTGTGTTATTTCATCATCTGATGAATTACTCTCTTCCTGAGAATGTAGAAGACTCCTCATCACTGCTATTAGGAGTATATTCAATTTCTGACTCTTCATCTTCTGCTTGACTATTGTCTCTCCAATAAAATTGTGAGCATTCCATAGTCTGGGTAGAAAAAAAAAATATATATACCTACTAAAATAACAAGGCTAATTGAATGAATTAATTGCCAAATGTGAAATTTAAAAATTTCCTTTTGGATTTTAAATAAAATATGCTTGATAATAAACCTAAGAGAAAATACGAACAGAATATAAGTGTCTATAATACTGTGAGGGAATTCCACGTGGAATTTCTTGTCCAGCATGGAACTTCTGTTAGGCTTAAATCGGTAAGCCCCCCCCCCCTTCCAAAAGTGGTAGCCTCGAGCCGCGTCCACCATGATTCACATTTACTCAGGTTAGAATAGCCTCGGCAAGAAGATTCAAGGCCATTCGAGAGTAGAGCTGTTTCCCACTAAACCTCCCCTCGCGGGGAGAGCCTCAAACATATATATTGCTTGTTTCCCCTGAGACAAGGACAGAGTTAAGAAGTTTCACCCGGACCCAAGAAGACTCCCCTAGTTCCCAGTCAGGTGTTAACAACAAAGCAAAGTGATGGCTGAACTAGTTGTGTATTGGAATTAGCCCCAGCCAGTGAGGTAATTCCATTTAACTATCGCTACCAAGTGAGTTTTCCTACCTTACCCATAAACTCCTATCAAAGCCCCCCTCGTTCGCCCCTCGTTTTCGGGTGGCCAAAATACTCTTCCCTGGACCGGACATTACTGCCCTCTCCCCCTTTTTGGAGAACCGCCATCACTTTAAATTCCTGCTCAAAAGCTCCGAGTGGCCTCGCCTCACATGCAGAAGACATCCGTAAAGCCTTACCCCGACGTCTCACCCAGAATCCTCCGTAAGCCGACCCCTCTTCCCCTTCAGTAACCCATTTGAGTTAATTCCCTCTCAATTTGCATAGTCTCCTCCTGTAATACCATAAATTTTAACTTCATAGTCTGATTCATAACTACAATCCTCCCCCTCGTTCATCTGATGTAATTTTGCCCATCAATTCTCTCATTATTTTTATGTAAATAAAGTTATATTTTTATACATGCCCCTTTAAGTAACCTTGAGCGTTGCCATTGCCCATATTATACCTGACCTCGTTGCACTCTTATCTCGCCCTCCGCCTGTCGAAACTCGTGGTGTTCCATCCCTTTGTCGGCTCGCCTTCAAGTTATTGGTCCCTCCCCCATAGATATAATATGGTATTGATTTAATATAATGTCATACCATGACAAATACCATTACAGTATATGCTATGTATTATAAAACTTTAATTTATCTTTATTATAACAAATAAAATGAATGACAATGATAGGCATCACCAGAAAATTGTTTGGTTAGCAAAGTGTACCACATATGCCCACTAAATGAAAATTAACAACTGAATAGAAATAAAATGACCTTGGTTTGGCTTATGCTCGAAATTGTAGTATCAGTGTCAAGTAGACACGCGGTGCTGTGCATCGATCCATTATTTAGTTGATGACGAAGGATGGAAATTGCTATCCAAAGGTAATTTACCCATCAATTCAGAATATGGCATCAGAATTGAGTTTTGGGTGTGTATTAAGAAATGCATCTCAAAATTGATTTTTGGTTTGGTTGATAGGGCTTTTTTCAAACATTGACCTCATTGTATAAGGTCAACTGTTGAACTAGACTAAATATTCTGCTTGAATATTGTAATAAAACTCGAATGAATATTTAAGGGCTATTTGAAAATGGTTACAACTCAATACCTTCCAAACCCTTATCTGTAATGGGTCATTGAGTATGGGCAGTTACTCAGGTCAATGAAATTTATACAGCAGAAAGATACAAATCATATGCTTGAGATGTAGGCTTAAACTATTAATTTAAATTGAGAAATGGTCCTATAGCTTGTAACTTAATTACAATGTCACAATGCAATTGGAATATATTAATACGATATTTGTCTCTTTTTGAATCTCCCAATAACAGAATATATTCTTTTCAGAGCTCAGGTGGCCCTTCTACAGGCCCACCGGGTGTACCCCCATACAGTGGTGGGCCATCTGGCCCTCCAATGGGTTTTCGTATGCCACCTCCAGGTCCAGGCATGCCTCCCCGACTCCCACCTCCTGGGTTTGGTCCACCTCCAATGCCTTCTGGGATGCCACCACGATCAGCATTCAATATTCCTCCACCTGGATTCATGTCTCCTTATGGCCAGCCTCCCTCAGGTTTGGAATTTTTCCCCCTACCTTTTGAGGTTTAAACTGGCCTATCTGATTCATACTCACACCAGTATAATTCTATATTTTATTATATACCTTAAAACCTTGATCATGTATGAAACTAGCAACCCTTGAGATAAAAAAGAAATTGGTAGAGGTTGTACCTCTGATCCTCACTCATTTAAGCGCCTTTTTTTTTATGTAGGATCTAAACTAGAGGTATTTACAGCATAGGGCATGTGCCATGAAGGCGACTCAAGTGAATACTCCATCTAGTGACTAAGCATGCCTGCTGTGACTTAACTTCACTAAAATTGGAAACGATTTCCACTTGTCTAGGCCCTTGAGATCTCAATCACGTTTAATGTAATATATAAGTGAAGAGTGAATGAGCAGTTTTCTTTCTAGACACCTCCATTATACGATTTTTTTGCCATTATCTTTACAAGCTGATGCTTGGGTCTATTTTCTTGACTGTGGGTAATTTTGCAGGCTATTCACCAACCAGCTTTTCCCATCCAAGGTTGGGGCCAGAAAGATGGGGTTCATTTCCTCCCTCTTGGCCCCTGTGGTGGATATTTAACATGTAAGCTTTCTTCTCACTACCCTTTTTCTCCACTCTCCTGCTTCAGAGGGAGGCAAGAGGCTACCCTGTGCAGCTTGTTACACTTAGTATCTGGAAGAGCTAAACATTCTCCCTGGCCTGAGTGCCAAATAGGGAAGCTGTCACTGGGTTGACTTGAACTCTCTGATGGAGCTGGGGACATTTGTTGGTTTGCTTCCCCCTCCCTTCCTCTAAGCAATACTTATTTAATATTTTTTTACTCTGACTATCACCTCAATCTTTTGTTTACTTGCACTTGGCACCAAGAAACGTTTTCACCCATATATTCACAAGTTAGGGTTGAATTGAACTATGACAGAGACTGAGGACTTTTCCCTTGACCCTCTCTCTCTTAGGCTTAAGGACCTGAGCAGCTACCTCATACTGTGTCAAAAGAGAGGCTTTGGAACTCTGTTGCAAGAGACCAGCTCTTGAAGGGACCTGGATATAAGGGTGCAAATAATGTGAATATCAGTTTTGCCCCAATAAACATTTGCCTGAATGTAATGGACTGACCACCTTCCTGTGGCCATTCTTGGTTGCATAAGGTTGTACTGCTTGTGGCAGATGAGCAGGCAGGCTTTACTTCCTTGTTGGCTGCCAGGCCATCTAAAAGTCTCGGATCCCCTCCCTGGGTCCTCATCAGGTTGAGGATTATTATGTCCTAAGGATATTCTCCCTGTCACTCTGCCTTTCTGACTCCCCAGTTGGGACCTGCAACCTTTGTGCAATGACCGGCCACTGGGTAATTTCTGGTCAGTGTGTGTGTGTTTCTTAAGTTACAAGCACTATTCATTAACACACCCAGGGTGGCCCTCAGAAAAGTCTGATAACCTGATACATGATAGGTGGAATTAGCCCATCAGCCCCCCCCCCCCTTTTTTTTTAGTGGTTATAAGTGTATGGATTTTTTTGTGCTTTGGTAGGGTTCCATGCTCTGCCAAAATATAGGAATATGTTCCACTCTGTAAATGCTCACTCCACCTTGGTGTTGATGGGGATGAGGAGACTAGCATCAGCACCACTCTGACTGGTGGAGGGGCTCCTTTCCCACCTTCAGAGTTACCCTCATGCAGCTATACCTCCATGATGGAGCATCCCCCCCCCTCCTGTGCATTCTCAAGGGGCCCTACAAGACTCAGCTGAGAGGGTGCTTCTCCCTCTCCTTTTTTGATGGAGTCAGTGTTTTCCCTCTTGCCTCCTTTTGCAGAGTTGCCTCTGGGCAACTCCACTCACAGCAGGTAACTATTTGCGTTCTCATAGGGCCTGCTTAGAAGATGGCAAGACAGAAGATGCACTGCTTTGGTCCTCAGCCCTCCCATTTGGGTCATTAGGTAACCCACTACAACCACGCTGAAGTGGAAGAGGCAGCATCATTATCCCCTGGGCCTTGGCGAGGCACCTTGAAGATCCAAAGTTTCTGAGCTGCCATGCCTGCTCCACCTTTCTCACCATTTGGATCTGAATGCAGGCCCCCAAGGACTCACAAAGAGAGGAGTGACCATCTCCCTTGCCTCGTGCCCCCTTAATAGCCTAGATCTTCATCTCAGAGAAAGATCTCGCTGAGGCTGGTCCTTCTGGTCTAGGAGTCCCTTCTGGGGGATGAGAGAAGCCATTTCACTCACCTTCCTTGCCAAAGAAGAGAAAACAAGAAAAATAAACTGAAGAGGACATGTCCACTGCCTCTGAGAGGATGACTATCTTTTGGGGTTCCTAAAGCTGCCCCATGAAAGAACAGCACCCAAGGCTAGACTGGGCTGCTCGGAGGAATTCACAGTGAGCTCAACCTCCTCCAACAAGTCCTTGGTCACAGCACCTTGTTTGACCAACAGTGCACAGAGTTCTCCCTCTCAGAAGTGTACGTCCATTCCGGGAAGGGTCTTCTCTTTGAAGAGGGCTCTCTCATCTTGGTGCTAGGTCTGAGGGCATATTACTTCAATGGAATTGCCACAGACTCTGAACCAACTGGACCCCCATTAGCTATCTTTCTGCAGGAGACCATGCTAGGTGTGTGCCCCCCTGCCTACCCTCCCAGGGTATAAGGGTTTTGCAACCCCCACCAACCTGGAATGGGGGCTGGGCAGGAGGATGCGCAGAGTTAGTGCAGCTACAGATGGATTGGAGGTATACTGCTATTTCTGCATTCATCCATCAGCCTACTTTGATGCAGCGGGTGCTACCTGTCTTCTGAACATTGCGGCTTTTGCAAGATCCGCACCATCTCTGATGCTCTACTCTGACTGGAAAGTGCTTTTGATCTCTTTTTGTTGTGGCCCAGGTGCCAACTGGTCCATTAACTCCAACAGGCATTGAACGCCATCTCTCACTATCCCAAAGTGCACAGGTTTTAGTTTCTTTGGCCAAGATTAAGGTGGTGCACTTCTGCTGCCATCCACAATTCCATCCCAACCCTGACTTGTTCCTAAACAAGAGTTCACTTGGAAGTGGCGGATTTGCACCATTTCCTTTGTCTTGTTTTCAACGCCTCACCCGAGTGGCTCATATCTGCGGCCTTAGTCTCTTGTACTTGCACCCTGGACATTCTTCATTCAGCAATTGGAGTTGCTTTCTACGATACTTTGTCCATTCAAAGCTTGACTACAAATGCTAGGTTTATGCATCCACATCCTACCCTGTATTGTGAAAGGTGGACTCAATCCACCATACCATTCTATTGCCTAGTGACCGGTGCTTTCTGCACTTTCCCTATTGAGAGTCTACTTATTGAAGTTAGGGACATGCCACTCTCTCTGTGCCATACACAGTGCATCATGCTCTTGTATGTGCAAACCCAGGGCCTCCCTCATTCGCCAGTCTCCCACTGCATCTGCAGCTGATCCTCAGACTGCTTTGTCACCTTCCTGTTAAATTTCCCAGTCTAGAAGATCTTTACTTGTGTTTCCTGTTCCCGTTTTTGGAATGATCAGGAGTGCTCCCACTTGTCACTCATACTTGGGATGAGTTCATCCACGCAGACTAGTGCACTGTTTGAAATCTTGGATGAGACTGGCCAGCCTCCATTTTATTGGGCTCTCTGTGGTGTTGGTCGCATGATAGGTACTCTGCTGGGGGGAGGCAGGTCTTCCCTCTATGCTGGAGCATGCTTCCTTCTTGCCTTTGTTCTGTTTCTTAATTCTTGTTTTTGCTTGTTCATTTTTTTAAATTGTTTTTTTCATTTGGTTTGGTTTGAGGAATTTTAAAGTAGCCTAGTACTATGCTAAAATTTTAATTACAGCAACTTATGCCCCTGAAGGCAATTGCCAGATAGGTGTTGTTAAAAAAAAGAAACAAAAAGTGGTTTATGGGTGTAGGAGATACGAATGGATGTATAAGTTTCAGCATGAGAGAAGGGATAAAGTTGTGATTTTTTTTGTACTCTTGAGAATGAAAATGGATTGAAGGTGGTAACCCCGTAAGGGGCGCGGCGATTTGCCACTCTGGCCGCCGTGCTGACGGGATCCAGCGCTCTGTCCGGCCCCAGCTTAGCCTCTCTTCCTTCCTTCAAAACACTTGTTTCCTCTCTTTTCACACAACCTCTCCCACAACTTTCTCTGGTCAGCCTCAAATTTCACAGGGTAGATGCTGACCTTCCTTTCAGCCAACCGTCCCACATCGGGGCTGAGGGGGTGGGGGACAATGTTCCCTAACCCCTGATCTCCGGTCTGGGGTGGCTGGTTTTTAACTACCTGCTTCATCCCCACCGGAGAGGAGGCTTACTCCTCTCCTCTAAAAAAAAACAAAAAAAAACCTCCTCTCCTACACCTACGGGTGAAGGGGACTCCTCCTCACCCCCTTCTCTGGAGGTGCTTTCGGGCACCTCCCTTTTCCCAGCGGCAGTCCCCTCTTTTCTTTCCAAGGGGACTGCCAAGAAAGCCAGCAGGCAGCCCTTAGCCAGCCGCTCCCCATCAAAGCGGCTCGGTAGGGCAAACCCCCTTAGGGGGGAGAGGGAAGCCAGGCCCCTTCGGTCGCTTCCCTCAAAAGACCTGCTGGCAAGAATTTTAAACGTTGCTGGGGTCAAGGCCTGTGCCTCCCTACACAAGACTGGCGACACTGCCAAGGGGACCTGCGATGTCCTGTGAGGGGATGGCCAACTGGAGGCCCCTCCTGTGATAAACATGGTCCTTGAGGAGACCCAGCCTCAGACGGTAGGGCCTTCCATGGGGGGAAATTCGGGCTCGGCGCCAAGCACCGAACCCGAATCCGCCCCTATGCAAGGTCCTCCTCAAATGGCTGAGGGCTCCGAGGCAGTAAAAGGAGGGGAGGGATCTCCTCCGACAGGTGCCCCCACGACAACCAGGACCTTCTCCATTTCGGAGAGGGACCTGGCTGAGGCCGGTCCTTCTGCCGGCGGAGGTGAAAAGCGGGTTCATTCCCCGCCCTCCTCTCCAAAAAAGAAAAAGACGAAAAAGACTCAGGGCTCCTCTCCATCCGCGGGGACGGATGGGTCTGCTACCACTTTGGTAGGCGACCAAGTTAAGATTGGCACATCCGGCCCCTCTACCCCCTCGTGTGCAGAGCCCCTGACCAAGACTAACACCAAAAGTGCACAGGGCGGAGCCTCGATGACATCGGGGCCCATGATTCAGAGGTTACCTGGCGTTTTCGAGCCCGCTGGCTTCAAACGCTTCCTCGTTATTCGCTCCACTGATGGCACCATGTTGTCCAAGGGCAACATGATCCATCAGAGGAGAGGATTAGCTAGTGCAATTGGTAGAGAGCCGAAGGTGACCCGTTTCTCGGATGGGAGCCTTCTGGCGAATGCGGCGAATCCCGCCGAGGTGGCCAAGATAAGTGCTCTTCGGACACTTCATGGCACCCCGGTGAGTGTGACGCCGCACTCTACCATGAACTTTGTGAAAGGAGTAGTTTATGCGAGGGAACTCGTTGACTACTCCATTGAGGACATCACCCTAGAGCTGGCCGACCATGGGGCGGTCAAGGTCGAACGTGTGATGAGAAAACAGGGAGGGGCTTCGAGACCCACCCCTACACTCTTCGTCACGTTCGACTGTGACAAGCTCCCTGAGTCGGTGCGTGCCGGTTGGTACCGCTACCGCGTGAAGGCATTCGTGCCACTGCCGCGGCGGTGCTATTACTGTCACCGCTTCGGCCATACGAATCGCTCATGTAGACGTGCAAAGTCGGGGTCACCCGAAGTCTGTGTAAATTGCTCCAAGGTCGCACACGATAAGTCCAAATCGTGTGTGGCCAAGTGTGTCAATTGCGGAGAGCCGCACCCTGCTTCTTCGAAGCAATGTGGTGCATATCTCCTGGAGAAAGAAATCCTGGCCGTTCAGGCCCAGGATAGACTCTCATTCCGTGAGGCTAAGGACTTGGTCCTGGCGCGCCCAGCTCTGCCTGGGACGTCATATGCCTCAGTAGTTCGAAAGGCACCCTCTGCTCCTGGCCCATCCAGGCCAACGAGCACGGTTGTTTCTGCGCCCATTCGGAGCCCTTCTGCGGGCTCTACCCAACCCGGGCGCTCCCCTGGTAAAGCTGGCGGCAAAAAGGGTTCATACCCAGCCCCAGCTAAAACCAGGGCTCCCCCCTTTTCCCCCAGCGTGACCGTTTCCCGCAAGGCGAAACGGCCACGCGCCTCCACCGAGTCGTTAGACTCACAGGAGGCAACACCCCTGAAGATGGTCGCTAGGCCATCTTCAGGGGTTCCTAAAGCTGTCCCCCGAAAGGAGGACAGCAACAAAGGAGCTTCGGCTCCTTCGCCCACGCCCCGAGGTGGAGCGAGTGGCTCGGAGACGGTGGTTCCTCGAAAAGAGGCCCCCCCGCCTCCGAAGCCGCAGTGCCCGCCTAAGGTTTCGAGGCGGAGGGAGGAAAAGACTCGCATGGCGAGCCCAACCTCCCCCAATAAGTCCTCGAAGGCGACAGCGCCTCCAGCGCTTTGTCCGGCCAATAGCGCCCGGGGTTCTGCCCCCGGGAAGCGTACGGCCATTCCCCTGAGGGTCTTCAATTCGAGGAGGGCCCCCGCGTCTCCGAGCTAGGCCTGGAGGGCATATTCCTTCAATGGAATTGCCGTGGACTCCGGGCCAACTGGGAGGAACTGCGGAGGCTCGCCTCGTCCCGTTCCCCGTTAGCTATTTTTTTGCAGGAGACCATGCTAGGCGCGTGCCCCCTGCCTGCCCTCCCGGGGTATAAGGGTCTTGCGACCCCACCATCGCGGGATGGCCGGGCCGGCATGATGTCTCCGTTCTTCCTTTCTCTTTAGATACCTCCTTTCAGGCAGTGGCTGTGCAGCTACACCTGGATAGGAGGTATACTATCATTTCTGCGTACATTCCACCGTCAGCTGACTTCGACGCGGGGGACTTCCGCCGCGTCGTGGCACGGTTGCCGAGGCCCTATCTCTTGCTTGGAGATCTGAACGGCAGGCATCCTCTCTGGGGAGATTACTCCATAAATCCCAGGGGACAAGTCCTTGCCGATCTGATCGAAGAGCTTGAGATGGGTGTCCTAAACGTGGATGAGTTTACGCATCACTGTCCGAGAACCGCTTCATTTTCTTGCCTTGACCTATCTTTGTGCTCTTCGGATCCACAGCCTGATTTTGATTGGGGGGTGGTCGATGACCTCCATGGTAGTGATCACTTTCCCATTCAAATATCATTTTCAGGGCAACTGCCGCCTGAGAAACCACCTCGGTGGTGCTTGGCGCGGGCGCAGTGGCCTGCATTTCAGGAAATGACTGAATTCTCTATCTCAGTCGAGGAGTTTAGGTCGGTAGATGAGGCCGTTGAGTTCTTCTCCGGCAACCTCATCGCCGTGGGCCTGACTACTATTCCTAGGACGTCTGGCCGTTTTGCACGCCGACCACTCCCATGGTGGTCGGCCGAGTGTGAGACGGCCCTCAAACAGAAGCGTTATGCCTAGATGCGCTATAAGCGCCGCCCGAACGATTTCACTGTCGCTGAATTTCGTCGGGCTAGGGCTAGGTTCTGGTATATTTCGAAGCACGCTCGCCGCTCTTCTTGGCGGGCATACGTGTCTTCACTTAACGGGAAGACCCCTTTAGCTGAGGTGTGGAAGCGAGTCAAAAGGATGCTGCTCCGCCAGCATTCAATGCACGTCGTGATGTCGCGGAAGGCCGCCGGCTGGACTTTACCTCCAGAGGCGGAGAACCCTTCAACGACAAGTTTACTGTGAGTGAGTTGCGTTCCGCTCTCGCTTCGTGCGCGGACACCGCCCATGGTCCGGACGATGTCCCGTACGCCATGCTTCGACACCTGGGTGAGCGAGGCATGGCCTTTCTGTTAGATATGTTCAACAGGATCTGGGTGGAAGCTCTTCTCCCAGACTCCTGGCGAATCGCTACTGTGCTCGCCTTTCGCAAGCCGGGGAGAGATCACTCTACTCCGACCGGTTTCCGCCCAATCTCTCTAACCTATTGCGTGTGCAAGTTGATGGAGAAATTGGTAAATGTTAGATTAGCCGATTTCCCGGACAGCGGAGGCCATCTGTCTTCTGCACAGTGCGGCTTCCGTAAGTTTCACTCCACGTCGGAAGCTCTGCTCCGACTGGAAAATGCCGTCTGCGAGGCTTTCCTTCGTAGACAGCACTACGCCACGGTGTTTTTTGATCTGGAGAAGGCCTATGATACCGCATGGCGATACGGTATCATGGAGACTCTCCACACGATGGGGGCGAGGGGACGCCTCCCAATGTTTATATCTGAATTTTTGCGAGATCGTCGATTCCGCGTACGGGTGGGGGGAGCCCTCTCTGCCCCAAAG
The DNA here is from genome assembly GCA_963969495.1 of Ceratothoa steindachneri. Lineage (NCBI taxonomy): Eukaryota > Metazoa > Arthropoda > Malacostraca > Isopoda > Cymothoidae > Ceratothoa > Ceratothoa steindachneri. Next base: position 50,289,943 of record OZ018328.1, on the reverse strand, counting down.
GAGCAGGAAGAGGGTGTCCCGCAGGGAAGTGTCCTCAGTGTCACACTCTTTGCCCTGAGCATCAACGGCATCACCTCGGTGCTGCCGGAAGATGTTCTCGCTACGCTCTACGTGGACGACCTTTCGATCTCTTTTGGCGCGGCCCAGATGCCAACTCTGGAGCGTCGACTCCAACAGGCATTGAACCGCGTCTCTCGCTATGCCGAAGCGCACAGGTTTCGGTTTTCTTTGGCCAAGACTAAGGTGGTGCACTTCTGCTGCCATCCACGGCTTCACCCCGACCCAGATTTGTTTCTTAATGGGGTGCGCCTGGATGTGGTTGAGTCGCACCGTTTCCTTGGTCTTGTATTCGACCGACGCCTCACCTGGGAGGCTCATATTCGCAGCATTAGGGTCTCTTGTACCCGCGCCATGGACATTCTCCGTTCCGTGACGTTCAGCGCTTGGGGCGCTGATAGGGCTACCGCCTTACTTTTTTATCGATACTTTGTTCGCTCGAAGCTCGACTACGGATGCGAGTTTTATGCATCCGCAGCCGAGCGTTTATTGCGGAAGGTGGATTCAATCCACCACACCGGCCTTCGCCTGACGACCGGTGCCTTCCGCACTTCCCCCATTGAGAGCCTGTTGGTCGATGCTGGGGAGATGCCACTCGCTCTGCGCCGCGTGCAGTGCATCACTCGCCTGTACGCGCGAGCCCGGCGCCTCCCTCAGTCGCCAACAGCTCTCACTGCATCCGCAGCTGATCTCGATGGTGCCTATGCCGCCGAGAGACGCCAGTCATACCCTAAGCCCTTTGGGTTTAGGGCCAGGAAACTCCTTCGAGAGGTAGATATAGCTCTGGGGCCGGTGGCACCCCTGGTTCTGCCCAGGACGCCACCCTGGAGGGTACCACATTTGGCTATTTGTCGCCACGCCTCTGCTCCCAAAGCAGAGGCCGTATCCCCTCTGTTTGAAGTCAGCGGGGGTCTACCAGGCGCTGCGTCTGTCTTCACGGCCGAGCTGGTGGCAATACACCACTCGGTACGGGAGATTACGCGACGTGCCCGGTTCGGAGACCGGATTGTGATCTATAGCGACTCACAAAGCGCCCTGAGTGCTCTCGGGGCATTGGAATCTCCGCATCCCCTGGTTCGCGATATCCGTGACGCCACGGTTTTGGCGAGCCGGGCAGATGTCGAGATTATCTTCTGCTGGGTTCCTGGACATGTAGGAATTGCGGGGAATGAGGGCGCCAAAGAGTCCGCGAGGACTCTGCGACCGGACCAGCGTTTCGCTCTTCCTCACACCGACTACATGGCAGGAATACGGGCAGCTCTTCGGACTGCTTGGCAAAGAAGATGGGAGACGGTCGAAGGGAACTTAAAGTTACGTGCCATTGCGCCGCGACTGTTCCCATGGACCTATCCCCCAATGCCGCGGCGGCTTCAGGTTGCTTTCTGTCGTCTCCGAATCGGACACACTCGTGTGACGCATCGCTATCTGATGGAGCGCTCGCCTGTGCCCTATTGCAACGACTGCGTCGTCCCCCAGACTGTTCGGCACATTCTTGTCGAATGTCCCAGTCTGGGTGATCTTCGCGCACGACACCTGTCCCGGTACCGGGATGGGCGGGGTCGCTACCGCCTGTCCCTTGTGCTCGGGACGAGTGCGTGTACTTTGACTGGTGGACTTATTGACTTTTTGGGGGAGGCCGGCCTTCTCCCTTTTATTTAACCCGATTTAATTGTTGTTGTTGTTCTTGTAATTGTTTTTGTTATTGCTTTGTTATTGTTATTGTTATTTTTTTTTATTGTTTTCTGTTTAATTTTTTAAAGTAGCCTAGAACTAGGCTGTTTTTCACGGCGACTTATGCCTAAGTCGGCAGTCGCCAGATAGCCCCTTTAAAAAAAAAAAAAAAAAATTGAAGGTGGTAAGATTCTGTGCTGAAATAAACTTTTATAGCAAATAAATTCTTTTAGCACAAAGGTTGAGCAAAGGAGAGGGGAAGAACTTGAGAGTATGATGGAGTTACCCTGGTAAGAAAGTATGTTGTAAGAAATTTTTGAGGTGAAGACTGATAACTTGTTTATGCATTGCTAAGTAGGTTAGTGCAAGGATGAAAAGATGTGAGGAAAGTAAGGGAGAATATGATTGCTGTATCGGGGTATAGAAGAGAGAAGCATGCAAGAGGTTTCTAGTGGTATAGAAAATGGAAAGGCTGTTGTTGTAGATGATATGTTGAGATGCTAAAAAGTGATGTTGTATGGAAAAAATCTGATTGTGCATATAAGAAGGATTTGATAGGGGATGAAGAAAGGGATTTATAGCAGGTAGGTAGGTTGTGGATGTATTTGTACACTGCTGAAAAAATGAGGGACAGGCAGTGTATGCTAGGTCCATCGATATGGAGAAAGCTTATGATTGTGTTGATGAAAAAAAGAATGTGGCAGGTCGTGAAAATGTATTGAGTAAATGGTAGACTATCGATGGTATGATGAGTATTTATGTTGGAAGTAAGGCATGCATTAGGGGTGAAAGGTAGCTGGACTGATTGGTTTGACATTCATAGGGGTGTAAGATGAGGTTGTGTGATGTCAGCATGGATGTTTAATATATTTTTGTGGATTATTGAGAAAAGTATTATGGGAATGAGGGAAAGGGGTATGGTATTGGTGGTCGATGGTTTCTGTCCTTGTTGGTTGCTGAGAGTGAAAAGGATTTTGAAATGTTGATTGGAGCTTTTGACTGGGTGTATGAATGCAGAAAAGAATAAGATAATGGCTTGGGTGAGATTGGGATGTGTGTGATGCGAGTCTGTGGTGTCAGCATTAAACAAGTGTGATGTTTTAAATATATCTGATGCATTATAATGCATTGTCCAGATGAAGCAAACTGTGCCCACATGGTTTTAAATGGTAGGAAAGTCTTTGGGGTGATTGGAGCGTGAGTGGATGGTAAGGGTTTCAAGTGTAGAATGTGGTAGGAAGCTGCATGAAAAATGTTGGTGCATGGGAAGGTTGCTGCCAGCAAGAGCGTAACTGAGGGGCAGGGTGGCAAGGGTTGGAAGACTGCATAAAAATTGAGTTGATTTTGTCAATGAGGGTTTGGAAAGAAAGGGTTAACTTCAGGGGTGGAGTGGATGTTTGTGCATGGAGGTCCTGTGCTAGGGGCCTTTTCCCAAGGGATAAATCCTGACTGGATGAGATGCCGTAACACACAGCACCCCATTGCTCTGAAGGGTCATTGGGCATTGGCAAAATGATGGGTGTCCTTGTTCTGAATGGGGCACAAAGGGGGGTGGGGCATTATTAAAGCATGCTGATCCCGTTTCCTGGAAAACTGGCAAAATTGGTCTTGAAGTGAACTACCTCGTTTTGCTAACTTGTTTCCTCTATTTTTAGAGCAAGGAGGAGCGGTTATTTCTGCGGGTCCACAACTGAACACCCCGGTTTCATTGCCCACTAGCACACCCGCATCAAGTTTCTCTTCTGCAAATGGATCAAGTTCTTCAGCCAGCACTACATCACTCCTCCCTGGCCCTCCTGCTGCTCCCAATCTAAGCACTCCTGAACGATCAACAACACCCAATGATGCTGCTTCACCACCACCTCCCACATCTCCGAGTGCAAAGGATTCTGGGGTGTCGCAGACTGACGACTTTAATGCTGAAAATGAGAATTCTTCAGATTCGTTTGGGTTAAGCATCTTTTATTATTCTAAGTTGAGATCTTCCTGTGACTTGTGATAGAGCATCTTATCTAGTTCTAGCAATGAGTGACAAAGCATCTTATCTAGTTATTTGTTTCACCACAAATGTTTGATACTTAGGGATGCCATCTGTTAACCTTTTAACTTGAGAAATTGGAATTATATGGTGCTTGGAGTGTTAGGAAATGAGAAAGTAGAAATTTAAACTGAAGCTGCATTGAGTGGTAACTTATGTATGGTTTATTCACTTTCGGAAAACAACTGTAAGTGCAATGTGTGAATATGTCCACTTTCCAAATTGAAAAGCTTAATAGATGGAGTTTATTTTGAGCCCCTGTGGGAGAATTTTGCCTTGTGTATCCTACTCTAGAAATGATTGGGTTTTTTTCTGCTTGTTGTCATTGGGAAGTTAATAAATTTGCTGTCATACTTATCACCATATGGATTAATCATATTCATTGATGTGTGAGGTGGTTGGTTAGGGTGGTCATGGCTATGTACGATGGTGAGGGTAAATGGAGAATTGAGTCATGACTTCTTTGTGAAGGTTGGTGTGCATCAGGGATCCATTTTGAGTCCCTTGCTCTTTGTTATTTATGGTCCTGGAAGTGTTGTCACAGAATTGCCATTTGAGTTGTATGCTGATGACCTAGTGCTGATTCCTGAGGATGAGAGAATGAATGGCACTTGAGAAGTTCAGGTTGTGGAGAGAAGGGATGAATTTGGATAAAACAAAGATGATGATTTCAAGAGTGGGTGGTGGTAATGACATCATTGAGGGTATGTGGCCATGCGTAGTCTGTCATAGAGGGGTAGGGAATAACTCTATTCTCTGTAATGGATGTGGTTTGTGGGTGGATAAAGATGTAGTGGTATCAGGGGTAGGCTGCAGAATGATGGAGAGTTTCAGTGCACTGTGTGTAGAGGAGAGGATTGTATTTGATGGTGTGTCGCTTAAATACCTATAGGAGAGCTGCTTCCTCTCTTGATGCTGAGGGGTTTTTTCCTCCGAGCTAAGGGATGTCTGTATGCTGCGTGCATATGAAGTGCAATGTTGTACGGCAGCAAAAATTGTGCTGTGAATGAAAAGGACATCCAGAGGCTCAAGAATATTGAGATAGATGTGTGGTGCATCTCTGAATTTGAGGTCTAGAGGTGACAGAGTTGCAAATTGTGAATAAAGGGATAGAATGCATTGGTGTGACACTGAGAAGAGGCAGATTGAGGTGGAGAGGATGCAGGATAATAGTTGGGTGAAGGGTGTTAAGAGTTTGGAGGTTAGGGTGTAGCTGTCAGGGGGAGAATGAGGAAGTAGTTGAATGAGGTCATATAGAGGGACCTCAGCGCTATAAGTTTGAATAGAGAAATAGCCAAAGATCGCGCAACATGGAAAGCCACCATTATGTAAATAAGGCTGACACATGCAAGCATGTATGGTGCCTTCAAAAATTATGGTGATGATTGAGTAGGTATTGAATCTACACATACACCCTTCAAATGGGTTCTATTAGATCCTCTTCAGTGCTTATGTACCCTGGATATTGTCCTTCTCTTCCCCTCTGCCCTATTTCACTTCCCGTAACTTTTCACTTGGAATGTGTTTGGGTGGAGGTCCCTTTATTTTTTAAAATTTAAAACTGATGAAATCTTTTGTATTCAAGACCATTACTTTAAAATTGTGCCATTTATGCAGCATGTGGAATCAATATGGACCTTGTTCTCTCCCTTAGGGGAAAGGATAAGAAAAGCGTTTGGACAGAGCACAAAGCCCCAGATGGCAGGACTTATTTTTACAATACATTGACACGTCAATCGTCGTGGGAGAAACCCGATGAGCTAAAAAGTTCCTCAGAGGTAAGTTGAATGAATTTGCTGGGGATTAAACTTTCTATTAGTTGGGGTCTCCATCTGGTAGTTATAGTCCTGGCTATTTCACTGATTAATCAGTATCAGCCGATAATGCACGCCGATTACTGATTAATTGACAATTTTAAATTCTAATTTTGTTGTTAGGAATGAGGCCAATAAAGTAATATCTCTGTTAAATATTTACCTAAGAAATGAAAATTAGCAATTTTTTATTAATTGAAATTATTCCTTTAATCATAAACTAGTAAATATAATAATTTACTTACTTTTGATGAGTTCAGACATATATCTGAGTGGGAAGAAGCCACATATATTTAGTATTCAAAGTTGAACACCCTTAAATTGTACCTCCTGTGCTGAAAATTCTTTTGCCTGAACAGAAGCTAAGGCATTCAGATACTTAATAGTTAAGCTTGCTTAAATTAGGAAAAAGTTCTTTTAAGTTTTTCCACTCCCAAAACGGGTTACTATGTCTTGGTAGAAAGGGTAAATTTAAATATTCTTATAATTCTCTATTAAAACATTTGCTTGTTCTTTTCTTTTTTTCTTACTTCCCTTTGATAACATCCTCTTCATTCTTTTCTAATAAACTGGAAAAACCTAGTTTCCTCCTTTATCTTGTTCATCATCAGAAGTAGAAAAATCAGAAACTAAATCCTCTTGAGATTTTGAATTGTCAACATTTTCTAAACAATCTATTGTCCATATTTGAAATTTTTTTAAAATTAAACAGGAAACAATAAAAAGAAATAACAATAACAATAAAGAAGCAATAACAAAAACAATAACAACAACAACAAACCGGGTTAAATGAAAGGGAGAAGGCCAGCCTCCCCCAAAAAGTCAATAAGTCCACTAGTCATGGTGCACACACTCGTCCCGAGTACAAGGGACAGGCGGTAGCGACCCCGCCCATCCCGGTACCGGGACAGGTATCGTGCGCGAAGATCACCCAGACTGGGACATTCGACAAGAATGTGCCGAACAGTCTGGGGGACGACGCAGTTGTTGCAATAGGGCGCAGGCGAGCGCTCCATCAAGTAGCGATGCGTCACACGAGTGTGTCCGATTCGAAGACGACAGAAAGCAACCTGAAGCCGCCGCAGCATTGGGGGATAGGTCCATGGGAACAGTCGCGGCGCAATGGCACGCAACTTTAAGTTCCCCTCGACCGTCTCCCATCTTCTTTGCCAAGCAGTCCGAAGAGCTGCCCGTATTCCTGCCATGTAGTCAGTGTGAGGAAGAGCGAAACGCTGGTCCGGTCGCAGAGTCCTCGCGGACTCTTTGGCGCCCTCATCGGCGCGCTCATTCCCCGCAATTCCTACATGTCCAGGAACCCAGCAGAAGATAATCTCGACATCTGCCCGGCTCGCCAAAACCGTGGCGTCACGGATTTCGCGAACCAGGGGATGCGGAGATTCCAATGCCCCGAGAGCACTCAGGGCGCTTTGTGAGTCGCTATAGATCACAATCCGGTCTCCGAACCGGGCACGTCGCGTAATCTCCCGTACCGAGTGGTGTATTGCCACCAGCTCGGCCGTGAAGACAGACGCAGCGCCTGGTAGAGCCCCGCTGACTTCAAACAGAGGGGATATGGCGTAGAAGACGACCCCCTCTTGGGACTTGGAGCCATCCGTATACACTGGCACGGTACCAGCGTGACACGATGTGTGCTCCAAAAAGGTCGAACGCAATACTCCCGGCGCAGTACAAGCTTTGGGAGCAGAGGCGTGGCGACAAATAGCCAAATGTGGTACCCTCCAGGGTGGCGTCCTGGGCAGAACCAGGGGTGCCACCGGCCCCAGAGCTATATCTACCTCTCGAAGGAGTTTCCTGGCCCTAAACCCAAAGGGCTTAGGGTATGACTTGCGTCTCTCGGCGGCATAGGCACCATCGAGATCAGCTGCGGATGCAGTGAGAGCTGTTGGCGACTGAGGGAGGCGCCGGGCTCGCGCGTACAGGCGAGTGATGCACTGCACGCGGCGCAGAGCGAGTGGCATCTCCCCAGCATCGACCAACAGGCTCTCATTGGGGGAAGTGCGGAAGGCACCGGTCGCAAGGCGAAGGCCGGTGTGGTGGATTGAATCCACCTTCCGCAATAAACGCTCGGCTGCGGATGCATAAAACTCGCATCCGTAGTCGAGCTTCGAGCGAACAAAGTATCGATAAAAAAGTAAGGCGGTAGCCCTATCAGCGCCCCAAGCGCTGAACGTCACGGAACGGAGAATGTCCATGGCGCGGGTACAAGAGACCCTAATGCTGCGAATATGAGCCTCCCAGGTGAGGCGTCGGTCGAATACAAGACCAAGGAAACGGTGCGACTCAACCACATCCAGGCGCACCCCATTAAGAAACAAATCTGGGTCGGGGTGAAGCCGTGGATGGCAGCAGAAGTGCACCACCTTAGTCTTGGCCAAAGAAAACCGAAACCTGTGCGCTTCGGCATAGCGAGAGACGCGGTTCAATGCCTGTTGGAGTCGACGCTCCAGAGTTGGCATCTGGGCCGCGCCAAAAGAGATCGAAAGGTCGTCCACGTAGAGCGTAGCGAGAACATCTTCCGGCAGCACCGAGGTGATGCCGTTGATGCTCAGGGCAAAGAGTGTGACACTGAGGACACTTCCCTGCGGGACACCCTCTTCCTGCTCCTTTGGGGCAGAGAGGGCTCCCCCCACCCGTACGCGGAATCGACGATCTCGCAAAAATTCAGATATAAACATTGGGAGGCGTCTTGGGACTAGAAAGGATGATGACCACAAAGACTTTTTTGTCTATATGCTGGAAATTGCTTTTCCATTGAAGCCTTTACCTCTTCTACTGTGGTATAAATTCCACTAAAGGAACTCCTGCTCTTGACCAGAATAAATTCAGTTTCTATTATGGGAATAATTAGAGATGATGTAGATTCTCATTTGCTGGCTTCCACTGGAATTTCCTCAAATGGTGTTAAAGTAGAATCATTTTTTCAACAAGAGACTGCTGGTAAGGACTCAACATAGAGAGGAATAGTGGGCGACTGGAGGTGCATGGAGATCCTCCTTCAAGTGCACCCTCATCCTCCCTATGTGTCAGGGAGGACTAGGTAAAATTAGACAGACCTTTGACTGGTGGAGAGGATACCCTCTCACAATATCTATGCGGCAAAAGAGCTTTCCCTTTGCCATCTTGTAAAAAGGAGCCCCCCCCCCTCCTCTGCTTTCTTGGGGACACCTCCAAGTCTCTTTGACCAGAGAGGAGGTTTACTCCTCCCCAAATCTATGTGTGTGTGGTGACTTCCTCCTCACCCCTTTCCTTGGAGGAAAGGGTGAGGAGGATTCACCAGCAGCATTCCCCACTTTCCTATCAAGGAGATTGCCAAGATCGCAGGCAGGTGGCCCAAAATCGACCACTCTCGCCGCTCGATATGGCCAACACCTTTAGGGGGCATTGGATAACGGGGCCTTTCGGTGTGTGCTCCCTACAGTCCTACAGTCATGCATCCTGAGTTTGCACTGGATTGGTGTGCCTGCCTCTCTCTCTTTCCCAATGGAGATTGACTCACTGGCCAAAAAGATGCTCCTTGATTAGTATCTGCTGCCTTGGGGGGGGGGGGGGCACATGGAAGCTCTCCCTGAGCTGGACACGATCATGGAGCTGACCCACCCACCAATCGAAAGATCTTCCATGGGGGTGTCCTGGCCTTGGTACCAAACACGAATCTCAAATTGCCTCTGTGGCTCAGACCCCTGAGGAATCATAAGGAGAGGAGGGACCTTCTCCCCCAGCTGGTTCCTCTTTGACTGCTAAGATCTCCATTTCAGAGAAGGATCTTTTTGACGCCAGTCTCTCCACCCTATGGGCTCTTACTGGGGGTGGAGAGAAGTGTATTCATTCCCCACTCTCCTCCTAAAAAAAAGTAAGAAGAAAACAATGAGGACTAAGGGTTGCTTTCCCTCCTCATTAATGGTTCACAACCAGCCTGTGAGTCTAATGACTCACGGTAGGGAGCACCCCTGAAGGCGGTATTGCTACTGGAGTTTATAAAGCTGCCACCCAAAAGGAGGACAGCACCAAAGGAGCTTAAAGGATAGGAGGTCTACTGTTATATCGCCTACATTCCACCCTCAGCTGACTTTAATGCAGGTGATTTCTGCCCTGTCTTGGCACAGTTGCTGAAGCCCTTTCTACTCCTCAGGTATTTGAACAGGAGACACTCCATCTGGTATTACTATTCAGTCAATTCCAGGTTGCCAGGTTCTTACCAACGTGATCAATGAGCTGGAAAGTGTCCTAAATGTGGATGAGTTTATTCATCGCTACCCCAGGTGGTGCTTGGTGTGGGCCCGGTGGTCCACATTTCAGGAACTGACTTATTTCTCTGTCCCAGTTGAGGAGTTTAGGTTGGTGGATGGGGCTGTGGAGTTCTTCTCTGGCAACCTCTTCACTATGGACCTAACTACTCGTCTGGCCATTTTTCTCATCAACTGCTTCCCTGGTGGTCAGCTGTGTGTGAGACGGCCCTCAAACAGAAGCATTATTCCAGCATGTGCTATAAGCACCACCCCAATGATTTCACCATAGCTAGCTGCGACTTTGCAACTATTTTTGCCCCCCCCCCCCTCCCCAGTGCGACTTTGCGACTCCGCTAAAGTAAACTTTAGCGCAATAATGGAAACATGTTTTTATAAGGCAGAAAAACACATATATAAAACAGCTGCAGCAATTTCTTACAAAAAAGTCGTCTTTGTTCCTGTTCAAAGTCGCGGAAAACTGGTGGTGCAACTTTTTAAAAACATTTGCGACTTTCCCACTTCAAAATTCATAGTGCGACAAAGTCGCAACGCCCAACTCTGTATTTCACTGTTGATGAAATCGTGCACAGTCCATTATGCCTAAGCCTGGTGCCTCCCTCAGTCACCAGTGACTCTCACTGCTTCAGCAGCTGAGAGTTATTAGTCATAATGGCTGCAGTTTACAAGAGACCAGGCCTTGCAGGGACCTGGGCATTGGGAGGGGATTAGTAGGATACTCAGTTTCACCCCAATAATCCCTTGCCTGTCGCCAGTTTCGGATGTGTAACGCTGTACTGCTTGTGGCGGGCAGCAGGCAATGCCACACTTTTTAAACTCTAGCCATGATATGACCCCCCCCCACACACACACACACTTCTGGGTGAGATTAAGTTGCAATTGAACTCCCACTTCCTAGCTGTTGCATGTACCGCTAGCAAAGGGGAGGTGCTATAAAATTCCCACAGCATGCAGCACGTTCCCTCCTCTCTAACCTGGGCCTTCAGGCCAGTTGGCGCCTCATATGCCCTGCTTCAATGCCTCTGTGAGCAATGTGTAGTTAAGATTTGTTTGGCAGGATCTATCTTCCCAGACTCATAGTGAGTGGTTACTGTGCTTCCTTTGCACAAGCATGGAGAGATCTCCCTACCTTGGTCACTTTCCACCCAATTTCTCTAACCTCCTGCATGTGCAAGTTGAAGGGGAAATTGGTAAATGTGAGATTAGCCTTTCTCATGGATGCTGTGGTATTGCAAGGACTGAGTGGTGGGGTACGTACGTATAGGTTTATTACATACTTCAAAACTCCTTGATTAAGTTTTCTCTAAAGAGTGCTATATTTTTTAAGTGATTATTATTACGTTATTTTTAATCTTTGAGGGTTTCTAGTGCCATGCTCAGCATTTTGAGAATTGAATTAAATGCTTCTAAGAAAAATAGAACTTTAATTGCTACATGAACAAAAATTGAAATTTAAAAACAAACTACACAGTTTTGAATTATACAAGTTTAAGTGAAGCTTACTAAATTACACAATTGAATATACAGTAATGGTTGACCCAAAGCTCACTTTAATATTGAATGCTAATTGACCTTGCAAAAAAAGGAGATGATGGAATTCATTTACCTTTTAAAAAAACCCACACAGGAATTGGGTTTGAGACTGACCTTGGCCTCAATTTATATGTCGCCTCAAGAATGTTGTTCTTGGGCAGGCGCATGGACTGCTATTCCAGATGTTGTCTGGCGGGGGATAGCTTTAAAGCCACAGAAGAATTCAGTGCGTGCGACAGATGGTGTTAAGCATATTGTCTTGGTAAGATGCTTTCACCAACAGGACAGGGAAAGTATGCTTCTTCCACTCTTCAGGTTAATCTGAGAATAATTCGCACTGATGAGCGATGAAGAAAAGAGTGAATCCTTTGATGAAGGGGAGTGCTTGAGGGAGTTCACTTTGGGGTATTCCTCAATGGCGAGGACTATCTCTGGGTTTTGTTGTACACCAGGATGGAGGGTTTCTCTGATGAGAAATAGTTAAGCTTGTTTCTCAATACAAGTTAACTTAAAGTTTGGTGTGACCACCAGGAACTGGCTCAACATGAGCTTCTTCTGTGTTCCTTTCGTAGGTTTGCCAGACTTTGTTGTCTCGATGACTAACACATTCTTCCTCATTCTTCCAAAGTTATCAGAATATATAGACTTTGTCACCCCACTGGGGGTAGGGGAAGGAAGGGGGGATGAGGATGGTGGAATTGTCTCCTCCTAACAGTTTTTCTCAGAGCATCTTTCACCTAGCCCCAATGGCACCTTCTGGCATTTGGTTGTCACTCTAATTTCACATATGAAGTGAAATTAAATACCAACTCTTAGGGGAAATCTTGCTGGTTTAACCAATGTTAGGCTCACTGGGGTCAAAGATCTGATGATTAGTGCATTATGTGGTTTTGGGTGGCCTTTCTGGTTATCCTCAAGGTGAAGGGAGGGAGCTAAGTAATAGGGTTACACCACCAACAATTCCAGGATGTTGTGGTTACCAAAAAGGGCCTCAGTTTGGAGGGTGGGATATCGATTTCCCTACAATGGATGACACCTGTCTTCTGTACAGTGTGGCTTCAGCACATTCCAGTCCACTTTGGATGCTCTGCTCTGGCTGGAAAATGCTATCCTTGAGGCCTTCCTTCATAGATAGCACAATACCTCTATGTTTTTGTATCAGAAGAAAGCCTATGATACCGCATGATGGTATGGTATTATTGAGACTCTCGCCTGATGGGGGCAAGGGATCCCTGCCCATTTTCATTTATGAATTCCCACAAGATAGTTCCTTCTTCCTACAGACAGCTGGGCTGGGAGGATCCCTCTCTGGCCCACTAGGCCCGGAAGAGGGCTTCCCACAGGAAAGTGTCTTCTGTGCTACGCACTGTACCCTGAACATCAAAGATATCACCCCTCTGTTGCAGGAAGATGTTTTTGCAACACTACGTTAAATAAGCTTTCTTATCTCTTTTGGCGTTGCCAAGATGCCAACTCTCAAGCATCTTCTCCAACTGGCATTTAACAACATCTCTCACTTTGCAGAAGTGTACAGTTTTCACTTTTCTTTGGTCAAGACTAACCTAGTGAACTTCTGCCATCATCCATGGCTCATCCCAGACCTGGACTCCTACCTAATCAGCATTCACCTGGATACAGTAGATTTACTCAATTCGACTAGTGCCTTTGGGCACACTTACTTGATGGAATGCTCCCTGCACTTTACTGCGATGTCTGCATTATCCCGCAGTCTGTTCAGTACATTCTTGTTGAATGGGGGATCTTTGCAGACATTACCTGTCCTAGTACCAGGACTAGTGGGGTTACTGCTGCTTGTCCCTTGTACTCTGGATGGGTTTGTGAACACAGACCTCTGGACTGTCATCCTCTATGGAGCCTCTCATTTTATTTGTCTCTTTGTAGTAGGTTGCATGCTCCAGCTCCAGAAGGAGGCAGTCCTCTCTGTGGCATTGAAGCATGCTTCCCTTTTTTGTGAATTTTGGAATAGCCTACTACTATGCTAGAATTTTAATTATGATGAATTATGCCTTAAAAGGCAGTGGTCAGATGGATGAAAAAAAAACATTTGACCTGCGCCTCTCCATTAACATTTTCATCTGTTCTTTCAAAGCTAAACCACTGAGGCATGCATCCTTAGCTGAGCATCAATCACGGGAGGAAGACTCGATACAGCACACTGGTCTCTATAGAGCCTGCTTATCAATGGTGTACATATTGCATTATGCACTCGGACACACTGGCTTGGCTTCTCCCTCAGTCACAAAAGGTTCTTATTCCATCCCCTGGTGATTCTCAGCTGTTCCTATTCCACTGAAAGACGCCACTCTATACACTTAGCCCTTTGGGTTTAGGGCTAGGAAACTCTTTCAAGAGCTTGGTGTAGCTTTCCAGCCAGTGGCTCCTCTGGTTCTGCCTAGGATGCCACCCTGGAGGGTACCACCTTTGACTATTTGTTGCCACGCCTCTGCTCCCAAAGCTTCCACAGCACTGGGAGTATTGCATTCTGCCTTTTTGGAGCACACTTCTTTCCAACTGGATTGTGCCAGTGTACATAGATGGCTCCAAATCCAAAGAAGAGACCAGCTTCCAAGTGTTATCCATTTAGGTCAGCTTCCATGCTGTATCCTCTCTGTTTGTAGTAGATTGTTATCTATAATGACAAACAATGTGCCCTGGGTCAGGGCATTGTAATCTCATCACCTCAAGCTTCCCAGTATCCCTGATTTCACGGCTTCTGTGACCCAGGCAAATGTCGTGATTATCTTATGGGTTCCTTTACATGTAGGGATTTATGGGAATGAGAGTGCTAAAGAATCCAAGAGGACTGGCAACCAACCAACCAACCAAGCATTTCTCTCTTCCTCACACTGACTACATAGGAGGAATCATGTCAGCCCTTCAGGCTGCGACCCTTCTTGTAGACCTACACCCCAATGCTTCTGCGACTTCAGGTCTCTTTCTCTCATCTTAAATTGGGTACACTCACGGCAGCAGTACCCTGCATTTACTGCAATGACTGCATGGTCCCACAGACTGTTTGCCCATTCTTGTTTACTGTCCCAGCCTGGAGGATTTTCGTGCATGTTAACTGTCCCACTACTGCGATGAAGGGGTGCTACCTCCTCCTCCTCCTTGTACTCCCGACACAATCGTGTACACCGGACCATGAACTAAATGAATGCTCCTCCATTTTAATTTTCTCTTTGATGTTGAGTGCATGCTCTTCCCTTTTCTTCGCAACATTCCCTTGGTGTAATTTGCTAGATAGGCGCTATTAAAAAAAAACTGGTTGGAAATCCTCTGCCAATTCGTATCTTCTATGATATGCCCCTCTAGCCTCTCTGATCAGTGGTCAAACTCTAATCAATTTCTTGGGACACTCCCTCACCCTAAGATTGGCAGTAAAGCCCCTACCAATTTCTAGTCTATATAGGATGCCCCCTATTCACAGGTTTGTTATTGATTGTGGGTTTTTGCCTTTGTTACAGCTCATGCTATCTCAGTGTCCCTGGAAGGAGTACAAATCCGAGAGTGGTAAGACATATTACCACAATGTCAATACCAAAGAATCAAGATGGACGATTCCCAAGGAACTGGACGATCTCAAAGAGAAACTTACCGATGAGGAGGGAATGTAAGTGTCAGATTTTTTGTGTGGAAAGTAAAAAATTGGCATCAATAATAGTTTCTCTTATCTTTCTCATCAGGTTTTATCATTTCATAGTCTCATCTTTCTCATCAGGTTTTATCATTTGATACACCACCTGGGTGATACTGTGAAGGTTAGATCTTTTGACCTTGGGAGTGCAAAAGGAGCCCTGCATTTGTTTGTTGTGAATTGGAACTAGGAGTGGGAGGGCTATTTACCATATCAACGCGGGCATCTCTGCTGCAAAGGATTCTCTAGAAAGGGGTGAAGTTAAGAGTGAATGAAATGTGTGGATGGTACCTAGTTAAACTAGAATGATACTTTTGGCTCTGTTGAAAAGGAGGGACTTTAACTCCTGGACTTGGTCCTGGCGTGCCCGGCGCTGCCCGGGATGTCCTATCCCTCAATGTTGAAAAAGACACCCTCTGCTCCTGGAGGGAGGGTCTCTTTTTCAACAGTATGGTTGTTTCCGCACCCATTTGGAACCCTTATGTGCGGGTTCTACCCACCCCGGGCGCTCCCCTGGTAAAGCTGGTGGTACAAAGGGTGGAAAACCAGGGCCATGCACCTCCACCGAGTCATTAGACTGACAGGAGGCACACCCCTGAAGTTGGTCGCCAGGCCATATTCCAGGGTTCTTAAAGCTGCCCCCTGAAAGGAGGACAACACTAAAGGAGCTTCGGCTCCTTTTCCCACGCCCAGTAGTGAGCTGGGTGGCTTGGAGACGGTGGATCCTCGAAAAGAGCCCCCTCCTCCCTCCTCCGAAGCCGAGATGGGTGCCCAGCTAAGGTTTCGATGCAGAGGAGGGAAAAGACTTGCATGCCGAGCCCAACCTCCCCCAATAAGTCCTTGAAGGTGACAGCACCTTCAGTGCATTGCCCGCAGTTCTGCCTCCTGGAAGCGTACGGTCATTACTGTGAGAGTCTTCTCTTCGAAGAGAGCCCCCGCATCTCCTGCGAGCTTGGCCTGGAGGGCATATTCCTTCAATGGAATTGGGAGAAGCTACGGAGGCTCGTCTCGTCCCATTCCCCGTTAGCTATCTTTTTGCAGGAGACCATGCTGGGTGCATGCTCCTGCCCACCCACCTGTGGTATAAGGGTTTTGTGACCCCACAACCACAGGATGGGGGCTGGGTGGGAGGATGTGCGATTTTTACCCGGCATGATGTCTCTGTTTTTCTCTTTGCTTTAGATACCTCATTTAAGGCAGTAGCTGTCTAGCTGCACCTTGATAGGAGGTACACTGTTATTTCCGCATACATTCCACCATCAGCTGACTTCGATGCGGTGGAGTTCCGCTGCGTCGTGCCACGGTTACCGAGGCCCTTTCTCTTGCCTGGAGATGTAAATGGTAGACACCCCCATCTGGGGAGACTACTCTATTAATCCCAGGGGTCAAGTCCTTCCCGACCTGATCGACGAGCTTGAGATGGGTGTCCTAAATGTGGATTAGTTTATTCGTCACTGCCCCAAAACCGCTTCATTTCCCTGCATCGATCTATCTTTGTGCTCTCCAGATGCACAGCCTGATTTTGATTTGGGGGTGGTCGATGACCTCCATGATAGTGATCACTTTCCTATTCAAATATTTTCTGGGCCGCTTCTGCCTGAGAGCCCGCCCTGATTGTGCTTGGCGTGGGCGCAATGGTCTGCATTTCAGGAAATGACTGAATTCTCTCAGTCAAGAAGTTTAGGTCAGTAGATGAGGCTGTTGAGTTCTTCTCCAGCAACCTCATCGCCGTGGACCTAACTACTATTCCTAGAAGGTCTGGCCATTTTGAACACTGACCACTTCTGTGGTGGTCATCCGAGTGTGAGACTGCCCTCAAGCAGAAGCGTTATGCCTACCAGCACTATAAGCACCACCCAAACGATTTCACTATCAGTGAATTTCGTTCAGCTAGGGCTAGGTTCTGGTATATTTCAAAGCACACCCGCCGCTCTTCTTGGTGGGCATAAGTGTCTTCACTAACGGGAAGACCCCTATAACAGAGGTGTGGAAGCAAGTCAAAAGGATTCGGGGCAAGTTCTTGCAGGACCCCCTTCCCATTCTCTAGCTTCCCATTCTCCTAGAGAATGGGACTGAAATCTCGGACCCCGCGTTCGTGTCAGAATCCTTTGTGACCGCTTTCTCCGCTGGAACTATGCCAATTTATACAGATGGTTCCAAGTCCCAAGAGTGAGTTTGCTTCCACGCTGTATCCCCTCTGTTTGAATTCAACGGGGCACTGCCAGGCGCTGCATCTGTCTTGACAGCCGAGCTGGTGGCAATACACCACTCAGTACGGGAGATTACATGATGTGCCCGGTTCTGAGACCAGATTGTGATTTATCGCAACTCACAAAGCGCCCTGAGTGCTCTCTGGGCATTGGAATCTCCGCATCCCCTGCCCGGTTTTGGCAAGCCGGGCAGATGTTGAGATTATCTTCTGCTGTGTTCCTGGACATGTAGGAATTGCGAGGAAAGAAGGCGCCAAAGAGTCTGTGAGGACTGGATGACTGAACCAGCATTTCGCTCTTTCTCGCACCAACTACATGGCAGGAATACAGGTAGCTGCTTGGCAAAAAATATGGGAGACGGTCGAAGGGAACTTAAAAGTTGCGTGCCATTGCGCCACGCCTGTTCCCATGGACCTACGGGGGGTAGGTCCATGGGAACAGGCGTGGCGGAATGCCGCAAGGCTTCAGGTTGCTTTCTGTCGTCTCCGAATTGGACACACTCGCAGGACGCATCACCATTTGATGGAACGCTTGCCTGCGCACTACTTTGAAGACTGCATTGTCCCCCAGACTGTTCAGCACATTCCTTTTGAATGTCCGAGTCTGGCTAATCTTTGCGCACGTTACCTTACCCGCTACTGGGACAAGTGGGGTCGCTACCGCTTATCCCTTGTACTTGGGACGTTTTCGTGCTCATTGACTTATGGACTGACTTTTTGGAGGAGGCCAGCCTTCTCCCTTTATTCAACCTTTTTTTGTGCTTTTTGTAGGTTGCATGTTCCTGCGCCGAGGGGAGGCGGGCATACCCCCGACGATAGAGCATGCTTTCTTCTTGTCCTCTTGCTTATTCTCATTATTTTTATAGTAATTTGTTAGTTACATATTATTTATTTTGTTATTTTTTCTAATATAGCCTAGTATTATGCCATGTGGAGTACAGTGACTTATGCCCATGTAGGCAGTCTCCAGATGTTTTCTTAAAAAAAAATCCACCTAGTTGAGTGTCAGTGTATTTATTATCTGAGTTCCCTACCTGCTGTGAGAGCTGAAAGCCCACTGGCTGATGACAGTTTTAGGCACAGGGTGTCCTGGGCCATTGACTGCTCAGTGTCTTCCATATTTGGTGGCACCATGATTTATGGTAAAAGTTCAAGGACAATTTTGCTTGAATGGTGGGCCATTCAGGCCTGGTATCGTATCTTATTACATGAGACTAAGGCCTGTTTCTTGGTGTACCCAGCACTGCCTGGAATGTCTTATGCTTCAATTTAAAAAAGGCAGCCTCTGGTCCTTTCAGGCCTACAAGTACCGCCATTTCTGTGACCATTTTGAACCCTTCTGTGGCTTTACACCCCCATCCCCTAGGGGCTCCCATTAACCTAACATTTTATGGTTACCTGCTGCCTGAAAAACTGCCTCTATGGTTCTTGGAACATGTGTGGTGGTCAGCATTTCAGGACTGATTTCTCTGTTCCAGTCTATGAGTTTCTGTCTTTGGATGATGACTTTGATTTTTCTCCAGCAACTTCATCACTGTGGCCCTAACTAGTATTACTAGAACATCTTGTCATTTTGCACGCCAACCGCTTGCTTGGCAGGGTTAGCTGAGTGTGAGATGGCCTTCAGACTCGAGCAGTATGTAATATATAGACCACTCAAATGATTTCACTATCTGTTGATTTCATGGAAATAGGGTTTGGTTCCGGTATTTTTTTAACCATGCTCGCTGCTCATCTTGGTCGCCCTCTTGTAGAGATGTGTAAGTGAGGCAAAAGGATTTGGAGCAAGTTATTCCACCCCCCTCCCCATTCTCCAGCAGGAAGGGTTTGCAATCTCAGACCCCTACATCTATGGTGGCCTCTTTCTCAACTTTCTCAAGATGAGATGCTGATCCGCCAGCATTCAATGTATGTTGTGAAGTTGCTGAAAGCCACCGACTGGGCTTTACATCCAGAAGCAGAGGATCCTTCCATGACAGGTTTATGTTGACATAGCTACATTCTGCTCTCGCCTTATGCATGGACACTGCCACTGGCCCAGACAATGGCCTTTAGGCCATCCTTCCTGAAATAGGTGAGCGTGGCATGGCCTTTCTTTTAGATTTGTTCAGCAGGATCTGCACTGTATATAGTGCATTATCCACTTGTACCCACGATTCTGGCGCCACTGTCAGTTAGTTGTCAATGGATCTCACTGCATTTGTACCCAATCTCGATGGTACCTATGCTGCTGAAAGACACCACTCATACCCTAAGCCTTTTTGGTTTAAGACTAGGAAACTCCTTTGAGAGCTTGGTGTAGCTCTCAGGCTGGTGCCACCTCTGTTTCAGCCCAGGATGCTACACTAGAGGGTACCATCTTTGACTATTTGTTGCCACGCCTTTATTCCCAAAGCTTCCACAGTGCCTAGAGTATTGAGTTTGGCCTTTATGGAGTACACTTCATGTCACGTTGGAACTGTGCCGGTGTATATGGATGGCTCCAAGTCCCAAGAGGGTGTCAGATTTCTCACTGTCTACCCCTCTGTTTGAAGTCAGCGAGGCTCTATTAGGCGCTGCATCTGTCTTCTTGGCAGAGCTGGTTGCAATATACTGCTCAGTCTGGGAGATAATGGGATGTGCCCGGTTCGGACAGCACTGGATTGTGATTTATAGCGACTCACAAAGCACCCTGAGTACTCTTGGGGCATTTGAATCTCTGCATCCTCTGTTTCGCGATATCTGTGACACCAGGTTTGCCGCGAGCTGGGCCGATATCAAGATTATCTTCTGCTGGCTTCCTGTGCATGTAGGAATTGCAGGGAATGAGGGTGCTAAAGAGTCGCAAGGACTAGATGACCAGACCAACATTTTGTTCTTCCTCACACCAATTACATGGCACGAATATAGGCAGCTCTCCGGCTTGCTTGGCAAAGAAGATACCATTGCACTGGTTCTGTTCTCATTGACTGACCCCCCCCACCCCACCCCAATGCTGCAACCGCTTCAGGTCGCTTTTTGCCATCTTCAAATTTGTACCACTCACAGAATGCATCGCCATCTAATGGAGCGCTTACCCAAACCTTATTGCGAAGCTGCATTGGCCTATTTGGCATATTCATGTTGAATGTCCCAATCTGGGTGTTCTTTATGCGCGTTACCTTCCCCTGTATCAGGATGAGGGGGGGGGGTCACATCTCCTTTGTTAATCTAGCCTAATGTGCCCAAACCGGGCACATCCCATTATCTCCCAGACTGAGCAGTGTATTGCAACCAGCTCGGCCAAGAAGACAGATACAGCGCCTAATAGAGCCTCGCTGACTTCAAACAGAGGGGTGTTGTGATTATAGCGACTTATTCCCCTACTAGGTAGTTGCCAGATGGTCTCCTTAAAAAAAGAAAAGGTCGTTACCGCTTGTCCACTGTCCTTGGGACAGGTTTTTTCGTCTCCTCCATTTTTTTTTTAACTCCTTTTGGTGTTGTTTGATTGATCTTCCTCTGGGGGATCTGTGCCTTCCCCCCCCAAACCCTGGAATGTTCTTCCTTTTGTTTTTTGGTTTGGTGTTTCTGCCTTATTTTTATTTCAGTGCAGCCGTGTATTAGGCTAGTAATTTAGTACTTTGACTTATGCCTTTGTAGGAAGTTGCAATATAGGCGCTTGAGAAAAAGGATTTTACTTGTGTGAATTCAATACAGTGCAATGCATTGAATTATGCCTAGTTCCACTTTGGTGGGCCTTTGCCGTGACCTTTGTGCGACAAGGGAGTGAGGGTTCTCCTGATTTTATTGATGGTGGAATTGCATTTGAGATTTTTTGTATTGGTTTTTCTCGTTGCTCTCAAGGGCTGATAGAAATTGAAGATGGTAGCAGGAAATGAGCGCACAGATAGAGCTTATGATGAGAACTAATATTTTTAAATTCATCTTTGATTAGTAAATATTTGCCTCCTTGAATTAAATTATCAATATTTGCCTCTTTGGATTGAATCACCAATTAACTTTTGCCTCCTTGGGTTGAATGATAAAAAAATATTTGCATCCTTTGATTGAATTATTAAAAATAACATTTGTCGCAGATTAAATTATGAAATTATCTTTGCCTCCTTCAAATATATAAAATAGTTTTTAGTATCTTGGATTAAATCATCAAATAATATTTGCCTTTTTGGATTAATTTGTTAAATAATATTTGTCCTTGGATTGAATTGTCAAATAATATTTCTCACCTTGGATTAAATTGTCAAATATTTTCCCCCTTAGAATAAATCAAATAATATTTACCTCACATTGAATCATCAAATAATATTTGCCTAGTACGAATAAATCCAATAATATTTAGCTTCTTGGATTAAATCAAATAATATTTGCCTCCTTGAATTAAATCATCAAATAAAATTTGCCTCCTTGGATTGAAGCATCATTAATATTTGCCTCCTTAGATTGAATCATCAAATAATATTTGCCCCTTGGATTGAATTGTCAAATAATATTTCACTCAGATTGAATTTTCAAATAATATTTGCCTCCTTGGATTGAATCATCAAATAATTGTCAAATAATATTTGCCTCATTGGATTGAATCATCAAAGAATATTGGCCTCCTAGGAATAAATAAAATAATATTTAGCTTCTTGGATTAAATCATAATATTTGTCTCCTTAGATTATTGTCTAATAATATTTCTCTGAATTAAATCATTAAATAATATTTTCCTCCTTGGATTAAATTGTCAAATAATATTTTGCCTCCTTAGATTGAATTGTCAAAAATAATACTTGCCTCAGATTAAATTGTTAAATAATATTTGCTTCCTTGGAAAAAATCAAATAATATTTAACTTCTTGGATTGCCATTAAATAATAGTTGCCTCCTTGGATTAAATTGTCTAATAATATTTGCCTCCTTAGATTGAGTAGTCAAAAAATAATATTTACCTCCTTGGATTAAATTGCTAAATAATCTTTCCCTCCTTGAAATAAATCAAATAATATTTTCCTCCTCGGATTAAATCATCAAATAATCTTTGCCTCCTTGGAATAAATGAAATAATATTTAGCTCCTTGGAGTAAATCATCAAATAATATTTGCCTACCTGGAATAAATAAAAAAATATTTGTCTCAAATTATTTCATTCAATAATATGTGCTGCATTGTGATGTTTCTTTGGATCTATCAAATTCTTTCTTCTTTTCAGAGAAGAGAGGGAAAAGAAATCTGCTCTGGACAAGGCAATGGCTGCAACTCTTGCCGCCATTGAGGTTCCATCCAAAAGTGAGTGATAGATTGATCTTTTGACAAAAGCCTTTTACTTCCTCTATGAAGGATTATGGTTATGCACCTGTATATGGGGGCAGGAAGAATACCTGCACCATTCCCCGGACATGTTATAAAAGCTGACCACCCGGATAGGGGGCTACTAGTTTGAGAAACTGTTCTCTTGAGGGCTTTATTCTAAGAGCATAAAGCACAGGGAGGTCATGGAGCTTAACCTGTCAAGCAAGTTAATCCTCACCATTGTGTCAGGGCATAAAGGGGGTGAGGGTGGTGGGCTGCTTTTAGTTGAAGTTGCCATCTGCACTTTTTAGGGGACTGGTCTATGTTGAAGTCTTGAGTATTTATTTGTGTCATATTGAGGGTGTACAAAATTAGGTTGTGGTGGTTCTCTTGCCAGGTTTGCTGTGTTGGTACATTTTTATAATCATTAGATATAATACTATCTCGGTGATGGTTGCAAACCCTCCCCCACTGAAAGCATTTGTAGGATTACTGTAAAGAGAATCTCCTTCCAAATTCATTGTCTCCACCAATGGAAGTTGTCCTATTTAGTTGCAGACTGCTTCCAGCTGACTCAATGGTGCCAATATCCTACATACCAAGCACATTTAGACCTAATGTAACCATCTATTAACAATTGCTTCAGGTTCTTGGAAATGTGAATAAATTCAGTCATTCTTATGTGGCTTTTGCCTTGGATTGATTGGAGGGGCAAATCTGCCCCTAAGCACAAAAGAAAGAACTTAAGTTTGCGGCTTTTCTCGGGTATATAAGACTGTACTTCTTATTGTGAGCGGGCATTACTGCCTTGTTTGTTTGCTGCCAGGCCAACTAAAACTCTTGGCTTCCTTCTCTCAGTCTCTCACAACAAATCTCCAGATCTTGGTTATCCTGTTGAGGAGCCGTATGTCCTGCTAAAGTTATTCACTGCCCAATTGTGAACTGCGACTTTTATGGATGGAACAGCCACTGGGTAACTTCTGCTTGCTGTATATGTGCAAACCACATCATTATGCACCCAGGGTGCATCTCCCTATCTTCTCAATGCGCCCCCTCGTCGGGGCCCCTTCCAGGGGATGTGAGGAGCCTTTCTATTCCTGTTCTCTTCTCAAATGAAGTAGAAATGCAAGAGGAAAAAATTTAAGAGCACAGAGGGTTCCTTTCCATCTGTAGGATCCCCAGAGACAGGCAGGTCTGCTGCCATTTCAGCAAGTGACCAGGCCAAAGCCAAAGTTGCAAGTGTACTGAGTGGAGCCTCTATTACATTGAGGCCCCTCATTCAGAGATTACCTAGTATGTTTGAGCCTGCTGGCTTCAATTGCTTTATAGTTATCACTCCATTTGGGGCAGCAAGTTGCCCAAAGGCCAAGCTTTAGCTAGATTGACTGCTAGAGAGCGGAAGTTGACTTGTTTCTTGTAAGGGAGCCTTCTGTTGAATGCAGTGGATCCACATCTAACTGATACTGCTCCACCAGTATTCAATGTATGCTGTTATGTCACTAATAGTTACCAACTGGACTTTACCTCCAGAGGTGAAAAACCCTTCAATGACAGGTTTATCTAGTGAGTTGTGTTCCGCTCTCGCTTCATGCTTGGACACCTCCCCTAGTCTGGACGATATCCTGTATGCCATGCTTAGACACCTAGCTGAGTGAGGCATGGCATTTCTGCTAGATTTGTTCAACAGGTTCTGGACCATGGGTATTCCCTCTCACTCCTGACAGAATGGCTTCTGTGCTCACATTTCATAAACTGGAGAGATCACTCTACCATTAGCCAATTTCCATCAAATTTCTCTAGCCTCTTGCATGTGCAAGTTGCTGGAGAAATTGGTAAATGTTAGATTAGCCTTTTTCAGGGATAGGGGAGGCCACCTATCTTATGCACAGTGTGGCTTTCATAAGCACCACACCGTATTGTGACATGGAGACCCTCCACATGATGAAGGCTAGGGGATGCTCCACCCCTAATATTTATTTCTTGCCTCACTTGGCCAAGTGGGGCAGGAAGAGGGTGTCTCACAGTTAAGTGTCTTCATCATCATTCTCTTTTCCTTGAGCATCAACGATATCACAACAGTGCTAAGGGAAGATGTTCTTGTTACACTCAATATAGATGACCGTTCTCTCTTTTGGTGTATTGAACCACTTCTCTCATTATGCTGAAACACACAGGTTTCACTTTTCTTTGACCAAGATTAAGCTAGTGCATTTCTGCTGTCATCCATGACTTGTTCCTAAATGGGGCTCACCTGGAAGTTGTGGATTCACACCATTTCCTTGATCTTGTTTTCAACCGCCATCTCATCTGGTATGTTCAGCACTTGGGGTGCTGAAAGGGCAACTGCCTTACCTTTCTACTGGTCCTTTCTTCTTTCGAAGCTTTACTACTGATTCAAGTTTTACACATCCACAGCCAAAGGTGGACTCAACCTACCACACTGGTCTCCTGTTTGGCAATTGATGCCTTCCGCATGTCCCCCATTGAGAGCCAACCTTTTGATGCTGGGGAGATTACACTCACTCTGTTCCGTACTCAGCTCATTATGCGCTTGTACATGCAGTCTCCATGTCTCCCTCATTTGTCAGTTGCCAAAAGCTCTCACTGCATCCACGGCCAACTTTGATGGTGTCTATGATGCTGAGAGACACCTGTCATAGCCTGAGTGAGCCTAATGGATTTAGGCTAGGAATTCCTTTGAGAGCTTGGTGTAGCTCTCGGGCCAGTGCCGCTTCTGCCCAGGATGGCACCCTGAATAGTACCTCGTTTGGCTATTTGTCACCACACCTCAATTCCCAAAGCTTCCACAGTGCTGTTTGTATTGTCTTTTATCTTTTTGGATCACACTTCCTGCCACAGTGGATCTGTGCCAATGTACACTGATGGCTCCAAGTCCTCAGTGGTTGGCTTCCATGCCATATACCCTCTATTTGAAGTAAGCAGGGTCCTACCATGTGCTGCATTTGTTTTAAGGGAGATAATGCATCATGCCTGGTTCATAAACCTGACTTTGATCTTAAATGCCTTGAGTGCTCTCTGGGTATTGAAATCTATACACCCCCTGTTTCACAGTCTTTTTGATCCCATGGATTCTGTCAGCTGGACAGATGTTGAGTTATCTTCTGCTGGTAGGAATTGTTGGGAATGAGGGTGCCAAAGTGTCTGCGAGGGTGTTATGACCAGACCAGCATTGTGCCTTTCCTCACACTGACTACATGGCAGAAATGCGGTCAGCCCTCCAGGCTGCCTGGCAAAGGAAATGGGAGACAGCTAAAGGGAACTTAAAGTTGAATGCCATTGAACCACAACTGCTCCCTTGGACCTACCCCCGATGCTACAATGGCTTCAAGTCACTCTGTCATTTTCACATTGGGCACACTCACGTAATCCACTGGCATTTGAGAGAACCCTCCCCAGCACCTTAATCCCACAAGTACATTTTCTCGCACTATTTGTCACATTCTTGTTGTATGTTCCAGTCTGGGTAATCTTTACGCTCGTTACCCGTTCTGGTACTGGGATGAGTGGCTTTGCTACTGCTTGCCCCTTGTATTCTGTCCTGGGATGAGTGGGTTTGCTACTGCTTGTCCCTTGTATTCTGTCCTGGGATGAGTGGGTTTGCTACTGCTTGTCCCTGGCACTGGGACCACTGTGTTTGCTACTGCTTGTCCCTTGTACTCTGTCCTGGTACTGGGATGAGTGTGTTTGTTACTGCTTGTCCCTTGTCCTCTAGATGAATTTGTGTATGTAGACTCCTTGACCTTTTGTAAGGGGCTGGATGGACTCCTTCATTTTATTTGACTCTTCAGTTCTGGTCACCTGGTCCTGTGGGGATCCCCACTCCCCTGGATGTTGGAGTCCGTTTCCTTATTGCTTTTACTTTTATTTTTGGTTTTCTTTTGCTTTTGTTTTTTAATGTAGCCTAGTATTAGGCTCATTAATTGCAGCACCTTGTGCCCCGTGTGGCACTCTTCAAATGGGCACTATAAAAATAAAAAAAATCTTCTCTACAATGAAGTGAATCTCCCTGCCATCCTTATCTATATTATTACACACTTACAAATATTCCTTCTTTTTGCTTTCCACTACACGCTTAACAGCATCATTCCTCCATTACATATTTTGCTTCCTCTTTCCAATTCCTTCCCTTGCCTCTACCACTTTCTTGAATTTGTTTCATATTTGCTCTTGCTCCGTGCTTCCACTTATTTATTCTCTTCTACTCTCAAGCATTTTCACATAATTTTGCCTTTCTCTCTATGACCTTTCACTTGTGATTATCCCTTCCTTTCCATCTTCCTTAACATCATCTTATTCATGCACCTACCAGTTTAACCTTACACAGCACAATCATTTGATCAGATAGTCCCATGCTCATACCTCCTACAGTTTTCATATCATACATCCTGCAGCATATTCCCTCTTACCAGACACAGATCAATCATACTCTTAACTTCTCTTCCTCTCTTTTGCCATACCCATGTGAATTTATGCACATCTTTGTGCTGAAAGAATGAGTTTGCTATGCAACTTTATTTCTGTTTTGGTTCTCTCATACTGTGCTCCAAACTCCAGTTATCTCCTCTCTCATTCTGTCATCTATTTGTTCATTCATATCTCCTACAACCCCAAACCAATCCCCATTCCCAATTCCATCCACCACTTGTCTCAAGTTATTACAAAACCTCTCTTTCTCAGCTTCACTTCTATCTTTACTGCGTCTATACACTATAAACATGGCAGTTTCCTCCTTGAAAATCTCAACTTCCTAATTCTTTAG
Organism: Ceratothoa steindachneri; assembly: GCA_963969495.1. Taxonomy (NCBI): domain Eukaryota; kingdom Metazoa; phylum Arthropoda; class Malacostraca; order Isopoda; family Cymothoidae; genus Ceratothoa; species Ceratothoa steindachneri. Next base: position 50,262,665 of record OZ018328.1, on the reverse strand, counting down.
CTCACACATAAGGCAACCCAACTTTTACACCATGCCCATCCTCATTCAAAAGCACTGTCGCACCCAGATCTATATCTGATCACAGTTCCTTCACTTCATCCTACATAAACTCTTTAAACCCGTTCATGTTTGTCTCACATCAAGCAAGCATCTGCAATCTCCCCATTTTAATGATATTGTCTACCATTATTTCCCTCTTTCCCACATCACATAAACCCTTCACATTTCACCCACTCATTCGATTTATATTGATGCAGATTAACTGGCCCAAGAGGATAAGGTCCATGACAACCTTGCCCATCACTGCCATTATGCCCCACGCTTGTAGGTTAAACCCTCCAAGGGTGGAATTTCCTAATGCCAGCGCCCCCTTATCTGTTTTTAGTTTCCTTTTATGACTGACTATAAAATAGTATGGGTACTTTTCCTGTCACACATACAGGCAATACACTCAATGCTCTCAATTTGATGTAAGAACCATACTAAAATAGATGAGGGAACTTAGTCGCAATATGTATAGTTATGAGATGATTAGTCCCCTGATTTCATGTGTGCAGCTGTTGCCTTATGTTATAGCGACTTGTGGCTCAGATCCCACATCGGACTTCAGGTCTGACCTTAATAACTTAGGTATTTGGAGGGTATTAAAAATGCTCTTTAGGTTCATTTCCTTTCTATACTTGTGAGTAATCGTCTCTCCATCACTGCCTAGGTGAAACCAAGAAGATTGAACCTGTTTTGAGACGAAGAGAACCTGATGAGAGTGAGTGCCTCGGTGCCAGATTTCTCATAGTATTTTTTTTTTTTACTTTGTTTTCCGCCCTTTGCTCAATTTTTACCTTAATTTTGCATTGCTCTGTATTTGTGCATGAGCTCTTTAGTATTTGCCTCTTCATATTTGAATAATCTGAATCCTTAATACACATTTCTTTATGCTAATAATTTTTGTATTTATTTATTAGTGAATTTATTTCCTCCCTTGTTAGTTTTGTTTTTTTGGTAGTTTTTCAGGATGCCACTTACAAACCTAGGAGTAGTGCCCTAGGAAGCAGCCCTGCCAGTGGGTGAAAGATGGCAGGATAGTTACAGTGCCATGTGCATGCATGGACAGGTGTCCCTGTAGTTGTCCTTGTGAGGTGCTCGGAGACCACTGATACATCCACGAATTAAGGCTTGTGGGAATGAGTCTCAGTCTCTTGCCTTTGGCTGTGTGCATGTGATGGGCTCGTAACCTGCCCTTCCCTCCACTTATATTCAACCATGATTGGACCTGAACTAGAAAGACGTAAACCTGGATCAGAATCACCTAATCAACAAGAACAAAAAATGAGGCTGAGAATTGCTAGTTGGAATGTGGGTAGTTTGAAGTGTAGACAGGAGGAGGTGGTTGAGACTATCATGGAGAAACGTGGACATATGCTGTGGGCAAGAACATAGATGGAGGGGAGTTCAGCGAGAATGATTGTGGGAAAGGAATCAAGATATAAACTGTTTTGGATGGGAAATACTAATGGTTATGGCAGTGTTGTATTAGCAGAGAAGTGGAAAGACCATGTTACGTGTATGAATGGAATTAATGTCAGGATATTGGTGTTAAAGTTGAATTTTGATAAAGTAATCATAACTGTTGTATCAGTATACGCACATCAAGTATGCTTGGACGCTGTGGTCAAGGATGAGTTGATCAGAATTGTTGGTGTTGATCCTGGGAAGAGACCTGAATGGACATGTGGGGGCAGATGCACTAGGGTATGAAGGAGTGCATGGAGGTTGTGGATTTGGCACTAGGAGTGTGGAAGGTGAATGAATTTCGGTAAGCAATGGACATGGTCGTTTGTAACACCCTGTTCAGAAAAGAGAGAAGCAAACTGGTCACATATACATCTGGAGACAGCAGTAGTCAGATAGACTATTTTATGGTTAGAAGAAGAGAGAGAAAATTAGTGAAAGATGTTAAAGTGATACCCAGTGAAGTGTGTGCAGCAACATAAGTTACTGGTCTGTGACCTTTGGTTACGGAAATTGCAGGCTAGGAGGAGTGCGTTTGTGCCTGGGAGAAAGGTGTGGAAGCTTAAAAATCAGGAAGTGAGGGAGGCTTTATATAAGGAGTTTGGTACACTAACAGTGGAGAATAGAGCGACTGACGGAAATGTGAGTGAGCGGTATGGGAGACAAAGATAACCTTCTAAAGGTCACTGAATGGATTTGTGGGTGGTCAAGAGGTACACCTAGACACAAGATGTCTTAGTAATGGAATGAGGAAGTTAAGGCTGCAGTGAAGGAGAAAAGAAGTTCGTTTATGGCATGGACGCAGGGTGGGAGTAACAAAGAATACTTGGCAGCGAAAAGAAGGGCAAGTCGGGAAATGTATAGGGCTAAGTCAGCGGCCCCAAAACCTCTTTTTCAGAGCCTCAATGTTGGTGAGGGCAGGAAAAGGGTGTTTAAACTGGCTAGGCAGATGAAAAAGGAAAATAGTGATATAGCGGGTGAACAGTGTATTAAAAATGATGATGCTACAGTTGTGGTTGGGCAGGACGATATAAAAAAAGGCTTGGAGGGAATACTATAATCATTTATTAAATGTAGAATTGGAATGGGACAGGAGTTGTTGATTTTGCAGAACCTGTGGCTGGACCATGGCCATTAATTGAGGACAAAATGGTGAGCAGAGCCATCAATCACATGCCAGAAGGTAAGGCAGCGGGTCTTTCTGAGATAAATGGCAAGATGTTGAAAACTTCTGGAGATATTGGTTTGCAGTTGGTCACTGTCCTTATAAATGCTGCCATATATTAATGTGATGTACCAGAAGACTGGCTGAGGAGTGTGATTGTGAATGTCTATAGGGGTACAGGTGATGCCCTAGAAAGGGGTAGCTACAGAGACAGACATAAAGCTCCTCAATCATGTTAGGAAAGTTATGCAGCGTGTTCTAGAACAAATGATTAGGGACAGGATAAGCTTTGACGACATGCAGTTTGGGTTCATGCGTGGAAAAGGAACCACGGATGCTATATTTATAGTTGACCTGGAAAAGGTTTTTGATAGGGTACCAAGAGATTTGGTGAGATGAGCAATGAGAAAATTAGGGATCAAGGAGTGGTTGGTTAGGGTGGTCATGGCTATGTACGAAGGTTTGACAACCCAGGTGAGGGTAAATGGAGAATTGAGTGATGACTTCTCTGTGAAGGTTGGTGTGCATCAGGAAACCGTTTTGGAGTCCCTTGCTCTTTGCCATGGTACTGTAAGTGCTGACACAGAATTTAAGAACAGGATTGCCATTTGAGTTGTATTCTGATGACCTAGTGCTGATTGTTGAGGATGAGACAATGAATGGCACTTGAGAAGTTCAGGTTGTGAAGGGAAGGGATGAATTCCATGGGGCTGAGAGTGAATTTGGATAAAGATGATGATTTAAAGAGTGGGTGGTGGTAATGACATCATTGAGGGTATGTGGCCATGTGCATCTGTCACTGAGGGGTAGGGAATAACTCTATCCTGTTTAATGGATGTGGTTTGTGGGTGCATAAAAGATTTAGTGGTATCAGGGGTAGGCTGCAGAATGATGGCGAGTTTCAGTGCATTGTGTGTAGAGACGAGAATATTGTATTTGATGGTGTGTCACTTGAATGCTTAAAGGAGTTCTGTTATCTGGGAGATATGATCAGTACTGACAGGGCGGGGTGCTAAGGCGAGTTCCGTGGCAAGGGTTAGAAGTGGTTGGAAAAAGTTCAGAGCTACTTATTCTCTTGATGCTGAGGGGTTTTCCCCTCTGAGCTAAGGGACTTCCGTACAATATTTTATGGCAGCGAAACTTGAACTTTAAAGTAAGAGGACATCCAGAGGCTCAAGCGTACTGAGATGAGAATAATGAGATGGATGTGCAGAGCATCTCTTAATTTGAGTCCTGTTGGTGACAAGAGTTGCAAATTGTGAATTAAGGGATAGAATGCATTAGTGTGGCACTGAGAAGAGGCAGAGTAAGGTGGTTCGGTCTTGTGGAGAGGATGGAGGATAATAATTAGGTGAAGGGTGTTAGCAGTTTGGAGGTTGGTGGTGTAGTTGCGAGAGGGAGACCCAGGAAGATGTGGAATGAGGGACTTCAGCGATATGAGTTTGAATCGAGAAACAGCCAGAGATTGAGCAGCAAGAAAAGCCACCATTATGTAAATAAGGCCAACACATGCAAGCATGTATGGAGCCTTCAAAAATTATGATGAGACCCATTAAGTAGATTCCCAATTATTGAATTGAAAATATCTATGCATATTTTTGGAGAATTCAAATATCTTTGCATGATTTGATTTTAGCATACACTTGAGCCTTGTGTTTTGTTGTTCTTATGCTGCAGGTCCGTCCCTTTTATTCCTCTGTTTTTCTTGTTCTTTACCTCTGGGGGTGGTGGGCTATCTTGTGGGCAATTGTGTTCTACCCTTTTGGTCTTTAGACTTGCCACAGTATTTTCCGATCTGGAGAAGGCCTATGATACCACATGGGCTATGATATGGAGATCTTCCACATGATGCGAACTATGGGATGCCTCCCAATTTTTTAGATCATAATTTCTGAGAGATTGTTAATTCTGCATACAGGTGTGGAGAGCTCTCTCATGCCCAATGGGGTAGGAAGTGGGCGTCCCACAGGACAGTGTCCTCAAGTTCACACTCTTTGCTGTTATTAGCATCAAAGGCATCACCTTGGTGCTGCCGGAAGATGTTCTTGCTGCGCTCTATGTAGACAACCTTTCAATCTCTTTTGTGGTGGCCCAGATGCCGACTCCAACAGGCATTGAACTGCATCTTTCACTATGCTGAAGCGCACAGGTTTTGGGTTTCTTTGGTTAAGACCAAGCTAGTGCACTTCTGCCACCATCCCCAAGGGTTCACCTGGAAGGGGATAGATAATTATCATTTCCTTGGTATTGTTTTTGACCAATGCCTCACCTGGTAGGCTCATATTCACATTCTTAGGGTCTCTTGTACACACGCCATGGACACACTTCATTCTGCACTTAGGGGATATGATTTGGCTACTTCATTACTCTCCCACCAATCCTTTGTTCATTCAAAGCTTTACTACAGATGTGAGTTTTACACATGTGCAGCTGAGTGTGTATTGCCTTTATTCGCTACAGCTCTCACTGAATCTGTGACTGACTGAGGGTTTCTATGCCACCAAGAGATGCCAGTCATCCTTAAGCACTTTGGAAATTCCAAGAGCTCTGTCTAGTTCTTGGCCCACTGGCATCTCCAGTGTTGCCCAGGATGGCACCCTGGAGGGTACGAGCTTTGATTATTTGTTGCCACACTTCTACTCCCAAAGCTTCCACAGCATCAGACTTTATTGCATTTTTACCTTTTTGGAGCACACTTTGTGTCAGGCTGGAACTGTGCCAGCATACATGGATTGCTCTAAGTCCCAGGAAGGAGTTAGCTTCCACGCTGTACAGCCTCTGTTTTAAGTCAGGTGGGCTTTACCATGTAGGTGCTGCATCTATCTTCATTGCCGAGCTCGTTGCAATACACTGCTCGGCACAGGAGATAATGAGCCGTGCCTGGTTCTGAGACTCAATTGTGTTCTTTAGCGACTCAAAAAGAGCCTTGATTTCCTTCAGGGCATTATAAGCTTCACACACCCTGGCTGGGGGTATATGTGATGCCACAGATGTTGAAATTATCTTCTGCTGGCTTCCTTGACATGTGGGAATTACCAGGAATGAGCACGCTGATGAGGGTGCCAAACAACCCCTGAGGACTGAAGCAAGCCAGCACTTTGTTCTTCCTCACATCAACTACATAAGAGAGAGTGCCGAGGGAAATTTAAAGTTGCATGTCTTTCAGCCACCATTGTCCCCATGGAACTACCACCCAATGCCACAATGGCTTCACATTTTTTGTCTTTGAATTGTGCCATTTGGTGAGGTCCCCCATCCCCCCCGCTTACTGCAACAACTGCATTGTTCCCCAGACTGTTCAGCACATTCATGTTGGATCTTCCAGTCTGGGTGATCTTCTTTCATATTACATGTTCAGGTGCTGGGGGCAAGTGGGGTCAATACCGCTTGTCCCTGGTACTCGGGATAAGTTCATGCACACAGGCCTTGTGGACTCTTTTGACTTCTTGTAGGAGGTTGGTCAATTGTCTTTTATTTGACTTTGGTATTGGGGAAATGGACTTTCCCTTGGCTCAGGATCATAAGTGCATGCTTCTTCTTGCCTTTGTTCTTTATTTTTTTTTTCATCTTTTTCTTTAGCTTTGTTTTTATGAATTTTAAAGTAACCTAATACTAGGATTAAATTTTAATTCCAACTATTTATTCCCTTGGAAGCAGTCACCAGATTTGTGCTGTTAACTCCCACCCCCCTTCCTCGCACAAGAAAATATGCCCCATTAAGCACAAACCCACCCATCCCAGCATCCTCCCGTACCACCTCCTTCCATGCACACTCCAGTCTCTTTTAGGCATTGGGGAGAAGAGGGTTGGAGAGAATCATTGTTTTGTAAATGAGATCCTTCAATCCTTGTTTTTATAAAGTTCCATTTGCTAGCATTTACAAAAGTACAATTGTTTAAGATGACAACCTTTAAACCATTTGTTCTCTTAAATACTGTTTAATCCAAACTGAAAACTTATTTATTTACATGATACTCTTGTCTTTGTTTGTAGTTTTAATTACTCTGGTTTCTTTTGCCTTCCCATTGCCTGCATGCTCTAATTTCTCTCAATAAAAGGGACAATTGTGGTTGATATTTTCTCCCTTTGCTTGTGTGATGAGGTAGCAAAGAGATTCTATACTTATCATAGGAGGTTAAATGGTCTAGGACATTTAAAAATAGCAGTAAAGATTAAATAGTGAAGGTAGAAAATGGCACCATAAGTTGTAGTTAAACCTTGTCTGCGTTAGCTTACTTCCTCATTCTTTCTGTTATCTTATTTATTTTCCTACATTCTTTTTTGTCCTTTCTGCTTGCAGCTTAATAGCGTATGAGCTTTGTATTTCTTATAGTTTTTGTCTCTTTTCTTTATTTTAGTTTGAGCCCAGCAAGTGAATTTAGCAGATATAAAAGGGAAGCATGCAAATTGTGTGCATGTACCAGGGGCTTCAAAAAGCTTGTGGAAAAAGTACATAACTAAAAATCATATGAAAAGATTTTGATGCCAATGCACCTGAACGTTCTTGTACCAACGTGTTCTAACATGAACCCTTAAATGCATGTGACAATGCGGCCCTGCCAGTTGGAAATCAGCACCCATTCAAGCAACATGGCCTCCTCCAAAATCGAGGTCAGGTAAAAAACATCAAATTCATGGTGAAGCTCCGGTGGGAGAACAGCCAAATCATTGACTCTGGAACAAGTTTATGGTCACTATGCTCCAAAGAAATCAACAACCTACAAATGGATAAGTTGTTTCACAAGTGGAAGAAATGAGATTGAAGATGATCCCTACAGTGGCAGGCCATCCACGTCAGTTTGTGTGGAAAACATTGATGCTGTTCACAACCTGATTGAAAAGGATAGACGAATAAGTGCATGCTTCTTCTTGCCTTTGTTCTTTATTTTTTTTTTCATCTTTTCTCTATGGGTTCTGCATGCGCAATTCTGGTGGAGAGTTTAGGGCTAAGCGAGCTTTCCACTTGATGGGTTCCTAGGCTGTTGCCCCCAGATCAGCAGCAAACAAAGGCAGATCTTTCAATGGAAATTTTTAAAAAGTGGGAGGTGGACCCTGAAGCTTTTATGCATAGAATTGTGACCGGGGATGAAACATGGCTCTACCAATATGATCCAGAGGACAAAATTTAATTGAAGCAGTGTCTGCCCATGCATGGAAGTCGGCCAATTAATGCAAAATCTGAGTGTTCAAAAGTAAAGGTCATGGCCACTGTCTTCTGGGATGCAGATGGGATTTTGCTGGTTGACTTCCTCGAGAACAAGAAAACAATTACAGCTTATTATGAAGGTGTTTGAGAAAACTGTCCAAGAAAATCACAGTAAAACTCCCTGGGAAGCTGCATCGGCGTGTCCTCTTCTACCATGACAATGCACCCGCTCACCACACTCAGAAGACAAGAGCTGTGCTACACAAATTTTGATGGGAAATCATCTGACATCCACCTTACAGCCCTGATTTAGCCCCATCCTACTTCTTTTTGTTTCCAAACCTGAAAATTTATTGAAAGGTACCCATTTTCCATCAGGTGAAGATGTAAAAAGAGCTGCTTTGATATGGTTTGAATCGCATGACCTTCAGTTTTACACAGATGGACTTAAAGGCTGGTATCAACATTTGCAGAAATGTATTGACCTAAATGGAGCATATGTTGAAAAATAAACATCATAACTTACAGTTTTTTCTAACTGTCCTTTTTCCACAAACTTTAGAAAGCACCCACATATATGTCTATGTATTTACATATAAGTTTAATGACTAATGATAGGGTAATTGAGAATTATATTTTTATTAATATAGTTCCTCTGGAATAATATATCTATCCTGGATATTAATGAACACAGTTTTGGAGGGAAATTATGTTCAGGAGTGAGATAAATTCCTACTCATTAGGATCCTTAAACCTTAAATATTGTTTACATTAGTTTTAATGAAATTAGAAAGGTTCTAATGTCTTACAATTTATTATATGCTGTTAACAATCCACTAAATTTTTTATTTCAGTCAATGAGCCCCCTGTACCAGTCACTGAGACCAAGAAGTTAGTGTTTAATGGCAAAAAAGAAGCTTTGGAAGCATTCAAAGAATTCTTGAAGGAAAAGGTAATGTTAAATGCACAGTATTTTCCCGATTCTTACCTTGGAGAGATTAGTGAAGTATTAAGGTAGGTGCTTTTTGCCCTCTTTCCTGGGGTGCCACACTTGTCAAAAAGCTTTATCTTGGTAATTTATTCTTTTTACGTTTTGTTTGTCGATCTAGTTATCCCCGCCCTAGCTCAAATATTGTTTGATAGAGCTAGCACTTCTTCTGAGCAGACTTAACCAGGTACTCTACCAGTATTTCCCGCTCCCATCGGGTATATTTTTTCATGGTTGATCTGAGGACCCAACATTCCTTGTGATAGAATTGCCTAAGGCGGCTGCGCCTAACTTCTATCACATATTGAAACTCATGCTTCCCACGTGCATCCTGCGAGAAGAGAGTAGTATGGCGTCCTTATTGCCCAACATCCCCGAGTATTATCTTCCCCCTGCTCCAAGTTTAATCAAGGAGGTTCAATCCCCCGTTTGCCTGCAGGCGTCGATCGGGCCAGATTGAATTAGGCTTATGGGAAGATAAGATTGTTCCAAGCGCTACCGGGAAATTCCATGGAAGTCCCCCATTGTCCCCTACCCTGAGGGGCTGACTCCGGCTATTTATGTGATAGAATTTCACGTTTAAATCAGATCGAGATTACCTTCGTCAGGCATCACGCCGATCCGGTCTCCCTTGTGCACCTAGGAACACTCTACCTCGAGAACCCCCTTATTGTCCGGACAATATCCTTGAGTGCCAAGATTCGTGCCTCCCTGTTGTTCAGAAAGAGAACAACTTTAGAACAGTCATTATTCTTTGAGCCCGTTCTACAAGAAACGGTTCTCGCTTCCCTGATACCACGCCAGTGGTAAGTTAATTCACCCTTTTGAGATCCTGATTATCTTTGCGAGGCATCACGCCAATCCGGTCTCCCTTGTGCACCTAGGAACTCTACCTCGAGAACCCCCTTATTGTCCAGAAGAGGACAATATCCTTGAGTGCCAAGGTTCATGCCCCTCGAGACGCCAAGTCAACAGGCCCCCCCCCGCCTGTTCAATTGTTCAGAAGAGAACAACTTTAGAACAGTCATTGTTCTTTGAGCCCATTCAACAAGAAACGGTTCTCGCTTCCCTGATATCACGTCAGTGGTAATTTAATTCCCCCCTTTTAACGTTCTTCAAGAGAAAGCTTGGTTACACCAATAACCTCAATTGTTCGTCCAGAACATCTCCGATATCCTGTCTCAAAGATCGCTCGTACTTCCGAGCTCCACTTCGCTCATACTCTTCGAAGTCTGTCCTTCTTCCCTCGTGAAGGACAACCCCCCTAAAACCCCTCCTGGGAAGGAAATTGCCAGTCGGACCGAAGCCTTTCCTTCAAATCGCCTTCATCTGCACGATGACCTTATAAAAACATAAGCTACGAATTGCATTTAACTCTTTAACTTTATGCCAACGTAACTCCTTGCTTTAACACGGATTTAGCCGACCCCTTTCCCTTCTTGTTTGTTTTGTCATTTAAATCCCTCCCAATCTTAATCCACCGCTTAGTCAAATTTATCCCATGACCTTTTTCATTTCATATGTAACTCCCATTTTAATCCCCGGTCATGTAAATATTTTCCATGTGTTGTTTTTGTTAGATTAATTAATAAAATTCTATTTTATTAATGCTTGCAATATTATTTATCCTTGGGCTCCATTCCACTTCTTAAGTATATTGAAGATAAATAAGCCCTCTCCAGGCCTATTTATTAATGTAGAGTCATACTCAGCCATCTGATTAAACCCCGCACTCGAATATAGAATAATCCCCACAAAGAATAGATATATAGTATATCGTCGTGAGCCTTTTCTATGACATTCCTCTACTCTAATACTCACATGTGACTACTCATCTATTCCCCATAATTCCAGCACTTTCCACCCTTGAGTGGTCCCCCGAATGTAGTTAAGCAGTTTGCCCTAAGAAATGGGCAACTTGCCATTACTACCTAGATCTTCAACTATCTGTTATCCATCCATCACTCATTCACTGAGCATAATAAATCCACAAACTACCTGCCTTTCCTAACATAAGATCCATAGGAACCAGGTCAGAGCAGTGCTAATTCAATGCCTTAAAGAGGAGGCACGCCATTCCTCCTGGAAGGGTGTGTCTAAAATATCCACCTTTTTGCCCAATGCCCTGAGTGCTCTTGGGGCATTGCCCCCCCGCCCCCACACACACCTGTTTCATTGTATCCGTAATGATGTGTTTGCTGCAAGCAGGGTGATGTTGAGATTAACTTCTGATGGGTTCCTGGACATGTGCCCCCCTTTTCTCGCCTTTTTTTTTTAATGTAGCCTAATAATAGGCTAAAATTGAATTATAGAGTTGGTAAGCCCCTGGTAGCAGTTGCCAGGTGGGCACCAAAAAAAAACAAAAATGACTGAAACATTCCCACATACCATTCCATACCTCTCTAATTCAACAACCTTTCATATTTAATACACGCAGTCCTAAATTAGCCTTCCCTCCCCATTGGTGTGGTACTGAGCTAAAAATGCTCCAATGTGTACACCACCTTCATGTTGAACTAAAAAAATCTGCCCTATCGAAGACAACCTAAACATGATTGGTTCACAATTATTTACCAAACTGCCATGCTCCTCACACCCCTCTCCCCTCCTACCCTCTCCACCCAATTATTAGATAACCTACCTCCAATCCCACTCAACCAGAACACTATAAAACACACTACCCGCATAGCAGTTCAAAACCAGCTGCAAACACCCTACTCCAAAGTGCCCCAAGATCATCAATTCACTTTCACCCACCCACCCTCGCTGGGCATGGCCCAGCTGAGTGGAAACAGGCCATCCGATTTGAGCAAAGTTAAGCCACATTAGGTGTGGTTAGTCATTGGATGGAGTCCCGATTCTGGTTGACTTTCCCCTGGCTCTGAACCCACCGAGATATATGAGGCATTTTAAATGAGTGCTGATTGGTTTTAAAACCCCTACCCTTACCCCCCCCTTCCCTCCCATGCACTCATCGCCCTACATGAATACAAAAACCGTTTAACCCCATCCCCGCTGCGACCTCAAAGCACTACCCACCCACCCACTTATCTTATCTTGCCAACCTCTTGATCATCTCAGAACTATTTTCAATATAACTTCCCTAGGAGGGGCATCCTGAACATTGCCGGGCTTGATTGAAGAGAATGAGAGCCGCACTACATAAGGCAATAACCTTCTACTTTTAACTCCACTTTCATTTTCCTCATGTCTTCTCTTCCACAGGGTGTGCTTAGTGATGCGACCTGGGAGAAAGCTGTGCGCCTCATGCACCACGACTCCCGCTTTGAGGTGTTCAACAAACTGAGTGAAAAGAAGCAGGTCTTCAATGGCTACAAGGTGCAACGGGCCAAGGAAGAGAAGGTAAAGGACTGGTAACTTAAGTTGTGATGGGTGATGTCTAAGTTGTATATGCAGTTCACACTGGTGCATCTTGTATTGCTCTGAGTTCATGAACTCACATTCCACTATTTTTACTTTGACTTAACTCAATTTACATTGCTCCAATGGAGTTGGTACTCTTACACCTAGATCTTGTGAGGAGGGTCATGTTTGTCATTCCAAAACCCTGGTCTCTTTCTATGAACATGTTCCTGGAGAATTGTACTCCTCTCCCCTTCCTACTATTTAAGTGAAAATGCCTTTGCCGGTTACACACGTTTTCTTACCTCTCAATGAAAATTCATTGCTTTGATTGACTAGTATATTGATCCAATAGGGCAATAGGTTTTCCATACATTTCATATTCATCATTGCCACTAGTATTTCAAATTTATCATTATTGCCCCTAACATTTTAAATTAATCCTTATTGCCACTGCATTCATTCTCATGCTGAATGGACCACATCAGGCAGAGTTGTTTCCAGATGGTCTCAACCTGGTCATTGTCTCATTTTGGAAAGGGGGAAAATCCATCTATGGCCTACCATTAGAACCATTGGATCTCACTTTCATTAGGATGGAGGCTTTCCTTCCGATACTGATTTGAGGCAATTACGCTGAAGAAAAGTGTCCTCTTAATAGGCAAGAAGCTCCACTGATTAGGGTGAAAAGGATTGAACCCTCAAACGGCCCATTTCATCGCAATTGGTCCATTCATAAGGATTGGGCATGTGTTCCTTTTTCTCCAGGGACCCTGTGTCCTGTCAATCAGTTTCCTAATTTTTATCTCAATGCTATAATTGTCACATGCATCTGCCATAGAGGGGGGGTGGGGGATTCACCTATGATAAGAAAGTTGGGTTTGCTCGAGGGTGAAGCATACCCTCCAGAGGTAGTCCCATCCTTAAGCTACTCACCCAATTAACCTTCCCCTAATTCCACCACTTAATCTTTAAAAACTTTCTTATCTGACTGTGCCCTCGTTGTTGGCTCAAAAAAAATAAATCCAAACTTTCTGGAACAGATGCCCATGTTGGTTTTCTATTCTATTTAAAAAATATAATAAGATGACTAAAATGTCAGATAAAATTGTGAGATACCTCCTGCAAATCCTAGATTGGCCATGACATTTTCTTCTTGTAAGCCTCATCTCCATGGCAACCAGGCAATGGCGTTGGGTCAGACCCTCTCAATACAAATTAAACATGACTTTTTCTGTAATTTTTGCCTTTTTTTAATCGCCAGGAAGAACAAAGGTTGAAGGCAAAAAAAGCCAAAGAAGACCTTGAAGAATTTCTGCTCAACAGTGACAAAATGAACAGTACCATCAAGTATTACAGGTGCAATGAAATGTTCAAAAATCTTGAGGTGAGTGGTGGGATTCGGGCGTGTCTGATAGGTCATAAAGGGGGTAGTAGAGGTAGCTGATATGGTGTTGTGTTGATGTGTACTATCCCCATTTTGGGGGAAAATGGTGAGATGGGTGGTGGATCTCGATTTGAGGGGAAGTTTGGACACAATTTCTCCACCAAGAAACTTTATGATCATCATTAACCTTTTTACTCGTTCCACATCCTTAATTAGGAAGTGGTGAGGGGCTGTAGGAGCCACCTCTATGAATAGGGTATTTTAAGGGGGCTTTGAGTGGAAGGTTAACATCCATTTAGTGCACCTACTGTGGCTTAACTCATTGGATTATTAATTAATAGGGTCAAGACATATGGCATGGTGTTCAATCTGGGTGTTAGGAATTAAATGGGTGTGGCACTGCTTGAGTGATGAATGGCATGAGATAATGGCTGGGTATGTATGTGCGAGCTCGAGAATTATATGGTTGAAGTTTAGATTTGAAGGAGTGTAACTGTGTATCGTTCTAGTGTATTACCCTGTAAAATGGTAGAAGTGAAGCTAAGAAAGAGAGGTTCTGGAATGACTTTACGAGTCATGAATGGAAATAGGAATGAATATTGGTTGATGGTTGTGGGAATGGAGGAATAGGTGCTCGGATGAGAGCGGGGATAACTGGAGAGAAGGTGGTAGGATTCTGTGCTGAAAGAAACTGGCAAATGCTTCTCTTTTTTTTTCAGCACATTGATGTGCATAAATAGACTTGGGTTTGTCAAAGGGGATGATGGGAAGAAGTTGAGTATGATTGATGTGTGCCTTGTAGAAACAATATGCTCTGGGATCTATCTGGTCTCATACCAGTTCTGTTTAAGGTTAAATTGGTAGATGGAAGGATGAGATGTGAGGAAGGAGGAAAGAAAATTAAAAGCGGAAGGTTATTGAATCAGAGAAAAAGAACATGTGAGAATGCTTGAGAGTAAAAGAGAGGAAGTAGTTGCAAACATGGATAGAGAAAATGTGAACAAATTAAAGGAATTGAGTGTGTAGTAGAAAGAGAGGAAAATGTTGAATAGTGGAATGACAATGTGAGAGGGCCAGGGGTGAGCAAAAAGGAGGCCTACTTGGAATGCTTAACCCTTATTGTGCCACACTAAGAAAATAGAAGCCCCGCTCCCCCTTCAATGCTAGAGAAAAAAAAGGTTAAAAAATCAAATGTCCTCGTCGAAAGACCCATGAGTAAATCTTTTTTTCAAAGGCAAATAATTAAAAATTGTACCTGCCGAAGGTTGTAGTTCATTAACAAAGTTGCCACAAGGAAAACTAATTTAGGGATTCTATGGAATTTTCCAGTCCTAAAACCAAGGAGGACCAATTGGTCCAAGTGGTGGTTGTATGCTCAGGAACTTTTGGTCTGCATGATGCTTTAAGGGTAGTGTAGATTAAAATGTCAAGGAAATGCATATACAGAGACTAAAAGTGAAACGGGTGATTAAGCAATGTAAAAAAAGTAAATGAAGCATTTAGACGGAAGATGAATGATGATTTTGATGGGAACAGGAAGTGAGACAGGTCATAAACTGAGTGGTGAATATCAACAGTAAAAATGGCAGGGTACTTGTGAGCAATGAGGTTAAAATTGGATGGCAAGAGTACTTTGATGAGTTTTATAATGCATGGAAGATGGCGTGAATGAGATTGGCATTGTATGTGTAATCCATAGTGACTCATAGTGTGCTGAGGCCTTAGTATCTTTGCATCCTCTTAGTTTCTGGGTTCTGTGATGCCATAGCTGGCTTTGTATTGGGGGAGGGGGATGTCAAGACTATATTTTGCTGAGTTCCTGGACATGTAGTAAAGGTTCCTGGTATCCAGTGCGCTGTTAGTGGGCCAGGCTGTTGGTACAGACTGAACAGCTGGACCGGCGTTTCACTCCCACTCCCCTTTACACACACACACACACTGTTTACATGACACAGATCAAGACATCCCTCCAAGCTGCATGGCAAAGAAAATGGATCAATGGTGCATGGGTATAAGAAGGTGTTTGGAATCGGTGCAAATGTTCCTATGGCCCTACCCTAAAGCCTTTGAATCGGAAATTGTTGGGGGATTGGGGTGCAACACCATTGGATAGTGCCTCCGTCAACATTACTGTCTGGTGCCACTGACAGTAAGGCACTGTAGGGTTGTGTCATACTCGAAAGGAACTCGCTCACTAGTACCATGATAGACCAGGTCAGAGCTGCCTGTCATGTCTTTGGGACCGACTTGGTTATGGCCGGTTGGTGTATTTTATTTTTTGTATAATTATTTTTTTTATTGGTGAAGGTACCTACCTGAACATGCCTATTTTATTGTTATAGTTTTGATTGCTTTTGTTTTTCATAGGTAGTTTATTATTAAATTGATATTTAGTTAACATTTTGTTGTTTTTTCGTCAGCCATACCCTTGTTGGTGGCTGTCATAAAGGTTAATTAGACTTAAAACGAATAACCAACCTGCATGGGCGAGTTAGGTTTAGGATGAGACTTCTGGCCGACATTTATCATTGTTTCTAGTTGTTGTTTTTAAACTAAAATTAAAATTGTGTTTTGAGGTGTGGGACTCTGTGCCGGAGATGGAGAGGCGCGAAATCTACGAGGATGTTGTGTTCAGTTTAGCCAAGAAGGAGAAAGAGGAGAACAAGGCCATGAGGAAGAGGAACATGAAGGTAAACACCCCCACTCCACTATATTTCTACTGTTAGTATTCTACCAACGCTACCGCTAATTCTTTGGTATGTTAATATTAGTTTCACTGCTACTATTTCTTTTACTACTCTCAATTGACCTTAACTAGCTGTGATGTCCCAATTTTCTCTAAGTGGAGCAGAAACTCTTCAAAACTTTTCTTTGTATATTATTTTTTCTTTTTCTCTCTCCTTTAGCTCCCTCCTACGTAATCTCGGTCTATCCTTCCACCTCTATACCGATGACACTCAAATCTTTATTTCCTCTTCCCCCTCGACCATTGCCCACTCAATCTGTGACCTCCTATCTGCCTATTCTTCTCTCTCGGACTGGCTATCGGCTAACTTCCTCAAACTTAACCACTTCAAAACTGAAGTTCTTCTGGTTGGTATCCCCCCTCTAGTATACAAAATTAAATCCCTCTTTCCCTCCCGCTCTCTGGGTGGAAACTCTGTCGCTTTCTCTGACTCTGTTAGAAATCTGGGTGTTGTGTTTGGTGAGCATCTTCTCCAAGCCCCACATCCATAATATTAGTAAATCTTCCCTTTGTTTCCTCCGTAACTTTTCCCGCATTCGCTCTCACTTCGATCGCCAAAGTCTTGAGACTGCTGTCCACGCCTTCATTACCTCCCGCCTTCATTACTGTAACTCTCCTTGTAAATCTACCATCTTCCTCTCTACGTCCCCTTCAGCTAGTCCAGAACTACGCCGCCCGACTACTGCTCCGTCGCTCTCGCTTCTCCCCTTCTAAGCCCCTGGTTCAGGAACTGCACTGGTTACCTGTCGGATATCGTTCTCATTTCAAGATTTTTCTCTTCACTTTCAAGGTTCTTCACCAAAAGGCCCCAACCTACCTTTCCTCTGCTCTTTTCCAACGTCTCGCCCTTCGGGCCCTTCGCTCATCTCATACTCCTCTCCTGAATGCTCCTCGCTCGTCCCTCTGCTCAATGGGCGACCGCTCCTTCTCAGTCTGCCCCCAAGCTTTGGAATGCTCTTCCAGCCGAAATTAGATCTGCTGCCTCACTTACCACTTTCAAGCGACTCCTGAAAACGCATCTGTTCAGGATTGCCTACTCACCCAGCTGATCTTAGCCCACAGCCGAACGTGCGCTCTGTGAAGGCCTCCGGCCTTGAAGAGCGCATTATAAGAAATTTGTTATTGTATATATTTGCTAAGTATTCTTGTAAATAGCTCCTTTTATCCCCACTTCCTGAAGATGGGAAATGGCTGAGGGGACCTTAAAGTTGTGTACCATTGCGCCGCAACTGTTCCCATGGACCTACCTCCCAATGCTGCAACTGCTTTAGGTTGCTTTCTGCTAATCCGAATTGGACACACTGGCGGGAAGCACACCATTTGATGGAGCGCTCGCCTGCGCCTTATTGCGACCACTGCATTGTCCCCCAAACTGTTTGTCACATTCTTGTTGAATGTCCCAGTTTGGGTGATCTTCGCACCAGCTACCTGTCCCGGTACCTGGATAAGCGGGGTCAGTACCTCTTGTTCTGTGTACTCGGGAGGATCCGTATACACAGAATTGCGGACTTTGACTTCTTTTTTTTAGTCATGTGCTAGTCAGGTCACGTGCAACTCTACATCTCACTATGTCGGTTGGTCGGTTCCCGATTTGCTTTTTTTTTTGTAATAATATCATAACTATTTGGCCTATTCTAGCGAAATTTGAAACCCATATGTTTTTTTTTTACATTCTCTTTGGGGTGATATAATTGCCAAAGTTTTCCCAAGGTTAGCTCGGGAAATATTTTGTTTTGGCAATAACATCATAACTATTCGGCCGATACTCTGCTAGACTAGACTATGCTATAATATGCTATAATCTGCTAGGCCAACCTAGAATAGGCTATGCTATACTAAGATATAATGTACAAGGGTAAGATATACTATGCTAATTTAGGTTATAAAGTACTATGCTAGGATAGCATATAGTATGTTAGGCTAGACAATACTAAGCTATGCTTGACTAGGGTATAATAGAATAGTATAGGCTATACTTGTCTAGGATAGTTAATGCTAGGCTAGCTAACCAAGCCTATAATAGGCTAAGCTATGCACGGTTATTCCTAGTATAGGGTATGCTATACTAGGCTATGCTATAATATGAAACGCTTGACTATATTATGTTAGGTGTGGTCATAAATCAGAATAAGTGAGGGCACACAACCTTTGGGTCAGCAGACCTTTTTTTAGGAGGCTGGCCTACCTTTTTTTACTGTGTTTTAGGTCACATGTTCCTGCACAAGGGAGAGGTGGGCCTACCCCCTTATGCCAGAGCACGATTCCTTGTTGCTTTTTTGCTTATCTTGTTTTTTTGTTAGTTTTTAGCTTGTTTCCGTTTTTATCTTTATTTCTTTTTTTACTTGTTTTTTTAATCTAGCCTGCTGTACCGTCGTTACAGCAACTTTTGCCTAGTAGCCAGTCGACAGATGGGTTCCTGATTTATTTATTTTTAAATTCCCTACTTCCTGTTTATCCGAATGCAGATAAACCTAGGATCTTACACCTTGCAACCTCTCTTATTCGAAAATTCAGTTAAAAATTTTATACCTTAACTACTTGTATAATGTCAAAATCTAGGTATTTTAAATCCATACATTCAGGCTCATTGTGGCTTCTCACTCATTAAAACCCTTCGCCATCTCTTTTTAATTAAGGAATTTCATACACAGCTAAACTCACCCATCAAAACACTGCTCTTTCCGCTCCTGTGAACTTCAGCCCACCCCCCTCAATGCCCATTCCTTCTCTGCTAGCTTTTAATTTTGATTGCAGCTAGAAGACATTGGAGTAAGTGAACTCCATCTGTGACTTTATACTTCTAAGAAGTTTGTCTTTTTTGGCTTTGCAGAAGCGTGGTTAAATGAGGCAGTGGGGAGGTATTCTTTTTAGTCACGTTCCTTTATGCACAAGATGAGGGGTTGTCTTAGGTACTCCACTTCTTCATACCTCTCTCATTCAAATGGAATCTCCAGACACTTTCAAAGCTCTGCTTGCTGCACCCCACAGGGAGTTATCCTGTTGAGCCTGTTTCATTTGATTAGAAGGCTCTGATAGACCCTGGGAAAGTAGTTTGTGAGATCCCCCGCCCCCTCAGTTTTGGAGAGAAGCAGGCACGACAAGCCCCCTACCGCTGGTGCCCCATGTGGGGACCCAGACCAAGACCAAAGTGGTAAGTGCACCGAGTGGAGCCTTGATTACGTTGAGGCCCCTCATTGAGAGACTACCTGACGTTTTCGAGCCCCCTGGCTTCAAACCCTTTCTGGTTATTCGCTCCACTGATGACAGTGTTGGCCAAGGGCAACATGATCCATCAGAGGAGAGCACTATTTAGACTGATTGGTAGTGATAGCAAGGTGTCCCGTTTCTCGGACGGGAGCCTTTGGTGAATGCGTCAGATCCTTCCGGGCGGCTATGATTAGTTGCCTTTGGACACTTAATGGCTCACCGGTGAGTGATGCCGCACTCAACACGAACTTCTTTAAAGGAGTGGTCTATGCGAGGGGACTAGTGGACTACTCAGTAGATGACATCATATTAAAGCTGGCCACCCATGGAGCGCTCAAGGTCGAACGTCTGATGAGAAAACAGGGAGTGGCCTCTAGATCCACCCTTAGACTCTTCGTCACGTTCGACTGTGACAGGCTCCCGCGTCGGTGCGTGCCGTTTGGTACTGCTACCGTGTGAAGGCATTCGTGCCACTGCCGCAGAGGTGCTATTACTGTCACCGCTTCAGCCATACGAATCGCTCATCTAGATGTACAAAGTCGAGGTTACCCAGAGCGAAGTCTGTGTAAATTGCCCCAAGGCCGCACACGATAAGTCTAAATCGTGTGTAGCCAAGTGTGTCAATTGCGGAGAGCGCATCCCGCTTCTCTGAAGCAATGTGGCGCGTGTCTCCTGGAGAGAGAAATCCTGGCCGTTCAAGTCAAGGATCGTCTCTCGGTTCTCGATTCTAAGGACTTGATCCAGGCGCATCCGGTGCTGTCTGGGACGTCTTATGCCTCAATGTTAAAAAAGACCCTCTGCTCCTTGACCATCCTGGCCTACGAGCAGTCATTCCTGCGCCCATTCGAAACCCTTCTGCGAGTCCTATCCACCCCGGGCGCTCCCCTCGTACAGTTGGCGGCACAAAGGGTTCACACCTAGCCCCGGGTAAAACCAAGGTTCTCTCCCCCTTCCCCAGCCTGACCGTTTCCCGTAAGGCGAAGCGGCCGCACGCCTACACCGAGTCGTTAGACTCACAGGAGGCTAGACCCTGAAGTTGGTCGTGAGGCCATCTTCTAGTGTTCCTAAAGCTGCTCTCCGAAAGAAGGACAGCACTAAAGGAGCTTCGGCTGCTACGCCCACACCGAGTGCTAGGCTATTTGACTCGAAGGCGGTGGATCCTCCAAAGGAGTGATCCCTACCTGCCTAAGGTTTCGAGGCGGAAGGAAGAAAAAACTTGCATGGCGAGCCCACCTCCCCCGAAAAGTCCACGTGGGTGACAGTGCCCGGAGTTCTGCTTCCGGGTAGCTTGCGGACATTCCCTTGATGGTTTTCTCTTCGAAGAGGGCACCCGCATCTCCTCCGAGCTAATCCTGGAGGGCATATTCCTTCACTGGAATTGCCGCAGACTGGGCCAACAGGGGAGTAGTTGTGGAGGCTCGTCTGCTCCCGTTTTTCCTTAGCTATCTTTTTGTAGAACACCATGCTGGGCGCGTGCCTCCAGCCCACCCTTCCATGGTACAAGGATTTGCGACTCCACCACCACTGGATGTGGGCTGGACAAGAAGATTTGCGATTTATACCTGGCATGATATCTCCGTTCTTCTCTTTGCTTTGAATACCTCCTTTCAGGCAATAGTTGTGCAGCTGCACCTGAATGGGAGGTATACTGTTATTTCTGCGTACATTCCACCGTCAGCCGATTTCGACGCGGGGTACTTCCGCCGCGTCGTGGCATGGTTGCCGAGGCCCTTTCTCTTGCTCGGAGATCTGAACGTTAGACACCCCCTCTGGGGAGACTACTCGATCAATCCCAAGGGTCAGGTCTTGGCCGACCTGATCGACGAGCTCGAGATAGGTGTCCTAAATATGGATGAGTTTATGCATCACTACCCGAGAACCGCTTCATTTTACTGTCTTGATTTATCTTTGTGCTCTCCAGATACACAGCCTGATTTGGGGTGAGGGGTAGTGGATGATCTCCATGTTAGTAATCACTTTCCCATTCAAATAACATTTTCTGGAACGCTGCCGCCTAATCGCAAGACGCAGGTGCAGTGGTCCGCATTTCAGGATATGAAATGCGGCGTTGGTCTGCCAATGTCGTGATACCGGGTTCGATCCCGGCAAGAGCGAACACAAACGTCACCTCTCGTAAAGATCTGGCAACCAATTGGTGGACGCACTGTGCTCAGCCCTGTACTCAAATATTTTCTGTGCCGCTGTTGCTGAGTCCGCCCCGGTGGTCCTTGTGACAGGTGTGGTGCTCCGCATTTCAAGAAATGACTGATTTCTCTGCCTCAGTCGAGGAGTTTGGGTCGGTGGATGAGGCCGTTGAGTTCTTCTCCGATAACCTCATCGCCGTGGGCCTAACTACTATTCCTAGAACGTCTGGCCATTTTGCACGCCGACTGCTTCCGTGGTGCTCAGGCGATTGTGAGACGGCCATCTGACAAGCGTTACTGGACTAGCCAACTGGACTTTGCTTCCAGGTTTACATTGAGTGAGTTGCGTTCCGCTCTAGCTTTGTGCGCGGATACCGCCCCTGTTCTGGACGATGTCACGTATGCCATGCTTCGACACCTGGCTGAGCGAGGCATGGCCTTTCTGTTAGATTTGTTCAACAGGATATGGGTAGAGGGTATCCTCCCAAACTCCTGGCAATTCGCTACTGTGCTCGCTTTTCGCAAACCGGGAAGAGATACTCTATCCCGGCCAATTCACACCCAATCTCTCTAACCTCTCTTCCGCTCAATTCGGCTTCCACAAGCTCCACTCCACGTCGGATGCTCTGTTCCGACTGGAAAATGCAGTTTGCGAGGCCTTTCGTAGACAGCACTACGCCACGGTTTTTTCGATCTGGCGAAGAGCTATGATACCGCATGGCGATACGCTATAATGGAGACTCTCCACATGATGGAGAGGCTCATATTCGCAGCCTCAGGTTCTCTTGTACCCGCGCCATGGATATTTTTCGTTCTGTGACGTTTACTGCCTGGGACACTGATAAGGCTACTGCATTACTTTTTTATTGATCCTTTGTTCGTTCGAAGCTGGACTACGATGTGTTTTATGCATCAGCAGTCAAACGTGTATTGTGGAAGGTGGACTCAATCCACCACACGGGGCTTCTCCTGACGACTGATGCCTTCCGCACTTCACCTATTTGAGAGCCTACTTTTCGATGCTGACGAGATACGACTCGCTCTGCGCCGTGCACAGTGCATTATTCTCCTGTACGCGCGAGCCCGGCGCCTTCCTCAGTCGCCAACATCTCTCACTGCATCTGCAGTTGATCTCGACGGTGCCTATGTCGCCGAGAGACCCCTTTTTATACCGTAAGCCATTTGGGTTTAGGGCTAGGAAACTGCTTCGAGAGCTCGGTATATCTCTCGGGCCGATGGCGCCCCTAGTTCTGCCCAGGACACAGCCCTGGAGGGTACCACCTTTGACTATTTGTCGCCATGCCACTGCTCCCAAAGCTTCCTCAGCACCTGGAATATTGTGTTTGGCCTTTTGGAGCACACTTCGTGTCATTCTGGAACTGTGCCAGTATATACGGATGGCTCCAAGTCCCAAGAGGGTTTCGGTTTCCACGCCGTATCCCCTCTGTTTGAAGTCAGCGGGGCTCTGCCAGGCCCTGCGTCTGTCTTCAAGGCCGAGCTTGTTGGAATACACCGCTCGGTACTGGAGGTAACGCGACGCACCCAGTTCAGAGACTGGATTGTGATTTATAGCGACTCACAAAGCACCCTGAGTGGTTTGGGGCATTGGTATCTCAGCATCCCCTGGTTCGCGATATCCGTGACTCCACGGTTTTGGCGAGTCGGGCGGATGTCGAGATTATCTTCTGCTAGGTTCCTGGACATGTAGGAATTGCGGGGAATGAGCGCCGATGAGGGCGCCATTGGATGGTTTGTTATCCTTCACCTTATTGTGATGACTGCATTGTTCCCAGACTCTTGGACACATTCTTGTTGAATGTCCCAGTCTGGGTGATCTTCGCGCACGTTACCTGTTCCGGTACTGGGAAGAGCGGTGTCGCTACCGCTTGTCCCTTGTACTCGGGATGGGTTCGTGCACACTGACTTGTTGACTATCAAACTCTTGAGGAACCTATTCATTGGCAGGTGTTCTGGAAAAAAATTCTACAGCTATTATTACTGTTGTTGCTGCTACTATTATTACTAGTGCCTGCTTCTGATTACAGCAAAGTTAAGCCATATTATGTTTGGCAATTTGCTTGATGCAGTCTGGATTCGGGTCGCCGTGATGATCGCTGCTATCCACTGTAGAAGATCCCCATGGTTCTTTTCAGAAATTAATTCAGGCATTTTAAATGAGTTTAGATCGATGGTAAAATCCTCTACCATCTTCTTTTTATAATGTAACTATTTATATTTTTACTCTTGCTATTATTAAATACTGTAAGTATCCCTACCTTCACTGTAACTGGTACTATTACTGTTGCTAATCATGCAGCAAACAGTTGGAAATGGCAGTAAAGCCATACTACTGCTACAAAGTTCAACTTTGTACTCTGGCTGTCCATACAGAGGGTACATATTTGTTACCCGACTGCTTGAAATGTGCTCTAGGCCCTGAATTTAGGGCTGATGATAGTTGCTTTTGTGGTAATGCACTTAATTTTATCTCCCCATCTCCCCATTTTTTTCCTTTGTTCTTTCCATCTGGTGTTTCCCTCCTCCTTTCTCTCGGTTGGTCTTGATTTATATCTCACGAGTCTCACCATTCTACACCTCAGTGGTGATCTACTGCTTAACAGGGTATCCGAACTCTGCAGCCATGACAGTGCCATCCATCTTGTGGCCTAGCAGATTCATTGGGGCCTGTTCCTTTGTCTTGACTAGCATGTTGTTAATTTGGTTACCTGACCTTCTAGTCATGGACAAGATTCTCTGTCCAGATAATGAACTTTATTTAAAGATTAGACAAATGCATGCAAGCCCCAGGCCACATGGGGTCAGTCCTCGTTGTGGGAGGGAGGGGTGCAGGAAGGGTGATAATACTGTATTTTGCCACCCACCAGCGAGCAAGGAACCCACCATGTTCTGAGGGAGGTGGGGGCTCAATACCTGTCAAGGAAGTGTGGATTAGACCCTTGGGAATGTGCTTGGATGAAAGAGTGTGTTATGTTTGCTGAGAGAGCGGTGGTGATTGGCTGTGTGTGAGCTCTCAGAGCTCAAGGCTCATTCGACTCACCTCATACATGCCGGCTAGCTACCCTTAGCGAGCGCCTATTATTGTTTTTCCCCTCTTGTATGAGAATTAAACCTGGAGCCCAGATGCTGTAAGTCCAACTCATTAACCAGAGAAAACTTTTGCTTCCATGGCTTTCCACCTTAAAATAAAAGACGACCCCCTCACCCTTGTACAGCCCTCGTTGGTTTTGGCTCTAATCTTTTTGAGGTGGACTTGCAGGTGTTGAGCGAGATATTGGACAGTATGACAAACATCACCT